>CM067311.1:47642642-48390529 GCA_034231615.1 Meghimatium bilineatum
TGGTTAGTTATGTGTCTACAGATGGCTGTAGATTTGACATAGTCAAGTGATTATAGACCTGGTTAGTTATGTGTCTACAGATGGCTGTAGATCTGACATAGTCAAATGATTATAGACCTGGTTAGTTAAGTGTCTACAGATGGATGTAGATCTGACATAGTCAAGTGATTATAGATCTGACGAATTACGTGTTTAGGGTAATGATTCTTAACGATTTGCCAATTGCCCCCTGCAGGCTACGGCGACTTGAATGAGATGGGGCGAAGGGAAAGATTCTCTGCGGTATGCAATGCTTTGACAATGCTTCCCACTAAGATAGGGTGTATACGTGTTTGTAGATGATATGTTTTACCATTATGTATGCAGACATATTTTGACCCAACAATCAGAGATATTTTTGGATAAAAATATATAAACATAAGTAGTGCCGTGTAGTCTTATCAAATAATACCAATGTCGAGTTTTTAAAACACATGTAGGAGTTCGGCAGGGATGTATAATATCTCCAGTAATTTTTACCTTAAACTTAGAGCACATAATATAGGAGAACCTACAGGATTATTACACAACTGTATTGATCAGAGTGTACCTTATCTGAAATTTGCGGTTCGCTGACGACATTGATCTTATAGCCGACTCAGAACGAGAACTACAAAAGTTAACAGCAAAGTTGCACAAATTTACCAGCAAGTACGAATTGAAATCAATATCGAAAAGATTAATCTTGGTTAATAATAGATGCACAGTTCAACATAATATATAATCAATGGGCATAGCCTTGAAAAATGAGGTACTTTCAAATACATAGGATACTTTGTATGCAATATATGTCAAATATAAAACTAAAGTAGAAATAAGACTGGAAATGACTATAAAACAAATAAATTAATGAAAATATTAATGCGAAATTCAATATGGAAGAGCAAGATCAGTGTTAAAATTAAGATCAAAATTTGAAATGCATATATCACGATCATTGTATCAAGGCATCTGTGTACCTACGAAATATAATGTATAGAGAGATTGGCGGGTTTACAAGAATCACTACTTTCAATGGTACAAATAAAACTAAGAATACTTGCATAGCTTGGACATGTATGCCGACATGATTTCTTGTCAAAATCTTGCATGGTTTGGACACGTATATTTACATAATTCATTGTCAAAAACTTGCACGTCGTGGACATGCATGTCAACAAAATTCCTTGTCAAAAACTTGCATGACTTTGGCGTATATACAAACAGAATTCCTTGTCAAAAACTTGTATGACTTTGGCGTATATGCATACAGAATTCATTGTCAAAAACTTTCATGACTTTGGCATATATACAAACAGAATTCATCGTCAAAAACTTGCATGACTTTGGCATATATACAAACAGAATTCATTGTCAAAAACTTTCATGACTTTGGTATATATACAAACAGAATTCATTGTCAAAAACAAGCTGACTTTGGCATATATGCAGACAAAATTCCTTGTCAAAAACTTGTATGACTTGAACATATTTGCCGACATGATTGATTCCTTATAAAAAACTTGCATGTCTTGGGCATGATTCTTTATAACAGAATGACCAGCAGAGAACAGTTGAAGGTCAAAGCAGAGAACTTAAACAATCATGGGCAGACAACATCAAAGACCAAACAGGTCAATATATTTCTACACTCATACACAAAGGCAGAAATAGCTGGAGGGCTGTAATGTTGATGCACCCAACGTACGGGTACTCCTAAGACACTGATCGGTTATGGGGTTCATAGATGCAGACATTAAATCACGTCGAAGCCTGCATTTGACTACGTTTTGACTGAACAGTCCATATGACTTAAGACATCATTACAAGAGCAAAAACAGAAGAATGAGACTTGAACCGATGGTGCATTGATTAAACATTGTTGCTAGGATACAGTCAAATTCCATCATAACAATTTGGTCTGGATCAACTAAATGTATAATAGCAGACATTTACTAAATACAGTGCTCAAAACTTCTCAAAAGACGTAGAGGTTTGACTTTATTGTACTTGGAGGCTACCCCATATGCACTCCGTCCATCTCAACGAAGCGACATTTCTCCTGCCCAGACTATCACTCATAGCACGTAACTCCGTATCTAGAGCCCGGTTCAAACCCGCGACCTCTTGAGCACAAGGCGATGGTGAAACCACTATACCAGGGAGTACAGTACACGAATACAGTACACGAATACAGTACACAAATAAATACATTTGGGGAGTTTGAAAAGTATTCTTAAATAAGGAAATTTGTTATAAAAGAATGCGCTATAAAGGTATTCACTGTATTAATACAGAAGAAAGAGAAGATATAACATATTCGATGTTGACATAATAACAGACTGGCCAACAGGAGCGTCTCTCCAAAACAAACTGTGAGGACACCACAGCGACGTAAAAACAAACTGCTCTATACAAGACCAATATCTATTGGAAGTATAAACATTGATCGCAGAATATAAACAAACAAAAAATAGTGTTCAATTGTATCACTTCACGCGTGAAGTGTCATGGTATGTAGAGTTGTATCATTTCACGCGTGAAGTGTCATGGTATGTAGAGTTGTATTATTTCAAGCATAGAGTGTCATTGTGCGTATAGGTGTATCACTTCACGCGTGAAGTGTCATGGTATGTAGAGTTGTATCATTTCACGCGTGAAGTGTCATGGTATGTAGAGTTGTATTATTTCAAGCATAGAGTGTCATTGTGCGGATAGGTGTATCACTTCACGCGTGAAGTGTCATGGTATGTAGAGTTGTATTATTTCAAGCATAGAGTGTCATTGTGCGGATAGGTGTATCACTTCACGCGTGAAGTGTCATGGTATGTAGAGTTGTATTATTTCAAGCATAGAGTGCCATTGTGCGTATAGGTGTATCATTTCAAGAATTGAGTGTCATTGTGTGTCATTTCAAGCGTAAATTATCATGGTGTGTAGAGTTCTAGCATTTCAAACATAGAGTTGTATGGTGTGTAGTTGTATCATTTCAAGCATGAAGTGTCATGGTGTGAAGAAGTGTGTGTCATTTCAAGCATGAAGTGTCATGGTGTGAAGAAGTGTGTGTCATTTCAAGCGCAGAGTGTCATCGTATGTAGAGTTGTAGCATTTCAAGCTTAGTGTGTCATGGTGTGTAGAGTTATATTATTTCAAGCATTGAGTGTCATGGTATGTAACTTTGTATCATTTCATGATTAAAGTGTCATGGTGCGTAGAGTTGTATCCTTTCAATCGTAGAGTGTCACGATGTGAAGATTTGTATTATTTCAAGGGTAAATTGTCATAGTGTGCAGAATTGTATCATGTCAAACGTGTAGTGTTATGGTGTGTAGAGTTGTATCATTTTAAGCTTGGAGTGTCAGAGTGTGTAGTTTTTGTATCTCTAATCTTTAGTTATAATATACATGTGTGGTATCGATCAAATTTTTGTCCGCAAATTCAATGATGTAATGTGAGCAGACCATCTGCCATACATAATACCAGATAGAAAAACTACACAAGATGATCAGATTACAAACATTTAACAACCTGACGGTCTGGGACACCTGAATATGCCATGTCTATTGATCTTCCTTCTGTGTAAGCGTTAATGAGCATGACGTAATTATGTCCATTATGTTTGCTTTGTGTGAGTTCTCAGACGATTGGGAAGTCCAATCTATTCTTGGAAGAGTCTATTGCAGTGTTAAAAGGAATGAAGAAGATCTTGAGAGAAATATTTATGTAGTCTCCTTTGATTTTTGTCTCTTTTGAGTCAACATGTAAGTCTATTACTGTCAAACTGTGTAATAACATCACTCATCGGGACAAGCCAGTATGGACATACAGCTGTATTTTCTTAAGGGCTTGGGCCGGTGCTGCAGTGCTTGAGATAGTATTCAATTAATCTTAAAAACCCATTTTATCATCTCCACTTGAACGATCACCTACGTAGGGCTCGCACTAGAACTTTCTCTTTGAAAGATACGAGAACGTCATGACCATCAGAACTAAGTCAAACGAAGTCTATTTTGTTATAAAACGCAACCCTAGTCCCTCGACATTACAGTCTTATGGACTCATCGTAAAATCATCCTTCTAAAGTGATACTATTTAACTTTTCCCGTGATTTGTATTGGCTTATAATATTATATTGATTATTGTATACACAAAGTGTCATTGAGATTTTTAAGCATATTTCAAAACTTTAAAAGTCTTCATATTTTGTTTGTTTTTAATATTGTCCATACTGTTCAGAACTTCCTAATTTATCCCGTTATTGATTAATGTGTGAAAGTGGACAGTGTCGTTTCTTACTCGTCGTGTGCTATATTGTATTCTGGTACTCATTTAGCAAAAACGTCGATTTTTGTGTGTGATTCGCAAAATTTCGCTATCCTTTTCCAAGATTTGCCTTTAATAGCTATAACAGCACAAGAGGTTGTCCGTGTAAATAATGACTCAACAGAATGTATGAAGCAGTAAATATCAGCACAAATGAGGCACATACAATAGCTGTGACTTAAAACATGTTCCGTACCTGACGCGGAGAGACAAACCAGCAAGCTATAAAAGAAAAAAGAAAGACGAAGAAGAGAAGTGAAGAAGAGATAATTACTAGATGTAAACTAAGACATTTTAAAGATGAAAGCTGTTGAAGTTTTAGGCGTAAGAAGGTAATCTTGACATGCATGTCAGAACTTTCAAGAGGATTAACATTAGAACATAAAATATTGGAGTACAAAAATTATGTTTTTTTCTAGTTTTTGTTTGGTATGTAGTTGTGCTGATGTAGAGTTGCGACATGTACATTTGATATAAGGTTAAATAATTGCCTCGAAGGTCGTGGAAGCAGGATTATCTTTTTTGTTTTTCATAGTCATAAGCTCTAATATAACTACACTGGACTCGTGTCGTCTGAGGTTGTAGTTCGCTGAATCAAAACCACCATTATTTGTGATAGTCAAAAAGTTGTGATATAACTAAATTATACGGTTGAAAGTTGCGTACATCACCACAAGGGATACAAATTAAATGAGACTGACATCGGCGGTAGTTCACATCAGATTTCATATCTTCTTCTTCTTCAGCGTTCATTCTCAAACTCCCACTGGATGTCTTGTATCAGGACCATGAGAAGGTTGTAGTCTAGAGAATGTAAACTCGTTGTGTCGCCGTTTTATTTGCGCTAATGGCCCGGCACATCCGTCTTCGGCGGGAGATTTCATACAAAGCATATAAAGTGTGTAGATTAGATGATGTATGTATGCGTACGTGGTGCATGCGAGTGCTTGTGTGTATGAACCCCCCCCTCCCCCCAAAAAAAAAATCAAATGAGATTTGACCCTTCCACCTCCAGACTAGGAGGCAAAAACACTAACCACTAAACTACCGGTGACCGTATCAGGACGTAAAAACCGTTACAAAATACATGCTTTACAATACAACTTCTAAATCATTAGTCAACAGCTGAATGTTTCTTGCAAATGTAACCACTGACACGAGTATTTAGTCTATACAAAATATACACTTACCTGTCTGTTATGAATACCTGACTTATCATCTAAATAATATGTACATCCTTTCTTCTCAGCGACATATTCGTGAAAGAGAAAACAACCATGCAAATATCCATTTAAAAGCGAAGATTAACGCTGGCAATTTTTGGTTTCAAAGACGTTAACTATATACATGGGAACATAACTGCAAGATCGTAGAACGTTTGAGTAGAAGCGGCGAAAACATCCACAACGTTCGACGCAAGTATAACTTCTGCGGGAGTAAAATCGATGGCAACCACCCGGCGTTCAATAATATAAACTTGTCGTACATCAATTTCATGCCTACGAGGAAATGATCCAATCCAAACGATATTATATGGAGTAAAACGAGGTAAAGAAGCAATAATCATGATTATTACCAAATTCGAAGAGAAGCAATCATTACATTTATTTGCTCATACCTTGTATGTAGGCGGAGATGTTTCTCCACAACCCCTTTTATCTTGTGTTGTTAATGAGTTCAGTTGATTGCTTTCTCAAATGCCACAATGATACAAAATATACACCTACCTGTCTGTTATGAATAACTGTCTTATCATCTCAGCAGTTTCTGTTGTGTTCCCATCTTTTGTCCCCTTGGCGTTTCAGGTAGTTACTGCGAGAAATGTTTTACAACTTTGCTGCTATCACATGCTCTATAAATCGTAACTGTCTGCATCTTATTTTTGCAATAATTTGTCTCTTTACTCCAACATCTTTGCAGACCTCTACAAATGACTTATTATTATTATATAACTATATATATATATATATATATATATATATATATATATATATATATATATATATATATATATATATATATATATATATATATATATATATATATATATATATATATATATATAAACACCACACGAGGCGTGTTCACATGAAACATGCCCTTCCTGCGTCACCTATGCCGCAGCAAAGGCTGGTTTCATTTGAAGACGTCATCACCGTTGCAATAAGTACACATCGATGAACGAATTGTCACGTGGTCATTCTTTTCCTAATTTTAGTGTCCTGTGCAGGCAGTCGACAATCTGACTGGTGTGATAACGATTCTGTCCAAATTTGACCAACAAGCAGTGATTTGGTTTCATAAAACCGAATAACGACGACCAACCAATATTCATCAAAGAATAGAGGCGGTGCATGGAGGAAAATGTATTTTGAAGACAACAGTGAAGGATTTGGCAAGAATTTTTCAGGAAGGGCGACAGGTAACAAATGATCTTCCGCGGCCTGGTGAGGCACGTATTGCTGTACCATAAGACCATCACCAAGATACATGCAGCTATACGCACTGACAGTCGCTAGATATTTCGTTCGCTTACATACTGGAAGATACTTAGAATATCATAGAAGGATAAAATCAGAAACTCAGATATTATAAACACTGAATATTACAGAGTGTTGGTTACTAAACACAATAACAAAAAGAAAACTACGCCTGTTTGGTCATATAAAGAGACATAACTGTTTAGAAAGACAAATAATGGAGGGAAGAGTACCCGGGTCGAGGAGAAGGGGCAGACCAAGAAGACGATGGACTGACGACATTAAAGATAACATGAATACATCGCTAGAAAATGCAAGCCACATCGCCCAAGACAGAGAGAGGTTCAGAGAGTTCATTGGGAAGACAACGTTCTGGAAGGAATACGTCACATGACACATACTGGAACTCTCTCACTGGGTACAGGTCAAATAATTCTTCTGAAGAAGCTGGAGTATCGGAAAGCGTATTCTCAGTGGGTACGACCGAACATCATAAAGAGAAACTAATGGGTGCAATTTGAACCCTTTGCAAACTTACCATTCGGAGGCTGATGCATTTCTGAAGCGAATAGTGGCAGGTGATAGGTCGTTGTGTCATCACGTTGAGCTATGCGGCAAAGAATGCAGAATGCAATGGATTCTGGATCACCAAATAACACCCAAAAAAATTAAAATTAAAAATGCACACATCTCTGCAGGAAAAGTAATGCTAACTGCCTATTTTTTTTTAAGCAAGAAGGACGCTAGATGAGATTAGACAGTGGGCTTTATAAAGCCTATTGGTAACATCAATGATAACGGCTACAAGAACAAACTAAACATGCTGCAGACATTAAAAATAAGCGACCAGACATGTTGTGACGCTGTGTCATTTTTTTGCACAACAACGCTCAACCGCATGCTTACCGAAAGTTGAGTCTTCTGTCACAACACTTACCTGTCCCAACAGCGGAAGATTATTTGTTACCCGTCGCCCTTCTCAAAACATTCTTGACCAATCCTTCACTGTATTCTTCAAAATATATTTTCTATTATACACCACATGCAATCTATGATGAATGTTGGTTGGGCCACATCTTTCGACTATATGAAACGAAATCACAGCTTATTGGTTAAATGTAGACGCGTTCCTTATCATTACAACCATGTTGTTGACTGCGGTCACAGACACTAAGCATAGGAAGAGAGTGACCACATGACCATTTGTTCATCGATATTTACTTATTACGTTGTGATGACGTCTCCATTCTCTTCGCGTGTTGTCATAGGTGACGCAACACCGGATGGTTTCATTTGAAAACGCCTCGTATATATATATATAATTATATGTGTATATGCATATAAAAACTTAATATACACCTCTTTTTATATGCACATTTTATATGCATATAAAAAGGTGTACAAACCTCGCTCGTATATATATATACATTATATATATTATATATGCATATAAAAACAATAAATGATGGGAGTAAACTGGTACTATGTTTTGGAATTACCAAGGTCAGATGTACACAGAAACAAGGTGGCAGCATATCGTATTCAGGACGTAGCGATCGCAAAAACACTTTTGGTTATAGTGATTTAAACTGCAATATAAATACGTTTAGCAGGTTGCCATGGATTTCTGTGCGGTCTTGATGCACAACTGCCTGGAACGGAAATTGATCCTGATGCCTTGGTGGTTGGGGTCGCAATATTTATCTCAGTCACAGAGCCGGGACGCAATCTGCAGATAAGACACAGAGTCAGGACGTAATATATATTTCAATCACAGAACTGGTACGCAATATTTAATTCATTCACAGAACCGGCGCGCAATTTCTATCTCAGTTACAGAATCGGGACGCAATATTTACCTCAATCACAGAGCCGGAATTTAATATTTACCTCAATCACAGAGCCGGAATTTAATATTTACCTCAATCACAGAGCCGGAATGTAATATTTACCTCAATCACAGAGCCGGAATTTAATATTTACCTCAATCACAGAGCCGGAATGTAATATGTACCTCAATCACAGAGCCGGAATTTAATATTTACCTCAATCACAGAGCAGGAATGTAATATTTACCTCAATCACAGAGCCGGAATGTAATATTTACCTCAATCACAGAGCCGGAATGTAATATTTACCTCAATCACAGAGCCGGAATGTAATATTTACCTCAATCACAGAGCCGGAAAGTAATATTTACCTCAATCACAGAGCCGGAATGTAATATTTACCTCAATCACAGAGCCGGAATTTAATATTTACCTCAGTCACAGAGCCGGAATGTAATATTTACCCCAGTCACAGAGCTGGGCACAGCAGATCAAAACACTTGAAAATCAATATTTTTTTAATGTGTATTGGCCTGTGCGATCGTTCTTCTTTTTGTCTAGAAACCGTGGACAACATTGTGAGAATTAGAAATCAAAAGTTGGTTATTACAAATCCAGAACAGGTAACTACTAGGTAACTACTAGGTAATGAACTAATAGGTAATGAACTAATAGGTAATGAACTACTAGGTAATGAACTACTAGGTAATGAACTACTAGGTAATAATGATAATGCAATAATTGAGTTAGCTGCAAGAGGATTTCTCGTGACAGACTACTGGCTTTCATTTTGACAAAAGCACAGGTAGGTTTCGTAACCGAGGCGAAATCAAGCTTTGTATACGGTTAGACTTCTCAAATAAAGGGATAAATGTTCCAGTGTAGGGCAACAACCCTAAACAGGAAGTAGGTAGCTGGGGTAACACTGGGCAAATGTCAAGATTTACAAAAATAGGTATATGTGTTACCAAATTAAAACATAAAATAACATAAAAACGAGATACAGGGACAGACAACGTTTCGATTTTTTTAATTGTGGTTTATTTTGTTTGTCCTGATGAAGGCTTTATAGTCGAAACGTCGTGTGTCCCTGTATCTCGTTGTTAGGTTGTTTTATGTTGGTAACACATATACCTATTTTTGTATATCTTGACATTTGACTTCTCAAATAATTGGTTCTATGATAGAGGTTTATGAGATGCATGTTTAGTCCGCTGAGGGAGGCATTTCAGTGCGGAAGTATACCAGGATCATCAACTTATGCTAGGAACACAGCATAGAAGAGACAAAAGTAGGAACATGACACAAGAGATACAATGACAATGATATTTCATAATGCAGAAAACGGGATTTAAACGAGGTTTGATCAGTTGGCACCTACTCACCTCGCAACCTGAGTAAAACATCGTCACTTTTGAAGGATGATTCACAATTGTCTAGAGTCTAGAGTACCTCATAACTTAAGTTAGACGGTACACATTCAACCACTGAATGATTTTCTCAACCATATGTTTATCGTGCCAGCAAACCGTATTCATCATTTATCTATTGATTTCATGGCAGCTCTGTTTATATGCCAAAGTTACTGTGGGTCTATGCGGTTAAAAGGTTCTTAAGAGCTTCATTTGTATAACCTTGAGTTTATATGAGACCATCGAATCAGATATGACCTGCTGGCTTATGAGGAATTATCCTTCTAAAGTGACGCATTTGACTTTTTCCGTGATCCTCAGAATGGGACATTGGCCTTCTTCACGGATCTGTGGCCCTCTGGACGGGTCTTTGACACTCTTCACGGTTCTGTGGCCCTTTCGGTGGGTCTGTAACCCTCTTCATGGGTCTGTCGCCCTTAATTTTATTTTTTTTCCCTCATGTTCCACTGAAAATCTTCGTGGTCCCCAGGGAATATATCCCCCCCCCCCCAGGATGAGATCCACTGTAGTAGATTATTGATATTGATCTTGAAAGAATAAAGTTGCAAGGAGTGACACACAAGAAAAGTTGCTAAAAAGAATCATCTCAAGTTGCGAGGCGAATTAGTGTTAGCTGGGCGGACTAGGATATAATCTTGGATGCTATCTTTTAATATTTTTCAATAACACTTCCAACATTCTTATTGACACTACCACGGACATCTAGATACACAAGAATATTATGCCGCGTCACAGCCACAGTCGGTTGTATCAATCAATCATTAAATTCCGTTACGGCAACGAAGATGGCTGCAACGGACTTCCAATATCTCCGCCTCTTACTTCGGTAGTGCACTCTGACATAGTTTATCCTCTCCGCCTCTAGATGCTTCCATCCCTCTTGTATTTTATCCTGGGTATAACCTACTAGCTTATCCATCTACTAACATCCCTATAGCTTATTATTATTAAAGTAGTACTTGACCTTAAATCACTTTATAATTATAAAATTAATGTCCACAAAAAATACCAGATGCAGGTTATCTAATTGTTCTCTGTGCTTGTGGAAATGGTAGAATTGAAGGCAATTTCAGCTGACTCCACATTACTTCTATATTAACACAAATTCAGTAGCCCATATCTTTATCTCGTTTCAAAAAATGGCTTTACAATAAGTTATTATTATTTCTAAATCCAAAGATACTCACGTATACTTTACAGAGACCAGCTAGAATCGAAGAACTTATATTTCATTCAAGTTCTATTGAATGGAATTCATGCTATAATCAGTTTAGTTAACGTTATGTTTAGTGGGATGTAGGTTATAATCAGTTTAGTTAATATTGTACATAATGGGGTGTATGCTATACTCAGATTAGCTCATGTTATAATTAATATAATTTTTGTTATACTCATTTCATGGTATATTTAGTATAATGTATGTTACACACATTTAGTTCACGCTACATTTAGTGGAGTATATTTATAGTATGCTTAGTATAGTTATGGTATGCCTAAGCTACAATCGATGTATGACTCGCCACAGAAGAATTATAAATGGAGTCAGTAATTGATGTAATGTTTTACTAATTTTTTTACAGATGTCAATAAACCCGCAATGATCAAATATTGGAAAAGACGGATATCTTATCATGGACAATATTACACAAGAACAACATGTTCTACTAATTATTATTATCTCTACGATTGGCTATTGATTAGTCAAGTAACATTGCGTGTTCGGTCTTCATGAGTAAATGTCGAAAGGAAGGCACGATGACGGTTTCTGTAGCTGGCCAGTTAATTACCTTTGCCATTCCATCCCTTGCTTACTCTGCCCTACACTTTCGATTTCAAAGTTTTCAGTTACTGAAATTGTTCGTCACCAACCGGCATCATTTCACATAGTTAAACATCTTATCAATTTCTAACAGAAGGATGACGAATGATAATGATTAATTGATTGATGTGAGTAATTTGATTTGATTGATCGGATGGATGGATAGATGATGAATATGATGCTAATAATGGTGATGAAGTTCTTCTTTCGAAACTACAGATTAGCGTATTATAAAAAAGTCTCATTAGGTTTGGTGGTTTTGTAAATTTTCAGATTTTCTGATGACTCAAATCCTGGCTCTGAAAAACCTGTTGCAATATGAACAGGAATCTTCTTTTTCTGCGTTCGTTCTCAAACTCCTGCAGATTAGCAGGATGTAGTCCGGAGAACGGAATGCGTTGTATCATGGTTTACAGCATGGCTGCGATATATGCGCCCTTCGGTCTGACACATCCGATTTCAGCATGGCTTTGGGTCACTGACCCTATACGGGATGGGACAGCCAACTCTATCACATAACCTCCGTAGTCGCATTTTACGACATGCGTGGAAGGTAAACAGTGTTGCTATTCTTTGCTCCCCTTCCGGGCCCCGGGAACACACGGGTGTGAACAGGAATGAAGACGATCTTAAGATGAGGGAGTAAAATAGCTCATTAGGTTTTTGTCTCATTTGAAGCGCCTGCAGTGTTCTGTTCAACGGTTTAATACTTGCTCTAATCTGACGATGCCAGACTGAGTGGTCAAGATTATGGGAATCACAAGAACATGCGTCAATTCTGTAGAGTTTAAGAGATGTCTTCAAATAGTCTTTGACACATTTTATCTGGCTTCCTCTTGAACGCTTATCTTGCCACAGTTCACCATAGAAATGTTACTATATATGTATCACAACTATACAAAATACAGCTATTAACCCGGTCATATCACAGCGGTGCATGGTAGCACCATAACAACTTGAATGGCTTTCATAATTCTTTATTTTCAACCGGACGTGAAAAAATTTTAAACTAAAATCACTTAACCATTCATTTATCCTCTCAGCCCGTGTTTTAATTTGTTCCCATATCCTTGTCGCTATCCCTCTTGAATGTACCTTCTAGAACTGTAGTTATGTTTTCACGCTTATGTGAGTTCATGAAATAATTATAGAAAATATTTTAATTGAATAGTTGAAACATATCATGTATCGGACACCTCTCTCCAGTTGAAACATATCATGTATCGGACACCTCTCTCCAGTTGAAACATATCATGTATCAGACACCTCTCTCCAGTTGAAACATATCATGTACCAGACACCTCTCTCCAGTTGAAACATATCATGTATCAGACACCTCTCTCCAGTTGAAACATATCATGTATCAGACACCTCTCTCCAGTTGAAACATATCATGTATCAGACACCTCTCTCCAGTTGAAACATATGTATCAGACACCTCTCTCCAGTTGAAACATATGTATCAGACACCTCTCTCCAGTTGAAACATATCATGTATCGGACACCTCTCTCCAGTTGAAACATATCATGTATCAGACACCTCTCTCCAGTTGAAACATATCATGTACCAGACACCTCTCTCCAGTTGAAACATATCATGTATCAGACACCTCTCTCCAGTTGAAACATATCATGTATCAGACACCTCTCTCCAGTTGAAACATATCATGTATCAGACACCTCTCTCCAGTTGAAACATATGTATCAGACACCTCTCTCCAGTTGAAACATATGTATCAGACACCTCTCTCCAGTTGAAACATATCATGTATCAGACACCTCTCTCCAGTTGAAACATATCATGTATCAGACACCTCTCTCCAGTTGAAACATATGTATCAGACACCTCTCTCCAGTTGAAACATATGTATCAGACACCTCTCTCCAGTTGAAACATATCATGTATCAGACACCTCTCTCCAGTTGAAACATATGTATCAGACACCTCTCTCCAGTTGAAACATATCATGTATCAGACACCTCTCTCCAGTTAAAACATATCATGTATCAGACACCTCTCTCCAGTTGAATTTAATATAACACGTTTCACTACCTGTGCTCAACTTCATAATGATATATCTCAGTAAATATATTAAGCATATAATTAAATTATGTGTGTGAATTTCAAATGGTGTAGACAATATGGATTAATTTTTCCATAAAATGTATTCATTATAGTGCACTCATCAATAATTGAACACCGATATTGTGTATTCTCTCCGTAATTACTAAAAGTATGTGCTTCAAATTTTGCCTGAGTTTGATCATTTCATAACCAGGTTAAAGATTTATATGATTAATTATTAATTATCTAGACTGAACGGATTTATCACATAACTCGCTACGAATGTCGTTTTTAAGAGCAATAATTGTATTTTATGTGGAAAAGAAATGTACAGTAATTGTTGGTATAAGCGTATCGTTCATTTGTTGTTACATGTGTAAAAAATGTAATATTATTTCGTTGTGTTAAGATTATATGCAACAATATATAAAGTTAACAGTTAAAAGTTTATGAAATTATAGTATTATTTACATTCTTCTTAATGTAAAACAAACATAAACATACATAATACATACCATAGTCATCGTCATCTTTGCCCTAATATGAATATTCTAATTACTAGTGGTGGCATTATGGAATCTTCGACCAAAAATGTTTCTATGTTACAATGAGGAAAATTTTTTTTTAATGTCCAGCCTTTAACATTATCAGTCCAGACCTTATGTTGACCATTTTTTCTTCTTACTTCTTTTACTTTGCTATGCAAAGTGTTTGTTATGATTGTTTTAGAGAGAAATTCATTTCTCATTAAATGGCTAAATCACACAATCTTATTACGTTTAACGATTGTCAAGATGACCGTGTTGTCTAGCAAGGATATATATTACATATCTCATATGTCTTTACAATGATAGATACAGATAGTGTTCTCTTTTGCTGTGTTCTTTTCATATTTATTCACTATTATCTTAATGTTATCTAAATCCTTCTTCTTCTCGGTCTTCTGATCTTGTTTCAAATTCCTCTTATTTCTCTATTAATAATCCGGTGAATTGTAAAGATCGATAATTGTAGTTGGTTGAATGAAGAGTAATCCATCTTTCTGCCAATATTCTTCTTCCACGTTCAATATTTGGTCCTTACATTTTATCCAAACTACTTTGTCCATGGCTAACAGCATAGTATATGCAATTTTCTGAACATCATTCAGTTTGAAAGTTTTATTTGCCTTTGCCACTGCTCCCTTAGATTTAGCCCACACAAATTCTATTGGATTTAAATGGTACGGCGGTAATCTTACACATCTACGACTATGCTCCTGTATAATTTTTTTCGATATAGAAAATCCTTGCATTGTGTGCATTCTTTACCAGTAGGGATCTTATCTTCACATGTAACAACATTGTGTGCATTCTTTACCAGTAGGGATCTTATCTTCACATGTAACAACATTGTGTGCATTCTTTGCCAGTAGGGATCTTATCTTTACATGTAACAACATTGTGTACATTCTTTGCCAGTAGGGATCTTATCTTCACATGTAACAACATTGTGTGGATTCTTTACCAGTAGGGATCTTATCTTCACATGTAACAACATTGTGTGGATTCTTTACCAGTAGGGATCTTATCTTCACATGTAACAACATTGTGTGGATTCTTTACCAGTAGGGATCTTATCTTCACATGTAACAACATTGTTTGCATTCTTTACCAGTAGGGATCTTATCTTCACATGTAACAACATTGTGGTAAGAAGCGTTGTCCATTACCAGATAGGAGGGTCTATCTAATGATGGAAGTACCGATTTTCTCTACCCACTATCTAAATATATGATCATTCATATCACCATGATAGTCTCGGTTATTGGTAGATTTGGAAATGAAAATGACGCCACAATAAAAACACGTCGAATATGCTATACACCTTTGAGTAAACTGCAGATTAACTATTATTTTAAGATAAAACAATGAATTTTCTAAATAAATGCTTACATATTTCGCACTCATGAAAAAAGTGATTTGCGTACCTGATTGATCGAATTGATGGACACGAAACGCAAAAAAGTTGCATTTCACAGCAATATAATTCAATCACTGTTGGTGTTATCTTATTTAATCGTGCTTATAACAGGCCAGTATATCTATACTTTGTCTAACAGCAAATGAAAAGTTGGAGAGAAAAATAACAATATAGAAATAATACGCATTTTCTTTTATTGACAGAATATATGGTAATTTGTAGCCTAAACCCTTCTACTTTTATGTCTATCAACAAACAAGTATTGTTATCATTAAAACAACATTAGTAGCTACTGCTGTGATAAATCTGTTCAGTCTAGATAATAATTATTCAAAAATAATAGCCGTTTTTTGCTTCCTTGTTGACTTAACATCCATCACTCATTTTCATAAGTTCAATAAACGGATTCCGCATATCTGTTTCTTGTAACTTCTAGTGGCCGGTGATTCTCTCTCTCTCTCTCTCTCTCTCTCATCTCCTCGTATAGTGGACAAAGATCGGGTTTGTACATTTTTGATGTTGTTGTGTTGTGTTTCCTGTGAACTGTTAGGATTGTCCCCACCTGAAACCTTAGTCAATTAAACTCAAAACTTATTCTACAATATTACAACGTTATAGGACACACAAGGACACTTTAATCCTATAACATATTTCTATTCATTGGTACTATGCTCACAGATATAATTGAATTTCCGAACAGTAGGCTGGACTCCTAACTCTCAATTATGGATTAGCCCGCCTATTATATCGGCTCATCCAGTCTTATAGAAATCTTAGCTATCTTATTTGTCTAGTTTTTGATTGGTCTGCTCACTGTTCAGTTACATACCACTATATCATTTGGACAATGAATATGCGAAGTTCACTAATATTCGTCACATTAATCCAGAAATACGCTGACAAACCAATAAGGCGTGGTTTGTTAATTATAACGCTCACTGTTCATCACATCAAAACTACATTCTCTAATTAATTATCAGTTAAACTTCCGTTGACTTGTATAGGGCAGCCATCTTCTGAGTTCTTGATTTGGGCTGATCCTTGTTCACAGCTTGAGTACGTCTACTTGTAAACCTTCAGTATGGTTCGTCAGGAAGTCGTTAGTGAAGACTTAACTGTCACAGCTATCGAAAACAGTATGGCCATTAGTATAGATCCTGGACTTGATTCAGTCAGTAAACAATAGAGGTTTGGATAAACCTACCTCCCAGATAAATCCAACGTTGTAAAATAATTCTTAAAGACTGCAGCTCTCCACACACAGCGGAGACGCTCGATTAACTTAAAGACTGCAGCTCTCCACACACAGTGGAGACGCTCGATTAACTTAAATACTGCAGCTCTCCACACACAGCGGAGATGAACTTGTGATGAGACTTTCAAATTCTGCAACCTCAAAATATTCCCGCGTTGCAGGGATCAGACAAACCTCTGTAAAGATTCAAGTACTCCAGCGCTGCAGAGATTCAAAATACTCCAACGTTTCAGAGATTTAAAAAAATCCCTGAAATTCAAGTAAACCTCTGTAAGAATGCAAAATACTCCAAGATTTCAGAAAAATCTTTGTACTTCAAAAAAACTTCAACGACTTTCAAGTTGAAAGTGCAAAGAGATCTGCACAATATATTCTGTAAAGATGCAAAATATTTCCACGTTGCAAAGATCAGACAACTCTCATTAATTCAAATAAACTTATGTAAGGAATCAAAATACTCCAACGATGCCGAGATCAGACATCTTTGTAATTCAAATAAGCTTTAACGGCTTTCAATCCACAAACTATAGACAACTGGAATGCACTCCAAACTCTTCAACGATTTCTATATTTATTTTGAAAGCGCACAAGAGTGATTTCATGTAGTGATATGGTACTCTACGTAGATTTAAATAACTTTTCACAACTATGCCCTAATGGTAAATTTTTCTTTCTGGCGTTCACTGCGTATTATTTCATTTATAACTGATCCTAACCCTTACCTCCATAACTAATGTAAATACTAATACATACGACATGAATATGCCTTTTCAATTAATATACCTCAATTATAAATACAAATTCTACTAATCACGCTGCAAAGGTTATGAAATACCACGAAATTAGGTAAAACTTTTCACAGTGAACGCCAGTAAGAAAGATAACGCCAGTAAGAAAGATAACGCCAGTAAGAAAGATGCGCCCTGAAAGCCTATCACTTATTCACAAATATAATACTTAACGACACATTATGATGATGGAGCTCTACATAGTTATCCATAATAAAAATATAACAATTTTGTTACACAAACTTCCCTGAATTTTAACATCTAAACGAGTAAAGCTATCCCGAGAAACCCTGTCCGTTCTCTGGACAATTCCTGAACTGTTTTCTACATTCTCTTTCCTCGACAGCTTCGAAAGTACAACTGTACACAAAATTGTTCAACAATACATTTATTCTCTCGTTAGAACATTTGTTAAGTCTCGATTTTCCAGAATGTTCACTTCATCTCACATTTATTCATCGTGAGTCCTTCAACTAATTCTATTAATAATCTTTTTTTTTCTGTCCGTTTAGCGAATGTTACCGGTAAACAAGCTTTTTGGAGAAAGTTGCTTTTAATTCTTCACTGTGACCTTTGCTCAATTTTCGAGGTATTTCCTAGCCTTTGGGTGTGCTAAGGTTAGATTAAGTGCAAATAGTATTTATAATGAAGACAAATTTTATCTAAGCTGGTCAATGGGAGGGGGGGGGGTGGCCTCTTTCAGTGTTTATCGCGCAGAAATAATTAGCGCGCAGTACAAATCAGTGGAAAAGATAGAAAAAATGTAAAATCTCGTCTCAGATGAACGTGTCTTACATGCGTAGCTGTTATTACGCATGCGCATTTCAAATTAGTTTTAAGAAGACAGTGACGTCGGCTAGTTAAATATGTAAAGTTTGCTATTTATAGCACTGTGAAGAATTTAAAGCAACTTATATTTTTCCTAGTCAAACTAACCGCTATCTAAGGTTACTTAATTATCTCATGTTTATTCAACGTAACTTTTAGACGCAACAACCAATTTTTCTCTGTCTGTCTGTCTGTCTGTCTGACACTTCAAGGCTGCAACAATTTTTGCCGTAGAACGGACTGGTTCAATTCCCGTTAGTCTCAAGAATTTTTAAAAATTGTCATCTGGCTTCCTACTTAAATTTACTTGTATAAACAATTTTTGCGTGTGCTACAAATCCTTGCTCAGTACAATTCTGCCAACTTGTCAAACGAGTTTTTCTAATTACCAGTTTGTTAAAATATAACAGAAGTAATTCTGTTACCACTCTTAGTTAAATTTTTTTTGTTGAATCGTCGCTCTTAGACCGTCTACTTAGCTCAGCTCTGTCACAGGTATAAATGTTCCAGTGTTGGGTAACAACCCTAAACAGGAAGCAGGTGGCTGGAGTAACACCGGGCAAATGTCAAGGTAAACAAAAATAGGTAGATGTGTTACCAAAATAAAACATAACACAACCTAACAACGAGATACAGGGACAGACGACGTTTCGACTATTAAGCCTTCATCAGGACAAACGAAAGACAACGGTACAACGAATCTTACATGGAAACAAACGTGGTTGATAGGGAGGAAAGAGGAGGAGAGATAGTGAATAGATAGTGGAGGAAGTAAATAAGGAGCGGCATATTGGGGAGGAAGAGAGTATGGGGAGAAGAAGTGAGGGTTTTAATTTAAGGTTTCTTTCTGAAATCGCCTACAATTATGAATAAAAATTATCAGATATTAATTGTGTCTGTGTCCGAAATTTCTTATGTAGAACTGTGCAATTCACCTGACGAATAGTAGCTACCAATTACATTTCAGAATGCTGGAGCCAAATTTACAGCAGATAGTATAGTTTAAGCGGGAAACTAGATTATCACAACAACTGTGAAACTCAGGAGCACAAAGCGGAAGTTTGGGAAAGCGGGATGGCATTTGTTTTTTTATTATACAAAATATTTTCGTACTTCCCTAATGCATGTTTTTCTTGTATGAAGTATAATACATTGTGTGTGCAAATTTGAAATGGTATAGACCCCTATGAATTAAATACTACATTAAAATGCAGCCATTGGTTTCAATGTTCGCTTATTTGTGATGAAAGCCTAGATCAAAAGACTACTTGTAAACACACTTCAAACGCACATTTTTAAAACATTTATAATCATTTATAAGACGTAATTTGAACATGATTGGCTAATCATACAAATGTGCATGATTTAAGTTTGAAATTGTACCATTTTATACTCCTGAACACAAGACAGAATCTGTTTAAGGATATATCCGGTGAAATACTCACATTCTCCTTTAGAAGTGTCTCAACATGAAGTTTTGGTTAGTAGGAATACTGAGTCTGCAGGTAAAGTTTCTGAAATTAGAGCACATCACACATAAAATTTTCAGTATTTTTTTAATGAAGCTACTCGAGAAAAATTATGTCATTCTATTTCAAAAACTGAGAATATGACTATTCATGACTTAGTGATAAGGAAATGAAAATTGAACCGTTGGATATCAGTAAAATCTGAAAATTCGAATTGAAATCAAGTACACATGAAAACTAGGCCAAGATTAGTGGATAATTTTGACAGAATTGAAAAAGAAAAATTTGCGATATGTTTCACAATAAGGAGGCAGTAACTTTAAGGAAATTGAAATGTTCATTAAGAAAGAATTAACGACATCACACATGTTTCCACATCTACTTAGTGGGGGACTATTAGGAGTTTTACATTTAGAAAATATGTTGGTGGTAGAAACCTTATAGAAGCCTCAAATAGTTGCAATGAGAAGCAAATATTTACGCAAGGTTAGAGAAATGAGAAGAGATTGTTATGATATAGTGTATTTAGATTAAACAAAGATCAAGGTGCACCGCAGAATTGAAAGAGAATGGCAATAATCTGAAGTGACAAATAAGAGAAAAATAAATCAAGCAGCAAAGAGTCTAATAGTTTCTCACGCAGGAAGCAGTCAACATGGTTTTTTAAACAGTGCTTGTCATGTGATGTATTATTTCCAGAATGTAGTCTTCATTGTAAATCTCCTGAAATCCCAGCAGTCCCTGGCAAGTTGCCACGTTCCCTCCAGTTACATATACATGAATTTCTGAACATTTCTTATTTAACGACGGCCTCTGCCACTACTGCCTTCTATCAACCCCACCAACAACACTCTCTCCATGTCATCGTGTTTTTTCACATGGCCGAAAAATACCCAACTTCCTTCTTAATATGGTATTTAAAAGCCAGCTTTCTTCTTAATATGGTATTTAAAAGCCAGCCTAACTTTGATTTTTCTTAGCACGATTTCTTAGCATGGTCTCTCCTGCTGTCCATTGTAATCTCATGGCTCTTTTATAGCACTTCATTTCGAAGGCCTCTGTTCTCTTAGATATAGTTTTATTTATTGTCCATGTTTCGCTACCGTAGGTCGCCACTGGAAACACACGTGTACACAACAAACATGCCTTAGTTCCCGTGTTTGCCCCGTGCACCAGTTTCAATAATACTGAACTCATATTTGTTTCAAAATTCACAAACAGTAGGGATTATCATACAGAGATGAATGGAACGATATTTCAGTACTGGATTGTGAATCATGTACGTCCATCAATGATAGACCATCTTGTTTGCTAATGGACAATGCCTCATAGTACAACGCTGTGGCAGTAGTAGATAAAGTTCCTAATTCATCAAGTACTCAAGATGTAATAAAGGTTTGGCTTACCACATTACCATATTAAACAACATTCCACTCAATGAAATATATATGAAGCCTGAATTACTTGAAATAGTAAAAAAGACACAGTATGTAAAGATTTGTCAAATAGACAAGACAATCCAGAACATGGTCACAGATGTTTAAGACTTCCACCTTAACATTTTCACCTAAACTCAAAAGAATTAGTCTGGGCTAAAACTAAAGAAAAAGTAACAACAGAAAACAAAACATTCAAATTAAAAGATATTGAAATACTTACAAATGTCGTTATCTCTAATAGAACGATAAATTATTGGGAGTAAGATGTATATGGTAAGGTAATTTTTATTTAAAGATCAAATAACTTGATTTTTTTTTCAGATTTTTGACGACCTTTCAAACGTGTGTAACATACATTATACTAAATATAACATGAAATGAGTATAACAAAAATCACATTAAATATAACGTGAGCTAATTTGAGTATAACATACACCCCATTATGTACAATGTGAACTAATATGAGTATAACCTACATCCCACTAAACATAACGTGAACTAAACTGATTATAACCTACATCCCACTAAACATAACGTGAACTAAACATGAATTCCATTCAATAGAACTTAAATTAAATGACCTTCTATTGTAGCTTATCTCTGTAAAGTATACGTGATTATCATTGGATTTATAAATAATAATAACTTGTTTGGCAAAACTTCTAATGATAGTGTATTACAATCTGATATAACAGTACTAAATAACATGTTATATTTTTATAACGAGGGTCCCAGAACTTCTATAAAAGTTCAGTATACATGTAATCACATCTCCGCTGTGTACTATTCCATGACTGGGCTCTAGTAAAGACTTGTGTAAAGAAAGTAAACATGACATGAAAGGCTGATTTTTATATTGTTTCCGCGCATTTCTTTGGTCGGCCTTGATGTTTTTTTTACATGCGACTCTAAGTATATAAATAGTTACCAACGAAAATCACGACAATAGTATATACGTAACAAATGAAGGCTTGTGTACTTTCTGTACAGAGATCTTAACTTCCGTCGGTCTCGACTATATCTAGTTCTCCATTGTGCTACCAAGATTTCACTGTGTATTTATAATCCTACTGTGTAATCATATTTTACCTCTAATGTGTAGTGAACTGTATTATATGACTCAGCAGAAACATCCGGGAGTCTTGAATTTATGCATAGTTACATTTAGGAGGTGAGATCCACCATTATTGCATCGATGTTATGTATTGGCTTCATGGTCTTCTGGACCATAGTACAATATTCTGTTGATAATTGAATTTTGTGTGCTCGTCGTCAGATCATCACCATGGCACTTCGGACACGCCATGGGTGCTCCGATCTCATGTTAAGTAGGGTATATGTCATTGGGTAATTGACTGTTCCTATTCTGTGCTAGTTGATAGCTCTTATTTTGATTCACAGAGTGTATTCAAAATATCAGCACGTCCATTGAACTACCACCAGTCACTGTAGCCAACCTGGCAAATCTGTCTATTCTTTCTTTTCCCGTAATACCCACATGCCCAGACACAATACTAAAGGTAACTCTCGTCAGCACAGACTTCATCAATGGCTCCAACCACTGACGGGCATAATAGCCCGACTGAATCTTTCAAAGCTTACTCATAGAATCAGTCAGAAAACAGACATTTGTATCAATGTTAGACTCTGGCCATATCATTTCCGTGGTTACTGTAATCACATCTTCTCGTAATTTTATTTGTATTTTTGTGTGCATATCACAAATTATTCTAATATAAATGTCAACCTTCGTAAAATAGGCACGTGTGGGATTCTGTAGTGAAGTCGATAACGAAGCAGACAGCGGCAAAAGGTCAAACAACGCTAACTGCGGACACTATTCGAATGTGTGACAAAATGGATTACCGTTCTGTGAGAGCAGCTATGATAAACTAGTTTCGAGCACCCGCTGGTTTACTTTGGCTACAGACGTACACCTTTCAGTTGTATTGTTAAACACTGAACATATATTCATGCTACCGCCGAAGTAGGATGTGTCGTGTCATTATTAATAACAAAACCGCAACACAGCGCATCGACCTTTTTTTGGTCGAAATGTCTTGCTGGAAATTCAGTAGGGTCGTTATCCTTGTTACAAGAGTGTTCCAGTGGGAGCTTGAAAACGAACGCTAAAACATAGGTAACATAACAAATCTGAGAAAGTAAAGCAATCTTGTACTACTGTAAAACATAGGTAACATAACAAATCTGAGAGAGTAAAGCAATCTTGTACTACTGTAAAACATAGGTAACATAACAAATCTGAGAAAGTAAAGTAACATAACAAATCTGAGAAAGTAAAACAATCTTGTACTACTGTAGACTTCTAGTTGCTTTGGTCATCTGATTTTTTTCTAATTTTGTATTCTAATGTTGGAACAGTGGCTCTTAACTTTTTGGTTTCACGAACCCCTTCCTCTTTAAACTGCATATATTTTTCTGCAAGGGATCGCCAAAATATTTGATATATAAAAATGAGTATACTTATTTATTATATACTATTTCATATTTTTTTCTTATAATCGTTGACATGGGCGAGGGGATATCACGGACATCCAGAGATGACAAAAGTACCATCCAGAGAGAACGTCACTCATAGAAAGGGCATTGTGGGCACCAAGTTAAGAACCACATGGGCTAGATACACTATAAAAGGTGATAAATTGTGGGAAAGGAATCTGTGCTAATTGAAATGTAGTTCTGCGTGTCACATAGCTTGCATACGTGTCAACCATAGGGTGTGTCATGTCCTGGTCCTAATGCGTTATGTCATATACAACTTCAACGTTGAAGTGATTAAAACCTTCATTTCTGCAAGTACTAGATCAAGTATGTCACAGGTTTCACATCATAACCGTGACTAAATCAATCTATGCTAGACCGGCATGCGTGAAAGTTGGTCAGACGATAATCTGTGTCTAAACATATTGGTTGACGTGTGGTAAACTCATATTGTTAGTATACCTAACTGGCCCCGCTTCATTATGGCGTGAGTGGGTATTACTATCCAATATACTAGTTTTTTAGTACCCGCCTACTAAATATCAAGTTATATTTTCATAATACCTCTGGCAAGTATTTAATAGGTTCCACTTCATTGGACCTCTGGCGAGTATCTGATGGGTCCCAATTCATTGGAACTATAGCAAGTATCTGATGGGTCCCACTTCATTGAAACTATAGCAAGTATCTAATGGGTCCCACTTCATTGGACCTCTAGCAAGTATTTGATGGATCCCACTTCATTGGGTGGCAAGTATCTGATGGATCCCACTTCATTGGGTGGCAAGTATCTGATGGGTCCCACTTCATTGGGACTCTAGCAAGTATCTGATGGGTCCCACTTCATTGGGACTCTGGCAAGTATCTGATGGGTCCCTCTATATTTGGGACTCTGGCAAGTAACTGATGGGTCCCACTTAATTGGGACTCTGGCAAGTATCTGATGGGTCCTCTTCATCGGGACGCTGGCAAGTATCTGATGGGTCCCACTTCATTGGGACTCTGGCAAGTATCTGATGGGTCCCACTTCATTGGGACTCTGGCAAGTATCTGATGGGTACCACTTCATTAGACATCTAGCAAGTCTTTCTGTGGAATAGTCATGCGTGCAGATCCACGGACATTTAGAATACACAAAATAACAACTCTCGGGGTCACAGAAAGGGTCGATTGTGGCCGAAAATGGTCAAATTTCACGTACAGGTTTTACCAAGTCCTTTTATACAATCGCCCTGCATGTTGATAGTACACAACGTCCCTTATATTGGCTGATTTTACGAAACTGTTCAGCGTCATAGATACTGGGGAGGGGGTGGGGGTTACCTAAAAAAAAGACATTCGTCCGTTTGTTAGTGGGTTCCTTTTTTAAAATGAGAAATATGATTAGCTTTTTTTTTAAATCGTTATGGGATGGATTTCATCTGCATATGGCTGAATTACTAGTACTTCTTCTGTGTTCGCTATCTGATAATCAACACGAATGTTAGTTTTTTTTTCTGCCGGAGAGCGTAAAGTACATTGTGCTGCTGGTTTGGCAGCAGAGCTGCGCTATATTGCGGCTTGATGCCCAGCACATCTATTTTCGACATATTTTTAATTCAGGTGAACTTTCCTATCCTGTTGCAGCCTTCCTATCTGTCGCCAGGCAATCGAGTCATAATCTGATCAAATCCCATGATGGTTTATCATCCACTGTGCCCTTTTATTTTGTAGGCCACAACGTGTCCCTTGGTGGCAGTTTCTGAGGAGACGGTGGGCAGGGATTTAGACTTGGATCGACTACGTCTATCTCACACGGGGCGTTCCACTGTTAGTGAACATGTCTCGTGTAATAAGATGTCATTATTCCCTATGTCCTCGGGTACTGGCCATTATCTCGACTTGAGTCTCTTCCAGTACAGGTAATTGCTCACACAGTAAAGTTTAAATAGAATTGGAACGCCCTCTTAGCCGCGGTTTCGATAATCGACACCGTGAACACTTCGTCCAAGCATGAGCTCTAGCTACATTTTCTTCTTATCGATACAGTATGGCATTCTACTTTTACTTTCCCACACAACTTGTTGCCAGAAGACACATGGAAACTTATTCTACAGCATGAACACTGCTTTCTGTTACAATATTCTCGCTTATTCTTGCACATGACATTGCCCTCTAGCGCCGTGCTGCCTTCTCGTGTATTCAACAGAAAATTCGTATTTCGTAGGAGACTCTCATTATTCTTTCTTAGTGAAGTTTTAAGCATGAAAACATGTCACTCTAAGAGAGCCGTTGTGCTGCGACTGTGTTGTGGCTATGGGTTCCAATGCTCTATTCAGAGATAAGATATTGTTTTTATGGTGCAAAAGAGTTATCATTCCACCTCAGTCTGAACTACCCGGACACGATCCATAAAGCCATAGCCGAATCCGCACAAGCTTCGAAACAACCTGTTCCCAGATTGCACCACGAGGTGGTACTTTTATGATCGTGGCTACCTGTTAACCCTGGATAACACAAGGGCCATGTCAATCCCGCTTCACTCCATTCCTAGTAATACAAATCATGTTCTTTTTCGCAACGGCAGGGGGGGGGGGGAGGGTGTTGAACACTCCACCCCATACTCATTACTTATCTTTAGGCTTATTAGCGCGTATATCGTTTCAGTAATTTTTCAAGAACACTACATTAAATAAAATGTTTTGTCAATGACCTATTTATTACAACACACATTATTTTAGTTTGTGCTAACTGCATATTTTGTGTGTGTGAAGGTATATTAGTTCAAGTGCTAGAATGTTATATTGAGCAAATATTTTTTTATGGGAGCGAAGCATGGACAGTGAACAAAAGTGATCAGGGTAAGCTGGAGGCAACTGAGATGTTGTTTTTAAGAGAAATAATGAAAATGTCATGGTATTTCAAGAAAACTAATCTAGAAGTTCACATAGATGATGGAATAAAACGATAAATTATAACAAAAATTAGAAGCAGACATTCGAGATTTTTAGGGAATCATGTGATAGGAAAAGTAAAACTTGAAATTTAGCAGCAACCGGAAAGATCAAGGAAAGAAAACACAGAGGAGAACAAAGAGAGATATTTCTAGATGGGTTGTCACTGTGGCACAAAAGGAAGTCACCAACTTATCTTATTAACAACACAAGAGACAGAGAGTTGTGGAGAAGCATGATCGTCTACGCCACTTGGCATGTTACTTCATTGATTGATTGAAGGTATTCCATAATTCACATGTTCATATAAATCTAGCAATGCAACTATGCCATTTACAATTGTTGTGCTGTTGTTTACTACCCCCAGGAATTCTGAGCAATTTGCTCTTACTTCCTATAAGCTGTGGGATGGTTTCTCTTGGCTTTCTTTCATATCCAGGAGACTTCAGCTTTCGGCTTAGTGTAATGCCTAATGAAGTTTTCTGCTCATGGCGAGTATATGTTACGAGACGAGCTGATATTTCGCCTGGGTCACCCACTTTGTATCTTTCCTCCGACGAGGCGCTTCGCAACCAGCGAACTATTCCTCAAGTAACAAGACCTTTCCATTGCCACCCTTCGTGTCCCAAGGTCCCAGACCTAATTTTTGCTTCTGTATGAGCCGTGTTGGGCAATGTCAACAGTCCAATTAAACTCAGGGTGGATACACCTTCCTAGATGAGGTGTTGTTTTGCCACACATGTCTGGGGTCTGGGATTTGACCTATGCATTTACACGCATTCACCTCGTCCAAAAACCGAGCGTCAACACTGCGTTAGTTAAAGATTTTGTATAATAAGCTCCAGACATTTGTTCAATGCTTTTTCTATGTGCAATAGGGAGCTGTATTCGCAGCTTTATTCTATACCCAGGAGAGCATGATCAAGTTGGTGTATTCAATATCTGAGTCGTGATTCCTACTTTGAATGGGGTCAGTTGTGGTGGGACGTATGGAATTAAAATTGAATTTTCAAAAGTGGATGTAACAAATGGTCATCATCAATTGTGATGGACGAACAACACCACAGCAGCAATATCCACTATTGTGCATATTGTTCAATCGTTCAGTCTATCATAGATAGTACCCTACAGCAGCAATATCCAACATTGTGCATATTGTTCAATCGTTCAGTCTATCATAGATAGTACCCTACAGCAGCAATATCCAACATTGTGCAGATTGTTCAATCGTTCAGTCTATCATAGATAGTACCATAGACTTCATCAGCAGAAAAACAAGGATCTTGTTTTTCATCTTTATGGATGGCATTAGTTTAATTACACTGATACCTTCTTAGATTATTGAATGACATTGTCGACATGTTTCGATGTTTCGCAAAAGACATCTAGATAAGATGTTGAGAAGGAGATGCCTGTGTGTGCGTGTGGGGGGGGGGGGGGAGAAAGGTTGTCAAATATGCCCTTACAATGTTGACGTAATTCATGGACATCACTGTATCCCCATGGTTACCAAACATATTGATATTTGTATTACGTATACAAATTCGCTCTATTGTTTTGCATGGCTGCATATTTTCATCCCCACATTAATGATTTATGCTTCATTATGTAGATTGTACACGAGTGTTACAGTAGGTCTCAGTGATGTTTTTATGAGGGATGTCTATACATTATGTAAACAACTAAAGGGAAGGTGTCTAGAAAATATTTTTGACAGGTGTTGGCAAAAGGAGGGAGATGGTTGACAAAAGTTGACGTCAACACAACCGTTTTTTACAACACCAATTAAATTATGCGAATTTCAATTTTTCTAAATAATATGAAAACAATATAGAGCTTCTTCGCACATATTTTTGCAAATATAAGGTGTGGGGGAGGGGGGTTTTCTAAATATAATTAAGTAGGGATTCCTTCCATTCTGGACAAGTTGCTAACAATAGGGGGGGGGGGTAAAAATTGCCCAAAAAAGTATTCACGTTGTTTCAAGAGCCCCCCCCCCCCCCCATTTCCTCTCTCTTTTAGCAAATAGAATATGACTTTTAGTTCTATGAATGTAACCACAGCGTAGCTAAAACATCTCCCTAAACGATTTTTTAGTACTTGGAATGTAACCAAAACGTAGGTAAAAACTCTCCCTGAACTATTTGCAAGTACTAAGAATGTAGCTAAAACGTAAGTATAACCTCTCCCTAAACGATTTTTTAGTACTTGGAATGTAACCAAAACGTAGGTAAAACCTCTCCCTGAATTATTTGCAAGTACTAAGAATGTAGCTAAAACGTAAGTATAACCTCTCCCTAAACGATTTTTTGCAAAAATATCATCACATTTTTCATATTCTTCTTTTTAAGCGTTCATTCTCAAACTCCCACTGGGTCTCTTGTAGCAGAACAATGTTACTACATGTACTAGATTTCCAGCAGGATACAGTCCAGAAAATATAAGTGAATTGCGTTGCCGTTTTTTGTTTTTGCGCCAATGGCCCGGAACATTTGTTATCTTTGGCAAGACATATTTAAATTAAATTGGGATAATTAGGCTGTTTTTGGTAAAATTCCCAAATTACTGAGAAAGGCTCATCGGCACGAGCCCGGTCTCCTTAGAGTCGGCCACTCTAAAATGGCTCACTAGCAGCAGCCTCAGCCTACGTAGATGCTGATTATTTAGCGTACGTAGGTACTAATTATTTAGTTAGTCGTCGGATCATCATCACTGCAAACTAGACACGTCCATAGTTGCTCCGATGTCTCCCTGAGTGTATCCGCCATTACACTTCTACTGACGGTACCGGTCCTATGCTGGTTGACCATCATTCTTCTGCGCCCACCAAAATGTTCACTTTTAGCAACACCGCATTTCAAACCCTGAACTGTAATCCTGGCCATGAAAAGGAATCGTCATCTACATTAGTCTCACTCTTGCGTGCTATATCTCTTAAAGAGTTCAAAACGTCAGCTCGATCCATTGCTCTGCGCCACAATCGTGCATTACGCCAGTTGATCTGCTCTTTCATTGCATCGAACACCCAGATGCCCCGGCACGAAAATAAATGTAACCAATTTCAGCCTCGCCTTTCTCAAGGCCTCAGTCCACTGTTCGCGAACGAGACCTACTTGTACCTTCCTAATCATACTCATAGAGTCACTCAAGATGCAGACCTGCGTTATATTCTGTGTGCATACTCACTCAAATGCCTTGGTCACCGTCATAGTCTCCATGGTCATGCTACTCGTAGTAACCGCACAAATGAAGTTACTACGCATTAGTTGCGGTTACTACGTAGGGGCGGTCAGTCCTAAGAAGTGCTTGCCTGCAGCAGCCCCTGTGTCTGTTGAGGGGCGACCGTTCTCACCATCAGCATCCCCCGTCTCTGTCAGGGCAATCAGCGCTGAGAAGGACTTGCCTGCAGCAGCCCCATTACCTTGGGGAGGGTCAGCCCTGAGAAACGTAGACCTGCAACAGCACCAGTTTCCGTGAGGGCAATCAGCACTGGCAAGGGCTTCAGGACAGCAGCACCAATCTCCGCAGGGGCTGTCGTTCCTGAGAAGGGCTCGTCGGCAGCAATCTGTCTCCATGTAACGGTCAGCCCTGAGAGAGGTTACGGCAGCAACCCCAGTCTTCTTGACGGCCGTCAGCCCTGAGAAGGACTTGCATTCAGCAGCTCCAATCTCCGTGATGGTCATCAATACCGAGAAGAGTTAGCCAGCAGTATCTCCAGTCTGGAGATGATCATGGAGTAACATAGAGATTATCAAAGATAATTCAATACTACTTGAAACATTTTTCTATGACCCAGTTTAGTAAACACGATCTGTTTGGTCTCATATCTATGCACACTCTGCTCAGAACTGATTATAATTATCCCATCCTCTGATAACCAATCGGTTTTATTCACTACCTTTACTCCTGAAATAACTGCAATCGTATGACCTTGCTATCTAAAGTTACCGTGATCTTCTGACAACACTCTTGCAAATGTGTCAGTTATTCTTCAAAGGCGTATTAAATTTCGCTATAGTTAGCTTCTTAATTGTCAAGCTTTCACTTTCCTCATGAAAGAGAATGATATTTTAATGAAATTTCTTAAAGATGTTTTTTGTGTGTTTGTTTCGCTCCCTATGAATAACGAGTGATTAAGTTCTGGTTTTCTAGTTGCACTTATGGGTTTCTCCGTAGATTTCTTTCATACACAGAAGACAAGCTATATATATATATATATATAAGGTAAACACTTCCGCGAAGCTTGTGGGGAAATTAGCAAATTAATAAGATGTCCTTCTGAAATTTGAAACCCATGTTAAAGAAAATTAACGATTCCCACATTGCTCAGTTAATTTTTTATCAAATAGTTAAATTACCGTAACAAATTTTTTGTTCAGGGATTGCATTATTTGATCATCAACAAATATCAAAGGAATATGCCGCTGTGAGAAAGTGACAATACCTGCAGAATTTAAAATTATAAAATCATTGTTATGCAAAATTTTGTTTTATTTCACTCACTGGTAATTGAAATATAAATGATGTTTAAGGTCAAGCATTTTGAAACGCACTATAAGACACTGGGATAAATCAACCAGTGTAGGGTAACAACCCTAAACAGGAAGTAGGTGGCTGGGGTAACACTGGGCAAAATGTCAAGATATAGGTATGTGTGTATAGGTAGGTGTGTTACCAAAATAAAATATAACACAACTTAACAAAGCCTTCATCAGGACAAACAAATGACCACAATAAAACAAATCTTTCATGGAGACAGATAGGATTATAATAAGGAGGACAATATCAGATAGGTAATGAGGGAAGAAAAGATGTGGAAGCATGACAGGTGAGAAAAACGTATGGGGAGAAGTTAGTAGTAAGTAGGGAGGAGAAAGTAGACTGAAGAAAGTGAGATGAACAAAGGAAAACATATGGTAGCAAGTAAATTACATTAAAAATACTCACCTCAAAAGTGGCAACAGAGAATAAATGCTAGAGACAAGCAATCATGATGTAATGGAAGAGCAAAATGAGATGGTACGAGGGATCAGGTGGGAGAAAGGGGAGAGAGAAAGAGGCCAAAAAAGGCAGGAACAGAAGAGAAAGAGCGAACAGCAGGAAGAGAATATGAGCAGATAATGGTGATATATGAGAATAAGATAGTAAAATAACTTAACTGATACAGCGACTGGTTCTACGTTCCTTCCATATGAATGAGCACACAAATAATGGCAACAGAGTAAAAAATGGACAGTCAAAGCCAGATTTATATCACGGGTCATACCATAGCTTTCGATTTCTGTCTTTGTGTTGCCAGGTCTTTCAATTGTTGCGTATTGTTTAGGTTCATTGACATGCCAACACAGACTATAATGAAATTAAATACGGGGTGCAAAGGGAACGCATTGCTCTAGGCGGACCCAGGGTTAGCAGATAACCAAGATCCCAAATGTACCTCCTCGCTGTGCACCATGGTAACCGAAAACAAAAAGCTTGAGCTGATTCTGGCCAAATCATTTGGGGATCGTGTCCTAGAATGTGGAGGAAGCAGATGGAAAGAGATTTGACTGCAAAAGAGACATACAATATCTCCGACACCATTTGCATCACCACATACAGCGACACTGTCGACATACAGTGACGCCTGATAGTCCAGTCAGAACATTGGAGGGGCGGCCAATGTAAAAGGCACCTAAAGGTGGATGCATGGCGAGAAACAAATATGTCATAATGAGTACAGTGACACAATGATACGGAACCAGGCTCGCGGATGAGAAACGGCTCAGTACCCGATGGACACAGGCAGAGTTTGTCCAATTGCACGAAATGGATTCATGGACGGTGGAGCACCTCGTGCAAGATAGACGCGCTCGACAGGCGTCTTGGCGAAGAGGCACTACACACCAGCGTGCCCGGCGACAGATAAAGGCTGTCACGGACTAGGGACCAAACCCGAAATAAAGGAGTGACGAAAACGGACGTGCTGGACCTCGAAAGTCCTGACCACAAGTGGCCAACCGGGGTGCAAATAATCACAGTTCTATTGTGGAGCTTGCAGCACAACGTACTTCACGCTCCCCGGCGGAAATCACACGAAATATTAGTTGTGGTTATATGAGAGCCAACGCAGAAGAAGAAGAAGAAATTAAATACTTATTTGACTTCCTTTCTGTATATCTACAGGGATATCTTGGTATAAATATCTCTGTACAATTTTTGTTATTGTTGTGTGTTTTCGTTTCTTGAAAAAGGTCCCGTTTGGACCTCAACGTGGAAACAGTCCTTGTTATTGTGTTTATTGTTATTCAGTTTTTACATTTATTTTGTTTATTTTGATAGTTAGTAGATAGTATTATAGTAAAATCTATAGCTTTTTGTAGTCTTTATCGCTTTCTAATACTCAATGTCTTATTCTGATGTTGTTGTTTTTTTTTGTTTTTTTTTGGTTGCTAGATTCTTGACAAAGACCCAGCATCACTGTCAAAGGACATTTCCATAAATGTTCTGCTCTCCACCCTGTCAGACGTCTACGGGTACATAATATCAGTGTCCTGGTAAGCTGTTAGTTGTATGATATTCTGGTCTTTCCAATGAGGACACACTCTCCCCTCCTCCTCCCCTCTGTCCTGCTCACTCCTTCTTTCAATCTCTAAACATGCACATTGTTTCTTTCAGCATCACATTCACCGTTTTGTAGTGTATCCATGGCTACGTTAATTAACTCAGATATGTATCCTCGTCACTTCACCATTAACGATAGTTTCACTCGCCAGTGCTTCAGCTCTGTCGTTACTTCTGACTCCCGCATGTCTTTGTCAACAGATCCATGCTCCGTTTCCGTATCCTAATCAATTAGTAGAAGTTTAATCCCATTTTCTATTCAGTTCGTAGCGATCAAAAGAATGTTTTGATTTGAATGATTTTTCTAGACAATATAATACGTTCAGTAAATTACTTTTGGGACCGCGGTAGCTCAGTTGTTTATAAATATTAGTAGAATAATTTCTGTTCATCTTAATCAGCTGTTAGTGAACTGGCTTTCTGTTCTCTTAATCAGCTGTTAGTGAACTGGCTTTCTGTTCTCTTAATCAGCTGTTAGTGAACTGGCTTTCTGTTCTCTTGATCAGCTGTTACTGAACTGGTTTTCTGTTCTTTTGATTAGATGCTAGTGAACTGGCTTTCTGTTCTCTTGATCAGCTGTTAGTGAACTGGCTTTCTGTTCTCTTGATCAGCTGTTAGTGAAGTGGCTTTCTGTTCTTTTGATCAGCTGTTAGTGAACTGTCTTCCTGTTCATCTTGATCAGTTGTTGGTGAACTTGCTTCCTGTTTATCTTGATCAGTTGTTGGTGAACTTGCTTCCTGTTTATCTTGATCAGTTGTTGGTGAACTTGCTTCTTGTGTATCTTGATCAGTTGTTATTTCACTAGCGTACTGTTCATTTTGATCAGTTGTTAGTGAAATGTCTTCCTATTTCGGTAATCCAAGTTTTTTTCCAGTTCAAATGGAAATATTTGTAAATCATCAGCGATTCCTAGGTCGACCCAGCGTAAAGAAAATGGGTACTAGATTTTATGTGAAAGTAAATTCGACAGACTTGTTGCTTACCGCATTACCCCTAGGCATGTCGTTACTCATAAAAAACACGAGTTGTGATATGCATTTTCCCAACAAAATATTTTCCCAATACGCCTCACTGGCGTGGAAAATGGAAAATTATATTTTCAAACTTTAGGTTGCCATTGCTTCCTGAACGTTCTGGGCACACAATTTTTTGCAGCGAATTTAAATCTAGTTCTATTAGCTCCAAGACTGACATTGTACCTCTCTACCACAGGGCAGGAAACCTATTGTACAGTTTCCTAAATGTTCAAACCCGATCTACAGAAGCTGGATTTCGTATATGCCCAACTCTACGTTGCATTATCACGTCGAGAAGTACATTATGCTGGTATGAATTCTCTACTCAAGAGATTGATAACAAACAATGAATAGGAATATGAATCTGCACGTTATCACACCGGAGATAATAAGCCGGTATAATCTTTGCGACTATATCCCTCTTATCAGTACCGTCTCCGCATTGAAGGTTGGATGCAGCGAATCGCAATAACTACAAAAATTTAATATTAATATGTACAAACAAGTCTGAGTACAACAATGACCATTTAGGCTAACTATATTCAGTCATCTATTTTGTGTAATATTGTTTAGTTTATAAGTTAATTTCTTGAAAAAGGTCCCATTTGAACCGACACGTTGAGAATTGTCCTATTTAGTTTTATTGTTTTTTTTATTTACTTTTTTTAAATATATTTTTATTCCTAGGTACGGTAAGTTTTTCTAGTAACCAGTTAAATTTTTTTTGCTTTACCATTTAGGCTTGCGGTTCTCTAGGAATTGACATACCTGTGCAGTGTGTTGTCTGGGTGTCGATCTTCTCTTACATACCCTTTGTCCTCAGCAACAGAACATGACAAATTATTGGTTATGGATAAGAGCCGCGTTAGCGCAGTGGTAAGCGCACTGGCTTCGCATATTAGTGGTCCTGGGTTCATTCCCCAGTTGAGGCGGAAATGCTTTTCAGATCGCAACGGCTCCCGGGTCGACCCAGCCTTAAATGGGTACTGGATTAATCCGAGAAGTAAAGACTGCGAGGGAGAGGAGATGGCTACCGAAATGTGAGATCGCTAAGATCTCGCACCCCTACGGCATTAATAAATTCTATGGGTTACTTTAGTTTTTTTTATGGATAAGAAGACCTAAGTTTTTTACTATCGACCTGCTGTGAAAAAGACGGTTAGAGATGTCAGTGTTAACATATTGCTGAATAATATATTAGGGAGACATTACATGAAGGGAAATTTGAAGACGGCCAGGAAAGAAAGAAATAAAGATACAAATGGTGGACGGCGAGTGAGAAGTACACAGAAATACAAATGGTGGACGGCGAGCGAAAAGTAGATAGATATAAATCCGGGACTGTGAGCGATTAGTAGACAGAGATACAAATAGGAAATACATTGTAGATGGATAGAGTGTTGGTAACACTTCTTATTTTTGTTCATCTTGATATTTTCCCTGTGTTACTCCAACCACTTCCTGCCTTTTCATGGTTGTTATCCTACTCTGGAACATTTATCCCTTGATGCATCAAGAAACCAAGCGACAGCAAATGTTGGAGGTTCATTGCAGCCAGTTTATAATAATATGGAGATGACATCATTTACGAAATAATTTAAATGGGAGAAGTCTAATATGAGTCCCCATATATTCATAAGATGATTAAGAACTCACTGATATATATATGTAGATAGTTATTATTTATTGTAGATAGATATTATATTATTATTTTAGGTAAGTATATATTCCGTCCACCAAAATGCATAATTAGAAATTGGATACCCATATAAACGGTATACATCTACAACTGTTCGTATATATGGTGTGAAAACACATATATATATATATGGTGTGTAACACGTGCGTTCAAACATTATATACATTATACAATTTTATATATATATACGAGTATATATATATATATATATATATATATATATAAACCCACATACAGAAAAAAACCTGTACGTCGAAAGATGTTGATATGTATAGCGTGTAATGAACAATTCAAATTAACATACACTCAACATATACACCCAAAGCTGTTGATATACACCAAGTGTAATAAGGGCACGGCGGGGGTGCGGGGTGGGGAGTGGTAAGTAAGCCCGCGATCTACGTAACTCTGTCGATCTAGTTCGTGTCTCGAAATCCGATCGTCCACTTTGTACTGGCATTACAATTTGTTGTTTTAGTGGGGGGTTTTTTCTTCATAATCCAACTAACACCCAACCACGACCATTGACAGTATAAGACATATTGGCTAATGAGTGTAGTAAGCGTAAATTAGAAACATGAGTGCTTGTGGAAAATAATGACAACATTAACAGCTGAGAGTCCTACTCTGGAGATAAAACATGTGTACATTTAATGTTGTTATGTGCAAGATATTCAAAGAAACGAATAGTACACCATTATGGTCTTCATTTGTGTTTTTTTTTCAAACTCCTGCTGAAAAAAACTGGATGCTGTCAGGAGAACGGAATTCGTTGTGCCATGGTTAACAGTGTGGGTGCGGTAACGACTCCTTTCCGCGTGACTATCTAATTTCAGCGTGCTTTTGGAACACGTTGACGTATGTTATAGAAGCTTGAGTCCCACCAATTATACCAACTCTCACATAAATACTACAAACGATAGGTAACACAGATGTCAATATTCCAATATGGTGGAGGTGTTTTCATTCCTGATGTCCCAACGAACTAAAATTTCGCTCCTAAGTTTGTGCTCATAGTATGTCATGGAGTGCAAATGTCATGGACAGTATAACCATGACCGTGTCCAGTATAGAAGACGTGCACTGAAAACGTAAACATGACGTGCAAGTCCCATTGTGATTATGATTATTTCCGTTAAGTTCCTCGGTCGCTCTTGGCTTTCTTTGGAATGTCACTCCAAGTATATAAATAGTGACCAGGGGATCTCCCTAGCGTAGTGGTTAAGCTGTTCGCCTTCTGTTCAAGAAGTCATGAGTTTGAGTGTTGTATAAAAGTTGGATTTTTTTCGGTGGATTATCGCTTGAAGCTACGGCGTTACGTGCTGTGAGTGGTACTCTCGGCAGAGACGGAGTACATATTTTGAGAGAGACGGAGTGCATATGGGAAACCGAGTACATTGAAGTCAATCCTCTATGACTTTTGAACCCATTGACACTGATAACACAACGTTGGTAAAAAAATAATGGTGTTTAAAGGCGCTTTCTTTGCTTCTAGTGTAATATATTTGTTTCTTAGTAAAGGTGTTAATTGGCAAATGACCTGACAGGCCTTATTACATCTTGTGTTTATTTATGATTCTTGTTTATTCTCATATGTGCTGCCCAGATATTTGAATTCATCTACTTGTTTTAGTTATTTATTGTTTATCTGTATGTTGATGTTCTCCTTGTCTCTTACTGTAACGTCCAGAATTCTACGGGAGCATGTCATGTCTGTCGCTTGCAGTTTATGTTTAACTTTTGCAGTTATTGTCCACACTGGTAGCACAGTGATAAGTTGATAAATTAGGGTCAACATTTAAATCGGATCTGACTTTAAAAGGCCCTAACTCTAGTTTCTTGATGTGCTAAAAACAAATATAACCATAACAACATTTTATTTGCTCTCTTTTTTGAAGATATTCCATGTAGTTCAATTTCCAAGTTTCACCGTGTAAATTTATCCAGTATGATTGCAAAAAAATCACTAATAAGCCTAGAATAATGTAATATATATAGCATCACATTGAGTAATACGATAATGAACACATCATCCAGAGTTCATTACGTAATTTTCTGATGCAATGCAATACTACTACCAGGCGGTTGCTGAAGTAAGCTGACATCAAAAGTGTACAATATAAAGCCCAGTCGGAAAAGTTGAGCATTTAAAATATTTCAGACTTTGTGCGAAACAGTTTAAGCTACTGTTACATAAAACTGTTATTATTTTACCCATTTACGTACAATACAGAACAGTAATGCCTGGACAGTGCGTTAATTTCGTAGAAAATGTCTGCTACATCTGTGGGTAAGCGACATTTGTCAAACATAAGAAAAGTCTCAGTTCTCAAGTGAAGAAGGAATATCATATTTACTTCAGATACACGGTTGGTGACTATGAAAAGCCGTAGGCACCGCAGATATGATGTGCTTCATGTAAAACATAGCTTTCAAAGTGGATGAATGGCAACAGACCACCAATATCGTTTGCAGTCTCAATGGTGTGGAGAGAGCCAAGCAACTACACAACTTACTGTTACTTCTATTTTGTTAATTTTCTTTTGAAAAATAACGACGGCGGAATAACGAAGCAAGAGAAGTCGATAATAGGCTACTCAAACATTCCGTCTGCATTGAGACCAGTTCCACATGGTGAGAGACTTCTTATTCCAGAACCTCCAGCAGAATATTCTCTTGATTTCTCTGATGATGACAAGGGTTAGCGGACCTGTTCTTCTCCTGGTCCGTCAGCATGCAGTGATCCATATTTTCACTGTGGTGCATGATTAACCCCACACAGAAAAATACATGAAGTACTAATTGACCAGATTCGTGATTTAGACGTACCCAAGAACAAAGGAGAATTGCTCGGATCAAGACTCCAATAATGGAATCTCCTAGAAGAAGATGTCACAATTACTTTATATCGAAAGCGCCACCAGAAATTTCAGCCTTTCTTCAAAAAGGAACGTAATCTGGCATTCTGTTCCGATAGTGAGGGCCTCATGAATGCCTTAAAAATAACTAATGACCCACAAGAATGGAGACTATGTGTAGACTCGTCGAAACTGAGTCTTAAAGCTGTGCTTTTGTACAATGAAGACCGTCTTCCATTTATTCCAGTAGAGCATGCTGTTCACATGGAAGAAACATACGGTAACTTAAAACTTACTAAATTACATTGAGTATAACAAGTACTGATGGCGCATATGTGCTAATTTGAAAGTAGTTGCCCTTTTAATGGGACTACAGCAGGGATATACAAAATACATGTACTTTTTATGTGAGGGGGATAGCTGAGCAAGGGAATTGTACTACTTGCGTAAAGAATTGGTTTGCAGACAAAATGTAGCAGTTGGAGAGAAGAATAGTCAGCACTCAGCTCTGGTCGAGTCTCATAAAATCCAGCTACCACCCCTTCACATCAAACTAGGTTTGATGAAGAATTTCGTGAACGCCAAAGACGGGACTTCACCAACTTTCCGATGCCTGCATGAAATATTCCCTGGACTCAGTGAAGCTTCTTCGTCTTCTTCTTCTTTTTCTTTCTGTCCTCATGTACCTTTCGGTGTTGAGGGGAGAGTGAGTGTACGGTCTTTTGCCCTTCTATGTGCCTCTTCCGCTGTTATATTTCCGAGTGTCTCTAATACACTATCTATCCACCTTTTACGAGGGCACTCAGTGAAGCAAAGATTAAAAAGGGTAGTTTTATGGGTCCTCAGATTCGAGAGTTCCTAAAAGATGACCAGTTAAACAACTTGCTGCTGGGTGATGTGAAACAAGCATGGAATATTTTTCGCATAGTGTCCACCAACGTTCTCGGTAATGTTAAGGCAGAAAACTATAAGGAACTAGTAGAAGACATGCTGATGAAGTATCAGATACTCTTTATTCCCATCTTGACTTCTTTCCCGAGAACTGTAGCATGGATAGTGAAAACATGGCGAACGTTTGCATCAAAATATCGCAAAAATGGAACAAAGATACCAGGGAATATGGTAAACTTCAATGCTGGCTGACTATTACTGGACACTCCCAAGAAATGCTCCCAAACAGATGTACAAGAGACAGGCAAAGAAATCTAAGAAGTAGACTATGATTAGATTTGTTACAGCTATTAACCTTTGAATTATTACTATTGGCATGCATTTCGTGATGTAAACATTCATGTTTGAAGATTATAAAAAAATAAAAAGACCATTTTGAAATTTGACTGTCATATTCGTGCTCGGCACTTCAAAATTGACCAGAAATGACTAATATCATTTCAATAACATAACTTTTGCAAACATTTGTTGACCAGTGTAGTTGCTGCTGTTAACGTCCACATCTGGCACTGGTGGCATTGTGATGAGTTGATAATGATTGATGTTAGTATCTACATCTGGCACTGGTGACACAGTGATCGCTTCATAATCGTTGTGTATAATGTTATAATTATCCCTATTATAAACAAATACACACGTGTTTATTAGCGCTTACTATCAGATAACCCTTCCAGTTTCTTGTATTAGTCAGTCTGATAACACTATGCTACCATTTTATTTGCGCATCCGAAATCGAAGTGTCTTTAGCTCGGCTAGGCTTCCGTAGACCGTCACAGTCTTCCAACCTGTCGACAGACACGAATAGTGTATGATCTCTATACCAATACTACGTCATACTTATCCTGGTATTGCTCGTGCAATTTATCTCCCACTGTCCACATGAGCAGTGCATGATTTACGTATAAGCTAAACAAGTTGTAGTTTAGGGCCCCACTTTCCTGAGCAATTGTCATATATACTGAAATATATTGCAGCATTATGTGTCCTTATCTTTATCTTCAGAAAAGAAATTACTGAGTTTCGAGAACAAATGTCTTCTTAGGATAACTAACACCCATTAGTTATCATGAGTGAATTACAATCGAATGATAAAATCAGAGAAGATACACATCAAAATTTCATCACAGATGTTATCAGAAAACGCCTATCATACATTGGGCATGTCCTACGCGCAGATAGAATACACCACCAATCTCTTGAATAGATACCTATAGGCAAAAGAGCAAGGGGTATACCAAAAAGAAACACTCAGAAGAGCAAAACTTAGAGAAATTAAAACAAGCAATATTCACACTATTCAAGAACTGCACAGAATAGCTTTGAACAGACAGAATTGGAGAGATCTGACCTCTGCCCTATGCGCTAACTTCAGCGCAAAAGGAAAATGAATGAATGAATGAATTATGTGTCCTAATACTGCACGTCCGGAAAGTGTTAGTGCCTTATCAAGTCTAAATCCGGCGATGCACATGAGGAAGGTATGCTGGTATTATCAATGACGTACAAGACCTACCGCCATCCACCAGTACACTTCCAATAGATGATATTGTTATATATTGCGATTTTTCTTAGTGAAATGTGGCGGGAAAATTTTATATGTACCATCACTGCAAATGGGTCAACAAACTTGACATACTAATATGTAGCGGGAAAATAATATATGTACCGATACTGCAGATGGTCAACAAAGCAGACAGACTAATATGTGGCGAGAAATTCTATATATACTATCACTGCAAATGGGTCAACAAAGCAGACAGACTAATATGTAGCGAGAAATTCTGTATATAATATCACTGCACATGGGTCAACAAAGCAGACAGACTAATATGTGGCGAGAAATTCTGTATATACTATCACTGCATATGGGTCAACAAAGCAGACAGACTAATATGTGGCGAGAAATTCTGTATATACTATCACTGCAAATGGGTCAACAAAGCAGACAGACTAATATGTTGCGAGAAATTCTGTATATACTATCACTGCAAATGGGTCAACAAAGCAGACAGACTAATATGTGGCGAGAAATTCTGTATATACTATCACTGCAAATGGGTCAACAAAGCAGACAGACTAATATGTTGCGAGAAATTCTGTATATACTATCACTGCAAATGGGTCAACAAAGCAGACAGACTAATATGTGGCGAGAAATTCTATATATACTGTCACTGCAAATGGGTCAACAAAGCAGACAGACTAATATGTGGCGAGATCTCCCTTTGTATTCGATCACGATTACATATTTCCAATGCAAAAATAACTGTTAACTGATGTAGCCCGGATACAAGTACTATATGTGTAAACAGTTTAACTACTGTAGCCCTGATATAAGTTCTATATGTGCACATTGTTAACTGATGAACCCTTGATACAAGTTATATATGTGTAATCTGTTAACTGATGTAGCCCTGATACAAGTTATGTATGTGTAACGTCTTTCTATGGGATAGCGGTACATGGCCGGATGAATGGAAAAAATCATTATATATACCCCTCCCAAAAAAAGGCGACCTTCAGATTTGCTCTAACTACCGAACTATAGCCCTTATAAGTCAAGCAAGTAAGATAATGTTAAACATCATAATGCAAAGAATCAAACAGAAATTAGAGATGGAGATAAACGAAACACAGGCTGGTTTCAGATCGGGCAGAGGAACAAGAGATCACATTCTTAACATGAGATTGATCATAGAAAAGTGTAGGGAATTTTCAACTGACCTGCACATGTGTTTCATAGATTACTCAAAAGCGTTCGACTGCGTCCAACACCAGCAAATATGGGAGATAATGAACAGCATGGGTTTCCCAAGACATCTGATTCATCTAATAGAGGAACTTTACCAAGATCAAAAGGCTGCAGTGGAGTTAGAGGACGAACTCTCAGAGTGGTTTGAGGTACAGAGTGGAGTACGGCAAGGGTGCACACTCTCCCCATACCTATTCAACATCTACGCTGAAAGTATAATGAGGAACGTGAGAGAAGACATACACAACACTGACTACCACGCTTTAAACATAGGTGGATTCCTAATCCCGGAACTACGCTACGCAGACGACACAGTACTTCTTTCAAACGATATAAAGGGATTGGAACAACTAATCAAGAACACAAAGAAATATAGCGAAGCACAAAATTTGTATTTAAACACGCAGAAAACAAAAATCATGTCAACAGATATAACAACACAACAGCCAAAAATCAGAATAGACAATACCGCGATAGAATGTGTGGATAAATTTGAATACTTAGGAGCAAACATCAACGGTGCAGGAGACTGCATGGCAGAAATAAGGAAGAGATTGGCAATGGCATATTGCAAAATAACACGGCTGAAAAACATATGGAAAAACAACAAAATAGAAACGAAAGTGCTAATGTTACGAACTTTTATTTTTCCGGTTGCAACATACGGCTGTGAAACATGGACTCTAAGTAAAACAGCGGCAAAGAGGATCAACGCCTTCGAGCTGAAATGCTACAGGAAGATACTTAGAATATCATGGAAGGATAAAATCAGAAACTCAGATATTATAAACACACTGAATATTCCAGAGTGTTGGTTACTAAACACAATAACAAAAAGAAAACTACGCCTGTTTGGTCATATAAAGAGACATAACTGTTTAGAAAGACAAATAATGGAGGGAAGAGTACCTGGAAAGAGGAGAAAGGGCAGACAAAGAAGACGATGGACTGACGACATTAAAGATAACATGAATATATCGCTAGAAAATGAAAGCCACATCGCCCAAGACAGAGAGAGGTTCAGAGAGTTCATTGGGAAGACAACGTTCTGGAAGGAATACGTCACATGACACAACGTCGAACATGGCTTGCATTATCAAATGCGACTGTAATGTCTCAAGTTCAGCTCCACTTCTATAATAAATTATACTTACGTCAATACATCGTATGTCTTGTCTGCAAGGTAGGAAAAATCATGTGTACAGTCACATAGACATTCGTTGAATACATCTGTTGTTATAAAATCCATATCTTTACTGTCTGTCAGAAACACCTGTTCCTTTTCAAAGTATATCGTTATACTAGAATTGTATATCGAATATTTTTATAATTTAAATGTGTCCATTAACGGTCGTATATGCCCGGGAGTTAGTAGAAGGGAAGACTGTGATGAAGATACGCACAGAGAACATTGAGAACGAATTATGATGACGTTTTATTACAATGGGTCTGGTGCCTCCGTGGTGTAGTGGTTAAGCTAGAAGGTACGATGTTTGAGATCTGCGCAGATGACTGTTCAGTTAAATGACTTGAATCATCATCTAGTTCCGCACAATTCCTAAATTAATTGTATCCTCATCCAAGCGGCGCTCATACGTGTAATCATCCTAGCTGTGCTCATACTTGTATCCTTATCCAAGCTGTGCTCATACTTGTATCCTCATCCAAGCGGTGCTGATACGTGTATCGTCATCCAAGCGGTGCTTATACTTGTATCATCATCCAAGCGGTGCTTATACTTGTATCATCATCCAAGCGGTGCTTATACTTGTATCATCATCCAAGCGGTGCTTATACTTGTATCATCATCCAAGCGGTGCTTATACTTGTATCATCATCCAAGCGGTGCTTATACGTGTATCCTCATCCAAGCGGTGCTGATACTTATATTGTCACCCAAGCGGTGCTTATACTTGTATCATCATCCAAGCGGTGCTTATACTTGTATCATCATTCAAATTAAATGCGCTGATACATGAAATGATGCATATCTCCTCTATCCGTAACCATCGGACCGACCACGTGTTCCCTTGAAGGCAGTCCATCATTTTCAGGTGCCGTGCCGACTGACGTAGGTGATCATAGTTATCTCCAATTCTTTATTTCTAGTATCTTGTATTAGGGGCAATGTTGACTCTGTCTATGTCACGATAGCCATACACTATTCTCTCACGATGTTGTCCTCGATATCTCTTGATTCATTGGTATATGTTGTAACTATTCTCTGCAGACCTCCCACAACATGTCTAATAATACAAAATGCCTATTTATGATGTTATGTAACACCTAAATTGTATTTGACTCTTTCGGCATGTCTTTGTTAGTTTTTTTTTAGCTGTCCATGATACTCTCAATATTCTTTTATAGAACCAAATCTCTGTTGCTTTTAATTTTTCACTATACGGATTGTTTACTGTCTGAGACTTGCATATGATACGATACGATTCACCGATACGATAGAATCGGTGTTATGTAGCTCCTAATAGATCGTTTCATCACCTCTAATGACAGGGAAATGTTTGTTTCTTAGCTCTATCATTACCCCACACCTCCGTATAACCAAGACAATAGATTCACGGAATGTCTATAAAGCGTGAATTTCAAAGAACATTCGTTTTACGACACAACCTAATCTCAACAGAGACAAGCAAATCATATATTTAGACACGGCGCCGGGTGTAGACTGTAACATTAAACACACTGAAAGTAAAAACCAAGATCATACAGCAACCAAAACTGCAGGCAGAGGACCACAAAACTGCAGGCTGAGGACCACAAAATACGGAGAAGCAAAACCTCATACTGCGGCAGGAAAGGAACTAACTAACTATGTGACATTAGGCCTATACTTTTCGAATATAACAGTATGATTGAGAAAGAGACGTTAAAAGGGGGTGCGGGAGAAGAGAAAACAAGGAATATAAGTGGCGAAAGATAAATACTTATATAGAAATGCGTAGGCCTACAAAACCATTATGCTTAAGAGTTTAAGTATATAGTTTAAATATGCTCATATATTGGTAGCATTTATACTAGTATAACAGCGTGAAAGTGCATAAAAACATGCAATCATGAAGGAAGAAAGGAACGTATAAGAGCAGTATAAATATGTATACAGATTTATATATATATGTATAAGTAAACGTGTATATAGATATATGAGTCATGTAACAAGAAAATGAAATTTATAGAAACGTGCATACATATCAATAATTATATACGAGTTATGGATATAGGCTAATATGTGAGTTGAGAAGTTGGAGAATATGTATAAAGACATGTAACCACATGGAAAGGCACAAAAGGTAAAGAATTAACGGACAGTAAAACAGTAAATTATGAATAAGAATTTTAGTCTTTCTATCTATTTATCCGCTAAACCCTTTGTTGGCTTTCATCTGCAGGGGTAGAAGAGTTTTCTGGAGACTGCCCTCTTGTGTGCTGAGTATCTTGTGAAATTTGTTGCCTATTTTATTTCGGTGGGTCATCGTTTTCGTTGCCGGCTTCTAGGTCTGCCGTCACTGTCTCTGTGTGGCATAGCCTGATGTGGTATGCTGTCTGGTAGTAGTCTGCTGATGTGTGCACACCATTTGATCTGTTATCTCTTATTTAATATATTCCAAGATTGGGGGGGGGGTGCTGGTTTTTTGGGGTCTAATGTCTTCATTTCTCACTCTGTCTCTTAACGATATTCCTAGGATTCATGGTAAGCATGTCATTTCAGTTGTGATCCAAATTTTACTACGAGAACTTTGAGTTCCCACTGTCGGATTGCTAATCCTATCGCAGTGTTGCATCGGGAAAACCCTCACCTTGCTACGCTGTTATCTATAATTAACATATACGGTAATGAAACCACTTATTCTCAAGACAAGATATATTTCAAGATATATTTCAAGATATATTTCAAGATATATTTCAAGATATATTTCAAGATATATTTCAAGATATATTTCAAGAGAATCATCTCAAGAATTCCATCAACACCATATTTAAAAATGTCCTTCATCTGAATACACCCTACCTCCCCCCCCCCCCCAATTATATTGTTTTTGTCAGGACATGTAGACCAGATCCCAGGATAAACTACCTGTCCACAACAGAACAACCCATGTCATTATGCCACACAATACGTCCCGATATACCCACAAAAATACATTCTAGGTTGAAAAAAGGCGTGTCTTGCGCCAACACGATAAATTCAGTGGCTAAGTCCGGCTCCGTGGCACAGAACTTGTCCGTGACAGCCAAGGTACCGAGTTCGTTCCCCGCCATAGGCAATTGTGCATCATGACCGTTCAAAAAACAATGGCAAACTACTGAACGTATTTATATTGCCTAGGAAATCACCACAGCCAAAACATGTTGGGTTGATAGCTACGTCCTGAATAGGATATGCTACCCATTTTTAAACTAATTAAGTGGTTTATCAGGTAACTATCGTGGATGTGTTGCGTATTTGAAAAAAGAAGTTCCAAATATGTTTACCATTCACGATGTTATTCATCGTCAATACCTAGTTGCAAAAATTATCAGAGTTCGCCTAAAAAAGTCACTAAACACAGTCAGTAATACAATCAATAAGATTAAAACTAAAGCTCTTAACGACAGGTTAAACAACAGGAGACAGAACTGTCTTCAAAATGATGCAGATTGTGAACATCTGTTGCTGCACACTGAAGATCGTTGGCTTTCAAAGGACAACTGCTTGAGACGTTTTTATGACCATTTTGATACTGTTGTTCATCTATTTTTAGGCAAGCTGCCTTCCCTCAGTTTTACTGTACTTATAGTGATTATATCTGACGATGCCTTTTTATCAGATTTATTTACAAAATTGAATGATATTAATCTATAATTGCAAAGCGGTGATGTCAATCTTTTGAGACACAATCAGTCATCTGTGCGTTTGTTTCAAAGTTCACTTTTTTTCAAACGCAAAATTTGTCGTGAATTACATCAGTTTCCGAGCTTGTTGCAGTTAGAAGAAAAAAAAAAGAAATGGATACCGAATGATAGTCTGCAGATTTACTGTGACCATTTGGGTATGCTGCATGCAGTAATATATATATATATATATATATATATATATATATATATATATATATATATATATATATATATATATATATATATATATATATATATATATATATATATATATATATATATATATATATATATATATATATATATATATATATATATATATATATTATATATATATATGCTACAGATAAATAACAACAGAGTCATCAGATAAACTTGACGATCAGCTTTGAATGGAAATCCTAGACTGGGTGATAAATACATGTACAGAAACTTAGGACATTGACCATCAAGCATTGGTTGAAGAATTGTTCGAATTAAAAAATGACAATGAGCTTAAGACCAATTTTGAAGAAATCCTACCAAGATTTTTCGTTACGGAAGGAAATTTCCTATTGCTATCCTTCTTCTTCTTCAGCGATCAGTTTCCTATGCTCATAGTCTATACAGGAAGATAGTCTATCCACGAATTCAGTCGTCAGCAGGAGGTCCTCACGGTTGCCCCACAGCTTCACCTTCAGATCTGTCTCCCGGGGCCATATTTTAGTTCTCACGTCATCAAAGAGTGGGCATGTCTGCAGAATATGTTCTAGAGTCTTGGGACCCTCTTGACATGGGCATTGGTCAGTTTGGACAGCCTTAATTTTGTGGAGATGTGCTTGTAGTCTGCAGTGTCCTGTACGAAGTCTAAAAATTGTGGTTTGTTGTAACCTGCTTAGCTTTAGAATAGGGTCCTGTGGAAAGTTACTGTCTGTTCTCTGACTCCAGGTATGTTTGTATTTTCTTTTGATGAGGTTTTTGCTTCAGTCAGTGATATTCTGTGCTGAACTTGTTCCTTTTTTGCACCTGCTTTTGCAAGTCTGTCTGCTCCTTCATTTCCTGCTATTCCACAGTGTGCAGGGATCCATTGCAGCACAACTTTATTGTTGGCAGACATTTGATTTAGAAGTTCTACAGTTGTTTTTGTTAGGAGATCTCCAAAACTAGAGAATTGTAAAATATTTGGTAATTGCATTTCCCACATCATAATGGTGGAACATGGGTTTAGTACGGTTTGTAAGACTTCTTTCAAAAAGACATAAGCTGCATGTTGTTCAACGTGGCGATTTAAGATTGCTGTTAAGTGATTTTCAACCAGACATTGATAAACTGATTTCACTTCATGAAGTTCAGGCATTACACTGAGTGTTCCCTGAGCAACAGTGGGATGTAAAACATGAGATTTTTATATTGTAAACATGACAATAATCAATTAAGGTGATCATTAACTAAACTATGACTTTACTAGCATCATCATGTAGCACAATTGTGTATAAATGTGCAATTAATTCCTGCTATCCGAATTTGTTAAATATTTTAGCTTCCCTTGTGATACACGAGTGGAGTTAAGGGGAGGGGGCACATAATTTATGGCTGACGGGGGCTATGGACCAAAAAAAGATTTAGAAACACTGATCTACGGGTACAAAAGTAGAGGTAAGCTGTGAGAAACACTGATCTACGGGTACAAAAGTAGAGGTAAGCTGTGAGAAACACTGATCTACGGGTTCAAAAAGTAAACGTAAGCTGTGAGAAACACTGATCTACGGGTACAAAAGTAAAGGTAAGCTGTGAGAAACACTGATCTACGGGTACAAAAGTAGAGGTAAGCTGTGAGAAACACTGATCTACGAGTACAAAAGTAAAGGTAAGTTGAGTTACGGAACAGCGTCATAGCACGCGGTTGTTCCTTAACTGCTCAGCTGCTAAGTCAGTCGCTGACCAGAAACCGCATAGTTAGCGTTGCCTACCGCACTTCCTCAGTAGTGACGACGCCTTTCCTCGACCAGCACAGGGCATGAACCATGGTACCCTACTCCTTATGGTTAGGTGAACCACTGGAGTATTTTATTTAAAACCACGAATATCGAATGGACTCGATATCCTTGTCTGCAAGTCAGCGGGCGAAAGAGTTAACGTTATATATACTACCGCTGCTCCCTCGTGTGCTACACGTGGGTCGGTTCAATGATATCACAGAGTTACCTATGTATGCTTGATATATGAAATGTACAGTTTATCGCACAGCGTTATGGTAACTTTATTTCAAAGTCTGATTGTAAAGTTGTCAGAAATACTTTCTACGGCACAGATTGAGACAGTTAACATTCATTTTATAGTAGCAGTAAACAAAAGTGGTCGCCGTACTACAGACATATATTATTTCTGTTATAGATTATTTTAAACTTACCTTTAGTTTACAATTGCTTTCAGGGACAGCTACAATTCCTATATCTCGAGAACATGTTCTGATTCGCTAGACTGTATCCTAAACTAACTCCAGTTGTCAGTAAACCTTTTCTGATTCGCTAGACGGTATCCTAAACTAAATCCAGTTGTCAGTGTTAATTTAACACAATCTAAGCCAGTATTTTGAAGACAAAAAACAAACACAAATAACCAGTCATCCAAACATGAAAATTATCTGTATACACACTGAAGCTTGTGGTACCAACAATAGGAAGATTCGTTTCAAGTCTAAGCACGCACCTGTGAAGAGGTATCAACGATTTATTGATTACTTCTCAAACTATTACACTGGGTCTCCAAAGCAACATTCCAGTCCGTGATAAATCAATGAACTGATCATTTCAGTTTATACACCAATCCTCCAGGTTCAGCCACAGAGCAAGCGTGTAGTTTTCTTGAGCAATAAAATACTATCAACTTGTTAGTGCTCGATCTACGGGCTAGTTTTTTTATGGAAAAAAAACTCTATTCATTTCTAAAAATGGTCGACCTACTTGTCGGATCGGGTGTAGACCAGCCAAGCGTTTCAACAATACCTTTCTACGAACATATTATTAATTAATGCAGTCCCGTTGGGCACAATTCTGTCAATTTGTTATTTTTTTTTATATTTTTGTGTGGAAACTACTTGGTATCTTTCATTGAAAACATTGTATGGCAAGGTGACGATATCATTCATCATAATCTGTACATCGTACAGGCTCTACGACGGTGATATACATGGAGCGTTACGGGTCATCATCATCAGGTGCCATGCTAGGTGGCGTAGGCGGTCATGGCTCTCCACAGCTCTCAGTCCACAGTATAATGTATCAAAGTTGTTGTTGTTTCCCTGCCGTGCCACGTTGTCAAACTGTCTAATATGTTCTCACGTTGTCGCCCTCTGTCTCTGGTGCCTTCAATCTTGCCTGTTGTGATATGCCCTCTAAACCTGCCTGTCTCATGAAGTGGCCATAAAAAGAAGATTGCCTTTTTCTTATATTGTTGATTAAGGTCCGTTTCGCATTTAACTCTTTCAACACCTCTACATTAGTTTTTCTGGCAGTCCATGGTATTCTCAGCATTCTTCTGTAGAACCACATCTCTGTTGCCTCCAATCTCCCACTTTCCAGTTTGTTTATTGTCCAAGACTCGCACCCATATGTTAGTATAGGAGTTAAGATTAAAGGTTCAATACAGAAGCATGAAATTGTGCACCCGGACCATTCAGAAAACAGTAGCAACCTATTGAAGGTATATATCTTGCTTATAAAATCACTAATGCTGTGTTGATGGCTATGTCACGCGAATATGATATGCCACTAAGATCGGTGTAGAGGCAGATTTATTGAATATATAGATAAATTACTAGTATTATGATTTAGCACAGCGGTCTTGAAATGTGGAGGCCGCGGCAATACAAATCAAATAGCACGACTTTATGCCACTATGAAATAAGTGCATGTTTTCCTTGCTCGTACCAGTTTTTGTATTGATCGTGTATCCATTTCTTATCTGTACGCATCCACTTTTTCATTAACTGCAAACCTTATCCCACCCAGTGAATCTTTAAAGTGGACCAAACAGATGAAATACTGAGGGTGCCAAAACGAGAATATAGGCATGGCCGGCTCCAGTATAGACTTCTCAACAGAACGTAAATACGCCTTCATTCGGTGTTGTTTTTTATTGTCGTGATTTTCATTGGTAAGCTTTCATTGGTAAGCTTTCATTTATGTATTCGGAGTCATCCGCCAAAAACAGCCAAGAAGGACTAACGAAATGTACGGAACTAATATAAAAAAATCAGCCTTCTAGGTCATGATTACTATATGCTATAAGATATTAGAGTACTGTTGAAGAAGGTCACGATGTAGGATGGATGGGGTTAAGCTCTCCAACTCAGTTTGATGATTGCTTCCCCTTTGCCAGACTTGTAAGAGCGCTCATTGTCGTGAAGGAGAAAGCAGGTCTGCTGGCTTCATGTGCTGTCTAACTACGTGGAAACGTCGATTGAGGTTTTTCAAAGACTGAATGCATGTATACATGTTAATTTATTATTACCCCTCTTGGCATAATATCCACAAGTCACGCGTTCTATATCTCAAAATTAATAATGCTTTCGGAACATTTCAACATTTCTGCGTTGGTGACCGTGGCACGACGACTACAAGCAGATCCGTATCTCTGTAACCTGGTTCTGCGATTCTCTCCACTCAGTGATTGACTTTATTCCTGTTGACAGAAAAACTTCCATACACATCACATAGGTGGATGTTCATAAGAGTTTGTTTCATTACAACGAGAAACGCAATCACAATTCGCTGCTTGTACTAAACATTGCTATATCACGTTTTACCAGCTTTACCCAACTTTAAAATGATGTATCTCAGCAAATATATAACGCATATAAATGACATTTTGTGTGAGTATAAAGTAGTATAGACCGTAGGCTATGAGCTAATTTTGTCAATAAAAATTAATCCAATAGTTTCAATTTTACGTTATACGCGATACGGATCAAAAGTCTACTTGTGAACATACATCTCACACACAAAAATGTGGAGGTTTGCAGTCAATTATAAGAAGTTGTTTACACATGACATGTTTATCATACAATTGACATGATTTAAGAGTAAAATTGCACGATTCTGTGCTCTCGAACACAAGACAGGCGGTGTTTAAAGGTTATATTTTGGTGTCACACTAAATTCTCCGTCAGAAGCATCTCAACATAAAGTGTTAAATTAGTATGAAAAATGAGTCTGCGAGTAAAGTTTATGACATTAGAGCAGACCAGGGGTGGGTAAACTTTTTTGCAGAGGGCCACATTGAAAATTGTAAAGCTATTGGAGGGCCGCATATAATATTATGTATATTTGGCAATATATATATATATATATATATATATATATATATATATATATATTTAAATGATGTCAAATTGGGGGGGGGGGGGGGATATTGTATATATAATATATAAGAAAGTCGAATTAATATTCCAATGGATTACTGTGTAATATTAATGGGGAAAAATCATTTTTGACGATCGTCCGTTTATTTAAAAATGTGTTTGAGGGCCGCAAAATACCCAATGGCGGGCCGTAGTTTGCCCACCCCTGGAGCAGACCACAAATACGATTTTAAAGTATTTCTGCAATGAAGCTACTTCAGAAAAAAATGTATCATTCTATTTCAAACCCAGAAAATATGACTAATCATGCTTTAGAGATAAGTAAACGAACATTTAACCGTTGAAAAGTAGCAAAATCTGATATGTTGAATTCAAGTTGTTTATGCATACAAATTAGGCCAAGATTTGGTGGGTAATTTTGAACAGAGAACTAATTGGAAGAGAAATCTGCAATGTTTCACAATAATGAGGCAGTGACTGAGAAAATTTAATAGTTGATTAAGAAATAATAATGAAATTGATATTTCTCAATCTACGCTCTGTGTGTGTGTGTGTGTGTGTGATTATTAGGAGTTTAAGATTCACTTTTTTAAAATATGCTGGTTGTGGAAACCTTATTTGTGAGAAGCATCATTTAATTGCAATTGAAAGCAAATATTTACGTTACGCAAGGTTAGAGAAATGAGAAGATATTGTTATGATATGGTGTTTTTAGATTAAACTTAGATCAATGCGCATCACAGTCATGGACCAGAATAATAATCATTACGCGAAAACAAAGAGTTGCTTCTTCTTCTTCTTTCGTTCACTTGAAACATGTCTATATCTGTAATTCTGTCTCCTTAATAAAACTCACTGTCTTTTGTAGTTCATACAGTGTCCCATAGAGTTTTGATTCCAGTGTTGTTTCCTCTGGCCAATATGTCTGCCTCAGCGTTTCATGCTCAGAACACTCTTGGAGTATATGTGTGGCACTCTGTGCTGCCTGTCCACTTGTACACATGGCCGTGTTGCCAATATTGAACTTTGTATACATGTGACTGCGGAGTCGGTTGTGTCCTGTTCTGAGACGTAGAATTATAACTTGTTCTGATCTGTTCATAATGTGATAGTCATCTTGTATTGGTGTTTGTGGCTTTCTTATTGACTTGATCATCTGTTTTTTCTGATGGCAGGTGATTAGTATATCTGGTTGATCTTCGGCAGCACCTTCCTTAGCCAGTTGGTCTGCTTTTTCATTTCCTGGTATTCCACAGTGAGAGGGTATCGACTGCATGGTTACCCTATACTGGTAAGACAATTCGCTAAGTAGTTTTTTTAAGTCTGTTAGTTTTCCAGACTGGAGAGCTTGAAGCACTGACCTTGCATCTGTCAGGAATACCACAGGCTGTATGCCAGAGTTGGAGTTCAGCAGTTTTTTAGCTGCCACACTAATTGCCTGGATTTCTGCATCATAATTATTGCAGAATTTTCCTGTCGGTGTTCTGATTTTATCTCTAGGTTTGTGTGGATATTCTATATATACACCTGCACCTCCATTCCTCACAGCAATCTGTGCTGACCCATCTGTGTACACTAAAGAGTTGCTGAAAATCACATTAGGGGAGCAACGTTCCATTATGATATGTATGAACCGCAAAGTGGTGATACATATGAAATAATTAGTGTGAAATAATTAGTGTGAAATAATTAGTGTAAAAATATGAAATGTTTGTGTGTATTTGATATATTATATGTGATATGCTTGTGTGTATTTGATAAATATATGGGATAGTTCTATGCTTGGGTGTATTTGATATAGTATATGAGATATGCGTTGGTGTATTTCTTCTTCTTCTTCAGCGTTCATTCTCAAACTCCCACTGGATTTCTCTTGTAACAGGACAACGATCCTACAAGATTTCCAGTTGAATGTAGTCCAGAGAATGGAACTGCGTTGAGTTGCCGTTTTATTTGCGACAATGGCCCAACACATCCGTCTTCGGCGGTGGTGTATTTGATATATTATATGTGACATGCTTGTGTGTATTTGATATATATTTTATGAGATATGCTTTCGTGAATTTGATATATTATTGTGAGATATGCTTGGGTGAATTTGCAATATTATAAGAGATATGCTTGGGTGTATGATATATTGTATGGGATATACTTGAGGTATTTTATGCATATATGCTATTCGCAGACGATAAGGCGTTGACATACAACGATATATCTGAGTTGCAAAAAAATAACTAAATACATTAATAAATAATCATTGCGAAATCAACAACATGATAATCAACAAACAAAAATCAGAAACACTTAAGATATGCAGAAATCAATCCCCACTAGAAATATACATAGGCAGCACAAAAATCAACCAAATAAAGGAATTTATTAAGTATGTAGGCAGTGTGTCCTCGAATGACGGGAGAATAGAGAAATAGAGACCAGATGTCAGAAAGCAAGCGCAGTTTCATATCAAATAGCATCACCGCTGATACTGTTTTATTCCAAAAGAAAAATATCACATGACCGCACCTAAATAAAAGGCATACCGGAAGCGGGTATTTTTATCTGCTCATATTGTGCAACTAAAACTAGCGTATGTACGCTTTCATCCAGCTCACGCACGTCGTCTTGTTTACAAAGTAAAGAGATCCATATGATCTCTGGAAATCCAAAAGAACGTGAATAAACACACTGTTCATGCCGACACTATGCTGCCAATGCCAGACCTGGACCCATGACAGAGAAACTAGAACAAAAACTCACTGTATGCGATATAAAGTGTCTGTGAACAGCGCTGGGAATAATAAAAAGAGATAGAAATAATAATTATACTATAAGAAATCTGATGAGAACAATATCGTGCAAAGAATACATAGAGACAAAATGTTAACTGGTTCGGCCACCTAATCAGAATTGAATCAGATCACATCCATCGATAGCCTCCAAAAGAAGATCATCTGAAAAGAGAAACAGGGGAAAGACCCAAACGAAGATAGATAGATGACATCAGAGAAATGGCAGCGGCAACACCGTTAATTAAAGAAAGAAGGCTCCCCATGATGCACAGCAGCACACATGGATAGGACAAGAAAAGAGTATTTGATATATTATATGGGATATACTTGGGTGTAGTTAATATAATATATGGGATATACTTGGATGTAGTTGATATAATATATGGGATGTGTTGGGTGTAGTTGATATAATATAGGGCCTATGGAATATACTTCGGTGTGTATATATATATATATATATATATATATATATATATATATATATAGTTGGGATATGCTTGTGTGTGTGTTTGATTATCTGTAAAACTGAATTATAAGGAAGCCTGTAAAACTGAAATGTAAGAATATATGTAAAACATCCTTAAAGAATTTCATGATTAATCCAAATTTATGGGAAGGGCTGGCGTATGATTTTACAGAATCGTGAGGTGCTGCATTATGTCAATGCTTCCAACCATCTGAAATGACCCTGAGGGAACATTTAGGAGACAAGCGAAGTAGGAGTAAAGCATTTGCATGCTTAAACTCATACCTGTCATATAGGCCTATATTCTGCTCTCTCGCTATGTCTCTTTCTCTCTCGCTGCAGATCGAGAACCGTCAAAGCCAACCATGAGAATAGTTGCAATTTAAAGACTTAATAATCCATTTATTCGACTCTCTTTATTTGAGTGTATGAATAATGCTTTTATAAAGAGCGAATAAATAGATAACTACTTCGGAGTATTCTACAAAATGATGTAATAAAAGGGATATTGTTAGACTCTTATTTAGTGGAGTCCTTGAGGTCCCTGGTCCAATCCACGGTTGGGATAGGATTTTATCTTTCTGAGGTACAATCAAAATCCTTCATGTACATGTCGCGGCGATGTTAATAAATTCAGTAGAAAATTCAATGCGAAAGTATGGCTCATCACAATACAGACTAACGATACTTCATCATTGGACGTTTACAGACTGGACAATCACAAAGTGTAATGACCAGATAGTGTGGTTTAAATTAGCACCATTAGTCGCCTTTGGAAGCGCGTTCAACTAACTAGCTCAGTAACAGACCGGCCGCGCAGTGACCCAGAGTCACAACTCCTGCCAAAGACCGCTACATACGGTTTATCACCTCAGGATTCGATCTGCATTTGGGTCCTTCACAGTCCACTCAATGCCAGCAGCTCGTAGAATTTCAGATGAAACTGCCAGGAACCGGCTGCACGACGCTGGTCTTTGGTCTAGACTACCCTACAAAGGCCCTGCTTTTACGGATCTGATCGCCAGAACCTACTGCAGTGGACAAACCAGCATCGTCAGTAGACCGTTGGGAATGACTGGAGACGGGTTTGGTTTAGTGATGAATCATTTTTTGTGCTCCAGCGACAAGGAGGAGCCACAGATGGCCATGACATATAGACATCACGGCTATAAAGCCAGAGGCAGGCCATGTAAAAGATGGATCGCAGAAATCAAAGAAGCCACAGGAACAAGCTTACAAACAGTACACAAGAAGGTCATCTCCAGAGAACGCTTCTACCCCTGACGTCGCAATGCAAACAAGGACAACATCAGATAGATAGACAGACAGACATACAGATAGATAGACGGATGGATGGATGTGTCTGTTCGTCCATCACAAGTGATGATGACCATTTCTACATCCACTTAAAAAAAATTCAATTAGAATTATGACTATTCCTAATAGTTCGTAGATGGCTGAGTCCTATTCGAGCTATAAATGTCCTTGAACAGTGCGGACATGGAATGACCACTGTAGATAGATATATAGATATAATAATACAGCAATAATGTTGCGGTGTGTGTTTGTTCCTTTTTTGGTAATAATAGGTCTATATACAAGCACACATTTTGCCTCCATTCCAACCCTTAAAGTTGAAATTACCTTTCAGGTTTTTCAAATACACACCCTTTCCCGTGTCTTTAATTGTGCACGTGACTAGCAACTTGACAACAATGTAGCGGCATCATGGCGGCCTTTCTAAGCAACAGTTAACTTCACTACTAAACAATTTATTGTTCGTGAAATTGTCAACAATTAGGGGCCTATTTCAAGAAATAGAAAATGTAAGTAAATACGCCAGAGACTGAATACATTTTTATTGTTGAAATATAATAATTTTAGAATTAGGCATAGCTATCAGAATGTAGTTATAATTTAATAAAACAAATAAAATTAATTAATTGTTCTTTCATTTTTTAGTATAAATTATTCATCACTACAATCAAATCAATGATTCTTTGGACCTTAATTATTGATTTATTTTAATTGTGTATGATCGTCAAATTGACAAATTTGATGACTGTCATAATCACATAAAAATGGAAGAAAATAAACCTTCAATAACTGCACTTGCAGATAATTCATAACTCGCTGGAGTAATTGGCAATTGCTGGGATCGAAAAACAAACAACTCGTAATATAAGACTTAAGATTAGTAGCCGTAGTACCTATCTTACATAATACACAGTGCCGAATGTTACACACACATTTCAATTTATCCATCAGATGAATTCGTCTGAAAGTATGTGTGCTCTTTCAGTATATCAACCGCTTTAATTGCTATGATTAAAAAGATATCAACTGATTCTCATTCACTAAAGATTATATCTCCTTGACAATTTCTTAAATATTTTCATTTAGATTTAAATTAAAGCAAATAAAATGCAAAATTATGAAGTTTTTAACTCAAATATTATAGTTATAGGTGTATTTATGTCTTTGTATGGTTCAGAAATAGATAATGGTTACCTTCTTTGGGTAGGATACTTTTTATCAAAGTATTTATTGCATTCAGTGAGAGTTGGAGAATTCTGGTTATGAAAAAAAGCAGTGAAAGAATCCTCATTATATAAAGAGTTTCATCACTCGAAATTCCTGAGGGTAGAAACAAGAAATTAAATGGAGGTGTATCACATTATTGATGTTTTATTTCAGCAAACATGAAACATTCAGTTGAGTCAAACAACCTAACTTCTGTTATTGAAGAAACTGAGAATGATATTCATGTGAGTGATCAAGATCTTGTAGGTTCCTTAAGGCAACAGGTAATAGTTAAATTATGCCCCTATATCAAATTTTTGTTTCATTTTATTGTAGAATTTCGAATATCAACATAGAGATAGGTTCAATGCTCATGATTGATACTTTGAGGAGCCTTTGTTTACTGTATCTTAACATGACTGGTAATTTGAGAAGCCTCTTTTTACCATATCTTAATATGATTTGTACTTTTGAGAAGCAAGCAGTGGATGAAAATTATATATTCCTCATCACATATAAACACCATTTTACATATATAGCATAACCTGGGGCAAGATGGCACAGTTTTTATATTTTAGTGTATTCTGACAACTTGACTTAACTATGAGAGACCAAACTGCCATCAGTGTATAGCTTATCCATTCATCTAACATTAGTGAAAGTATTGAATACATACAGTCATATGTAGATAGTAGAATGAGATTTTTGGAACATCTGCCTATGTAAAAAAAACATCTTGCCCAATTTCATGGGGTACGATGGCCCAGGCACAAAAGTAATGTTACAGGCCATTATAAAATTGAAAGAGATCACCACTGCAATAGTTCTAGCAAACTGGCAGCGTGTAAATGTATGCTAAGAATAGAGAGAATAAAAGTAAGACCTAGTTTCGTAACTTTACTCTTTAAAAAAAATCTCTAATAAAAAGTGGCTCATAAGTTCCATTTTAAAGCTAATAATGTCTTTGTATGGTTGAATTATCATTGTAACCATATATATATATATATATATCAGTCTCTCCCAGCTTTAGATCAGAATTATTGGCAACTTATTTATCACATCTGCATTTCTTCATACATTTTGAATGTACCATCTTGCCCCAATAAACATGCGCCATCCTGGCAATAAAATCCAACCTAGCAATAACTACCAACATGTCTAAGCAGAATTCTGCCAATTTGTAAAACAAATCTGATATAAATGTTTATCGAAGTCTTAGATTTACTTTCAAATCTCAGAGAACCATTCACATTTGCTTGGGAATAACAAACATAATTGAAGCACTATGCGTATATACTATATATTTTTGTGTTCATAATTGGATTATCTACAAAACTGATACATTTTGAGTGGAAGTTATTGATTCAGAAGTTGAGTAAGTTCACATTTCATGTCCGAAATGTTTTTATTTTATAAACTATATTTCATTTTTTGAATTTATTTTTCAATAATAAAAGCAATTTTATTCAAAATAAACATGATAACCACATTCTCTGTCCATTTATGTTTCCAAATATATATATATTACATTATAATTTAAACATAATTAGAACTACTATTTCTTGTTCCTGTGATGGATATGCACCAAAAAAAATAATTCTGTCCAAATGCTAAAAATACTCCATGGCAGGTTAAGTGCCATCTCAGCAATGAAGGTTGGCTGCAATGGACCTTCAACATCCCCTGTCTCTTGCCTTGGTGGTGCACTCTGCTAGACTGTAACCTGTCCAACTTTTGATATTTCTCTCTCACTTGTATCTCTGCCTACTTCTGCTTGCCTCCTTTTTACTTTACCCTCAAGTAAGGTCAAAGTGTTGTTAGAACCTCTTTGTTCATTTTCTTCTTTTTCCATGAAGTTCAAGTTCTCCCTATTCTTCTATATTTATATTCTATATACATTTATAGTCTGGCTCTGTGGTAGAGTGGTACTCAGCATGTCTGTGACAGCCAAGGTACAGAGTTTGATCCCCGCAGCAGGTAGTTGTGAATCCAGACCATTCAGAATCAGATGACAAACTGCTGAACCTATTTATATTGCATAGAAAATCACTACAGTAAATAAATGCTGGGCTGATGGCTACTTCCTAAATAGGATACTCTACCAATATAGTTATATGCCTATCTTATATTTCTTAGAATTATAGTGATTATCTTATGATTATAGTTATATGCCTATCTTAAAGGCATCAATTCTGTTTTATAGTTGTTTGTTCATTGTCCTTGTTTCTGAGCCAAACATTATTAAACACAACTATCCATAAATTGCGGAAATAATATTTTGACAAATTGACCTCTCTCCCCTTGTCAAGGACACAAAGATACTTCTCCCTTCTCCTCCCCCCCCCCCCCCCCCCAAACAATTAATTTTGTCAAAATTGTTTTTATCCATACTCTCAATGTTTAGAAGCAAAACAATGAAAAAAACTACATAAGTTGTTTTTTAAATGTTCACTTTCTATACATTTTTAAAGTATATAAATAAGAGATTATTTATCATTGACATTATCATATTTATCATTATCATTGACATCAAATTTTGTCGATATTCCCCTTGTCAACAAATTAACATTTTATAGACTTCCCTCTTTAACATTCAGTATTCATCAATTTTATTGTTATCAGTATTTATCAATTTGACTTTTACTTGTATTCATCAATTTGATTTTTATCAGTATTTATCAATTTGATTTTTATCTGTATTCATCAATTTGATTTTTATCAGTATTTATCAATTTGATTTTTATCAGCATTTATCAGATCTTTCTAGTTAACACATTCATACCCACCATAAATAGATATACCAACATTTATACAGAAGCTGTGAACAATCTATAAATAGTTCTGTAGCAACATTAGATCAGAAATGTATTATATGAAATGATGTGTTTTTCAATGTCAATTCACAATATGATTTTCTGTTCTCAGAGTCAGAATGACAGAGAGGAAGTTGTGGATAACAGTAATGATACAGATATGATAAAAGGTGGAACTATGTTTCATGACTTGTGTGATGGTGTTCTCAGTTGTATGGCTTTAGTGCATGAATCCTTACAAGATGTAAGTTTACTCACAAATTGTTTCTTCATCTTCTGCGTTGGTTCTCTGAAAACTAATATGAGAGTTTGTGGGATTTCTGCCAGGGAGCATGAAGTACATTTTTCTGCATGCTTTTAATTCATGTGAGCTTTCCTAGCCTGTGACAGCCTTCCTATCTGTTGCCAGGTGACGGATGTATATCAACTCTATGCCATGATGGTTTATCGTCCACTGTGTTCTTAGACTTTACAGGCCACAACATGTTCCTGGGTGGCAGTATCATAGGAGGATGTAATCGAGGATTTAAGCTTAGGTCAACTACGTCTATCTCACAGAAGGTGTTCTGCTGCTAGTAAACTTATCTCGTGTAATAGACACATTGTCCCTGTGCCCATCGAGTGCTGAACCTTTTCTCATCTGAGAGCATGGTTCCAGTATAGAAAACACTACAGTAGAGTGGGACTCAGGTTCTTTCGCTCTCTTAACCAGGTATTATCACAGACACTGTGAATACCTTGTTCAAGTCTGAGCCTTCACACCTATCTAGGAGAACTGGGAGACTTTTGCTGCTCTTTTTCCATGAGAGATTCTTCTTGGAAGTAACTAGAAACTTTTTCTTGAGCTGAATAATATTTTAGTTAGATTTCCATTCGTTTTTTTTTTACAGTCTATTTGCACATGGCACTGCACTCTAGTGCTGTACTACCCTCTCATTGTACTCAATATGTTATCCTTATGTGTATGGAGACTTGTGCATGATTGTCGATGTTCATGCAGACATCTACCGATATCGGGATTTCGACATTGGTCGCCTCTCCAATGCATCTGCATTTCGGCTGACAAGCTAGAATGCCTTATGCCACTGTGTGTTGACAGTGCCACTGTATGTGTTGGTGCAGAGGTGTTGGAGATATTATTTGTCTTTTTATTTTTGCAGTCAATTCTCATTCCTTCTACAACCTCCACATCCATGGACACAATCCATAGTGTGTTGGCCAGGAACATAGCACAAGCCGCTGTGTTTCTGTTTCCAGGGTGCGCCATGAGGAGGTACTTTTAGGACCTTGGTTATCTGCTAACTGAGGTCCACATGAGAGCAATGTATAGCCCTTCGCACCCAACAAATTGTGTTTGGGTAACTCAATTTATCAGGCCCTAGATAGATTGAGGGTGGTGCTTAAGTAAATTGAAAACCAGATTTTCTACTGTGGAAAATACAAAATCCACCTTAAATCTTAGAACCGTTTATTTACGTAATTTTATCTATGGCTGACCTTGCAATTCATTCATTTTCTGCTGTCCATATATATATTTGTGATAGATAATTGCCACATTTTATTACTGAAATCATTACTAGTATAGAGACAGTAGTTCTATTCTTGTTTGTTATTGTTTACTTTTTAACATCTCTGTAGGCTGTATGTGTATCAGGGTCATAGATATGTTTCCCTCAAAGGGGGGGGGGGGAGTTTGCCAATCACATAAAATCCTGCAACCATTTTGTCATATCAATGTTGGCTTCTAATGACCATGTTTTCCATACAACTTCATTGCTTCAGTGCAGCGTTATTTGATCTTCTTTCTTCTTCTGTATTTGTTCTCAAACTCATTAGTAGGTTGCAGTCCAGATAACGAAATAAATTGTATCATTGTTTACAGCTTGATTGTGTTATCTGCACATTTTGGCCTAACACATCAAACTTCAGTATAGTTTTTTATCTCCATATGATGTGACAGTCAACTCAACCATCATTTCTTTCTGACCCTAGCAACTGATGAGTCCCATGTGTATGAAAAGCTGTCAGTACTGCATGTTTCCTCCTTATTACAAAATTGCCTAGTTCATAGTATTGTGCCCTACATCCACATTGAGTGAAATAGTTATCTAGACATGTAGAAAAAGGGTCTCAGAATCTCATCAAGAAAAATACCAGAAGCTAAATCAATCTTAAACTGAAAATAAATCACCACCAACTCTTATAGGGAAACAAGAGAGGTAAACTTAAGGGTCTATACTTCCTTGGTATTCACAGTTAATCAATGAATTACATACCACATTTGTTTTTTGTTATTTTCAGTTTTTAAAATGATCAATGTTGTTAATTTCAGCTTCTGGAGTTCAAAGATGAAATGTTAAAGCATACTTTGCCACCAACTGTACTATATCAGCTTACACTAGTCACTGGGAGAGTCTTCAGAAGGTGAGATTTTAGCAATGAAATTGATATAGTAAGTATACTTGTAATATATGATATCATATTGACAAAAACTGTTACCGGGTATGTCATGTACATTTGACACCACATTCTGTAGATTTTCAACCATGTCTTGTAGATTTTCATCCATGTCTTGTAGATTTTCAACCATGCCTTTTAAATTTGACAATGTTGTGTACATTTCACAATCCTATAACTTGAACATTGACAGTTTACCTAGGATATTTGACAGTAGGCTTATACCTAGGATATTTGACAGTAGGCTTATACCTAGGATATTTGATAGAATGCCTATGGGACTGTCCATTCTTCTTCTTCTGCGTTTGCTCTCATATAACCACAACAAATATTTCGTGTGATTTCCGCCGGGGAGCGTGAATTACGTTGTGCTGCAAGTTCCACAGTAGAACTGTGATTATTTGCACCTCGGTTGGCCACTTGTGGTCAGGACATCCGAGGTCCAGCACATCCGTTTTCATCATTCCTTTATTTCGGGTTTGGTCCCTAGTCCGAGACAGCCTCTAACTGTCACCGGGCATGCTGGTGTGTAGTGCCTCTTTGCCAAGATGCCTTTTTAGCGCGTCTATCCGGCACGAGGTGCTCCACCGTCTATGAACCCATCTCGTGCAATTGGACGAACTCTGCATGTGTCCATCGGGTACTGAACCGTTTCTCATCCGCGAGCCTGGTTCCATATGAGGAAGAACTCGCAAGAAGAGTTGGACCATGGCTCGTTCGCTCTCCTACTCGAGGCATTGTTCACAGACATCGTGAACCCCTCGCACAAGTTTGAGTCTCACACCACGCGTTTGAGAACAAGGCGTTCTCGAGCTGAGTGACCTTGTCTCAATAGTGCCTGAGCCCATCAGGTACTGAACCCTTTCTCTCTGCAAGTGTATTTCCAGTATAGGAAATCTTGACAGTAGAGTTGGGCCAGGGCTGCCATCGTTGTCCCTTTTCTGCCTGAGCCCATCGGATATTGAACCATTTCTCTCTGCAAGTATATTTCCGGTATAGGAAAGCTTGACAGTAGAGTTGGGCCAGGGCTGCCATCGTTGTCCCGTTTGTTCCTGAGCCCATGGAGTATGACACCCTTTCTCTTCGCGAGCATATTTCTGGTTTAGGAAGGCTCGACATTAGAGTTGGTTTAGGTCTTTTTGCTTTTCCGAACGCCCATGATTGGGTCTGGGTCTCTGCCTATAAGGATCACAGGTAACTAGAAGCTCATCTCGAGCTAACAGAGCTTGTAGTTCCCCTTTCCTAGGAACTTTTCACTTTCCATTTGTAGTTCGCGCTGCCCTCTGGCGCTATTCTGCCCTTTCATTGTGTCATTGTACTCAATATGACATATATTTGTTTCTTGCCATGCATCCACCTTTACGTGCCTTTTACATTGGCCACCCCTCCAATGTTCTGACTGGACTAACAGGCGTCACTGTATGTGGTGATGCAAATGGTGTTGGAGATATTGTCTGTCTCTTTTGCAGTCAAATCTCTTTCCATCTGATTCCTCCACATTCTCGGACACGATCCCCAAATGATTTGGCCAGAATCAGCTCGAGCTGCTGTTTTCTGTTACCAGGGTGCACCGCGAGGAGGTACATTTGGGATCTTGGTTATCTGCTAACCCTGGGTCCGCCTAGAGCGATGCATTCCCTTTGCATCCCTGACTGTAAATAAATTATGTCAACAAATCGGGGAGCAAGTGTGTCTGAAAAAGGTTAGACAGTTCTTTGCAATGAAGAATGGGGGGGGGGGGGAGAAGAGTCCCTGACTCATGACAGTGGGGGTGGAAGAAATAAAAAATTTGTAACAAATTTTTGACACAATTTATTGACAGCCCCTATAAATTGGTAGCATATCCTATTAGGATGTAGCCATCAACCCAGCATGTTTTGGCTATATCGATTTTCTAGACAATATAAATACATATAGTAGTTTGCCATTGCTTTCTGAATGGTCCGGATGCACAATTGCCTGCGTTGGAATTCAAACCTGGTATCTTGGCCATCACAGACGCCTCTGTACCATGCCATCACAGAGCCGGACACCGCCCCCTATTCCTAGAATAGTTGATAGTATACCTGTGTATTTCAGTTGGTCTATTCATTGAACATTTTAACACCTCTTTATACTTGAGAGTATTCCTTGTACGCATTGTATGCATGACACGATGTCTTGTACACTGTGTATTTGTCAGTAGGTCTATGCATTGAACATTTTAACACCTCTTTATACTTGAGAGTATTTCTTGTACGCATTGTAGGCATGACCCGATGTCTTGTACACTGTGTATTTGTCAGTAGGTCTATGCATTGAACATTTTAACACCTCTTTATACTTGAGAGTATTTCTTGTACGCATTGTAGGCATGACACAATGTCTTGTACACTGTGTATTTGTCAGTAGGTCTATGCATTGAACATTTTAACACCTCTTTATACTTGAGAGTATTCCTTGTACGCATTGTAGGCATGACACAATGTCTTGTACACTGTGTATTTGTCAGTAGGTCTATGCATTGAACATTTTAACACCTCTTTATACTTTAGAGTATTCCTTGTACGCATTGTAGGCATGACACGATGTCTTGTACACTGTGTATTTGTCAGTTGGTCTATGCATTGAACATTTTAACACCTCTTTATACTTGAGAGTATTTCTTGTACGCATTGTAGGCATGACACGATGTCTTGTACACTGTGTATTTGTCAGTAGGTCTATGCATTGAACATTTTAACACCTCTTTATACTTGAGAGTATTTCTTGTACGCATTGTAGGCATGACACGATGTCTTGTACACTGTGTATTTGTCAGTAGGTCTATGCATTGAACATTTTAACACCTCTTTATACTTGAGAGTATTCCTTGTACGCATTGTAGGCATGACACGATGTCTTGTACACTGTGTATTTGTCAGTAGGTCTATGCATTGAACATTTTAACACCTCTTTATACTTGAGAGTATTCCTTGTACACATTGTAGGCATGACACGATGTCTTGTACACTTGACATTGTATCTTTTACATGTGACATTATGTCCTGTACACTTCACATTGTATTTTGTACATCTGAAATTGTTAATTACAGTAATACACTGTATATAGTGTAGGAGCTTCATAGCAAGACTGTAGATAAGGAGGTGAGTCATAATATGACTTGTAATACTAGGGAAAAAGCCATAAAGTGGCAAACCCCCTTAGTGGTTTCCCCCCAAAGAAAATCTACAAAATATCACAACAAAGAGAATTGCCTATGAAAATGAAGAAATTTGCTAATTTAAGGTAAATTTCCCCCTCCCCCCAATCAAAAACATATTTATGGCAGGGGTGCAAAGTTTCTGTATTACTCTCGTGTGCATCCTTGGTTAGCAGATAACCAAGATCATAAAAGCACCTCCTCATGGTGCACCCTGAAAATGAACTTGTTCAAAGCTCGTGTGAAGCGGTCTGGCTAACACTTTATGAATTGTGTCCTGGCAGTACAGATTGAGAAGGAAGGAGATTTAATTGTGCATGACACACAAGATCTTTGAATCACACCTCTTGGTCCTCACAGTTAAAACACTGTTGAAGCATCTGGTCTGAACTGCTGGGCTGTCATGTCTCACGAACATCGAGAACCGTGAGCAAGTCTCTGGAAAAATAACGGCATGGCCATGTTCTCAGAATGAACAGCCTAAGAATTCCCCAGCAGTCACTATATTGGGTGCCACCTGGAGTAAGAAGAAGAGGGAGACCTAGAGAAACTCTACGAAGAACCATTAATAGAGAAAGCATGTCAATGAACCTAAACAACACGCAAGAATTGAAAGACCTGGCAACACAAAGACAGAAATGGAAAGCTATGATTTCTGCCCTATGCACCGCCTATGGCCCTGGAGGAACATAAGATATGGAAATCATAACTAAACAATGTTCAGCTAAAGAACAAGTTTCTAGTTGCCTCCAAGAAGGATTTCTCTTGGAACAGAAGAAGCAGCAAATGTCCCCATGTGCTCTTAAATATGAATAGAGGCTCAGACTTTGACAATGTTGGTGAATGAAACCTGGGCTAAAAGGGTGAACGAACCCCGATCCAACTCTGTTGTAAAGTGTTTTATATGCCAAAATCATGCTCACAGACCAGAAAAGGTTCAGGGGCATAGGGACAATATGTCTAATTACACGATAAGTTCACTGGCAGCAGAAAACCTCATGCAAGATAGATGTAGTTGACTTGAGTCCAAATTTCCAAATACCGCATTCTCAAGACTGCCATTGAAAGACATGTTTTGGTAAACTCCAAGGGCACAGTGGGTGATAAACCATCACGACATAGAGTCATTACACATCCATCACCTAGCAACATATAGGAAGGCAGTCACTGACTAAGGAAGCTCACCTGAATTAAAACCATGTTGAAATTGGATGTGATAGACCTACATGGGACACATCTAACCGTAGCGTAACATACCTCATGCTCCATGGGGGTTCAATTTAAATCATGATATTTACACTGAGCAACAAGTAAAGGGTAAAACTGCTTAACACAACCATAAATCTTCCAAAGCCAAGATGGAAGTATCCCACCAAAATGTAATATTAAGTTTTTTTGTTTTTTTTAAACTGTCTACTACCAATGACATACCCTGGAAAGAAAGGCTGCAGATAAGAGGGGGATGCCAACCCCTCCCAGCTAAGCAGAACATGAATTTGAATATGCTACTATTGACTGACTTAGCCAAAAAGGTTGCAAATAACCCCCCCCCCCCACCACCACTGTTTTGTTAAAATCTCTACCACATGCGGGAGACATATCTTCAGTTGTGGCCCTCAACATTTTGTAAGCTTTTTCTTGATTCTGTAAGGTTTTTTTAAGTTTTCATACATTTTTTAGTCTCAACTGGTTGACACATATGTAGCCAAGCAGTAAGCTATGATACAATACACAATGCATTGTTACTAATCACAAAACATTTGTGATAATTATTTGAGAACGAACGTAAAAGAGGAAAAATATCTATGGTATTGCTTCCTAGCCAGCTGGTCTGTTCGATTTCTTCTTTGTCAGCTGGTCCATGTTCAATTTTCCAGTTTAACTGGTAGAATATTTAGACTGCCAACAGTTTCTAGGTTGTCCTAGTCTAATGATGCAGGTGCTAGATCTTCAGTGAAGATGTAACGGCTTGGAGACGACCACATTATCCCTAAATATGCCATTGGTTAAGAAAAATATGAGCTTTACACCATATTATCTCTACATTTTAGTCGTGTTAAAAAAGGAATTTACTTTAATTTTTCTGTGACATTTAAAAAAATATCTTTTACATATTACTCATCGAAGACACTTTAATAACCACATTGTTCATAACAGTATAAGTGACCTTGGAATGCCTGTTGGTGAACTAGTGAGACTTGTTCATGTCTATTCTCCCTCTTGGGAAGTGACCAGAGCAGACTTGAGGAAGCTCCATGAAAGTTATGAAAGTAAACAAGACCAGCTGGATATTGCCATCAGACGTTTGCAGTTGCTAGATGAACAGGTATACACAGGCTCATTGTTAGTAGTTTTGACAAATATTGGTAGGTAATACTTTTACCTATTTTCATTCTGTATTGTGGAACTAAATTGTTACTGTACACTCTGCTGTTGTAATAATTTGGTACCACTAGTAACTTCTATTGTAAATATTTTTGATGCAGCCTTACGTCACGTGTAACATTGATTTATCGACTTAATTGTAAGATTGTGGGGACGGATCATCAAATTATTGATTTCAACTGTTTTAAATGTTTTTAGCCATTTTTGTTATTAATAAGAACATACGGATGATTTAAATTACAATTTTAATAAATTTACATTACTTCTAGCATCATTATGATATGTTATTATGTGAATTTTGTGATAGATTGGTCATATTTGGACATGTAGCAAGTGACATTAGTTTTCCTTATTTTTGTTGGAGTGTATTTATGTTTCAGTGTTTGTAATTGTTTTATTTTGTTTGGATACATTCATTATTTAAAATCCAACCTTGCAACTCTCACATATTCTTACACATTTAAAAACATGTTGATCGGACATTTAAAACTAAAATAATGAATAAGAAAAATGTCTGAGATCAAAATGTGTGAAGTATTTTTTTTTATCAATTATTTCAAGAGGATTATTTCTTTTTATTGATTTGAAACAGCAAACATAATCAAGATATGTGAAACAATATAGACCTATTATAATTTGTGTGTTTGTAATTGTATTATCTACATAAATATGGTCATAAGAACATAATTTACTGGTTTGAAAGTTTAGTAAGTGCAAATTTCATGTCACAAAATACTATAGTATTATATTATTTAAAAATATAATGCAACTTATTTTAAACAGTTTATTTTTACAAAGTAAACATTTCAGCAGTTAAATTTTTGCATTTTATAAAATTCTTGTCAATTAACAGAATGTAATTAGGAGAATGAAATGCATTGTGTATTGTATCATAGCTTACTTCTTGGCTACATATGTGTCAACCAGTTGAGACTAAAAAATGTATGAAAATTTAAAAAAACCTTACAGAATCAAGAAAAAGCTTACAAAATGTTGAGGGCCACAACTGAACATATGTCTCCCGCATGGGGGGTTTATTTGCAACCTTTTTGGCTAAGTCAGTCAATAGTAGCATACTCAAATTCTTGTTCTGCTTAGCTGGGAGGGGTTGGCATCCCCCTCTTATCTGCAGCCTTTCTTTCCAGGGTATGTCATTGGGAGTAGACAGCTTAAAAAAAACAACAACTTAATATTACATTTTGGTGGGATACTTCCATCTTGGCTTTGGAAGATTTATGGTTGTGTTAAGCAGTTTTACATTTTACTTGTTGCTCAGTGTAAATATCATGATTTAAATTGAACCCCCCCCCCCCCCAACCACCTTATAAAAAAGGGGTGTGAATGCCACAAAGCATCATTATCTCCTTCAGCAGATGTTTTTGTCACACACTGCCAATAATAACACAAATCCAATTTAGACCCTAATATAGGATAATATTATACATGGTATCCATTTAGTGACATGGGACTTATTTGAGTTAAAGTAAAACACAATGTCATTTTTACTTCATTGTTCAAACTCCATTCAACTTTACTTCAGAATATCACTGCTATATGCAGATGTTTCAGTATGTGATCTCCTTCTTCTGACTAAACCGCGGTGGATATTTTTAACACCTTTTGTGAATATAGCTGTAATGTGAAAAACTACCCAAAATAAGACATACAATAGCAGTATATGTTGCAGGCAGGGAATACAAAAGTTTGAACAGCATTATTTTCACAAGTAATTTTTATATGCTGTAAATAAACCATGACAGTTTATTACCAGCATCATATGACAAAACAAATACACAATGATGTAATTGTTGTTCTGTCTTTTCCGGCAGCAGGTTCTCTGTACCTCTATCAACTCTATGCCATGAATAATTTTATACTAGTTATATGGATTATTAAAGTATTCTGCATAGCATCATAAGCCTAAAGATCAGATTTAGACTATAGGCCTACATACCCCGGTATTTTATTATTTAATTTTAAGCCTACACCACCTGCAAGGCAAACAAAAACTTTACAATATAAACGATGTATACACACAGATACATGTACTGACGCTGTCAATGCACTTGAGCAAATATAATTCCTAAGCTCAGTACAAAGACAACTTAACAATCACAGGGAATAATAAAAGTACTAGTAATGCATTTAAAAGCAGTGTTGCCACTAAAATAAATCTTAAAACCTGCAGAAACCACTGTTGTCAAAATATTTTTTTTTAAACGCACAAATCATTGTTGTCTAGGTACTAGGCACCTTAGAAATTCTTCTATAATACATGCATATATCACACAATGGCATTGGGTCAAAGGGCATGAGCCCATTCACTGCTATATTTGCAACCACCCAACCAACCACAAATCTTCTGTGGATGGCAGACCTATTATCAAACTGTCATAATAAGTTTACTGCTAATAAATTATTTTTTAATCTACCTTTTGACTAATAATTACATTCAGCTTATGGAAAAGACATGTAGTACTCCTTTAAAACAAAATTGTCATTTTGTATACAGAAAATATAATTGTTCCTCTTATAAATAGTAGATCGTAAGTTACTTTTGTGCAACAATCTGCAAAGAAAAAATTTAATTTACCAAAGTTAATTCTTCTGAAGCAAGCTAAAATTTATAAAGCCAAAATTATGAATGTGTTCATATAATTCAGCATGGCAATAAATGTAGTATTTATTATAAACAAGGGGAGACCACTACTATATAAAATTTACTTCTTGCAATTACAGAGGTTTTTTCTCATATACAAAATTGGGGGAGGGGTGAGGGACATAAATGAGCAAACAAAATACTGTCATTACAAACCTTGGGACACTAAGGCAAAAGGAAAAGGAGGAAGATCTGTACGGACGTAAGAGTTTGAATATAGAGCCAATACCTGTAAGATCTATACAATTTCCTGTAAGGTTGACAAGTGTGAAGACATCAGCATACATCAGCATACAGATGAACATAGAAAAATAATTCCTTGATGTTATCAATCCAAGATTTTCTTTGTTGCCTCTTTAGCTTCCACTCTCAACTGCTTCTTGTAAAATAGTTTGAGAAAGGGAACCATGTCTCACTATGTATCCAAACCAAACAAGCTTCTGTCATTTAAAGACTGCTAAAAGTGGTTATGCAAAATTTAAAGTAATGGCATATGCATAAATCTTTTGTATTTCATGAATAGTTTTGATTATTTTAAACATGTAATATTTTATGTAGACCTAAATCAAGTATTTATATGAATTTTGCAACCATTTGTACTAGTCAGATTAAATTGACAATGAAAATTTAAAATGTTAAAGCCTTAAAAGGTTTATTTAATCATTTCAAATATTAGATTAAACTATTTAATCAAAGTAAATTTAAAAACATTCTTCTTCTTCTTCTGCGTTCGTTCTCAAACTCCTGCAGATTAACAGGATGTAGTCCGGAGAACGGAATGCATTGTGTCATGGTTTACAGCACTGCTGCGATATCTGCACCTTTTGGCCTGACACATCTGACTTCAGCATGGCTTTGGGTCACTGACTCTATATGGGATGGGACAGCCAATTCCATCCCATAACCTCCTTAGTCCCCTCTTACGACGTGCATGGAAGGTAAACTGTTGCTATTCTTTTCCCGCCTTTCGGGCCCCGGCAACACACAGGCATTAAAAACATTCAACCCATAGTAATGTAGTGTCTAAACCAATAGCCTGCTTTCCAGTGACCCACATTTTGAGGTCACTTGTCACTCATTTGTAATAATGACTGCCATGATCCACTCAACCACCAGGAAATGGCTAATTTTCTTTTCCATCTGCATTCTACTATTGTCTTCAGCATTGTGATGTCATGTTTTCTATCATTGTCTATTTATTCTATAGACCAAACAAGTGGCCAGGGAGAGACACATTATGAACTGGGAGAAATTATTTTCAAAAGTGACTCAGGTCAAAAGTCATGGCCGTCGATGGAAGTACCTTATTAAAACAATCAAGTATAAAGGAAAATTGGGCCTGGAACATGTCCAGGTTAGTATTATTGTACTGTTTTAGTGTAATACATTCTTACTTTCCAAGATTTGAATTCTGGCACTCAGTTCCTGAAGTTAATTAAACTCCAGAACTATGAGTGGTTAAAATAAAACCTCTTCAACTTGAGATTTGACTATGAAATACATGGCTAGAAAACCAGTGAACTAATCACTATTCTAGCATGGCTCAGAGTAAAGGATGCCCCACAGCATATTGTGCCATATGACTGACGTGTGCCTATGGTTTATAAGTGAGGATGTGCTCTATCTGGTGTTTACTATTCCCAAATGTGCGTCACATGTACCAATTTTTATATTTAGATCAACTAGAGAGTGACAATTCTGGGACATGAACCCAAAATAATTAAATTAAATGCCAGTGCTGAAGCACTTATGACAATAAAGAAAGCTTAAATGAATTGTAACATTTTCAGGATATATTCTTTATAGAAAGCCTCTATCTGTATCTTTCATTGTTATTAATTTTTTTACATGTGACCTCTGTAGTGTTAATGTTGTTGTAGCAGCGGTCTCTCTGTTGTGTATTATGTTGAAAAGTAGCTAGCAGCACAGTTTCACACAATATAAATGTTTTATCTCTGCTTCATACAGGCATACACTCAGGGTTTAGAGGATTTTTCTGCATCTGAAAAGGAAGAAGCATGTTCAGAGGTTAGCGATGAAATCAGTGACAAGCAGGAGTCAGTGATAGCCATTGAAAGTGAAACTGAGGATAAACTGAAAGGTGATTTGGGAATTAAAGTGGAATCTCTCTATAGTGCATCCTTTTATAACACATTTCCCTATTTAACAACACTTTTCATAATCCCCAATTATATTTATTCTTTATTGTTTATACTGTAGGCTTATATAGACAATTTCTGTTATTACATATATATTTTGTCATACCATTGATAATCACAATGGTGAAGAGTAAAGAAAACACAGGTCGTGCCTAATGATGGATTGGAAGGCCATCACAGACAGATGAGGTGTGTGCGTGAGAAATGCACAAGTCAAATCCCAGACCCCTGACTTGTTTAGCAAAGCAGCACCCATCTAGGAAAGTGTATCAACCCTGAGTCTATTTCAACTGTTGCTGTTGCCTAACACAGACTCATACAGGTAAAATTAGGTCTGGGACCTAGGGACACGAAAGGTGATAATGGAATGATCTTCCTACATGAGGGATAGCTCACTCGCCTTGTTGGAGGACAGACACACAATGGGTAACCCAGGCAAATTATCAGCTCATCTCGTGACATATACCCCTCTGAGTAGAAGGCTCCTTCATTAGGCATTGCATTAAATTGAAAGCTGGTCTCCTGGGTACGAAAGAAAGCTCTGAGAAACCTTCCCACTGCACATAGGAAGTAAGAGTTGATCAGTCACAACTCCTGGGGTTAGAAAGAAAGAAAAATGTTACATCTGAAAGAGAAAAATCCAGTGTGCTACGTGGTCCCCTAAGCTTGACATATTGTCACAGGAAAGCAGTGTGATGTAGAAATGGTTGAAATTTTCTTCTTCTTCTTCAGCGTTCATTCTCAAACTCCCGCTTGATCTAGCAGGACCATGATCCAAGTAAAGAATTATGTAAATAATGTGCAGCTATGACTGGCGGAGATTGTGCAAAAGTGGAACTCTATTCCTGCTTCCACTAACCAAAATCTTGTCTGGAAACGCATTTCCTGGATAACTAAATGTCTCAGAATGAGCTGAATATGAAATCTAACTCCTATAGCATTAGGATGAAGGGGTCATAGCAACTAATTTAGATGTCATAGCATACTATGTTTGATGTTAAAACCTACTATAAACATGTCCTATTTCAATGTATATGAGTACATCAATCTAGGCAAGATCTCCAACCATACTATTTATTCAAAACATTTTATATAGAAAATTAGTAGCACAGTGGTTAGTGCACTGGCTTCGCATATGAGTGGTCCTGGGTTCATTCTCCAGTTGAGGCGGAAATTTTTTCAGATCGCAACGGCTCCCAGGTCAACCCAGCCTTAAATGGGTACCGGGATTAATCCAGGACGTAAATACTGCGAGGGAGAGGAGATGGCTACTGCTCTCATTTGCAGAGCCTCTGAAATGTGAGATCGCTAACATCTCACACCCCTATGGCATTAATAAATGATATGGGTTACTTTACTTACTTTACTATATAGAAAATATATCACAATTCCAATTTTACAAATCAGTATTGACTGCCCAGGAATGAAACTTACAGCTCTGAATAGAAGAAACAACTAAAGTCTTCATGTTGTTATTTCTGACCAGTTAATATTATTTTCTTTACTCCCTGCTTTAGACCTAGATTCTGCTACTAGTGAGGATGCACAAGGTGCTAAGGATGATCAAAATGTTGAGCTTTCTACAGTAGTGGTCCATACTGAAGTTGTTCCAGCTGCACAGCTGGCAGCAAAGGTTAGCATATGTAATGATCGTTGGTTGGGCTGTTGGTTTTAAACTCTGAAGAAACATGAATTAGCTATGTTTGTTTCCTCTGCCAATAAGAGTGGGTAGCACCTTTATCTCTATATTCGTTATTCCTGGGGTTTTTTTTTATGCTTTTCCTAATAGGCCTACTTTTGTAGATGTTATTTTCTCATACCTTTGTGTTTTTCTGACATTGTTAGATATTTTCTAGTACCTGTATGTATTTTCTGACACTGTTAGGAGCTATTTTCTAATAGGCCTACTTGTAGTGCATAGGGTGGCTGGGGCCAGGTTGGCGCACTTTTTATGTTTTAGTGTATTCTGACAGCTAGACTTAACTATGAGAGCCCACACAGCCATTGAGTGTATAACTTATCCATCCATCTAACATTAGTGAGAGTATTGAAAACATACATCTATGTGTAGACAAGAACATCTCCAAGATTTGTTAAACAAGATGGTGATAGAAAGTGAACAAGAAAGTCTTAGTTTAAACATAAAAAAGACAGAGACAAAGATAATATAAGGAAATAGTATCCCCACTAAATAGTAAAATAGTATTAAATGAGAAAAACTTAAAGCAGGTAAATAGTTTCAAATATTTAGACACATTAATAACTTCAGATGGTAAATTTAAGACCGAAATTATAAGCAGAATATGACAAGCAAAAACAGCATTCCATAAAATGAAAAATATCCTATGCAACATGTCCATATCGATGGATACTAGACAACATGTCCTCAAATGCTACATTGAACCAGTGCTACTCTATGGAAGTGAAACATGAACAATAAATAAGACATCACAAAAATCATTGGAGACAGCAGAAATGTGGTTTATTCGAAGAATGTTACACATTCCTTGAACAGCAAATATTACTAATGAAAAATGTCTTAGAAGGATGGATGTGAAAAGATGCATTATTGATAATATAAGAAAAATACAGTCAACATTTATTGGGCACATAATGAGAAGAGGAGGCATTGAGAATATAGTGACAACAGGAAAGATAGAAGGGAAAATATTATGGCAAAGACCTAGAGAAAAGATATTGGACAGTTTGACTTAATGGCTTCAATTGATGAGACCAACAGAGATGATGACATATATGAGAGATTGATGTACATGGAGAAATATGATCGCCAACGCATTCATCATGGCACTTGATGATGATGAAACAATACATTCAATACGTGCATGTGAGATTTTTTAAAACCCTCAGCATTAGTAATAATTACTGAAATTTAACATCAGACATCAGATGACCTATTAAAAAAATGCTTTTTCTTCTTTTTTTTTAGGCCAAAATCTGTGTCAATACAGAAAATTTGTACCAGTTGACATCGTTATTTTCTAGTACTTATATGTGTTTTTCTGAAACTGTTAGGGGCTTATTTTCTAGCACTTTGATGTGGGTTTTTTTTTACACAATTATTTGTTTTTCTCGATACATTTGTGTTTTTCTTAGTAATTATGAAGTTTATTCTGACACATTCAGGTATTTTTTCTGGAAATTTTTCTAAAGAAAGGCTTCCAGAATTTTCTTTAAAATATTAGCCTGTTTGATGCAGTGCACGGTTTTCTGCAGCAGTTTTCATTACTTCAGAAATTATATCAATCCTTGCTAAGTTAACAATCCAAGTTCTTATTCATCATTTGTAAAAATTAAATGAATTCTTGTTTAGTTTGTTTCCTGAGTCTGATGTGTCAATCATCAGCATCCATAACTGTCAACTTGTAGGCCTACCATGTTTTATATGTTTTTATAGTATGTACTCATGTATCAGAGAAAACATCTACACAACAAAAGTTGGCTACAACAAACCATTGACATACTTTGTCACTTGCCAGACTTGTCAGACTCAGACTGTATCTTATCCATCTCATGATTTTCTCATGTATCACTGCCTCCTCCAACCCTCAACTTTACCATCAAGTAAGGTCTTCAACAAAGTATTTTTTTTTATATGTAAATCCAGGAATAGGGTAATGAACTTTATATTACACACATGCCAATGTGAATGTCCAAATCCTCACTGTCCGTTTTTTGTATATGTTTTAATTTTGTTTTATTTCAGTTTTGGTCGAAACGTCAATTTGTGTGTGTTATTATGTATGTCCTTAGTTCTTTGTAAAACTTCATTACCCTATTCCTGGATTTACCTGTTGGATTTCAGTTTTGCACAGTAAGTACATATTATTGATCTTTTTATATATCAGAAGTATTTTTTATTTGTTTGATTTTTATTTCCTCTAATTGTATCTTCTCCATGAAGCGTGGGAAGAGTCTTTTGGTGCTAAGTACATAATTTTAAAAAATTAATATACACATATAAATTGTAAGGAATACGAGTTTATGAAAATAAATAAGTTGACAGCTAAAGAACCTCTTTGTTTATTTTCATCTCTCTCTACATTCTCCTTTTTCTTCTGCATATCCACATATCAAAGGCATTAGCTTTGTCTTTTTTTACTGTGTCTTCATTGTCCATGTTTCTGAACTATACATTAACTTTTTATATATAGGCCTACATACCGGTAAGTATTTTTGTGTCCCTTTCATAAAGAATTTAGAAATTATTATAAAAATTGGTTTATTGACTTATTAGTACTATTAGTTGTTAGTACAGTGACTTGTTAGTACTAATTTGTAAGTACTGTAACTTGTTAGGAATGTGACATTGTTAGTACTGTGACAGATCTTCCTTTACATTTCTTATTATTTTTTCAGCATATATGTTAAACAGTTACTGGGATAGTACGCATCCCTAACTCCTCAGAGTAGATTTAGCACTTAACAATTCTCATTTTTAGTTTGTGATTTGCTTGAATGTTAGCAGTTTTCTCATGTCATTGAAAGTACTTTTAGCCATTCATATTCTTCTTTTAACTTCTTTTTCATATCTACCATCATTTATGATTTGTTTTTATGTTAATAGTTTCCTCATATCAGTAAAAGTGCTTTTAGCCATATGACATATTTCAATGCTAATAAAGAATGTTATATTTTTTAAATAATTGATCTTACAGAGAGTTCAATTTGATCAGCCCATTTTGGGATCAGTCCCCAGCAAACCACCCATGAGAGATTCTCAGACTTGGACACATGAACCAGAGTTTGACAGTGTCTTGTTTGTTCGCATCTTCCACCCAGAAGGACTCCAGCAATCAGAACTGAAATGTTCATTGTCTTACAGTGGCAACATGTTCAAGACTCCACTGCTAGAAATCCAAAGTGATAAAGTTAGTAATGATGTTAAACTGTGACAATCTGAATTCTTCTTCCTCTTCTTCCTGTCTCTTCTTCTCTTTATATCACTCACGTTGAATTCTTCTTCCTCTTCTTCCTGTCTCTTCTTCTCTTTATATCACTCACGTTGAATTCTTCTTCCTCTTCTTCCTGTCTCTTCTTCTCTTTATATCACTCACGTTGAATTCTTCTTCCTCTTCTTCCTGTCTCTTCTTCTCTTTATATCACTCACGTTGAATTCTTCTTCCTCTTCTTCCTGTCTCTTCTTCTCTTTATATCACTCACGTTGAATTCTTCTTCCTCTTCTTCCTGTCTCTTCTTCTCTTTATATCACTCACGTGTCGCCCTGATTGGAAAGTGAAGCAAATAATAGTAAAACACAACCTGCCATGTATGTCACAGGAGGCAACTAAGTTGATTGGGCGTGGTGTTAACTATGCCACGCCGTGATCTCTGTTGATGGAATCAGTCATTTTGTCTACAGCATGCCTGAAAATTGCACGAAAGTCACAGAAAAGTTCTCTACATGGTATAAAACTGTCCAGCTCATTCCATTACCCCCTACAGACATGGTGAAAGAAACTTTAATCTAGGTCTTGTAAGTTACCAACAATCAAAACGAGTTGCCGGAGAAACACTAATCTGAAACTCCTGTCATAGGGAAGAGGAATGACAAGCATGTACTCACTCGGATGTCTATCACCAGCAGCATCATCAGCATCAACATCATCAGCAGCAGTTACTGAATTATCATCATCATCATCACCACCGTCATCATCACCGCCACCGCTAGTGTAATATCTTTGCTTCTTAGTAAAGGTGTTAATTGACCAAAACAACTTTAACAGATGAAAAAATTCCCTATCTTGGAAGCATCATATCGTCAAATAGGAAAAACACCAAAGAAATCCAACATAGATACCGGATCTGTGGGCAGATGTCTCCTATTTTCAAACTCAAATATGTAAACATGAACACCAGAATTGCACTGTATAAAAGGATCATCAATACTATCACTATGCTACCGATGTCAAATGTGGAGACTAACAACAGAAGCCAAAAGAAAAATTGTTACAACAGAAATGATGTGTCTACATATAATCCTCAGAGTAACAATAGAAGATAGAATCAGAAACGAAAACTCCAGAAGACTAACACAATGCCAATTCTGAATTATATCAAAAGAACAGATTTTGTGATTTTCACATGTGTTTCCAAACTACCATCAGAGGGTACAGAGGGTGCCCATAAAAAATCATTACTATACAGGCATGATGGTTATGAAACCAGGGACAGACCATGCAAACAATGGATTACAGAAATAAAACAGCGAAAACAAACATAAGACACACACAAAAAAGCCATCTCCAGAGACTCTTCTACCCCTGACTCTGCAAGGCACAAAGGGGTATAAAGCAAAAAGAAAAGAAAGAAATCTTCAGTATGAACATGGTTATTTTCATTTCTTGTTTTGAACATATGATATGAGTTTGTTTGTGTGGTCTACAGTTTCAATAACAGTATATTTTATTTGATTATTTCTTTTCTTCCTGAATACAGAATTTTGATGACATCCTGCCAGAAATTAAGACTTCCAGACCTAGCGAAAGACCACATGCAGCTCGCAAGGTTTTAGATAGGTCTCATGTTGATAGTAAGTCACATCAGATTAGCCATCTGCCTCTGTTTCTTTATTTTTTGTAAAGGCATTGATCTTGATTCATTGGAGAAGTGCTATAGTTTGTTTCCAAAGGATTAAGAGTGTGTATTCTTTTTATTGTGCCATTCATTGAAGTTTGCAGTTTCAGATCATGTTAGTATATTTTTCCTGGCGACTCTTTTAGATTGGGTAATTTTCCGATACTTTCTTCCAAGACAAATAAGATAGACTGGATAATTTTCCAATGCTTTCTTCCAAGATAAGAAAGGCCATTCTACCTCATTGTGGTAGTGTAAGCAGTGCTACAATACTTGAAGTCTTAGACTTCTGAGTGAATTGACAAGCAGGCTTCACCAAATAAAATAAAAAGATTCATGCTGTGCTAACTAGACAGATTAAATTGTGGATTGGCCACATGCATGTGAAACAAGATCACTGTAGTATCCCTGACTTTAATGTCTATTCATCCCAACAAGTTTAAATAGAATATGAAGTGTTGCAATACAGCAACACATAGCAAGTATATAGCATTTTTCATATAGCAAGTGTTTCACCTTTTAAAAGATGGTCAATTGTATTTTCTGCAGCTCACTCTAATGCAGGATTAAGTTCAGGAGGACTGAAAAGGTGAGACTGAATAATAAGTTGTTTATTACATTTAGAATTTTTATCAGTTCATGATCATTACAAGTTGTTTATTACATTTAGAATTTATATCAGTTCATGATCATTACAAGTTGTTTATTACATTTAGAATTTATATCAGTTCATGATCATTGCAAGTTGTTTATTACATTTAGAATTTATATCAGTTCATGATCATTGCAAGTTGTTTATTACATTTAGAATTTATATCAGTTCATGATCATTGCAAGTTGTTTATTACATTTAGAATTTATATCAGTTCATGATCATTGCAAGTTGTTTATTACATTTAGAATTTATATCAGTTCATGATCATTGCAAGTTGTTTATTACATTTAGAATTTATATCAGTTCATGATCATTACAAGTTGTTTATTACATTTAGAATTTATATCAGTTCATGATCATTGAAAGTTGTTTATTACATTTAGAATTGATATCAGTTCATGATCATTGCAAGTTGTTTATTACATTTAGAATTTATATCAGTTCATGATCATTGCAAGTTGTTTATTACATTTAGAATTGATATCAGTTCATGATCATTGCAAGTTGTTTATTACATTTAGAATTTATATCAGTTCATGGTCATTTAGACCAGTTATTTTCATCTCTTTTAACAAAAATATATTTCCATCAGTCAAGCAGCTACAGAGACTCTTTTATTTATAAATTATAAAAAAATATATTCATAAAGTAATATTTTTCTCTATTTGTTTTTCTTATGTTCGTTCAGACAAAGATCTTTTACGGTAATTGAAATTTCAACCGTTTTTCATCCTTATTTATTTTATAATAATTGTTTTTAATCACATTTTATTATCAGTGGATGGTATTAGTAACACATATTTACTTATTCAATATTATTACTTTGGTATTTGTGTTAGCATGGACAAAAGGTGAAAATCGCTATGGAGCTAAGTCGAGGCTGTAAGGTGAATGTTCCAGAAGCTTGAGATCCAATACATATATCAATGTAGCATGATTTAGCCTTTTGGCATCAATGCTGTCAGTCCTACAAATGATATCCTGTTGTTCCATAATTTTTCTGTTTATTTTGTTTCATCTATATTTGGGTGGTTTTCTGTATATTTTCTGTTCGTGTTGTTTCACCTCTGAACTTGTAGTTCTTACTATTCCAGGTTGTATATTATTTAACCCTGCCATTTAACGTCAATAGTGCCATTCTTACTCATCATATTATGTTGTGAATGCACTCTTGATAAAGGCATCTTGGTTGAAACATTGATTTGTGAGTTAGTATGTGGGTTTCCATTGATTATCAAAACTTCATTACCCTGTTCCTAGTTTCATCTGATGGATTTCAGTTTTGCGACAGTTATTATCTATTTTCTTTAATACCTAAAACAAAGCAGAAGACTAAGAAATTCCATGCTGAAATCAGATGTATCAAGCAGAAAGATGTGGATATTGCAGCTAAGTTGTATACCACTTACCGGGGTAGATACCCAATCCATTCTCTGAACTGATATTGCAGTTAAGTTGTACACAACATAGATATCTCTCTCTCTCTCTCTCTCTCTCTCTCTCTCTCTCTCTCTCTCTCTCAATGTGAAATATTCTTTCCAGAACGTTGTCTTTGCAATTGATGTCCTGAACCCGACTCTATCCTGTGCCAATCTGCCTCCTCCAATGATAACTTCATACAGTCTTCGATGTCATCTATCCATCTCCTTCTAGGTCTACCTCTTCTTCTACTTCCCGGAACTCTGCCCTCTAATATGCATCTTTTCATGCCATTGTGTCTTTTCATATGTCCAAAATAGTTTTCTATGTAAAATTGTATTTAGCAGCCGTCCTTCATCTATATTCAGCATATTGATCTATTCAAATTCTAATTCTTGCTGCCATATGTTGCAACTGGAAAATGTATCATCTAAAAAGTATAACTTTTGTTTCTTTATAACAGTTTTTCCATATATTTTTCATTTTTTAAAATTTCGTTGTCGCTATCGCCAATCTTTTCCTGATTTCAATTGTACAATCACTTAAGCTGTTTATGTTTGCACAAAGATAATGAAACTTTTTGATGTTTCTAAACAACATAGAAACCCAATCTATTCTATAAAATTTAGTACTACTAACCAGAAGGAGTTTGAGAAGAAATGCAGAAATATAATCATGAAAGAGAAACACGCACATACACATCAACAACAAAGCAATGTTGAAGGAATACAGTATATAGGACAGACATTCTCAATCTGTGGTCTCATAAAGACATGTGAATGTAAAAGTGCCCATGAAAACGAATTACATATGGGCAGTGCTCACCGTCTGAAAAGGTTGAGAACACCTGATGTAGGAAATGTGAAACTAATAATAATTTGTTTCTGATATTTTTTTCAGATTCTATGAGTTTCAGATTCAGCTTCCAGATGAAATCATAGATGGTGTATCATTGCAAGGAGAAAAACCTTCACCTGAACCACAGACTCTGAGGTTTGCAGTGCACAGTGGCAAATTTGAAGAGATTATAGCAGTCACAAGCATTGATTTTAACAACATTAAGAAAATGGTAGCTGTCTAGTGTTCTTCTGACTAGCCTAAGTTCATCTTTATGCATTACTTTTGACATAAGTGTTGAGTCAATTCTTGAAGAAATGTATAGAAAGCAAGCTATACTTCATAATTAGGCTACACATTTTCGTAATACTATCTCATGTATATCCAGGTGATCTCCATGATGGAGTCATCAGGTCATTTATCTTTTGTTCTCAAGATTGACAATCTGTATGCTTATGGCTTCTCTACTTGCATTTGGATCATGCATATCACTCTTATGTTATTTACGATGTGATTCTAACCATATAGGGGTATGTTGTTATCTGTATTTATGATGTCATTCATTATAGCATTAGTAGTTGTAGTAGTAGTTGTTTTGGCAGTAATAGTATTAGTAGTAGTAATAGTAGTATTGTTAGTGGTTGTAGTAGTTTGGCAGTAGTAGTAGTAGTGTTAGTGGTTGTACTAGTAATGTTAGTTGTAGTAGTAGTAATAGTTTTGGTAATAGTAGTAGTAGAAGTAGTAGTGGTAGTGTTAGTGATTGTAGTAGTAGTAGTAGTAGTAGTAGTAGTAGTGGTAGTAGCAGTAATTAGTTGTAGTAGTAGTTTGTTGTAGTAGTTGTGGTAGTAGGAGCAGCACAACTACTACTATTGCTACTACTACTACAACTACTACTGCTGCTGCTACTACAACTACTACTGCTGCTGCTGCTACAACTAGTGCTACTACCCAACCATTATGTTGATGGTTATGTTTTTCATAGACTTGGTATACCCTGTAATAGTTTGTGTAAGTGCCTCTGATTACGATGATCAAGATTGAAAGAATTATCTACGATGTAGTTGATAATACCAAATAAAGTAATGGTGATGGTGTTATCTATGTTTAGTATATAGACATTGTGGTATACTAATAGGCACAAAAATATGCAAATAAAATGAGCAGAATCATGTAGAAAAATTATCCCTAAGCACGAAGATTTGAAATTGAGCTGTACTGTCTTGCTTTCAAATGAATATCTTTAGACATCTCTTTAGATTGTTGCTAGTGCACAAAGTTGTTTATTCTGTTGTAATTAGACTTACGTAAAACACAGGTTTATATATCGTCTCAATGGGACACGATAGACTATATCTAACACTAGTGGGTAATGATGGGCAATGATGATCACATAAGAAATCATAAAAATTACAATACACAAATCATATTCACACAAATCATATTCAACGTTTCAACCAAAAGGTCTTTATCAAGACACAAACAAAACATTAAAAGACGACGAATAGAAAAATTATCACAACGTCCAACGGAAATATGGAAATGATATGCCGGAAGGTCAGAAAGTACATAAAAACGTAAATATATGTGGAAACGAAACGAACAAAAAGGTGAGTAAATGACGGAACAAAAAGAATAAAGACAAAGACCACACCAAACCAGTACTAGACATAAGAGTGGTCGGAATTGAGTCCAAAAGGCTTGAGTGTACCCATCTCGAAAATGAGACGATTTTCTAGAGCATACCTAGATCTATCATCGGTGGTGCAAGATCTGATGGCGGTGACCTGAATATCCAAAAACCATGATGACCGTCGCCGTTGAAGTGTGTGGCACGAATAAACAACTTAGCCACACACTTCAACGGCGATGGTCATCATGGTTCTTTGGATATTCAGGTCACCGCCATCAGATCTTGCACCACCGATGATAGATCTAGGTATGCTCTAGAAAATCGTCTCATTTTCGAGATGGGTACACTCAAGCCTTTTGGACTCAATTCCGACCACTCTTATGTCTAGTACTGGTTTGGTGTGGTCTTTGTCTTTATTCTTTTTGTTCCGTCATTTACTCACCTTTTTTGTTCGTTTCGTTTCCACATATATTTACGTTTTTATGTACTTTCTGACCTTCCGGCATATCATTTCCATATTTCCGTTGGACGTTGTGATAATTTTTCTATTCGTCGTCTTTTAATGTTTTGTTTGTGTCTTGATAAAGACCTTTTGGTTGAAACGTTGAATATGATTTGTGTGAATATGATTTGTGTATTGTAATTTTTATGATTTCTTATGTGATCATCATTGCCCATCATTACCCACTAGTGTTAGATATAGTCTATGGTGTCCCATTGAGATGATATATAAACCTGTGTTTTACGTAAATCTAATTGTTGTTACGTTTCACGCAGTTACCTTGTATTGATTGTTATTCTGTTGTACAGAGTCTTGGCAAACAGTGTGCTACTCTCAATAAGGATGAAGTACACATATGGTAAAAATTCAATACAATAAAGTCAGACTTGTGAGTGTTTGAACACTTGCACCTCCAAGGGTTAGATTATCTTGAATAGTAATTAACATCACAGCACTGGTACATTCCCATAAATGGTCAGCTTGCCAATCCATGATTTGTCTAAAAGTGTATAAACTCAGAGTACCAGTCCGTCGTTAGATGTGCATTCTTCAGATCTTTCTATAGAGGAGACACTTTCTTCTCTTTCCCTTGATCAATCCTCTTTTTATCATTCTCTGGACATGAACATTGTCTTTTTCAGTCTTCTCTTCATCACTTTGTCATCTCATGTCTGTTTTGTCAGTGAATCCATGAGTATGATCAGAAAAATATAAGCAGGTTATATTCATGAATACAACTTGATGCTGTGGGGAGGCAGAAGTTGGAAGGAGCCACATTCATTTTCATGCCTGGTTATTCTTGTGCTCAGCGCAGTGATGGAGCACATACACTAGTGAGTTCTACCACTGTATTAAGCAGCAGAGCAATAAACTGGGTTGACATACTAAACTCTTTATAATAAACTACTCGGACACACAAAATTAATGAGAGCAATGATTCATTTTCCATGTCCAATCAAAGGAGCTGAGCTTTTTTCTCATATAATCTTGCCAGAAATGATTGTCATTGTGGGCTTAGAAGAATATTTGTTTCCCAACAGAACATTTCCAGGAACTATCATCATGTGATCACAAATATAAAACAGAAACTTTCTATCATTATTTCTTCTTCTGCATTTGGTCTCAAACTCCTGCAGATCAGCAGGATGTAGTCCGGACAACGGAATGCATTGTGTCATGGTTTACAGCATGGCTGCGATATCTTCGCCTTTTGGCCTGACACATCCAACTTCAGCATGGCTTTGGGTCACTGACTCTATATGGGATGGGACAGCCAACTCCATCCCATAAACTCCTTAGTCGCCTTGTATGACCTGCATGGAAGGTAAACAGTGTTGCTATTCTTTGCTCCCCTTTTGGACCCTGACAACACACTGGCACTATTTATTCATGTAATCACAAATATAAAACAGAACTGTCTATCATCATGTAATCACAAATGTACTCAAGTAGACATCATAGCATTTAAGAACAGACACCTTTGTGAAATGAAAATGATCTATTTGATGGAAGTGCTATGTATGATCTTTTTGCAATCTGGATTATTTTTGCAATCTGGATTATTTTTTTGTCAGAGCCTTGAGACAATTTATCTTCCTCCTCCCCATGGAGATGATGATGTTCCAGCTAAAAGTTCAAGGACAGGTTCTTTTAGGTTTGTTCTATGACTATATTATTAGATATCTGTAATTATTTACTCGATTGGTTTTGTGTTTTCCAACCATTATTGAATTGCCTGTGTCAATTGGGTCATGTTAGCAAAATGATTAGTTCACTGGCTTCTTAACTGAGTTATCCATGATCAATTCCTAGCTCAGTACATTTAGAGAATAAGATAGTAGATGGGAAAATATACACCTGGTAAAGCAGTTGTACATAAATAAGGTACAGGGAAGAAGATCAAGAGACAGACCAAGAAGAAGATGGATGGACAATATAGAGGAAGACCTGAAGGAACTAGGGATCAGATACTGGAAGAGAAAGACCAGGGACAGATGAGTGGAGACATCAACAAGTGGAGAAACATATTGTATCTATAGCAGTAAGACTTTATGGTTTGAAATACTGAGAAGAAGAAGAAATACTGTGTGGTTCTGAAATATATTGATTTCATATGTCGCACCATAATGTGATGAGATGATTTTCAATCAATCAAGTACCATGTCGAGTAGCGTAGGCGGTCATGTTTCTCCTGAACTCTCTGTCTCTTGTGCTGTTAATAAGTTCAGTTGGTGACATCTTTTTGTGCCACAGTGACAACTCAACCAGAATTTCTCTCTTTGTCTTCCTCAGTCCCTTCTGCCCTTGATCTTTCCGGTGGTTACTAAATGTTCAAGTTTTACTTTTCTCATCACAGGCCCTAAAGATCTTGAATGTCTGCTTCTAATTTTTTTCTATAATTTGTCTTTTTTTACTCCAGCATGTCTGAGGACTCAACATTATGATAAAAATGACTTTACTTACCTTTAATGATTCCTAGCCATATATGAACGGTGACCCATGAGTGACCCATGAGCCAGTGACCCATGAGACCAACTACCATACAACAGCAAAATCTGAGTAGATCACATGGTCTATATAGTGACATTTTTCTATTGTGTAAGCCCCATCTCACTTTCCTACAATGATGTTTTTAACTCCTCTGAATATAAGGCTTCCTCTCAAATCATTACACATCACTGAGTTGTACATCACTGAGTTGTACATCACTGAATTATATATCACTGAGTGAGTTGTACATCACTGACTTGTACATCACTGAGTTGTACATCACTGACTTGTACATCACTGAGTTGTACATCACTGACTTGTACATCACTAAGTTCTACATCACTAAGTTGTACATCACTGAGTTGTACATCACTGAGTTGTACATTACTGAGTTGTACATCACTGAGTTGTACATCACTGAGTTGTACATCACTGAGTTGTACATCACTGAGTTGTACATCACTGAGTTGTACATCACTGAGTTGTACATCACTGAGTTGTACATCACTGAGTTGTACATCACTGAGTTGTACATCACTGAGTTGTACATCACTAAGTTGTACATCACTCAGTTGTACATCACTGAGCTGTACATCACTGAGTTTTACATCACTGAGTTTGTACATCACTCAGTTTTACATCACTGAGTTGCACATCACCGAGTTGCACATCACCGAGTTGCACATCACTGAGAGTTGGAGTCTTGTGGGTAAGAAATAAAACTCTAGAATGGTCATCTGTGGCTATGTTGATGGTGATAGAGCAGTGAAAAGGTCAAGCATGCTCAACTGTGGTTAACTGTGAGGTTGGTGTACAACACATGAACCAGTTCTCTTATATGACTGGCCCTCTACAGACATTCACCGTTTAGAGGAAGCAGTAAACATCACTGAATATATTAGTTACCTAGCCAAAGATAGATGTGTCTGGCCATTGGCTCAAACAAAAAGGCAATGGAATGTATATCTGTTTCCTGAATTACATCTTGCTGGAAATATAGAGGGATTATTGTCCTGCTACAAGAGAGATCCAATGGGAGATTGAGAACAAATCCAGAAAAAAATCTCTGGAGAAATATGCTCATTTCACATAAGTATACAAAAACTCTATTGCTAATAATTTCTAGAGATTGAAATAACCAACAATTCCTAAAGCTTTGTGCTACCTGGAAGGCTCTGGCTATTTTTGTTTTAATCTGTCCTAAAACATACAGGTTGTGGAGAAAGTGGTCAGGCAAGATAGCATTCTTACCCAGGTTTAAGTTAGTCAACATTCCAATCATTGATCAAATAAAATTCTTCCAGAAACATAAATTGATCTAATACAGTTCTAAATGTGACTGTTTCATCTGACAGTTTGACTTCCAGCTTTGATGGAGACTCTCTTAGTGATTCTGTAGATATTCCAATAATGACAGATGGCCATATGACAACTTCATCACCTCATGAGAATCTCATAAAAAATAAGGAACCTCAGATTTTCTCTCTGTACTCTATGCAGTCTGGGAAATCAGATTCAGTTGGACAACTCCCAGTGTTAATGTACTGGGGGAAGCGTGCTAGACCTTGGCATTTTAACAGACAGTCTGGTAAGTGTAACAAATGTGTACTTACCCGGTATTGTGTTTTTTTTGGAGGGTCTTGACACATCTGTTTTCTAAGTTTCTCTAAATAGTTTATACCATTGTTTCTTAACTCATCTCTTTCACTGAACCACTAAAATCAACATTTTGGAGGTCCGATATGCCGAAGGCCACTTAAATCTACCTACATTTTGATATGAATTTACTATCTCAAATTATAAACTTGATGTCCGTAAAATCAAATGAACTGTTCATATTTGTGGTACTTTTGTTCCAGAGATAATCGATCTAGAAAGGCATTCTTCTTTATTAGAAACAATAAAGGTTGACTTTGAGCAATAATTTCATATAAACAGGGTGTGTTTACATTTTCAGTTTGTGTAACTTATTCAACTTATTGCTACTTGTATTAGAAGTAATGAAATCTAGATGTTCTTGATGTTTTACAGCTAGTTAGGCTTTGGAAATATACCAAAATACGTTAGGTAATGATTCTAATATTAGATAAGATGGTGATTGTAGGCCTAATATGAAACTATTATGATTTGACTTTGATGGAAATTCTGATTCAGAGTTGAGTGTTGATGAAGCTGAGGAGGTGTTTTTCGATGCACTATATATGACTATCACCATTATCTACATTCAAAAACATGATTTTTGGAGTATTACATTTGGATGTGAATACTCAAAACCTTTATATAAGGCATGGTAATTTGTATAAGGTTATGTAAATCAGTCCTGGGCACTAAAATTTAGGCCTAAAGAATATACTATTTTATGGAAAATGTATATTTTGTATGCATTTGCTGATTTCAAGAAAAGGTTACATTTATAAGTAATTCAGTATATTATAAATACTTGTATGCATTACAAAATGGTTCAGGATATATACATTAATTCATTTTCCTTTTGTGCTGAAGTTAGCGCATAGGGCTGAGGTAAGACCTCTCCAATTCTGTCTGTTCAAAGCTATTCTGTGCAGTTCTTGAATAGTGGATATATAAAGATGTGTTTTATTTCAAAATAAATGAATTATGATTCAGTTTTCTGGGGTACAAGCTTGGGTATGAACATATTTTTATTGTTTTTTCCCCATATTTTCTTTTTTTATGAATTAGGTTTTCCATAACTAACACAATTATGGTATGTAAGCAAACAATCGTAGAGTAGACATATCTCCAGAATGTGTCATGGAATCTGAGAGACCATTTTGCTTTTCTTTCCCAGGAGTTTGACTATTGCATGTCTGCAACATAGGAAGTTTTTTATATACTTAGCCTTTTTTCTTCCAATTCCTTTCTGGGCAAGATTTAGAACTAGACCTTCTTTCCAGACTTTATCAAAGGCCTTTGTGAGGTCAAAAAAGGTGGCTAGGAGTTTTGATTTTTTCTGGAAAGCATCTTCTATTTCCTGGGCAAGGCATATTGTTTGGTCTTCAATGCTTCTGTGTTTTCGTAAGCCTGATTGACAGTCATCTAGAAGATGCCAGGTAGTTTAAGAGTATTATTCACCATTTTTTTCCATGACTTTTCCAAGGTTGCCAAGTAGACTGATAGGACTATAGCTTGTTTTGTTGGTTTTTGGTTTTCCTTTCTTGACAATTAGAATTATTTCTGCCTCTTTCCATTCTTCTGGGACGGTCCCTTGTATCCATGATTCATTAAATAGGTGTTTCTCCCCATAAGACCTAGGTATTGAATCAATTTGTTTGTGATTTCATCTGGTCCAAGGTCTTTCTTATTTTTGAGATTTTGAATTGCCAAGTTAAGTTCTCATTTGTGAAAGGGTGAGGTCATTGTGCCTGGAAATGGTTGCTGCTTTTTTTACAAGATTTTTGTGTCTCTTGTCTTACTTGGGCAGTTCTTGTTTTTGTTATCTTGATTTTGCTTTCTTCAGCATAGGAATCTGCTAGAACATTTGCAGCTTGTGTCCCAATGTAGGATTTTCTCCTGTCTTCTGTGATTATACTGCTTTGGGGGTTGTTCTCTTCATTGAGACACTTGATAAGGTGTCGCATTTTTGTTGATTCTTTTTCCATTTTGAGTTTTGCTGTTTTTTTCTTTCCGGCAGGACCTATTGCTGTTTAGCTTTTCGCTCCTGAAAATTTCTTGCAGTCTATTGTGTTCAATGATGTTGGTTTCTGTTAGTCTAGTTTCCATCTTGGATCTTGCAGCAGAGGCCTCATCATGCATTGCCTGGAGTTCTCTGTTCCAGAAAGGTTTGTAGTTGTGTTTTCTCCCTCTAAGTATACTTCTGTTGACATCTATTATGATTATGCCTTTTGGAATTTAGCATTTTTTTCATATTTTTCTTGTTCTTGTAAAGTGTGTTTGTAGTTTTTCTTCTGTAAGGTGTCAGTAAGTATCCCAGTTTTCCATGTTTTAGTTACAGATTGTGATTTTAGTCAAGAATCAAAAAGAATAATCAAGCTAGTGCAGACTTTTATTATAGACTGAAAGATATATTGTAGCACATTATAGATGTAATCAATGGTAATTATTATATATAAATCATTATATGAGTTTTATATCAGTGAGAAACTCTTTCATAGATCCTGTTACAATTATAAATTATCTCAACATCTCAACAATATATGATCAATTCAGCATGCAGTTTGCAGTGAATAATCAACCATGCTGAGACTATTATAAATAACCAAAAGGTCGGAGGGTATCCCACAATGTGGAAGGTGCTGCAGTAACCAAATGAACAAATGGTAATGCAAAATAAGTTAAACAGGTCACTAGAAAAACCTAACTATAAATAAAAATAGATAAAAGAGTATATAAAAAAACATATAATAAAACAAAATAAGACAATTATCCACATATCGGTCCAAGTGGGACCTTTTTCAAGAAACTAAAAATATTTAAACTAAACAGAACAACATAAAATTGATAACTGAGTTGACCAGGGAATGTTTCCCTTACGCAGAAACATTACCCAGTACTATTAAGCTATTGAGTTGATTAGCTTGGTGGCTGAATCCAAGGTACTTACACTGCAATGTGTCAACATATTTTGCATGTGACTATATACTCCATTTCTGTTCTTTACTCTCACTTTGATGAAAGCATGTTTTAATTTGTTTGCTCTGTATATGGAAGATATGAAGGCTCCATCAATGTCCAATCAGTCCAACAATCATGCAACATTAAATTTCCAGTAGATGTCATGTCAATTAGTGAGGCTTTCTTCTTGTGGAAGCTCCACAGTAATCCATCTGTACAACTGTGTTTCAATCAAGACATAGTTTGTGCAAGAGAACTAGCAATACACATCACACTTTTAGAACAGATGAGCTCCAACTTTGACCATGGTCCAGTCTGGTAGTATTTATAGGATTGGGATACTAGGCCTATGAACATACAGCATAGGCCTATGGTATGTTATTAAAAGTAACTCTGTGCAGGATGTGTCAATTTCAGGGGAGAACCAAGATCAGGCAAACATGTCAGTCCTGAATAATTGGAGAACCCACTTGAATATCAGGGAATGCATAGCTGGCTACTCCACCCATTCCTGAGACCATGGCCCAGAGTTGGGGTACTATGGAAACTTCTGATGGGAAGGAATGCTTGGCAGGAATGCTGAACCTCATGATTCCAGTTATGCCTATTGTGGAAAGGTATGAAAGAAGCTACAAAACCTCTATAATTTACCCTCTCCAAGTAGGAGGCCTATTATTACACACTAGAATTTACCCCCTCCAAATGGGGGATTATTATTACACACTGTTTAGGGTCTTCTGGGTATAAATTAAAGCTCTAGAGAAACTTCCCCATTGCACATAATAATGCAATTGCTTCAAGCTCAATTGCTTGTAGTTCTGGAGATTGAAACAAGCAAATTCTAAATTGCTCAATTCTGTTAATCACAAGTCTGGGGTTATCTATACTTATTTCTTTACCATAATTTTGATCGTATTTATTCACAGGTACTTGTGGTATATATGATCTGGTATTTGATATGACAGGCATTGACTTGACGACAACATCACGGGAGGACCTACGCAAGGATGTGGTAGATGAAGCTCTCTCTGTGATAGACTTCACACCTGCAATAGAAGAGGTAAATCTCAAATGTGATAGACTTCACACCTAAAAATGAAGAAGTCTCACCTTTGATAGACTGTACACCTGCAACTAGAGAGGTTCATCGTTTTATAGACTTCATACCTACAAGTGAAGTAGTCTCACCTGTGATTTCACACCTAAAATTGAAGAAGTCTCACCTATGATAGATTTTACAGAATTAGTAGCAACATAGTCAACTTAGTAGAAGCAGGAAGCAAAGACGAAGGTTTTTTCCTTTAATAACAAGAAGTCAGAAGTGATGGCTGTTTGTAAGAAAAAAATCCCACAGCATGCAAGATCAAAGTGATTGACTCAATTCTCAACCCAGTCCAGCAATTCAAGTATTTAGGAACAGTGATAAAATAAGATGGAAGAAGTTTAACAGAGATAAAAAAAACAAGACAGGCAAAAAGTATTCCTAAAAATGAATAATATAATGGGTCTCCGTCTTCTTTGTTCATTCTCAAGCTCCCGCAGATTAGCAGGTTGTAATCTGGAGAATGAAATACATTGTGTCATGATTTACAATTTTGCTGCAATATTTGCACCTTTCAGCCTGACACATCTGACTTCAGAATGATTTCTAGCTATGCATGCAGCTGTATCTGTGGATCTCACCAATGGCACACTAGATAAACAAGCAACAGAAAACAGTACATAACATGCCATTATATTGAGGCTATCTTCTTATAGAAGCTTCATGGCACATCATCTATACAATTATGCTTCTCATGTTTTTATTTTGTTATTGCAATGTGTTTTATATTTTGTTATTTTTATATATGTGTGCACCCTCTGTGGTTGGGAGGGAGCCAGAGATGTACTGCGCAGCACAGGGGAAGAGGAAACTGACAGCACTGTTTTTTCCTATGGCTGAGGCCTATCATAGAGGCACAGTGACTCAGGATGTGAAAATGATGTGACAATTCTTTTGACTTGAACATTTGGTTGCATGCCTGGAGCAATAGAGAAGTTCAACATAAGCAGTAGTAAATTTGTGATGGGGAATGAGCACAGTGAACCCTATATTGGCTGCAGTGGCTCAGAGAAGCCCATAGGTTGAAACTTACCTTCCTGGTAGTGTGATAGTTATTATCTACTCTGACCTGGGGTGAGCTGAAAATCTCTTCCCAGTAATATAATGCCATTTTAATGGCATTGGGTCAAAGGGCATGAGCCCATGGACCGCTGGATCAGCAACCAACCAACCAATGGTTTCTGGCTCACTTTGACCCTATATGGGATGGGACAACCAATCCAACCCCATAACCTCCTTAGTCTCCTTTTACAACATGCATGGAAGGTAAACAGTGTTGCTATTATTTGCTCCCCTTTCTGGCCAGACAAAACATGAGCATATAGTGTGTAATATCTAACTGTTATTAGAAGTTATGATGAGTCAACAGTTATATTTTGTATAGTTACATAACACCCATTCTATCATATCGATGTGCATCTTGGACAATAAATAAACTAATGGAAAATTAAAGGCAACAGAGATGTGGTTCTATAGAAGAATGCTTAGAATACAATGTACAGCTAGAAAAACTAACGAGGAGGTGCTGAAAGAGTCAAATGAGAGAAGTTTACTTGATAATGTCAGAAAGAGGTAATATTTGTTTTTTTGGACAGGAAGGTCTGGAAAACATAGTTACAGTAGACAAGACTGACGGTAAAGAGATATCAGATGACAACATGAGAAAATATTTAACCAGTTTAGCATCATGGAATGGCACAGTCAACAACAATCCTCATACAAGATACTAAAATTAGAGAGCTTAACAGATCAATGATCACCCTATGCCAGTCAGAACAGGCCCTAATGATGAGTAAATCTAATCATATTGCCAGTACAAAGTGAATAATCAGCTTTCAAACTATGAGCAAATTGAACTGAGTTAGGTTTGACACGGTTGCACTATTTACACATTTGATCAAGCCTATGATATAGTTTCATATAGTAATGTGTTTCAGTTTGTAATATCCAGTTTGAGGTGGTAGAACACAATTTCACATGGAATAAATAATCAGTTGGTAGAACACAATTTCACATGGAATAAATAATCTCCACATAAAATATATATTTTGAAATAAATCACCTTCATTCCTACATTGCTGTTGGATGTCACATAGGGCTTGTGATCTTAATTTCATTGTGGAGTACATTTATTTTCAATTCTAGCTGTCAAATATCTCTAAAATACCTGTACAGCCATATACAGATTCAACAACTTTTTTATGATTTCTGTACTATGTATAGGAAATGGTGTCTAGATCTGAGCTTGATAAAATAGTAGAGCAACATCAACAGGAAATGATCATCATGCAGGAAGTATATGAGTATGTTTTATCTTTCATATTTGTTTGTTCAAATATATGAATATGTTTTATCTTTCATATTTGTTTGTTCAAATATATGAATATGTTTTATCTTTCATATTTGTTTGTTCAAATATATGAATATGTTTTATCTTTCATATTTGTTTGTTCAAATATATGAATATGTTTTATCTTTCATATTTGTTTGTTCAAATATATGAATATGTTTTATCTTTCATATTTGTTTGTTCAAATATATGAATATGTTTTATCTTTCATATTTGTTTGTTCAAATATATGAATATGTTTTATCTTTCATATTTGTTTGTTCAAATATATGAATATGTTTTATCTTTCATATTTGTTTGTTCAAATATATGAATATGTTTTATCTTTCATATTTGTTTGTTCAAATATATGAATATGTTTTATCTTTCATATTTGTTTGTTCAAATATATGAATATGTTTTATCTTTCATATTTGTTTGTTTAAATATATGAATATGTTTTATCTTTCATATTTGTTTGTTTAAATATATGAGTATGTTTGTACAAATATATGTGACATTTTTGTTCAAATATATGAGTATGTTTTATCTTTCATATTTGTTTGTACAAATATATTTGACATTTTAGTTCATAGTTTACTGTGTTTACTTTTTTTTAAAATATAGATACAATATCATGCCGAAATTGGATGTAAACCAGCAAGGCAAGTACTTCATGCTCCCAGGCAATAACCTAACTACCTGTTGCTTCTTATCAGAGAGTGAACACAAAAGAAGATACAGTATATATACTCTCAAAGGAGAATAGGAATGGATAAAAATCCTTTCAATTACCTGAGGAAACAATTACATCTACACAAATCACAAATAAGCTAAAATTGAAAAATGTAAAATATGAAATCAAACTCTACATTAATTTATGGCTCAGAAACATGGACAATGAACACACAGATAGAAGACAGAATTGATATTTCTGAGATGTAGATATATGGAAAATATAGGGATAACTTCATGGAAAAAGAAAACAAACAAAGAGGATCTGACAACACTGCATAAACATATACAAAATAACTGCTAAAGGAAACCAAAAAAATCACACACAAAAAATATTTTGGTCATATTAACACTTTCTGGATGGAAATAATGATATATCGTGGAAAACAAAATTCAGGATCACCGTAAAAATTATAATCATTATTATCAATGATTACATTATTTCATCTATCAGGTCTTGTTTCTTATTTTTTATTCCACAGATGTTGATTGTGATGAATTTGATGGTTTGTTTACGTTTAGTATTTACGGACATCTCCTGGGAACTCTTCATTATTTCCTATGAGCGATATTACTTAGTACTATTTCTACACTGTCAGGTCCAGTCACAGTGTTATTTCAGTGACTCTAAATGGTTAAGCTGTGTTTTAATCTATCCCTTTCAGAAAATAAATCACATAGCCCATATAGAAAAACACTGAAACACAGAAATTTTGCTTCCTTTTTGGCAAGCAGAGATGGCAAACTACCAATGAATGTTGAGTATCTTACAAAGGCAGCTTAGGTGGAAGTGGTTGAGTCTTCTAGCGTGCCTGGCATATACTGTTTCACATGCATAAAGGAGTGATGATATTACTGTTGCTTGGTAAACTATGAGTTTTGTGGTAGTTTACAATTGTTACAAATATAGGTCATTGGTTAGCTACTTTGTTTAACCACAACAACTAATATATTTTGTTATGAGCAAGCCTTCTTGCTCATATATTCATCATCATCATCATGTTCCTCTTGTGCCAAGCTTGGCACATAGGGCAGATGTCACAGCTCTCTATACTTGTCACCAAGCTTGGCACATAGGGTAGATGTCATAGCTCTTCATGCTTGTCGATCAACAGCCAGTTGTTCCAGATCATTCATTCTCATACCAGCTGTTGTGATTTCTTTTTCAATAGTTTATTTCAGTGTTGTTTTTGGTCTTCCCCTTTTTCTCTTGCCACTCGGTGACCATGTAAAGACTTGACATGGAATTATGTCTTCATTCATTCTGAGTGCGTGACCGATGTATGCCCAACGCCTTTTTCTAATAACATCTGTGATGTATTCTTGTTTTGTCTCTTCTCTTAATGTCTCGTTTGACTTAAAACCTTGCTAAATTGTGTCTGTAATTTTCCTGAGACATTTGTTTTCAAAGGCATTTAGTTTGTTTTCTAAAGATGTAGTTGATTTCCCGTATGTTAAAGCCGAAATAAAACATTCATTGAACAGCCGTAGCTTTGTATTTATGTTGAGTTTTTTAATCTCCAAAGCTCATATAATTAGTGTTGATTATTCATAACATTGTCAAAAACTGATTTTCTTCCATAGCCATAACTTCTGTCCACATTATTTTAAAATTCAATAGTATTTTCCAATGTTTCACTCAGTATAAATTATATTTTTACATATCGTTGTAGAAAGCGTGTGACAGAATTAATGGGCAATCTCCAAGCCATGCAGGCTGAGTACACACAGTCTCATCTGACAGTGAGCCACCATTCACGTCCACTCTCTACAACTTCTGATTTCAATAGAACAACAGATACCACAAGTCCAGGAGTTAAGAAGTCAAATAGTATGGATCAACTTTTAGGGGAAAACGGTCCAAATTCTGATGTGACTTATGAAAACATACAGTTATTGAATCGAGATGGGACAAATGCTAGCAGCATGAGAACACCTGTTTCATCTGCTTCCTTGACCTCAAAGTTAAGGTATAATTATTGTATTCTATCATTCTGTTTAGGTGATTCTAAAACTAATCAAGCTGAGACACAGAGAGTACACTTACTATTATTCCCATGATGTTAATCAGATTAATTGATGAAAGGTTATTTGGCATGATTCTGTAACATTAACCATTAGCCCACGCTCATCACAACCTTGTTTTCATGGAACTGTTTTTCATTGCAAATTTTCACATGTGTGATAAATTAAATAGTATTGTTCAAACATGTTTTAGGTCTATATATTAAATTATTCAGGAATGAATACTCTTTCTACTTACTATAATACACGATTGTGTACAATGACAGTCACATGTTCAATGAATTTAAATAAATAAAAATACAAATAGCAAATACATTGAAACAAAAATATCTCTTATATTTTCCACTAATCTATTTTGTACACAACTTCCTTTATTGCATAGGCCTATATTATCCATTCTTAAATAATTGGGGAAAGTTTCATTACTAACAACGCACACACAAAATATTTATTATTTTCCTAAAGAATCTAAGACTATGAATTATATGCACTCGATAATTTATCATTTTTAATCCTTCTTAATCGTGTGATGACTGCATCATTTGTCAGACTTACACATCACAAAATCTAGTTTCAAAAGTGTTGGTAGAGAAAGTCATTTCTGAAAATCAAAGACAATCACTTATTTGTGTTTAATTGTGTTAAATTTAGTGGCACAAACTCATATAGTATAGTAATAAGCTTCCAGGAAGGCAACATATTTATTTTATTTTTATATTGGTTTATAAAAGTTGGATTGGTTTAAAACTGTTTTTTGACTAATTTAAATATATCAAATCAAATGGGACTCTAATTGCCACTTCATATTTTTGGTACTACCAATGGTTCCATCAATTCCCTTTGCACAGTCTACACATTGAACATATTTTGTATACCAGTTGGCAGTGTTCTTTCCTGATACTGTCAATTCTCTAGACACACAGATAATCAGAACATAGATATTTTATAGATGAGAGAAAATTAGAATTTATCATCAAATTTACTGTGAAGCTGAAAGTTTTGCTTGCTGAATGGGATTGAGTATCTGCTAATGACTTTAATCAAAACATATCACATTAATCTCAGAGATGGCAAAATTTGCATTGAAAATATCTGGCAATTGTCCTAAAGTATCCATCTTTTTACATAAACAGTTGCATGTTAGATAAATGTTTGATTAGTGTCACGAAGAATCCACCTTACAACATTGGGACATCTTAGATAAATGTTTGATTTGTGTCCTGAAGAATCCACCTTAAAACATTGGGATATCTTAGATAAATGTTTGATTAGTGTCATGAAGAATCCACCTTACAACATTGGGACATCTTAGATAAATGTTTGATTAGTGTCACGAAGAATCCACCTATTAATATAAATAGTGACATATTAAATAAATGTTTGATTAGTGCTCTAAAGAATCCATCATACAACATACATAATGACATGTTAGATAAATTTGGAGTTTGTGTCTTGAAGAATCCACTTAGTAATATAAATAGGACATGGTAAGTTTAAATATACTTTTACTTTTCATATTATTATGGGTCACTCGATGTGCTCATTTAGAATCAGTGTTAAAATTCTTTATTTTGCCAGACCTCTCCCCCCACGAACAAATAAACCATTGAAAAACTTCAGGGTTGGTCAGCGTTTACCACGTTGGGGCGAGCATTTGCCTCAAGATGTGAGTAGCTTTGATGAAATTTGATATATATTCTTGTGATTTTATTCACCTGTTGTGAAGTTATATTTCTGATCATCTCAGATTTATTAAATGTTTTATGTTAGAGGATATGCATTCAAGAACTCTCTGAGTTTTGTGCATAGGATCATCCTTCTGTTGCTGGGGCAACTAAGGAGATTTAGAAGTGAAGTTGGCTGTCCATTAGGTCAAAGAGACCCTAAAGCCATGATTCTTCTTGACTCTTTATTAGAAACTGGCTTCATAGCACGCAGGGCATTCCCATGAATGATGTGTCATAAAGCCATGATGATGTGCCTGTCAAAAAAGCTCAGACATTGCAAATATGATGAAAACTATGACACAACACATAGTCTTCTCTGGATGACATCCTATATACACAACACATAGTGTTCTCTTGATATCCTATAGGCCAGCACCCTCAAGCTCAAATATGTCAAAAAAATCTACTCTGTGCACCTAAACATTTTTTGGCATAAAAAATTAACAACAAAATACATGTGTTGTTTCACATGTTTAGAAACAAAATTTCTAATTCAATTTAATTGCTGTATAAAAAAAACAGTTTCCAATCAATATCCAGTTCTTGTCTTATCTTATCCATGTGTGCCATTAGTCATCATGGGGAGCTAAAGTCTTCTTTCTTTCACTAACTGTGATGCCGCTGCCATAGTGCAGCCTTGGTGTTCTAGTATTTCTCTGATGTCATTTATCCATCTTTGTCTAGGTCTTCCCTTGTTTCTCTTTTCAGATGATCTTTTATTGAAAGCTATTGATGGGATGCAATCTGGTTCTATTCTGATTAGGTGGCAGAACCATTTGATCTTTTGTGTCTATGTATTCTTTGCACAATATTGTTTACATCAGATTTCTTGTGGTGTCATTGTTTATGTAATCTCTTTTTGTTACCCCTAGTGCTGTTCTCGGATACTTTATTTCACATACAGTGAGTTTGTGTTCTATCTGAAAGACATGCTGTACAGTATGGGCCTTATTTCTTTGGCCTGTGATGCATTCGGTCTCACCATCAGCACCTTAAAGGCATTAGTAATGTACCAACCAGCACCAAGTGTCCCCTACACTAAATGGTAATCACTGTGAAAGGACAAAAACTCAATACTGCTGACAGGTTTGTATATCTCAGCAGCACCCTACCGCAAACTGCGATAATTAACGAGGATGTTTCCCTGCGTATTGCTCGTGCCAGTGCAGCACTCGGGAGCCTTTGTGCCAACATCTGGATCAAGCGTGGTCTCAGTTTGACAACAAAGTTGGATGTCTACCATGCAGTGGTTCTACCAACACTGCTTTATGCTGCATCATCATGGACCCTCTATATGAGACACGCTTGATAGCTTAATGTTTTCTGCCTTCTGTGCCTAAGAAATCTCATGGAAGTACATTGGAAGGTTTAAATACCAGACACGGAAATTCTTCAAAAGTCCTGCAAGCAAAGCATCCATACCCTGTTTATTAGGTCTCAACTCCACTGGACAGGTCATGTTGTCCATATGCCAGATAAGTGCCTTCCAAAGAGATTGTTCTATGTGATGGTAAACATTCAAGCTGAGGGCAGAAAAAACGCTTCTTTGATTACTTGAAGAACTCCCTCAAACACTGCAGCATTGATCCCAGCCTCTGGGAGACTCTTGATTGCTCAGCTTGGCTCACTTTCTTTCTCTGAACCCTCTGACACACTGCAACAGATTTTCCTGGCACAAATCAGTATCCTCTGGCACCTGCAGTCTCACAAATTTAAACCAAATTAGACAAACACCAATGTTTTGATTTTTTCCTCATCATTTTTTTCGCCACATATGTTTATTATTTTTCATGCGATGCTAATTTTCACTTGTGAAGGAGGAACAACATTATCACAACATTTTTCAATGACTTTCTCTTTTGCTTACTTGCATCCATTCATAGCCTGTCCTTACTTGCCATCCATTCATAGCCTGTCCTTACATGCCATCCATTCATACTTGCATCCATTCATAGCCTGTCCTTACTTGCCATCCATTCATAGCCTGTCCTTACATGCCATCCATTCATACTTGCATCCATTCATAGCCTGTCCTTACTTGCCATCCATTCATAGCCTGTCCTTACTTGCCATCCATTCATAGCCTGTCCTTACTTGCCATCCATTCATAGCCTGTCCTTACTTGCCATCCATTCATAGCCTGTCCTTACTTCTTCTAGCTCGCAGACTCTGAGTAGGGTATCTTCTTCTTCTGCTATCTAAGACCTTCCTCATTTAATGCACCTTCCTTTTACGTTTTTATAGGTTTGTGTAAAGGGTGATGTTATTGGTGACTTTAAAGTATTCTTTCTTCTTTGCTACTAGATGTCTTAATGTTACGCCGGATAGATCTAAAAAAAACCTTATGATAGTGATGAGTGTGTTTCTGATGCATCCTAGAATTGTCTTCATGACCTCATCGTTCTGAACTCTCTACATCCTATGAATCTGTGTTTGCATTAGTGAGAGTAATCCTAGATCATAGTTTATCACAGATAGTACCTCTTTTCCCTAGCAAAACCAGGCAAGGACATCACCGACATTAAGGGTTACTGCATTATCACTGCAGAATGTGTATGGCACGGTGCTAAAGAGGATCAAGATACTAAAGAGGTGCTTGCCATCAATCTAGAAAAAAGACATTCCTGATACCCCCTGTGCATACAAACCTGGCACAAAACATGACTATCAGTGCTGCAATTATAACTGATGATATTTACGAGAAGTTTCAGGCAAAATAAGAAACATTGATACAGGGATTGACACAACATAAATACAGGGATTATTTGATAGATAACAATGGTGTTCATGTCTAGACCAGTTGCTTTGAAGTTGGGATCACAAATATTGAAGACCAGAACCATGGCATAAAGATTGCCACAAGGATCCCCATTATCATTTATGTTCTTTAATTAATATTTGCAAAATCTCATAGGTGCAGGCAGCTGGACCAGGTAGAATTCTTACTTATGCAGTTTCTGTCTCACAATCTAGGCAGAATCAGATCTGAAATTTTTGAGGGTGTGCAAAATAAACTAAACTAGAACACCTTTAGCTCTGATGCACCTCCAAAACAAAGATCATTAGATTCTTTTATGATACAAGATAGTTATAGGCACAATATCACATGGGCATCAACAGGGAGCAGATCATGAAATATCTAAGAATCATGTTCAATAAAAATTTCTACACCATGTCAACATCTTTATTCAGAGAGCTAAGAAGGGCATAAGTGCAATTAAAGTCATATGACTTCCACAGAGATGCAACAATTGAACCTGGTTTTCTACTGAATCAGACGATGGTGTGTGTTTCGTGTTTTATCACATCCACTGAAAGGTGGTTGTCCGTAGTTATATCACTAGTAGGCCAGCTTCTTCTTCTTTCGTTCACTTGAAACATGTCTATATCTGTAATTCTGTCTACTTAATAAAACTCACTGTCTTTTGTAGTTCATACAGTTTCCCATAGAGCTTTGATTCCAGTGTTGATTCCTCTGGCCAATATGTATGCCTCAGCATTTCATGCTCAGAACACTCTTGAAGTATATGTTTGGCACTCTGTGCTGCCTGTCCACATGTACACATGGCCGTGTTGCCAATCTTGAACTTTGTATACATGTGACTGCGGAGTCGGTTGTGTCCTGTTCTGAGACGTAGAATTATAACTTGCTCTGATCTGTTCATAATGTGATAGTCATCTTGTGTTGGCGTTTGTGGCTTTCTTATTTACTTGATCATCTGTTTTTTCTGATGGTAGGTGATTGGTATATCTGGTTGGTCTTCGGCAGCACCTTCCTTAGTCAGTTGGTCTGCTTTTTCATTTCCTGGTATTCCACAGTGAGAGGGTATCCACTGCATGGTTACCCTATACTGATAAGATAATTCGCTAAGTAGTTTTTTCAAGTCTGTTAGTTTTCCAGACTGGAGAGCTTGAAGCACTGACCTTGCATCTGTCAGGAATACCACATGATGTAGGCAAGAGTTGGAGTTCAGCAGTTTTTTAGCTGCCACATAAAGTGCCTGGATTTCTGCATCATAATTATTGCAGAATTTTCCCGTCGGTGTTCTGATTGTATCTCTAGGCTTGTGTGGATATTCTATATATACACATGCACCTCCATTCCTCACAGCATTCTGTGCTACCCATCTGTGTACACTCTGACCCATATATCTTGTGGATATTCCTCATCCAGGAAACTGAGGGTGACTGTCATTCGCTGCACACTGTTCTGTTCGTCCTCGCTTAGTATTCCTTTCACATGGGTCTGAATGTATATTGGCATTCCATGGCTTTCACTCCACAGGGTTTGTTTTGGTACAGACCTTAAGGGGCTATCAACTTCAGGTAGGTCTGTAAGTTGTCTATGGAGTCATTTAGCTTGATGGATAAAGCTGCTCCTTTTCAGTCGCCCCATTGCTAGATTTTGGAATCTTTCCTTCATTGGATGACTTGGCATACACTGAAACTTTTCTGCTTGAATTAGTACTTTTGTGTCTCTGCGTTCGCCAAGTGTTTACATTCTTCCCATTTTCTGCATCTCTGCTATGGGTGTTGATTTCATTGCTCCCAACATTATTCTAAGTGCCTGGTTTTGCACTTTATCTAGATCTTGTAATGTGGTGTTTGATGCAGGACACCACGCAGCTGAACCATATTCCAGGTGTGGTGTTATGCCTTGCTGGTAAACTTTACTGAGTATATTTCCAATGGCTCCCCATGTGGTTCCATTTAGTTTTCTCAGGATAGCTAACTTCCTCCTGGCTTTTGTTGTTGCTTTGTTTATGTGCTGCTTCCATGTCAGCTTATCATCAAAAGTAACTCTGAGGTATGTGGGTTGTTTGTCTTCTTTCAAGAGCTCTCCATGTATCTTGATATGACCAGCTTTTTGTTTTGGTGAGAGAGTAAAGAGTGTAGTGCTGCACTTATCTGTGTTAATGCTGACGCACCATCTATTTGCCCATAAGGTTAGGGCATCGATTGCTCTTTGTATTTGTTTAGTGGCCACTGTTGCATGTTCTTCCGTGCACCAGATCACCAGGTCGTCAGCATACATTGCCACTTTGATCCCGTGTGGTAGTTCAGCAACTAGATCATTGATGTAAACCAAGAAAAGTGTGGGTGACAGGACTCCTCCTTGGGGGACTCCATGACGCAGTAGAACTTTCTTGCTCTTGCGACCATCTAATTGTACCCTGGCTCTTCTATTATGCAGGTATGCTTTTACCCATTTGTACATTCTTGAGCTAACCCTGCAATTTCGCAATTTCTTTAGGAGCCCTTCTTTCCAGACCATATCAAATGCTTTCCTGAGGTCTATCCATGCTGCTAGTACCAGTTTCTTTTCTTGGAAGGCATCCTCAATCTCTTGGGAGAGGTAGGTTGCCTGATCTTCAGTAGAGTAGCACTGTCTGAAACCTGCTTGCTGTGATACCAGAAGGTTTTCACTTTCAAGGTACCACTGCATCCTAAGATTGATAATGCGCTCCATTGTTTTACATAGACAGCTTGTGAGGCTGATGGGCCTGTAGTTGGAGACTGTGTTGCCATCTTTTCCTGATTTGAGGAGTGGTATCATTATTGCTTCTCTCCACGCCTGTGGTACATTACCTGTGGACCAGCTTGTGTTAAAGATCTGCAGTAGCTTTGCTCTTGCTGCAATTCCCAGGTTTCTAATCATTTCATTGGACACTCCATCAGCTCCAGGGGACTTTTTCATTTTTAATTTGGATATTACATGCTCCAGTTCTCTCATTGTGATTGGTGCCTCCATGACTTCAGGTATAGTCGCCTTGTCCAATGTTTTGCTGGTTCTCTCGAACCTCCTGTTGTTTGTCTGGGCTGACTTTGATGTTATTGTCTTTTGCAAAGGAATCTGCAAAGTAATCAGCTGCATGTTTACTTGTTAAAATGTTTCTATCTTTATAAAGTGTGATCCTGGTATTTCTCCCTATACCTTCATCATTTAGTTGTTTTACAAGTTTTCATAATTTCCTAGTATCTCTTTCTAGGTTCAGCGACTATGTTTTTTCTTTCCAGCTGCTCCGTCTGGCTTGTAACTTGGCTCTTTGAAATTTAGCCTTTGTTTGCTGATATTTGTTGTGATGTTCTTGGCTAGGTCTGTTCTCAGCCTGCTGTCTAGATGTTTCCATCTCATTTTGCAGCTTTTCCAGTTCATCATTCCAGTAGGGTTTGTAGTTTTTGCATGCCCCCCTGGGTATGGTTTTACTAGCAGCATGTAGTATACATCTATTAAATTCACTCACTGCTCTATTGATGTCTTTGTCCAAGTTAATGTCCTTAGTTAGAACAGTGGTTAAATGCTGGTACATTTTCCAGTCTGCCCTTTTATAGTTCCAACTAGTGAGTGTGCTGCTGTCCTTGATAAATTCATTGTGGATTTCCAGAAATACTGGTCTGTGGTCACTACCTCCAAGCTGCTTTCCAACGACATGTGCGATGTTCCATTCCAATCCTGTTGAGTGGAATGCCAGGTCTGGTGTAGAGGTGGTGTGCCATGCTCTTGAGTAGAAGGTTGGTGAGTCTGCTGGCTGGTTAATAAGGATGAGATTATTTTCATCCTGCCAGCTCTCAAGTTCCTCACCTCTCTTGTCGATATGATCGTAGCCCCCAGCTCTGAGAGTGGCTGTTGAAGTCACCACACACCATAAGTCTCTCTTTGTCTGGAATTGTGTCTAGTGCCAATTTTGGCAGTAGTAGTTCAGCAGATGGAATTCTGCACTGTCTGTTTTTAGGTGGAGCATCTGGTATTCTACCCCTTCCAATTCCAGCTGACATGCGCTGATATTGTTTTTAACAAGTGTCAGAATCCCACCCTTTCGCCTGTCCTTTCTGTCAGACCGGTAGCACTGGTAGTCTCTGATTTTGAAGGCTATGTCGCTGCTGAGGTGTGTTTCTTGGATACAACATATACTAACTTGTTCTTCACTGAGGACATTTTCAAGTTCCAATTTTTTGCTGTATCCATCTCTTTTACTGTTGACACCCTCAGCATTCCAGTGCATTATTTTTATTGGTTGTTTGTTTGTTTGGCCAGTAGCTCTATTCCCTTGCCTCCTGGCTCCTCTGGGCAATTGAGAAGGACTTCCAGTAACTGAGGTTGGGCCCTTTCGAGGTGTAGGCCCGGCACCATCCCTGCCTGAACGTCCGCCACAGGGCAGGCACCATAACTATTTATAGATGTAGACATGTTTCCATTGTGTTTTGTGCGTGGCATCCTGATTATCTGTGTGCCTTTTGGCTGGATGCCTCCGTCTTCAGCACTCTGCTTACTTAGGCAGGACTGTGGTCCTGCTCGAGTGGGACTGCCCAACCAGTCTTAGTTTCCAGCCCCTGATGGCTGAACTAAGCCCCATCACCTCTGCACGGTGCTGGTCTCGATGGGGAGTAGGCCAGCTAATATCACAACCTGTTACCACTTTGATCATATAGCACTATGGCCACTTTGTTGCCTATCTGAATATTGGCATAGTCATTGTTTCTTAACTTTCGGTCACTGACTGAATTGCTATTGACCTGATCATATTTGTAATTATTCATTTATCTATTTTTAAAAATAATAAACTACCAATTCTTTTACTCTCCAGCATATATCTAATTCTTATATTCAAACCTTTGGCTTGCTTAAAGAACATATTCAAACCTTTGGCTTACTTACAAAACATATTAAAACCTTCACTTGCTTACAAAACATGCACAAACCTTTGGCTTGCTTACATAATATATTCAAACCTCTGGATTGCTTACAGAACAGGTAAAATATTTATGAATGATTTAGCTACTACTCAAAATCTTATTTGTTTCACTCATGTGTTTATTGAGTATCTGTTGATCCAGTTTTTTGAAAGACTACATCAGTGGCAGGAAGAGAGAAAACAGCACAAGCAGGAACTAAATGATAAAACGTTGAAGGATATTAAGGAAAACCTTGAGCGGAAGCTTGCTGGACAGCACAAGTTGAGCAAACATGAAGAGCAGATGTACGATGTCCTCAAAGGTAAGCCAGGCAATATACTTAATCTAAACATTGACGAGGTGGCAGTTGCCAAAAAATATTATACTAGCAGCGGATACAACAACTAATGTCTGATACGGTGGATATGTGACCGAGATAAGTCACAGCTTGCTGTCACATTAAATGAGGTGTTATATCTACTTACACTTTCATACTTGAATATTTTGAAAGAAATCAGCCTGTCAAGCTGCTGATATTACATTTGAAAGTGTTATTTAATGAAGCAGATATATCCGCCACTACCTCGTAGCATTAGGGAAGTTTTTAAGTTCTTATGATCCAGTAAGCTAGAATAATAGAAACATACTCCAGGGTTGCCACGTAGTATAAATTTATTGCACTCAAATTTCAGGTAAAATATGGCAAAATATGGTCAAACCAATCTTTTAATACATTTTTATGACCACAACTACAGAAATTACCAAAATATAGGGCCTAAATATCATGGTCTGTGACATTTAACCTTTAGTACTCTGTGTTTACAATTATGTAATTTCTCTTCTGCCGCAAAATTAATTTTTGGAAATGTTACGTAATAGTTGGTGGCTGTTTTGAAATTGTGATATATGCACTGGTCTCTTGTGACTCCCATTGCGAGTAGATAGCCAAGATTCTAAAAACATATGATGATACAACGTGATAAGAGGTTGTTTTGAAGATCATGTGAAAACCCTTGACCAACGTCTTGGACGATTATGTTCAGACAGTGCAGGCTGAAATGGAATGAGAATTTATTGCAGAGAAAACAAACAATATATCTGAGAGGCACGTTTTGATCACAACAACCAAATACACTATCGCAAGACAGTGAAAGATGGCTGATAGCAACTGTTCTGGATTGCATAGTCCAAGTTTGCAGTATGGGGGGGGGGGGATTCTGTAGATGCATGATACTGTACATCTGTTGAGTACAATGTGGAGTGACCGCTGGATAGCAGAACTTAGTGCAAGCAGCAGTTTATTCAATATAACAAATTATGGAAGCTAAAGCAAAGCAGTGTTCATTGTTGAGAACAGTTTTCTAGTTATCTTTCAGAAGCAGTGGCAAGGTATAGCAAATGTCAAATCATCCCAGTCTGTGGAAAAACACATTTGATTTGAAAGCTCAAACTTAGATGAAGTGTTCACAAGATCAGTGAACTAAACCTCGGCCAAGAGGACAGACCAACCCTAGTATAATTCTACTGTTGAGTATCTAATATACCATAACAAGGCTCACAGATGAAAAAGAGTTTCATATTTGTGGGCATGGGCCAGACTACTGTCATTTTTACATGAGATTAACTCTATGACAGAGGAATACCTTGTATGAGATAGACATAGTCAGCCAAAGTCCAACTCCTTGCCTACTGTATCCATCCCGGAAACTGTCAAAATGAAACTGTTTTGGCCTAAAAAATGTAATAGCACAGTAGGTGATAAACCACCATGATATAGAGCATATACAAACGTACACCTGGCAACAAATTAAAAGGGTTTTCACAAGCAGCAAAAGACGCCCACCCGAAGTAAAGTCATGACAAATTTAATGTGATGGGCAGAAATATTGCATCTGTAAAACTAGCAGCACAACATATTCACACTCTAGCTCAAATTACGTAAACACTTGTGTTGATAATTTCAGCGTGAATGCAGTGAAACTATCTGAGAGTAAAACTAATTTTTTAAATAACTGAGAATGAATTCTTTGAAGTTTTTTGAGTGAATGCAGTGAAACTATATTAGAGTAAATCAATTGTTTTGAAATACCTGAAAGTGATTGTATTGAAACTATCTGAGACTGAATGCAGTGAAACTATCTGAGATTTAAACTAATAAAAAAAATAACAGAGTGAATGCAGAAGAAATTTTGTTGCCTTATTTTGGGAAGTCCTAAGACATATTTGCCTTATTTGACCACGATTCAGATGTCAGTCTTCCTGCGCTGTTTATGCCTTACAAGTCTGGCCATGTGTACAACCCCCGAGCTCATAACTACTTTCAAGCGACAGGTTGGTCTGATTATTGTAGAATGTTTTGTTAAACTTTGTGAATAATAATTAAGTGTAACTGAGATTTTGTGTCTATATAAAGAGTTTAAGAAATAATGCAAAAGATCAAGAAGAGGAAAGGATGATGATGGATAAGATACATCAGAGAGTGAAAATGCCCTTGGCTAACACAGAGTACCTTACACAGAACTGAGTCAATAGCATCGAAACGGAAGACTATCATATGGAAAAAATATGTCACTTGAAAATGTGTGACATTTTTAACTCTTTATACAACAAGCCTCTATATCCTTCACTTAGACCCATCCACCATGTCAGCGAGCACAATTTATGCAAAATAGCCACAATTTATTGAATATATGTTCAGTTAAACCACAATTTGTTGAATATATGTGCAGTTAAACCACAATTATTATCAAATATACACAATTAAACAACAGTTTATAAAGGAATATATCAGAAAACAAGAATTCATATAAAACACACAAGATTTATTGTATTCTCCAGGTTATATAACCTGCTTTTTCTTGTTCTTCTGCATTCAGTATCTGTGGTCATGTTATATTGTCAGGCCTGTCATCTTGGATGAAGTCCACTGTCTTCTCCAGGTCAGAGCGGCTGCCCCATGGCTTTTGCCTCAAGTCTGTATGCTCTGGTCAGGTTTGCTGTCTCTGCTCTTTATATGTTGGGCAGTCCTGAAGTATGTGTTCCAGAGTCTGGGTTCCGGATCCACATGGACATTCATCTGTGTATGAGATCTTCAATCTGTAAAGGTATATAACCTGCTAACAGGAATAAGAGAATAAATGTAAAGGAGTACAAAAACAATTGAGCTGTAATATTTTATATTCATTACAATTATGTATTTTTTTGGTGATTTTCAGGTGCTACTAACGTTAGACTTACCCAGCCACCTTCAGTTTTTCAGCTTCCTCCACTACCAGAAACTGTATCCTTACATTGATCTATAATATTGTTATATGTTCTTGTTTAAATTCTGGTTTAATTTGAATGAAGACAGATTTTTTCTAGTATATGTCAAACCGGTACATGTTATCTTCGATAGGAATGAGATTCTGGTAGCCTGTTAAATGAAATATATTTGCATAATGTATGAGCATACAAAACCACACTTTGTACAAGTTTTCATATCAGAAAGTATACCATCTTATATTTATGTTTGTTGCATATATATATATATATATATATATATATATATATATATATATACTAGATTCGTTCTGATCCCATCGGGACAAAACTTATTGGGATACTTGCCCTTATATGCCTCACATTGCCAATGTGCTTGCAAACCTGGTTCATTGTGTGGGAACAAAAGCGAGTTTGACATTGGATCTATATTCTAGCTCAGTATATTGATATTAATGAACTGTTTTGTGGATTCTCTGGATTCAATGGGTAAATGCGAATGATGCAGACACAGATTCACTGAGCAGATCATCTGATACCTATACCAAATCATTTCCTGCAAAGATACTTTGCTATGGTAATTCGTAGAAGGGCATACAATCTCAAGGTGGCCAAAGGAAGTGCTACAAGGACACATTAAAGGCTTCATTGAAAGCTTTTGAAATAGACTAAGATACATGAGAACTTGCACAAAATAGAGCTACATGGCAATATACAGTAAAAAAAAGGTGCAGCATCTTGTGAAAAGAGAAGTGCAACAATGGAGAGTTGATAGAAAGTCACTAGTAAAAAGCTATCTACAGTAATCATTCTATACCCAGACTGTCCAAGATCATTCGCGGCCTGAATAGGGCTTATCTACGAACTCATAATCAAGGACATAATTCTTTTAACTGAATTTTTAAAAGAGGATGTAACAAATGGTAATCATCACCTGTGATGGACGAACAACAAATAATGAAAGCATATCATGTATTTGACGTGTTTTGCTATTCGACTATTGTTTAATTTATATGTCCCAATAACATCAATTATCCAACTGTATTGCCAGTACAGTGTGAATAATCATTTTCAAATCATGAGTACAAGCAAATTTGGCCAGGTTGTGTTTGTGAGGCAAACCCATTAATCATTCTACCACAAAGTAAACAAAAAACGTCGATATATTATTGCATCTTTATATTCGTATTTGCATAGTTTTTTGGTGTTATCATTTGCACTAATTCTGTCTCATGTTTTCCAGTTTAATTTTTATTCACTACCGGTATTTATTTCTAAAGATATCAATATTTATTACAATGATTTAACTTTGAACTTATATTGTTTTATAAATTCTCTTATTTACAAACTGTTAAATTCTTCCTGTATGTATTATTTCTATATTGATTATTATTTTGACCTCTTATTCCACATACTTAAGATCTTAGGGTCTCACCAGTGGCCCACTAGACAAACCGCAGTGCAGGAGCAAACCACTAGTAGAAGTCTATATAGCGATGCTTTCCTCTTGTGAAAGCCCCACATCTTGATGGTGAAATATTTACCTCTCTAAGTAGAGGGCTTTTTCTCAAAGCAATGTGTCTTGTGGTTATGAAATAAAGCTACTAATAAACCCCCAATTGTACAAAGAGACACAAGAGCTGTAGTTCATATTTCTTCATTGAAGCAAACATACCTGTTACTTCCTTAAATCTTATGACAGAAATTATCTGTTGTTAACTTGTTTGAATTGAGCAAGAACTTCCACATCCAGGGTCCAACATGGCTGCTTGAGCAGTATGCTGCACATTTGCAATCAGTGGAGGATTGCTTTCAAACAACGGCAAGCTTGCCACAAATAAACACTTCAGAGAGTGAGAACTTGGTAAGACTTGGGCAAATATACAGTGGAACTGCTATATATAATAAACTGGTCAGGATTTATACTGTTCAAAAAGAGAAACGCAACTTCTTTCTAGTTACTTTTATAAAAGATATTTACTGATTCAACATCATTCAACCTATCGACTGTGTCCTCCTGGTCATTAACTTTCTGTGGTTACCTGAATTATACTCACAGTAAGATTTGTGAGATCATGAAAGATGTCACAGTCAAAACAAAATTTTTGGCATGACCCAACATTTTTTCACAAACCCATGACAGGTTTATGAGAATCCCATGAAACTTACTGAACACAGAACCCTCTGACCATATTATTGAATGCCTATAAAAGATTGATGGTCCTCAAATAAATTCAGTTTAAAATTCAAAGTACAAGTATGGCTCATCTCATTACAAAACAATGATACGTTATTATTGGACACTTACAGACTGGACAATCACAAAGTGTAGTGGCTAGACAATTTAATGTTGTTAAAAGCACCATTGGAGATGATTTGTGGTTCAGTGGCAGACCTGCCACGAAGTGGAAGACCCAGACAACTCCTGCCGAAGACCGCTTCATATGGTTACGTCACCTCAGGAAGATTTACATCTGTGTCTTCCACAGTCCAGTCAATGTCAGCAGCTCTGCAAATTTCAGTCAGGAACCGGCTGCTCAAAGCTGGATTTTTAGCTAGAAGATCCTACAGAGATCCTGTTCTTACAGACCGGAATCGCCAGAACAAACTGCAGTGAGCTAACCAGCATTATCAATGGACCTTTAGAATGAGTGAAGATGGGGTTTGGTTTAGTTAAAAGTCTGAACATTTCTTCATGCCAAGGTTGAAACATTAATTCTGAAAAAAAAATTTTGATACTCATTTGAAATAATGTTACATTTCTTTTTTTGAACAGTAGCCCATATACAACAAATCTATGTGATGACCAGATTTCACTAAGCTTATACAATAAATAAAGAATAAAGTAGATGAGAATTTAAAATTTAAAAAGTGTTGTTAAATAGAGAATTTTGTTTAAAATACACGCACTATAAAGGGGTTCCACTGTATGAATAATTTCCTACACTCACTATAAAGGGGTTCCACTGTATGAATAATTTCATACAGGCACTATAAAGGGGCTCCACTGTATGAATAATTTCATACAGGCACTATAAAGGGGTTCCACTGTATGAATAATTTCATACAGGCACTATAAAGGGGTTGCACTGTATGAATAATTTCCTACACTCACTATAAAGGGGTTCCACTGTATGAATAATTTCATACAGGCACTATAAAGGGGCTCCACTGTATGAATAATTTCATACAGGCACTATAAAGGGGTTCCACTGTATGAATAATTTCATACATGCACTATAAAGGGGTTCCACTGTATGAATAATTTCATACACTCACTATAAAGGGGTTCCACTGTATGAATAATTTCATACAGGCACTATAAAGGGGTTCCACTGTATGAATAATTTCATACACACACTATAAAGGGGTTCCACTGTATGAATAATTTCATACACGCACTATAAAGAGGTTCCACTGTGTGAATAATTTCCTACACGCACTATAAAGAGGTTCCACTGTGTGAATAATTTCCTACACTCACTATAAAGGGGTTCCACTGTATGAATAATTTCCTACACGCACTATAAAGAGGTTCCACTGTATGAATAATTTCATACACACACTATAAAGAGGTTCCACTGTATGAATAATTTCATACTCACTATAAAGGGGTTCCACTGTATGAATAATTTCATACACTCACTATAAAGGGGTTCAACTGTATGAATAATTTCATACACACTATAAAGAGGTTCCACTGTATGAATAATTTCATACACTCACTATAAAGGGGTTCCACTGTATGAATAATTTCATACACACTATAAAGAGGTTCCACTGTATGAATAATTTCATACACTCACTATAAAAAGGTTCCACTGTATGAATAATTTCATACACACACTATAAAGGGGTTCCACTGTATGAATAATTTCCTACACTCACTATAAAGGGGTTCCACTGTATGAATAATTTCATACAGGCACTATAAAGGGGCTCCACTGTATGAATAATTTCATACAGGCACTATAAAGGGGTTCCACTGTATGAATAATTTCATACAGGCACTATAAAGGGGTTGCACTGTATGAATAATTTCCTACACTCACTATAAAGGGGTTCCACTGTATGAATAATTTCATACAGGCACTATAAAGGGGCTCCACTGTATGAATAATTTCATACAGGCACTATAAAGGGGTTCCACTGTATGAATAATTTCATACATGCACTATAAAGGGGTTCCACTGTATGAATAATTTCATACACTCACTATAAAGGGGTTCCACTGTATGAATAATTTCATACAGGCACTATAAAGGGGTTCCACTGTATGAATAATTTCATACACACACTATAAAGGGGTTCCACTGTATGAATAATTTCATACACGCACTATAAAGAGGTTCCACTGTGTGAATAATTTCCTACACGCACTATAAAGAGGTTCCACTGTGTGAATAATTTCCTACACTCACTATAAAGGGGTTCCACTGTATGAATAATTTCCTACACGCACTATAAAGAGGTTCCACTGTATGAATAATTTCATACACACACTATAAAGAGGTTCCACTGTATGAATAATTTCATACTCACTATAAAGGGGTTCCACTGTATGAATAATTTCATACACTCACTATAAAGGGGTTCAACTGTATGAATAATTTCATACACACTATAAAGAGGTTCCACTGTATGAATAATTTCATACACTCACTATAAAGGGGTTCCACTGTATGAATAATTTCATACACACTATAAAGAGGTTCCACTGTATGAATAATTTCATACACTCACTATAAAGAGGTTCCACTGTATGAATAATTTCATACACACACTATAAAGGGGTTCCACTGTATGAATAATTTCATACACTCACTATAAAGGGGTTCCACTGTATTAATAATTTCATACACTATAAAGGGGTTCCACTGTATTAATAATTTCATACACTCACTATAAAGGGGTTCCACTGTATGAATAATTTCATACTCACTATAAAGGGGTTCCACTGTATTAATAATTTCATACACACACTATAAAGGGGTTCCACTGTATGAATAATTTCATACACTCACTATAAAGAGGTTCCACTGTATTAATAATTTCATACACTCACTATAAAGGGGTTCCACTTCTTGTATTAATAATTTCATACACACACTATAAAGGGGTTCCACTGTATTAATAATTTCATACACTCACTATAAAGGGGTTCCACTGTATTAATAATTTCATACACACACTATAAAGGGGTTCCACTGTATTAATAATTTCATACACTCACTATAAAGGGGTTCCACTGTATTAATAATTTCATACACACACTATAAAGGGGTTCCACTGTATTAATAATTTCATACACTCACTATAAAGAGGTTCCACTGTATGAATAATTTCAGAGCAGATCAGATGCTACATCCACATTGAAGGTGGCTTGTAATGGATTATCTCAACTCTTTCTCTATTTTTTGCTGCGGATTTTTTTCTGCAATGTGTCCATCTTTTGATGTTTCCTCTATATTTGCATGAATTTCTTTCTAGAATAAGTCATATACTGTCTCTACTTAAAATTTTCATAAAAGTATTTTGCCTTTTTTTGTTTCCAAATTATTTAATTTATCTGATTTCAGTTACATCAATTCAGCTTTCAATGTACATAGACCAGGGTCTAATAACATGCATGTGAGAGATTTTAGGGATGAAATATTGTTGTGCATTTTTCAGCACATGGCCACCATAGATAAGCCCTATTACTTCCCAAAGGGGGAATAGGTTTTTTCATGGAGAATTCTTCAAATCACAGAACAAAAATCATGAATAGCAGTATCTGTATCAGGCAAGCATTAATTAAGCTTCTTCATATCATGTCCCCCATAAGTTCTATCAATTGTTAACTTTCTGACTATAGTGCTCGTAGGTGCCTGAAATCAACTTTCATTGCCATGAATACCAGCATATCCAGGACAGCAGATTCACATGATATCTGGGAGGTTGGAAGCAACTATTTAATGCCATCATTCATACAGATGCTGGCATATAGATATCTTATTCATTCACTACACACTTTAGAGTGCCAGTTATATATGCACATTTTAGAGTGCCAGTTATTTATGCACACTTTAGAGAGCCAGTTAAATATGCACACTTTAGAGTGCCAGTTAAAAACCCATGTAAAATTAAGTCAATTCTCTACACCTCTTAAGCCTTTCTTCTGAGGTGGAGTGAATGATTTTCTGATGGTGGTAAACATGAAAACTCTGGGCATCCCTAGGATTGTGAGAATTAAACATCTAAATTGAGATCCAATGAAGTTTTCTTAAAAATCGTTTAAGGTTTTTTAAGGCATTTTCAAATTGTTTGGGTGTTTGAAGTTCCAAAGAATAGTAATTTAAAATAATAGTAAACAAAATAGTAAGCACCGAAAACTTTATTTGCACTGTACAGGCTTTGCCCTTGTGAAGTCTATAGTGTCAGACATCAAAGGCAAACTGGCTGTGAACATTCTGGTCTTCAACTAATAATATTAGTGGTTTGATTGAATTCTTGTCTTCAACTAATAATATTAGTGGTTTGATTGAATTCTTGTCTTCAACTAATAATATTAGTGGTTTGATTGAATTCTGGTCTTCAACTAATAATATTAGTGGTTTGATTGAATCATATTGTTGTTATCACTGTTTTCAGCATCATGTTGTACAATTTGGCTCAGATATTTTCTAAACCTAATGCCATAAAGCTATACAGAGGAATCCATATATCATAGTGATAACAGAAATTTGCTGAATACAGTAAAAATGATAAAGGAGAAAAATAATTGGGGATTTTCAAAGGTAGCTAAAATAGAAATTTGCTATAAATGTATGTGCTTTAGTGGTATTTTGCTATAAATGTGTGTAATATAGTGGTATTTCACTGTAGTAATTTTAAATCAGTGTGATGGGTCAGAATGAATTGCTTGACAGGCTGGATTTGATCCATGGTCCATATTTGTTCCACCTCATCTTCTTTCTTCTTCTGCGATCAGTTTCCTATGCTTGTAAGTCTATACAGGAGGGTGGGCCACCTCCATCCATGAATTCAGTAATCAGCAGGTCTCCACTATTGCCCCACAGCTTTACCTTCAGATGTGTTTCTTGGGGCCATATTTTAGTCTCAAGTCATCAATGAGTGGGCATGTCTGCAGAATGTGTTCTGGAGTCTGGGAACCCTTTTGACATGGGCATTGGTCAGCCTTCATTTGCTAGACTAACCATCTCATGTTTGATTCAGTCATTTGTGTTGGCTGCAATTTGTGAACTGATGAAATCTTAATTTGTACTGTATGTGAAAGCTGATGTTTGTCCATACAAAACTAGTGAAATCCCCCTATAGCGCATTCTTTTATACCATATTTCTCTGACAACACCTTTAAAAATCCTGAGATATTTATTCTATATTATGTTTACTGTATATAGCAAATTTGGAAACTGTTATTACATACATTTTTGTCAGTCCAGACCAAGTTGTTATAACAGGATTTCACTGTATAATTTTGTAAGTTCACCATTCAAGATCCATACATCAAGAAGTAAAATCATTCTTTGTTGTTCCTGAATGATTTTTTTTTTTCTGTCTGCTTTTATTCCAGAATTCTGGGAGGCATCTGTCTGGCAAAAGAGAGGTGGAATCTTAAGCTGTCATCTCTCCATGATAACATTATATAGTGCAGAAATCTTTCATATAGAAAAAAAGACAGGAAAAACCCAGAAGTCTGCTTGAATGTTGTGTAACAAACAATGGGACTTATTTTTCAAGTGTTGTGCAGCTTTGTTGAAATACAAGGGTGCTTGAAATTGAAAATCATTAAAGTGTAATAAACCATGGCATTGTCTTGTAAACTGTGATAGACCATGATATTTTCTTGTAAACTGTGATAGACCAAGGCATATTAGTGGTTTGAAATAAAAATTATTCCAGTGGTTCACCCAACCACCATGAAATAGGGTACTGGGACTCATGCTCTAGAAATGTGGAGGATTGACACCATCACCACTACTAGAGGTCTAGAAGTTGAAATTAAATCATATGTTTGTATGTATGTCCCTATCTACACCAATTCTTGAGTCTAACGGGAATTGAACCAGTCAGTTCAACGGCTAGGCGATTTTGCCGTTGAATTGACTTGTTCAATTCCCGTTAGACTCAAGAATTTTTAATTTATCCTCTGGTTTCCTTCTTGAATTTACTTGTACAAGGAGATTACCCAGATGTTGCAATAAATCATGTGTTTGTTTGTAGGTCCCTATACAAGCTCTAGAAGCTTCAATAAATCATTTTTGTTTGTAACATTGGATGTGATGGGAAAATATGCAAATAAAATGACACAACGCATCATCAGTCTCTGGACTTTAACTTGTTTGAAATCTATGAGGGCGAATTGAAAATTTTGTCTTATATGTGATTATTGTATTAATATTCAAGCTATACTTATCAACTTTACCTTTTCTGAAAGTTTGGAGTGTACTTATAAGTGAAGTGCCATTATTTTTCAACATAGTCCTCATTCCGGCCCACGCACAAACACCAACATTGAACTAGTTGAAAGCTTCAAAGAAATCAGATGTTTTCCCCAAAAACCAGGTATGCACAGCTGCTTGCACGTCCTCATCAGAAGTGTAACGATGTCTCTTCAGGTGTTCCTTCAGCTTCAGGAAAGAAAAAAGTCACAAGGTGCCAGATCGGGACTGTACGGTGCTTGCAGTAAAATGTCATCAAACGTGAGAGGCTCCAATGCAGCCACTGTTTGTCAACTCGTGTGTATTTGCCCACACGAACACGCGACAGTCATGTTCGGAGTTTCACCAAGGCTGTCAAATAGAGATCAGAGTTGACGGTATTGCCAGGCTTAAAAAATTCCATTTTGACTACACCCTCAGTCTTAAAGGATCAACACTTTTCCCGCAAAAGTGACAACCTTAAACTTTATTGTGACTGAGTTCTTATGCATGTACTCCATGTACTGACGCTTGTTTCAGGGTCATAATGATGTGCCCATGATTCGGTACCAGTGATAATTCTGTGAATAAAGGCATCACCTTCCTATTCATATCGCGTCAGAAGTTCCTGACACACCTGCTGTCGCCAGTGTTTCATTTTCAGTGTCAGCATGCAAGGGACCCATCTCACACACACTTTCCTATATCCAAGAAAGGCATGGATAATGTGATGGACTCGCTCAGTCAAAATCCTAAGCATTGTGGCGATATCACAGATGAAATATCTTTCTGCTTGACACGGCAATCAGCACGAATCAGTTCGTCCACGTGTGCTTGGTGCTGTGCATCCATGTCTGTGATTGGAAATCTGCTGCACGCCTGGTCATGCAGGCTCAACATCATTAGATTGATGTCTTTTACAGTCCTTGCCAAGCTCCTGACAGTACTTACATCCAAACAGGCATCACCATATAACACAGTCATTCTTCGATGCATGTTGATGGGCACACAACCTTCCGCCACCATAAATTCAATCACAGCACGTTGTTTCAACTGTATTTCCATACACATCACCATTCTATGTCTGCTGTGCGCATGTGTCACGTTCCAAGCGCATGACATGTCCCGGTGGTCACTTCCTTAGAAATTATTTTCACACAGGTGGCTCGAAGTGCTGTTGTCAAAGTTATGACTCTGGAGGCAAATTTTTTCAATTCGCCCTCGTAGTTTCTAGCATTGTCCTGATACAAGAAAGATCAAACAAGAGTTTGAGAACAAATGCTAACAGACAACTCAGCAATGTACACAATACTTTGAGAAAAAGCCTCCTACTCTATCTTCTATCTATGTGGCATGTCCTTCATAAAACATTGTCTCCAGTGCTACTCTATAAGCCTCTTGGTTCTGTGCAAGCTGCCCAGCTTCTTCTAGTGTCATTTGTCCATCATAGTCTTGGCTTGCCTCTTATTCTCTTTGATGGAACTTTTCCTTCCATGATTAATCTTTTTAAACCATTGTGTCTATATGTCCTTGATAGTTTTGAGGAGCCAGTTTTCTTCTATGTTCAGGTCTTTACAGACGTCTGCAATGGTTTGTCTTTCTGTCCATGATATTCTTAGGAATTTTCTATAACATTTCATTTCGAATGCCAATATTTTCTTTTCCATTGCACACATCTCACAATCATATATTCATACTGGAAAGATATAGTTTCTTAATAGTTGTAACTTTTTTTCTGTTTGCCCTTGCCATAGATTTTTCATCTGTGATGTTTTTTGTAGGGCCACTGAATATCTTCTTCTGGTCTCTGAAGAGCAATCTCCAGATTGATCCAAGATATTCAAAGTTGACATTTTTTAGTTGTTCTTTGTCAATGACTATTGTATGTGTGAGTTCACCTCCTACTCAGAGAGATCAAAAATCATAGTTGTAAAGAATAAGTTCAAACCCTGAATTTGAAATCCTATAAAAAATCTTTAATAAGACAAAAAGGAATTTTTTTTCAAATGTTGGACACAAGCAAACAGCAAAATAGTCACATAAATAATACTCTGCAGTTTGACCACAAATCTCTGCAAGGAAATCAAGCAGGTAGATATAAACCCACAAATAGAATCAATGCTCAATAACAAATCATGAACACTGGCTAATCATTTATACAGAAATACTAGACATGGTTTTGTCACAGATAGCATCCACAATTTGTTGTACACATCCCATTTTAACACAAATAAATGGTTGGCCTCTCAACAAAGGAGACATCAATTATTGATACAATTTGACTTATGTAGTAGGATTTGCACTCAAAAGTTCAGGGAAAAAAATCACGTGATAAAAAGAAAACATTTGATGTCAATTTAAAAATGGACCAACAAAACTATTTCCACCAAAATTCCAAAGAAGTCTGAAATGATTTATAATACAATTTACTCAAGACCTCAGGTCTGGAGAGCAAACAATGTGGTTGGACTCCAAGCTCATGTACATATTTACATCAAATAAGACATGTCCTGACCTGGCACAAAGTGGTACAATGCAGACTAACAAAGCAGATACAAGCCAATCTGGCAACAATGAAATGCTAACTACAAGCAGAGACAACAATTTAAATGGTTGCTGATGTCAGCTGCAGAATAAATTCAATGTTTTAACTGAATCATTCACATCTAGTCTGATGGAGGTGGATTTAGACACATTCAATGTTTAACTGAATCATTCACATCTAGTCTGATGGAGGTGGATTTAGACACAAATTCAATGTTTAATTGAATCATTCACATCTAGTCTGATGGAGGTGGATTTAGACACAAATTCAATGTTTAACTTAATCATTCACATCTAGTCTGATGGAGGTGGATTTAGACACATTCAATGTTTAACTGAATCATTCACATCTAGTCTAATTGGAGGTGGATTTAGACACAATACATGAAACTGGTAAAGAAATTGCCTTAGCAATGTAATTATGATGATAATTACAGATCCATATATGTAATTTCAATGTCAACCTATGTTGATAAAAGAGTGCAGTGAATTTTGAATCTGAGACTACAGAAAGTTCTAGCAATATGTACCAGCGGAGTCTTCATGTCAATTTGATTTAGAAAATACAATATACACAGGCAGTTACATGAATGGATAGGTAAATATCACTATATCACTCATTTCCTCTCACTGGATAAATTATTTCACTAACACAAATTATACTTCTTTGTTCAATATGTAATGGTCCAGATATCAAAGGGACATCACCTTGCATACAGTTTGATCAATGAATTAGTCTTTCCTTAGTTCATGATCTCAGAACATGCTATGACCTTGTAACTTTCCCCACCAATTTCATCTGCATGGAATGTTTCTTGATATCAAGATATACAATATATTACCATGTATCAGCACATCTGTGTATAAGCAAAGTGTACCACTTTTCTATTACAAAACTGACCAAGTCAAGTCTGTGCATAAACCAAATTGAAATTCAATTTAAACTTATGGCTCCTTGAAAATTCCTGATGTTTTAAGTATGTGTTTCTGGGTCATTGGCAGTAAAAAGTGTACTTTGCACAGAAAAGCAGAAAATATGCAATGATGGCTCCAATTCTTGAGGGCCTCACTTCCAAGAAGCTCAATGAAAAAGGCAAAGTGCTTGTACAGGACTGAAATTATCATGATCATTAGTGTGTAAAACAAGCAAAAGATTGTAATATTTGAGGAGTGCAGTGATGACACTGTTATTTGAGGAGTGCAGTGATGACACTGTTATTTGAGGAGTGCAGTGATGATACTGTTATTTGAGGAGTGCAGTGATGACACTGTTATTAAGTGAAGGATGTTAATATGCACCCTAATATTCCCATGAAAAATCATGCTCTCAATGTTCTCTATAGGAATTCAAACAATGATTCTTGTTTCAAAGGATTTGATTGATTTGTGTGTAGAAATATGAGAATACAAGCGGCATCAAAAAGTACAAGAAATTGATTTGTCATGTTTTCATATTTATGTCATAATTATATATAGCCTTTATACAAGCCAGACTCAGTAGTGAAAAAAAGATGAGAAATTCAGTCTCAGAAAATGTGTATCAAGTATGACAAAAGTAAGGGTGGCAGGTGTGATGTTGACCACAAAATCCTTAGGTATGCTGTTGGTTTTAAAAAAATACAGACTAACAGTGCATTTCCATAAATGTCTGAATGGTGTGGATAAGCAATACAAGGTAACTGCGTGAAACGTAACAACAATTAGACTTACGTAAAACACAGGTTTATATTTTGTCTCAATGGGACACGATAGACTATATCTAAAACTAGTGGGTAATGATGGGCAATGATCAGCTTTCACATGGTAATATATGGTAGTTTCACAATCTGAGACCTGAGATCAGATTTAGCAAATAAGATGCAATATAAAAAAAAACTAAGAGATTCCAAACCATTATTCTTCTCAAATATTGAGTCATTACGTTGTTTTTGTTTAAATCATTGTGATACAAATGTACAATATTGATGAATCTATAGTAAGATCTCTGTAAAGAGAAATTTATATGATTTCTAGTTTAAGAATTACTAATTACAGCAGAATACCTAGATGTGCTGGTGTTATCTATGTGTAATTATATAATTTATTGTGTCATGTGAAAAGGAAGTTAAAACAGTTGTGACAAGTAGGAAAATACATGCTACAAAAGACAGAGAATGACAGAGATTATGTTACTAACTTCATGGCATAGATAAAAATCAAAAGTTGTGAATGACTGCCCATAGACTTTTTTTTAGATATATTATTCTTGACACCACATGATGATCATGACTAAAAACAACATGTACAGCCCATCACTGGTATGGAATAACATGAATGTCAAGCAGTAGATTTACAACTGTTAGCAGTTACCACAGAGAAGTCTCTCCACTTGACTTCAGACAGCAATACCACAATGCCGAAGCAAAAATTATATGACTTGAACTAAGCTTGATTTTGAGATAAGATAATAATACAATGCAGAAGAAATAGATGAATGAGCTAAACTTGACGTGAATTACCAATAAGTGCGGAAGTAAAAGATGATTGAGCTACGCTCTACTTACCAATAAGTGCTAAAGTAAAAGATGATTGAGCTAAGCTTGACTTACCAATAAGTGATAAAGTAAAAGATGATTGAGCTAAGCTTGACTTATCAATAAGTGCTAAAGTAAAAGATGATTGAGCTAAGCTTGACTTACCAATAAGTGCTAAAGTAAAAGATGATTGAGCTAAGCTTGACTTACCAATAAGTGCTAAAGTAAAAGATGATTGAGCTAAGCTTGACTTACCAATAAGTGCTAAAGTAAAAGATGATTGAGCTAAGCTTGAGATTGAATTGTAGCAATAAGAAAATGACTACTGCTGATATGGATCACCGAGTTAAGGTTGGCACAGAACAGAGGTGGTGAAAAGTCTTTGCTAAAGTTGTAAGTGCAAACAAGCATGATCTGATTAAACAACACATTGTACTAATTACACAATATCACAACATACACACACACATATATATATATAAACTGTACTACACATTTGTCACACAGACTATCATTACGGTACTGCTAGTGATAAAGTAAGTATGTAACACATATTTACTTATGAACTATACTGTAAACAACAACTCACAAACACATGCATATATCACACAATGGCATTGGGTCAAAGAGCATGAGCCCATGGACCGCTGGATCAGCAACCAACCAACCAACCAACCAACCAACCATGAACTATACTGTAAAGATAGGCCTTCAAATAAACACATAAAACGAAAATCATGAACTTTACCGGCCTGTCAGAATCAATTAAACTAAATGACAATATACTAGGCAAAGTTTCAAATTTCTAATATTTGGGAAGCAAGTAACAGCAGAAGGTGATACCAACTCAGAAATCAAGACTTGAATTGCTCTCATCTCCAATGCCTTTAACAAACTTTAATCATCTGGAGTAAACACATCAAACTGCGACTATTCAATGCAAGTGTGATTCCATTAATGACATATGAATGTGAGAGTTAGAAATCTACCGCAATAATGGATAAAAAGTTAGTTGCCTTCGAGAATAGAAGCCTCAGAAAAATTACAAATATTAATTGGAAAGACTTCAAATAAAGCGACATACTAAGAGAGGAGATAAAACAAGAATACGTGACGAACATCATCAGAAAATGCCGCTGGGCATACATCTGCCACATACTTAGAATGACGGAAGACAGAATTCCACGACAAGTCCTCATGTGGACACCAGACGGTGAAAGAAAACAGGGAAGACCAAAAACAATGCTCAGAAGAACATTTATGAATTAATTAAAATCAACAGGCATAAATGCACAAGATTTGCAATCCTTGGCAACTGACCGACAGGCATGGAGAACTATGACATCTGCCCTATGTGCCAAACTTGGCAACTGACCGACAGGCATGGAGAACTATGACATCTGCCCTATGTGCCAAACTTGGCAACTGACCGACAGGCATGGAGAACTATGACATCTGCCCTATGTGCCAAACTTGGCAACTGACCAACAGGCATGGAGAACTATGACATCTGCCCTATGTGCCAAACTTGGCAAAAGAGGAACTGACTGATACTGTAACACATATTTACTTATTCACTGTGGTATTTGTTTTACTACGGGCCATACATGATTGTTGGATTTTCCCTAGTGTTTTGGTAATTATGTCATTATAGTACAAGTGTGTATACAGAAATTGACACTATTCAACTATAAGAGGTACTACTCTCATCATAACATTCATCTTTTAGACCAAACTAATATTTCATACATGACCTGTATATCACATTCTAGACACAATAATTTACTATATCTCTCTATGACGTAATACACATTGAAAAATCATACCAAACCAGTTTGCTTCCAAAATAAACAGGAGTATGGCAACACTGATAATGCAACAGCTGTTGACCAGTGTCAACACATTTATGTTATCTGCCTATAAACAATCAAACAAACAAAAATAAAAAAGGTATGTTATCTGCTTATGTACATTTAAACAGAAAAGAATTATGTATTTAAAGAGAAAAGAATGATGTACATTTAAACAAAGAACAAGAAATGTATCTGCATATGTACATATAAAAACAAATGAAAATTGTACAATGTAACCAAATGAGCATAGTGAATAGATTTATGCACAGAAACCATAACATGACACTGCATGTGACAGATTAGATTCAGAGTTTCATAAATTATCCAACACAATTTTGACAATTAGTTTTCAAACAATATAAACACTAACCTTACAACTCTGCATGAAATATGGTGACCTGACCTTTACAATCAGGCACACACACACACATACATTCACACCTGGTGATTTACCTAACCTGACCAACATCCCATCCTTACATGTCAAGCTGCCTGTATTATGATCACTCAAATAATGTTTGTCAGTGATATGCTTCTAACTGCACATTTAAAAAATGCTGCAAAACTATAAATAGAGACAGAATCATAAATAGTAATAATGCTATTTGGGTCACTACTGCACCGTTATTATGACAAGAACAGGTGGCAGTCAAGTTTGACCAGTTTTCTTGTTCAGTAGTTGTGACTGCCAATGAGGTAAAGATATGAATAAATTATGACAGGATACATAACAAATGACAAGATGCATGAGGTAACTATGCCATTGCAATGTCACAATTATTAAACTTACACTGGTACACCATTTTAAGATCACCAACAACTCTTGATCAATTCAGTCTCAGAAAATGTGTATCAAATATGACAAAAGTAAGGGTGGCAGGTGTGATGTTGACCACAAAATCCTTAGGTATGCTGTTGGTTATAAAAAAATACAGACTAACAGTGCATTTCCCTAAATGTCTGAATGGTGTGGATAAGCAATACAAGGTAACTGCGTGAAACGTAACAACAATTAGACTTAAGTAAAACACAGGTTTATATTTTGTCTCAATGGGACACGATAGACTATATCTAAAACTAGTGGGTAATGATGGGCAATGATGAGCACACAAGAAATCATAAAAATTACAATACACAAATCACATTCAACGTTTCAACCAAAAGGTCTTTATCAAGACACAAACAAAACATTAAAAGACGACGAATAGAACAATTATCACAACGGAAATATGGAAATGATATGCCTGAAGGTCAGAAAGTACATCTCTTTTTACTCATCTTTTTGTTCGTTTCATTTCTACATATATTTATGTTTTTATGTACTTTCTATCCTTCCGGCATATCATTTCCATATTTCCGTTGGACGTTGTGATAATTTTTCTATTCGTCATCTTTTAATTTTTTGTTTGTGTTTTGATAAAGACCTTTTAGTTGAAACGTTGAATGTGATTTGTGTATTGTAATTTTTATGATTTCTTGTGTGATCATCATTGCCCATCATTACCTACTAGTTTTAGATATAGTCTATCGTGTCCCATTGAGACAAAATATAAACCTGTGTTTTACATAAGTCTAATTGGTGTGGATAAGGGAAACTACTGCTACATGAGTACAATCACTGCCTACCTGTATGAATAGATCATGTGAGAAACACAGATCAATGCCAACATTTCTCAAATGTCAAACAAAGATACAGCACCAGTGTCATGATAACCTAGGAAATTGGAAATATTGGATCCGCGTTAACAGGGGAAACTTCTGAGGGGAAACAGAAGTATGAATGGAAATAGGTAAAGTGTTACCAACAGTCAACATTTTATCTTTCACTTACTGTGAGTGCTCTATCTTATTTTTTTTTAATCAGGATTTACACATTAGTTCATTTTCCATCTCCCACCATGTTATGTAATATCTCCCAGCACATATGTACCATGCTCTAACATCTCCCATCACATTATATATCATGCTCTAACATCTCCCATTCCATGTTATGTACCATGCTCTAACATCTCCCATCGCATGTTATGTACCATGCTCTAACATCTCCCATTCCATGTTATGTACCATGCTCTAACATCTCCCATCGCATGTTATGTACCATGCTCTAACATCTCCCATTGCATGGTATGTACCATGCTCTAACATCTCCCATTCCATGTTATGTACCATGCTCTAACATCTCCCATCGCATGTTATGTACCATGCTCTAACATCTCCCATTCCATGTTATGTACCATGCTCTAACATCTCCCATCACGTTATGTACCATGCTCTAACATCTCCCATCACGTTATGTACCATGCTCTAACATCTCCCATCACATTATGTACCATGCACTAACATCTCCCAATAATACTTTACGTAGAACCGAGGTTTCTACGTAAAACATTGCTCTTAGAATATCAGGCTCTCTATTGGTAACATTTTTATATCTATTTCCATTCATACTAGCATATACACTGTGATACAGACATCGCTCTCACAGCTGTACAAGACACTGGCACAATTATCCCATCATGCACTGAGCATCTGCAACTTCTACTTATATTGATATTATGCTATTCTAACTGACCCGTTGCCTACACAATATTGTGCTAGAGAAGCTTGTACTGATACTTAAGATCTATGTTGCCAGCAGACAAGACACAACAAGTCTCCCTACACATATGTAGGTATGAGACCAAGATTTTATTTTTAAAAGATATCTGAGCTATGCAACAGTATCATAGCACAGTTTCTCATAATTACTCAGCTGTCTAGTACATAGTTGACTAGAAACCCCATGACTAGTACCATCCTCATACTAGCTTAACTGAGAAGTGATGATGTTATTCCATGACCAGCTCAGAACATAAGTCTTCCTACTCTACTTCCTTGGGTCAACCACTGGAATCATTTGTATTTCAAAGTACAAATAACAAGTCAAAACAGGTCTGTCTGTGGGCGAGTAACCTAGTACTAAACTACCATGGTACCCAAATGTGATACTGAAGATTATAAATGGCAGACCTGTCCACATTTTGAATTATAAATTGATGTACTTGGTCAGATGCCTAAAGAAAAAGTGGAATAAACAAAAATTATATAGCATACAAATCAATAGTGTGTACACTCATAGGTCTACTCAATGAGAACCCTGAGATATGAATATGGACCATTTCTGTTGTAATGGAAACAATCTTTACAAAATATACCACCCACTACTTAAAATTTAAAACACAGTCTGATGCAAGTACACAGTTTAGAGAACAAGGTATCCACATCACATGTTTCAAATTAAGTCACAAAGCATAAATAGCTTCAACACTAGCAGATTTACAAAGCACATGATAACATTATAAACAGATCTGTTCTACCAATTTATTTTCACAAACTGCAAAAAGATCAACTCCGTGATTTCTAACACAAAATTTTCTGGTCGATCATTCCCTATAAACAATTAATTATCCAAGTGTGACCACTCTAACATGCTGCCTAAAGTTATTGCAAAGTGATCTTCAAGTGTGATGCACAAGGAACTTAGATGGATGATCGTTTACCTATATGATAATTATGTCAATGACTATGTTCAAGAATGTGAACAGATTCTTGCAAACATATACTGTAAAACTTCACAAAATGTGACTGATATGCTGTATGAAAATATGCACATCATTTATTAATCATTTCATTTGCTTACCTTTATGAAATAAATTAACACAATTTGTCTCAACAAATTTGAAATATTTATAATTAGATAAATATGGATTATACAAACCTTATCAAATATACTTAATAAATTAGCTCTAGTAATGATGGTGGCTATGGCCAACAGAATCTAGAGTACCCAATGTACATGATTTAAACACACAGAGCACAAAATGTAGTTGTAATGTTGCATGTAGTTAGTTTTCTTCCATAGTGAAGGTGACACCAGAGGGCTGGTCAATATCTGATCATAGCATGCACATTTTGATGCTGTCCTAAGCACAGCAGGCATCAGAAGATGATGATTGGATGTACAGACAAGTCATACTTTTTTTTAAAATGATGTATAATCTTTACAAGATCAACTTGTTAACTTTTCTCTCACAACTTTCATGCACCATATACATGCATTATGTTCCATAACAATCTGGCAACTAATGACAATTGACAAACATTATATATAGTACAGTAATGAGTTATGACAGCCTTATGGCTGCACATGATGGTGTGTGACAAGTTTTGACATTATATTGTTCATTGTGATGTGTTGAATTAAACCTTTGGCCTTTGAATTAAAAAAATGCATTGTCTCAAATGATCCTAGGTTTGAAAAGTTAAAATTATCCTAAGAGTGAAAAGGTTGAAAGGTGTGTAGAGGATTAACTGTATTGTACTCAGTTTCTCTCAATGAAGCAGTAAGCTGTCTGCCAAGTTTACCACTCATAGAACATAATTATGTAGCTTCAAGTGAGAATTCACTTTGTAAACAAGAGAGGGATTAAAATCCATGACCTCTAAAGCACAAAGTGAATAGCGTCAATATGCCAAAGAGGGGTGCAAAGGGAACGCATTGTTCTCGGCAGACCCAGGGTTAGCAGATAACCAAGATCCCAAATGTACCTCCTCACGGTGCACCCTGGAAACAGAAATACAGCAGCTCGAGCTGACTCTGGCCAAATCTTTTGGTGATCGTGTCCGAGAATGTGGGCGTAGCAGATGGAAAGAGATTTGAATGCATAAGAGACAGACAATATCTCCAACACCACCAACACATGCAGCGGCACTGTCGACACACAGTGACGCTAGTCAGTCCAGTCCGAACATTGGAGGGGCGGCAAGAATCTACAGATGTATTTCTCAGTTATAAGATAAGGTTTGGAATACAATAAGACAACATGCAGGACTTGTAGAAAAAAAAGGCACAGTGAGACAGAGATAAAACACTGGATAGTTTGGCAGTGTCTCTGTGGAGTGTTAGTGGTGGAACTGAACACACACAAAACTGCTTGTAAAACACTGAGATCAATGATCAACAGCATCTGTGGGGTGCAAAGGGAACGCATTGCTCTAGGCGGACCCAGGGTTAGCAGATAACCAAGATCCCAAATGTACCTCCACGCGGTGCACCCTGGAAACAGAAATATAGCAGCTCGAGCTGATTCTGGCCAAATCATTTGGGGATCGTGTCCGAGAATGTGGAGGTAGCAGATGGAAAGAGATTTGACTGCACAAGAGACAGACAATATCTCCGACACCACCAGCATCACCACATATAGCGACACTGTCGACATACAGTGAAGCTAGTCAGTCCAGTCCGAACATTGGAAGGGCGGCCAATGTAAAATGCACATAAAGGTAGATGCATGGCGAGAGACAAATAGATTTCATACCGAGTACAATGAAACAATGAAAGGGCAGAACAGCACTAGAGGGCAGCGCGAACTGCAAATAGAAAGTGAAAAGTCCCTAGGAAAGGGGAACTACAAGCTCCGTCAGCTCGAGACGAGCTTCTAGTTACCTGTGTTCCTTACAGGCAGAGACCCAGACCCATTCATTGGCGTTTGGTAAAGCAAGAAGACCTAATCCAACTCTAATGTCGAGCCTTCCTAAACCGGAAATATGCTCGCGAAGAGAAAGGGTTCTGTACCCGATGGGCATAGGCAAAAAAGGGACAACGATGGTAGTCCTGGCCCAACTCTACTGTCAAGGTTTCCTATACCGGAAGTACACTTGCAGAGAGAGAAAGGGTTCCGTACCTGATGGGCTCCGGCACAAAAGAGACAACGATTTAGCCCTGGCCCAACTCTACTGTCAGGTTTTCCTACACCGGAAATACACTTGAAGAGAGAAAGGGTTCAGTACCTGATGGGCTCAGACGCTATTGGGACAAGGACGCTCAACCAGGCTCACGGATGAGAAACGGTTCAGTACCCAATGGGCACAAGCACACCACACCCAATTACACGAGGCAAGTTCATAGACAGTGGAACACCTGGTGCGAGTCAGACGAGAGAAAAAATCATCTGGGCGAAGAGTCGCCACTACGCGTGCCTGGAGACAGATATAGAGGCTGTCACAGGCTAAGGGTAGCCCAACCGAATTGTCAAGGCATGCCGAAATCGGATGTGCTAGGCCTACAAGGCGCATAACGGTGGCACAACGTATTCACGCTCCCGGCGGAAACCACATGGATATCCGTGATGGTTACAATGGAGCGAACGCAAAACATTTGCATCTGTATATGTACAGAAGGTAATAATGATTCAAGCTCATGGTATGTGCACATTTATTATACGTTGACAGTACTCACAATCTTAAAGGTTAAGAGCATCCGATGTAAAACAATTACAAAGTGATGTAAACATCCTTTAAAAACTGCTGTAGATTGAACCAACTGCTGTTAGTTTAGTTACATTGTGGACAGCTTCTGCTTGTTGCACAGGGAACAGCACTGTCTTGAAGCAATATCATCCAACATAAACATCTGTTATGTATGGTTTCTGATAGTAAGCTTGCGCTAAAACACTGGAGCAGCCAGAAAACTATTACTTTTAATTATGGATGCAGAAATAGAACAGATGGTTTAGAACAGCAGTATAGAAAAGATGGTTTTAATTGGCATGATAAGGTCACCAACTAGGCAACTTGTGAAACAAGACAGTAATAGTGACAGAACACAAGAAACAGTAATGGAGATGACTAGGAAATACAACTTTCCAGATGATAGTGTTGTTGTGTTATACAAAATATAATCCGAGATCCATGGTGATGATGGATATGACTCACAAGACCAATCAGATCCACAACGAATCTTCCACGGTATGTACAAGGAATCAGAGGTCCATTTGTACCATTGTGGGCTGTGTGTCTTAGGTGGGCATCCCTTGAACTAGCTATCACTTTCTCCTATATCTTTATACCATTCCTGATCTTTCCCCTATAAGCAACACCATCCATGGCATCTTGTTCCCATGATTCATATCAATGTCTGTACCACGCATATCACATTTGCATATCTTTGCATCGAAGTAGGGGCTCAACACTGAGATATTTTCCCAGAATAATTCACCATAAAGTAGATATTTCAGTAACTACCATCTTTCATCCTTCTAGTGTGTCCCAGACATCTGTCTGCACAGAGCATAGAAAATACTATACATTAAAAAAAAGGTCAACAGAAAGCAATGTAAGACATGCATTGATTCTGAATGCATAAAGTGAGAGAAAAATAGGACGACCAAGAAATACCTGGAGGAAAGAATTAGATACAATACAAAAATTGGTAGGAAAAGTAAAGAACTAGAAGCAATAGCTAATGATAGGACAAAATAGAAGATCTCATGAGAACATATGCTTTGCAGGGAGTGACAGATATAAAATGTAGTTAGAAAACATTGGAGCTGTGCACAAAGTGAACAGGCACTAGATGGGCAATAACACATACAAAAGTCTCTACAACTTGTGACAAGACAGCAACACAATAATAATAATGCAATAAGATATCATTGAGACAGAAGTTCACCTGCCACCACTAACAAATCTGAACACTTTTAACATAACCGCTATGTGTACACTATACATACTTAGTAAATTCTTTACAGGATTCTAAGGCATCGGATACCTTACCCATCTGACATGACATTACTAGTAGGTCTACAATCTGATACCTTACCCATCTGACATGACACTACTAGTAGGTCTACAATCTGATACCTTACCCATCTGACATGACACTACTAGTAGGTCTACAATCTGATACCTTACCCATCTGACATGACACTACTAGTAGGTCTACAATCTGATACCTTACCCATCTGACATGACACTACTAGTAGGTCTACAATCTGATACCATACCCATCTGACATGACACTACTAGTAGGTCTACAATCTGATACCTTACCCATCTGACATGACACTACTAGCAGGTCTACAATTCGTTGTGCAAGCCATTTGGTACGTATGCCAGACTATTGCCTGCCAAAGATACTTCTCTATGGTGAGCTGAAACAATCTCAAGGTTACCAAAAGAAGCACTACACAGACTCATTAAAGACCTCACTGAAAGTGTTTGAAATAGACAAAGACACAGGGGATTAACTTGCTCAAAATAGATCTACATGGCGCTCTACAGTCAAAAAGAGCGCATCATCTTGTGAAAAGAGGAGAAATGCTGTAGCAAAAAAACAGCAGAGAGTAGCTAGAAAGTCACGGATAGACCAAAATTCGCCTACAGCCGCCATTCCATGTCCGAACTGTCCAAGAATATTTACAGCTCAAATAGGGCTCATTAGCCGCCATCTATGAACTATTATGCATGGTCATAATTATAACTGAATTTTCAAAAGTGGATGTAGAAATGGTCATTATTACTTGTTATATTAGAACACATACACACAGTATGTCTACAATCTGATACCTTACCCATCTGACATGACACTACTAGTTGCTCTATAATCCTCTTTATAATATGTGACCCGTCGACAAATCAATACTGTGACCACCAAGTTCACCCAATAGTTACTTTCATATAATATAATATATTAACTATAAAAATGTCATAAATTATAAACTTTTCATACATTAACTACAAACAATGTATTTATGAATTAAAAATGAATATCTATCTATCGTCTTTTCACTGTTTTGCTTTAAGGCATCACAGGATTGAATGATGATAGGTTTACGTTTGATTGCTTGATATACAGTAATATTGTGACATCTCTGAATGTTGGCAATCCATTTTCTTCTTGGTCTTCCTCTGTATCTTTATATTTTCATGTTGTATGCACTTGTTGCTGACTAATAAGGGTTCATTCTAATTAGATGGTCGAATCATTTCAATCTCTGTTTTTCAATATATTTGATTACAGATGTTCCAACATTTCTAATATTTTCATTCCTCGCATGATCTCTTCTTGATCCCTGCTTTTCTTAGACATCTCATTTCACATATAGTAAGTTATTTCCTTGTTCTTTTGTTAGTGTTCATGTCTGACATTGATAACACAATGTTTGTATGAAGATTTGCCTTTTGGTCTCTATCAGGATAGATTGCGTTTCAAAATTGGTGTAACTTCATGGTGATGTGTCCATGCGTGACATTGTCATAACCATCTACTGACTCTGTAACAATGCAAATTCGTCAACACAACAAACTTTTATTTATCTGGTACTATTTATACTGTCAACAACTATTTTAACTGACTATTGTAGTCTACATCTACTGCACAACTCATGAATATAGTCATTCAAATCAGGACCAAGCAATGACAACAGAGTTACAGGCATCATAATTTTAATACATTTAACACGTGTTGCAGGGACCTAAAAAGGGTGCAAAGAGTATGAATACTATGACCTGAACGTAAACTAATAAGGTTTGGGAAGCAAGTTAGCTGTCCCATCCACAGTGGGTCATAGTGACTCAGGAGTCACACTGGTCAGATATGTCCAGCAAAAAGGTGCAGATATCGCTGCCAACTGTTCTTCTTCTTCTTCGTTCATTATCAAACTCCTGCAGATTATCAGGATGTAGTCCAGAGAACAATGTGTTGTCATGATTGACAGAAGTGCTGCGATATCTATGCCTTTCAGCCTGATTCATTCGACTTCAACATGGCTTTGGGTTATTTTTGACCCTATATGGGATGGGAGAGCCAACCCCACCCTATAATCTCCTAAGTTGCCTTCTATGGAAGGTAAACAGTGATGCTATACTTTGATCCCCTCTCGGGGCCCGTCAATACATTTCCCACTGAAGACGGATGTGATGGGCCATTGACACAAATAAAAATGCAAAACAACTCATTTCCATTCTCTGGACTACATCCTGCTGGAAATCTAGTAGGACAATTGCCCTGCTACAAGAGAGATCTAGCTGGAATTTGAGAATGAACGCTGAAGAAGAAGATATGAAATCGATGATATCATCAACAACACAGAGCTGCATTGCACATATGAAGATGTGCTTGATGCTGTCAGAAATGTATCAATTTCCAACAACTTCATTGAAACATTCCTCATGAAGTGTACATCAATGGATCAATCTGACATAGTTAATGAGTTAAGTCATCATTTAGTCCTCTCAGAAGATTTTCAAAAGTTTTAACCATAGTTACACTCAAGACTGTGTGACTGTTGTAAAGATCGAAACAGCCCTTAAAGGGAAACATAATAGACATACAAATAGACTAATAAATCAACATAAAACTAGAACAGTCAGTCACTAAATTATGATGGATTTATTGAGATAGGGATCAGAGAACCTATGGACTTGTCCTGTGTAAGCTGATAACCTGCAGTCATAACTCATTCCTTATAGATCAAGTTCTACTTCTTTTACAGAAGGTAACAGACAAGATTTGAACCAGCTCAGTTCTGAAGACACTAATTCGCCCCACAACTTTGTTTATTCACCTATGATACATATTTCCTGCTAATTCTATTACATCTTATAGTGCATGTAACTGTAACTGCAACAGTATGTGGAGTTCAGTTCTATGTGAATCAACCTGTACAATACTGTACATAAATTGTCCAGTTCTAATAAATATCTATATGTAAAACAAAATAGTAAAGCAAAGTCTTCTATATCCTACAAATAACTTCTAACATATATACGATGCAAGGGATGTCCCACTAACATATATCTGATGCAAGGGATGTCCCACTAACATATATCTGATGCAAGGGATGTCCCACTAACATATATATGATGCAAGGGATGTCCCACTAACATATATCTGATGCAAGGGATGTCCCACTAACATATATATGATGCAAGGGATGTCCCACTAACATATATATGATGCAAGGGATGTCCCACTAACATATATATGACGCAAGTTATTACCACAGGGGATGTCCAACTAACATCCTTTTTATTGGTAAAACTTTCATTTGCCTATTTTTATTCACAGTATTATTTGCCCTCAATTACTACAGCCCCCTATATTCATAGTTTATTGTGTTATCTCTTTAAAAACACAACAGTAATCGTTTTAAAGAATATACCAGTTACTATAGCTCTTGAACTATTTGAGATTTCATGGTCTAAAATTCAAAGACAAATAATTCTATCTCAATGGTAACAATAATTCTGGAGTCACAAAGCTAAGTCATATTAAGATATACAAATAATTGAAAAATATGAAACAGATTATAAAATTAATAGCAATTCTTCATATATTTAACTATATATCTTAGCAACAAAGAAATATATTTTCTGTTTAAAAGTATCTAAATTTTATTTGTTTAATATTGATACTATTGGTCTGATTTTCTCATGTGCTGCCCTGTAGACTGTATATGAATATTAAGTGAGCCACATAGCTAAGGTTCAATTAAACAGCTCTGCACCACTATTTACAATCTAGCACAATCTAGAAGACAGCTCAAGTTCCCATTGTGTGAAAAGTTATAAATCTAACATAAGAAAATGTGACAAAATATAAATGCTACACAAGACAGATCACCCTACAAAATGTGATAAGGTATAAATCTAGTACACAAGACAGCTTAAATCATACATTGTGTACAGAATAAAGAACAAATCATACAGTGTGTACAGAAGATAGATCAAATCATACTGTGTGTACAGAAGATAGATCAAATCATACTGTGTGTACAGAAGATAGATCAAATCATACCGTGTGTACAGAAGATAGATCAAATCATACAGTGTGTACAGAAGACAGATCAAGTCCTACAAATGACAAGATATAAGACAGATTAATAAAATGCTCCAAACACAAAAAAACATTCAAGACAAGCATATATGTACCATATTACGACATCATCACATGTCCACACAATATGAACTTCATTGCAACCCCAAGATCACATTTAATAACCTATCACAAAAATGCTGTGCTGTTATCAGCAACTAAGCATTCTGTATGCACATATCTAGACCAACTGACACAGGCATATGCACAATTTAATTCATAATTCTAAAACTCATTCTAAAAATTTGTTGCTAACTTGTATCTAAACTAAACACAACTTGACAAAAATATACATTCTGGAAACATGTTGAAATGTACCGCTTGATGCAGATCATGTCAAGATGTGATAAAACTCACTGCTGATGTAGGGAATATATTGTATGTGATAAAACTCACTGCTGATGTAGGGAACATATTGTATAAATGCAATGATAAAATATGGTCTATGCAATAATAATAATAATAATAATATAAATAATAATAATAATGATAATTTTATATCTAAATGAGCTGACACCTGATGTCACATAACTAAACACAAAGACTGTGCTTATGTAATTTTTGAAATAATCATTTCCGGCGGTGCTTGCGAAATCGATGTTGACGGTAGAAGCTGTTATGGAGATTGGTCACTGTATCATGTGGAAGGCATGAGAGAGGCATGTACATCTTACACGTACGTTCAACATCTTCTTCTGGGCTCCACTTATCCTCCAGCCTGTTCAGGGAAAACAGAAAGGCAATCAGTCTAAATGTCACACACAGATACAACAGTAATGGAGAATACTAAGTAAAAATAAATTATTGTCTTGATATAAGAACAACGAGGATCAGTTTAATCAATGAAATCTGAATGTATTTTATGAAATCATTACTTCAACACTTCTTTAAACAAATTTCCTGACCTCTCAACCTGGTCATTACTCCCCCCTCTCCCATTCCCAGGGTTATAGCACTGTGTGAAAGGTAGTCATAACAAATTGACAATATGAGGGGGGGGGGGGGAGAGAAAGAGTAGGATATGGAGTAATCTAGGGGGGTCCCAGAAAGAAAACGACTGAAACATTACATCAGATAAATAATAACAGCAACAATGCATCATATAAATAATAAGAGAGCTTGAAGAAAGTTCAAATAGTATTCAGTAAAATCACACAGACAAATAGAACACAGGAAAATCACAGAGACAAAATGTACACAGGAAAGTCACAGAGACAAAACGTACACAGGAAAGTCACAGAGACAAATAGTACCCAGGAAAGTCACAGAGACAAATAGTACCCAGGAAAGTCACAGAGACAAATAGTACCCAGGAAAGTCACACAATCAAATAGTACCCAGGAAAGTCAGTCAAATAATACCCAGGAAAGTCACACAGTCAAATAGTACCTAGGAAAGTCACACAGTCAAATAGTACCTAGGAAAGTCACACAGTCAAATAGTACCTAGGAAAGTCACACAGTCAAATAGTACCTAGGAAAGTCACACAGTCAAATAGTACCTAGGAAAGTCACACAGTCAAATAGTACGCAGGAAAGTCACACAGTCAAATAGTACCTAGGAAAGTCACACAGTCAAATAGTACGCAGGAAAGTCACACAGTCAAATAGTACCTAGGAAAGTCACACAGTCAAATAGTACCTAGGAAAATAACAGTCAAATAGTACCCAGGAAAATCACACAGTCAAATAGTACCTAGGAAAGTCACACAGTCAAATAGTACCCAGGAAAGTCACAGAGGATAATTTATCATGAATGTGGTTATTTTGTACAATCATGTTAAAGATGTACTAATGAAACTAGACTTCGTGGGTTTCTTCATGCACACAAATACCAATATACAAATGTGACTTACACATCTCTGGGTGTGAACTCCACCAGTGACTGTCTGCAACCTGACTTGGTGAAGTTTCTACCCACTATCTGTGAACATTTTACACATGATTAGATTATTTTAAAACACAAAGCAATAACCTATAAAAAAATACACATAATTGTATATAATTTAATATACAGGTTGATTCAAACTCCTAATATCACCGCCGAAAATGGATTTGTCGGGTCATTGGCACAAATAAAACGGCGACACAACGCATTTCCATTCGCTGGACTGCATCCTGCTGGAAATCTAGTAGGACAATGGTTCTGCTACAAGCGAGATCCAGCCGGAGTTTGAGAATGAACGCTGAAGAAGAAGAAAATACTCCTACTAGATCTCCCATGAAACAGGAAAATAGTCCTACTATATTTCCAACAAGATGTAGTTCAAGAGAGATTCACTGTGTCACTTTTATTTTGCAACAATGACTGATTCGGGAGTGGTATACATTATTAGTGTATTACCAATTCACTCAATGGTAGATATTCTTAACAATATTGCTTGTTGTCTCAACCTGCTCAAAATGAACACTTTTCTGTCAGCCATCCAATGATCACACACAAAATTAGTGTAATATGGTTAGAAACCAAAATTAATTGATAAAATAATATCAAATACGAAATGGAATGCAATTGATGTCACAGAACTACAGCGCACATTATGCCAATATAGAGCTTCACTTGAAGCTTGTAAGCTGATGGCATCAATGCCACAGAACTACAGCACACATTATGCCAATATAGAGCTTCACTTGAAGCTTGTAAGCTGATGGCATCAATGCCACAGAACTACAGCGCACATTATGCCAATATAGAACTTCACGTGAAGCTTGTACGCTGATAGTATGAATTTCCAGTATCTTCTTTGAAGAATGCTATCATGGATCAAGCATGGATCATTGACACCAATTTGATAAAACTGTCTGGTCTGTGTAACTCTAGTTGCAATCCTACATTACATGCTCAGTGTTCCGTCCCTTTGGAATCACCTGTATATAATACATACACTTAATTTATGAAGACTAAAATCTTCAAAACAAGCATTAGACAAATACAGAGCCTAACCGCAGCAGAAATTACGAGAATAAAAAGCAGATTTACTAGATGAAAATTGCCATTTAAATCACAACAATACTAGAAATAAATTAGTGAGAAAGTATAAAATACTGGTTCATATAAGCATGGTCACAGATAAATTTGTGGTATGGAAATATCATTTTGGATAGCTTGGTGGGGGAGGAGAGAAGAGAGGAGGAGAACCATATAATTTCTTAGTGGTATTGTTTTTTTAAGGCGTGGTCAATCAATCAAATGCTGTGCCCAGTGGCATAGGCGATCATGCTTCTCCATAACTCTCTGTCTTTTGTGTTATTAATAAGTTGTTGGTACTTCTTTGTATGCCACAGTGACAACCCATCCAGAAATTTCTCTCTTTGTCTTCCTCTGTCTTTTCCCACTTTGATCTTTCCAATTGTTACTAAATGTTCAATTTTTTATTTTCTCAACATACACCCTAAAAATCTTGATTGTCTGCTTTTAATTTTTGCTATAATTTGTCATATTACTCCAGCATCTCTGAGCACTTCTACATTAGATTTCTTAGCTGTTCTATGGAATTTTCATCATTCTTCTTAAAAACCACTTCAGTTTATCTTGGGCACTTTTGTTTACTGTCCATGCTTCACTTCCAAAAGAAGGATTGGTTTAATATAACATCCTAGCACTGGAATGTGTATGCATTGATATTACTCCATTGCATAGAATTTTTCTCATGTTTTGAAATGTTGACTTGGCCTGTGCTATCCTGTTCTTGATCGCATTGGAGCACCTGCCATCTTATGTTAGAATGGTGCAAGATATTTTTCATCTTTATCATCTTAATTTAATTTTGCATCATTGATGGTAATACTGCATTCTGGGAGTGTATATTTCTTTGAAACAACCTTCTGTGTTCTTCTTGTTTAGACTGGCCTTTGCTTCCACGTTTTTGTACTACTATGTATAACAGGGCTTGATGCTTTTGTATCATGTAAGGGGTGGTATCCATATTTTTCTCTCCTTGTGTTTGTATAGTCAGATTTGCATTCTATTTTCTAAAATGACAGGAATAGAGGAGTGTTGGTTGAGTCATCAAATTTCTCCCATGTATACCTCACATACCAGCATCCCATTGAAAAGTTCACAGTTTGTGTTTTCAGATGTGTTTTTTTTTTAACTTTATCATCACGTGAATGTTCATTCCAGAACATGGTCTTTCTTATGGATTCTCTGACTACTCCAAGATTCTGAGCAAGTTGATCCGCCAAAGCGCGATATATATTTCTTTAAGCAATCTGATATATCACTGCACAATCATCGCCTTGGGCGCCATCCTCCTCTGTTGCCATCAACTCTGCCTTCAGCTATTAAACTTTCCAAGCTGTTATGTCTCGTTATATGACCAAAAACACAACTTTCTTGTTAGGATGTTGTTAAGGAGCCAGCCCTCTTTGAAGTTTATCTTAACACTTCTTGATTTGTCTTTTTTGCTGCCTTTCTAACTTTATCACTATTTTTTAAATAGAATTTGCTCTCCCTAGAATTTCTTGTAATAATTTCTCAAAGCTTTATATTGCTGCTTTTATCCATGACTCTTTATCACGTTAAATTATTTTTGTATTTTTGAGGTAGTCTTGTGTTTTTCAGATATTTCATGTCATATACTTTTTTAGTAAAAAAAAAGCTGTTGTTGATGGCTTTTAAGTTCTCCTGCTAAATTTATATTTGACTCATGTTACTCTATTTTTATAGTTTTTATCCTACTAACTACCTATGGGTTACAGAAATGCAAATGTAGCACTTTTCAACAAATTCATTGTTATGTATACATGAATCTCATTTGTCTATATATATATATATATATATATATATATATATATATATATATATACACACAAACACATGTAGGCCTATATATCTTAACCTCTTAGCTGCGGAGGTATTCTTAAAGATACAATGAAAAGCCACCACCATTTTGCGGAGATCCTCCTTTTCTTAGCTTCTCAGGGGAAAAAAATCTGTCTGGATAATGCTTATAATAAAGTATCCAGATGAATTGCTTCCCTGTGAAACTAAGAAGAAGAATTCAGCAAAATGGCAGCAATCCCTCATTGCATCCTTAAGGATACCTATGCAGTTAAGAGGTTAAGTTACCTTTGTGCAAATAACATCTTCTTCTGCGTTCATTCTCAAACTCCTGCAGATTAGCAGGATGTAGTCCAGAGAACGGAATGCGTTGTGTCATGGTTTACATCATTGCTGCGATATCTGCGCTTTTCGACCTGACACATCCGACTTCAGCATGACTTTAGGTCACTGACCCTATATGGGATGGGACAGCCAACTCCATCCCATAACCTCTTTAGTCGCCTTTTACGACGGAAGGTAAACAGTGTTGCTATTCTTTGCTCCCCTCTCGGGCCCCGGCAACACACAGGCGTGCAAATAACTAAAAGTCAATTCTCTGACATCAACTAAATATTTTTTAAAGATTCCATACAATTCTGGAAGTGGCTTAAAATGATGCGTATGACAGGAAAGTACCTACCAATCCTTGGAATGTGGTATGTAAAACATTGCCAGTTAAGTCTAGTGCTGTCTGTTCTGTCAGGGATATAAGTTCATGTTTTATCACTGCCATTGTCTGTTCATCAAAAAAATCATTTCTTTTCACTGAAAACAAAAACAATCACACATTATTACTTTAGTATATGGAAATGAGTAACAGAAGCCATACACAAAACATATTCATTCTTGATAGGGTCTGATGCAGCTCTTATCTTATATAGGACTGAGCACTGATACTAAACAGCATCATTTATCTGGGCTGATATGATAATCATAGGTCACTGTTGCACAGCAATTGCAAAGCACGGGAAAAGCCGGGTGAGTCTGAGTCCCCAAAAAGTGATGCTGTCGAGAACAAGGCGAAAAACTTTTGAGCAATTCTAATGTAAACTTAACAATTCGTTGATTTCTGTTGATCAATACGCTGATTTCCTCTAATGTCTTTTGTACAAGAATATTGAAAGGTGATCAAAGGGATGAGACGGTATAAGATGATGTGGAGACATAAATTGACTCACGCCTTATCCCCCCCCCCCACCCACAAATGAATGAAATGTACACAAGAAAATACATGACCGTCCAGCAGTATATAATTCATGAGGGTGAATAACTAGCAAATGTTTAGAAATACATGAACAAATGTGAACATTTTATTATTGTAATAAAGACAGAGGAAAATGGTTGTGAATGAAGCGATTTGAGAATGACCTCGCCTACTATTCTGTGGGGGACTTTCAAGAGAGGTTTATAATCAAACTGGCACAATGAAATACGCCTATAACAAATTCTGGCAGAACGACTAAGTGGTGTCAAGACAATACCACTACACTACAACAACGGCATCAACCATCATTTTTGTGCAGGGCTCTTTAGACAAGACGCCGTCCTTTGACCAACACCTGCAAGGGTATTCAGAAGTTTTAAATTTAAAAAAAAAAACCTCTCCTGAACTGGGAACGCATGTTGAGATCACAAAATATAATTCAAAGACTGGGCTGCGCCCCTAGTTATATCTAACAAAACGTGAATGCGTCACGGACATTGGATGTTGACTTAACCCACTCCCGAACAGACAATATATCAAATATACATGTCCCGGGTACTGCTGCTACAATGCTCACTGTATATTATGACTATCATTGGTTTATTATTTTAAAAAGGAGATAAATGATGCCGTAGAGCTGAAAACAAACGGGATGACCGATCCCAATGACGGTTGTGGACAGCGAAACTACCGACTGTCACTCCGGAAGTTGTAATAGCAAGTTTCATACTGGACAAAGACAGACCAAACGGAAAACCTTTCCCAGTGGGATGGGCTGAGATAGCAGATATCACTAGTATTACCAAATGCTACATGTGTAAGAACGGGAACACAAGAGCCACATAGGCCTAAGTCTTAGATATTGGGAAGGAAAACGCATAAAACCAATGTGCTGCCTTTTAGAATATGGAGAGACTTGAAGACGGCCCAGACAGAGAAAACGAAACTCGATCTGCTGAAGACTAGAGTGTGACAGCTGTTAGGTAGAAAGTAGTATAAATAAGATCAGTAAATGGATACATGATATGCCAAACTCTGGAGAAATTATACATAAATAAATCAATAGTGAATATGATATACCATAGAAGCACAACCGAGAATATGACTACTAGTACTTATATAGGAGTTGGCTGCACTAATATCTTGTACACTCTTAGACAATTCTGTGAGAAAGCAATATAATATGGCAAAGAACATGATTTGTTGATCAAAAATTGTAAAAAGACATTATTTGAGAAATATAGGAAAATTACGGTATCAACTGCTAGAGCACGAGTTGCCAACTTTTTTTTCAATCTCGACCACAATTTATAGAAACACAAACTGTACAGCGACCCCGATAATTATCATCATCATTATCAAGTGCCGTTTCCGCAACGAAGGTTGCAACGAACCTCCAACATTCCCTGTCTCTTGCTTTGATGGTGCACTCTGTTAGACTGTAACCTGTCCGTTTTTAAAGCGATAATTCAATATAATTTTACCTAACATATTTTATACAATTATTGAAATTTAACACATTTCCAAATTCGCAGTTGAGTTTCTAAACACTACTTATGGAAGATGTCTACATAAGACCCACTAGCTAATGAGAAATTAAGCCCGCTTAATGACTCGCGGTTATTCTCGTAATTTTCCTTGGTTACTATCGTTATACTCTTATTGCCAAAGTCAAGGGAACAGTAAAATGAGTCATTTTAAGTTTTCGATTTCTCATTAGCCAATAGGTCTTATATTTTGGCAGCTTCATAACTCACATTATACATACGGCCCCCACATCTAATACAGCTTAGAGAGCTATTTTGTATGTACATATATTTTTCTTGCATGTACTTCGTAAAACGAAATGTGTTGTCATGGTTTACAGCTTGACTGCGATGTGCGTGTCTCTCGGCCTGACATCCAACCTCATCACTACGACGCGTGTCGAATGGGTAGTTAGTTGTCTCCTATAACATGCATGGCAAGTAATAGTGTTGCCATTCTTTGTTCTCCTTTCGGTCCCAGGCAACACACAGGCGAATTGATCCTAACAATACTTCCGCTGGTTGTTTTGTACCTCTCAAAACAAATTATACAAATGTACGTATTTCCATATTGACCGCACACACAGACCATGGTACTTTGGAACTGTAGTCTGTCGGATTAGCAGTGACCGACTAAAAGTTACCAGTATTTGAACATGGAAAGCTATGTTTCCTCAAAACTGCAAACTCTGCCAAGCTCACAGATGGAGAGGGAGAGAAGAGATTTATTCCCCCCCCCTTTTTTTACAAGCGAATCAGAACATGACAATTAGTACTAGGAACGTAGCCAAAAGCTAACCAGTAACACAAGTGGGATTGGGGGTTGACGTAACCACAATTCTCGGAGCAATCATGTTCCAGTACTATATCTGAACACAACAAATAGGAAATATGCTATCACTCATTCCAGCAAAGGGAAGATATCGAATTTACATTTTAGATGTGATCGTTTGAGAGGGTGTGTACTTGGAGTGTGATAGTTTGATCACACTAGAGAGGGTGTATACTTGGAGTGTGATAGTTTGATCACACTAGAGAGGGTGTATACTTGTGTGATAGTTTGAGCATGCTAGAGAGGGTGTATACTTGTGTGATAGTTTGAGCACACTAGAGAGGGTGTATACTTGGAGTGTGATAGTTTGATCACACTAGAGAGGGTGTATACTTGGAGTGTGATAGTTTGATCACACTAGAGAGGGTGTATACTTGGAGTGTGATAGTTTGAGCATGCTAGAGAGGGTGTATACTTGGAGTGTGATAGTTTGAGCATGCTAGAGAGGGTGTATACTTGGAGTGTGATATTTTGAGCATGCTAGAGAGGGTGTATACTTGGAGTGTGATATTTTGAGCACACTAGAGAGGGTGTGTATTTGCGGTGTGATAAATCTAATAACATAAATGGCAATTGAACAGAAATATCTTTGCAATGCAACTGATGCCGAAATCAGCCTCACATGTCTGTCCATCCTTGAACTCTTACACCACTAAAAACAAACTAAGACCCCAATCTACTTCTCTGATGTTCAACTGTGCGTCACTCGCTGTCACTCAATATTTGTACTAACTACCAGACCACAAATAATACACCTCACGTACGCACACAGACACGACTTTAGTAAATTCATGGCGGCACGTAGAAATCACTTCAACACAAATCTCAGCATAGGGGGAAGGTAGCAAGGGGGCGAGACAGGCAGACAGAGAGTGAGAAAGAGAGAGAGAGAGGGAGAGAGAGAGAGAGAGAGAGAGAACAAAATCAAGTCAATATTTCAGACAGATAAACATAATATGCAACGAACTTGTTCACAAACATCAACTGTCAATGACAAACATCATTAAATGTTGATAACAATTCAATCTGCGTGAATAAATCTGTGCATTCGTGTGATGTCTGCCGAAAGAATGTCATGTCATAAACGGGGGTAAGGGGGGGGAGGAGAGGAGAAGACCCACGGTGTTATACATACATTCGTTTGATCAAATGTCACGTGGGCGGTGTATATACATTTATTTTCAATGTTTATTGATGACGATAAAACCCGGAGGGAGTGCAAGTATGTCAAACCTGTGTCACTGGATGTACTTGTTTCTCTTATACTTTGATTGGCAAGTGTCTCACATTGATAGTCCCAGGTGACTGTTTGACTCAATATGGATGTAGGTTCCAATGTCACGAGATAAGCACAAGATAGGCATGTTGTAGACTGATATTCCTGCATGTTGTAGACTGATATTCCTGCATGTTGTAGGCTGATATTCCTACATGTTGTAGACTGATATTCCTGCATGTTGTAGGCTGATGTTCCTGCATGTTGTAGACTGATATTCCTGCATGTTGTAGACTGATATTCCTGCATGTTGTAGACTGATATTCCTGCATGTTGTAGACTGATATTCCTGCATGTTGTAGACTGATATTCCTGCATGTTGTAGACTGATATTCCTGCATGTTGTAGACTGATATTCCTGCATGTTGTAGACTGATGTTCCTGCATGTTGTAGGCTGATATTCCTGCATGTTGTAGGCTGATATTCCTGCATGTTGTAGGCTGATATTCCTGCATGTTGTAGGCTGATATTCCTGCATGTTGTAGACTGATGTTCCTGCATGTTGTAGACTAATATTCCTGCATGTTGTAGGCTGATATTCCTGCATGTTGTAGGCTGATATTCCTGCATGTTGTAGGCTGATATTCCTGCATGTTGTAGACTGATATTCCTGCATGTTGTAGACTGATATTCCTGCATGTTGTAGACTGATATTCCTGCATGTTGTAGACTGATATTCCTGCATGTTGTAGACTGATATTCCTGCATGTTGTAGACTGATATTCCTGCATGTTGTAGACTGATATTCCTGCATGTTGTAGACTGATATTCCTGCATGTTGTAGGCTGATATTCCTGCATGTTGTAGACTGATATTCCTGCATGTTGTAGACTGATATTCCTGCATGTTGTAGGCTGATATTCCTACATGTTGTAGACTGATATTCCTGCATGTTGTAGACTGATATTCCTGCATGTTGTAGACTGATATTCCTGCATGTTGTAGGCTGATATTCCTGCATGTTGTAGACTGATATTCCTGCATGTTGTAGACTGATATTCATGCATGTTGTAGGCTGATATTCCTACATGTTGTAGACTGATATTCCTGCATGTTGTAGACTGATATTCCTGCATGTTGTATACTGATATTCCTGCATGTTGTAGACTGATATTCCTGCATGTTGTAGACTGATTTTCCAATCATGCATATGTGTCTTATGTAAGTCAAGCATATGTGTCTTCTGTAAGTCAATCATATATGTCTTCTGTAAGTCAAGCATATATGTCTTCTGTAAGTCAATCCCCTTGAGGCACGGTGCAGACTGATTTACCAATCTTGCATATGTGTCTTTTGGCTATCACTGGAAATCAAGGGGCCGGAAAGTCAATCCCACACCCAATCTTCTTAGTTGCGTCTTACGACATTCGTGGCAGGCAACTGCCAATTTAGTCAATAACAGGTCGTTGTTTTTTTTTTCGGGTTTGATAATATACAAGCAACTTTCATAGCTAGAAATGTCAGTCAGTAGTCGATATATATTCCAGTTTTTACTCTTAACATATATAATTTTACATACATCTGTCATACAGACATTGTTTAAAAAATGAACACGTATGCAGGATCTGAACCATCAGCCGCCACGACATGGCCATCTACAATATAACACATACTGGCTAATCTGAAATCAATCCTCCTTATAGACTAATATAACTATTCTCGTGAGTTTCAGTGGTCACTACGTCTATACTTTGTTGTGACGGTCAATGAAAATTAAGAGAGTTGTCGATAACTCATTTTAAAATGTTTAATTTCCTATTATCCAGTAGGTTTTATAATGTAGACGGTCACCGATATACACTACCGATGATTTACTCTGATGACATGTCAAGGAGTACACAGTTCATTGAATCTATTGGTGAAGAGATATGCTGACGGACACAAGAACAAGGTATATAAAAAAAAATTCTTGTATAATTGATGTGTTAAAACGTTAAGTTATCAAGACTGATAATATGTACCCACTGCAGCAAAACTGAAATCCAACAGCGAAGCTTGACACAGGGTAATGAAGTTCTGCTAATCAATGTAAACACACATAACACACAAAACGACGTTTCAGCCAAACTGTCTTTATCAAGAATACATTCATAACACACAAAAGCCACGAGTAAAAACGGCACTTGACGCTTACATGGAAGAGAAAAGTATAATATAGATATATCAATACACCTAATATTGATGATGCCTTTTGATCGAAACGCCAATTTGTGTGTGTGTTATTTGTTTCCTCAATTAATAAGAACAAGAAGCAGAATCTACAATGGAAGAGGTGAGACATTCAATCCGAAATACGGAAAAATTCCAGGTAACAACGGAGTAACATCAGGAATGATACAAGCAGGCGGAGATTCCAGTGTTCAACTATATCATACTTTATGCTGCAAAATACGGAAAAGTGGAACATGGCCAGAAGAATGGGAAAAGTCAGTATATATACCCAGGTCCGGCCCTAACAATTGAGGGGCCCAATGCGAAACGGATTGCGCGGGGCCCAATGCGAAACGGATTGCGCGGGGCCCAGTCTGGGTAGGGAAGAGGATAATAAAATAAATTCTAATATTAATTTATGGGACTATGAAGTGCGGCGCCCAATGCGGTCGCATACGTTGCAATGGCCTAAGACCGGCCCTGTATATACCCTTGCCAAAGAAACGATACCATGAACTATGTACCAACTATATAGCAGTAGCACTGATTAGTTTAGTCAGAAAAATACTACTGCAGATCATAATGAAAAGAATACAACACAATTAGATACAGAAATTCATGAAGTTCAAGCCGGTTTTCGAGCAAGAAGAGAAACAAGAGATCACATATTCAACACGGGGAAAATAATTGAGAAATATAGAGAATACGGCCTACATATGTTTCTCATAGACTACACCAATACTTTTGATTGGGTTAAGCTATGGTCTATTATGGGAGACATGGGCTTCCCCGAATATCTAATACATCTTATCGAAACACTATATCACATGCAACAGTAAGAGTGGAGGGAGAAACATCTGAATGGTTTGCTGTTCAATGTGGAGTGTTTGTGCACTCTATCCCCTTATCTTTTTAACATCTATGTAGAGAATATAATGAGAAATGTAAGAGAAGAATTAGAGGAAATTGAGCTCCATCCATTAAATATCAGTGGGTACACGATTCAGAAATAAGATATGCAGATGACTCAGTCTGTCGTACTGCACATCTTGAGGGGCTGAAACAGCTTATCACAACTAAAAATAAATACAGCGGATCCATAATCTATATCTAGATGCACAGAAAACAAAAATTATGACAACAGACAAAACAAAGATCAAACCGATAATCAACATAGACAATATAGAACAAGAATGTGTAAATAAATTCGAATTAAACAGTTCCGGAGTTTGTTCAGTCGAGGTTAAAAGAGGACTCTCAATTGCAACACTCAACACAAATGAGAAAGCTATGGCAAAGTAGTAATAACAACACTAAAGTAGCCATTTTAAGATCACCAGTTTTCCCAGTGGCAACATATGTATGCGAGACTTGGACTTTCAACAAGACTATCGAAAAGAATAAATTCCTTTGAAATGAAGTGCTATAGAAAGATCCTACGAATATCATGGACAGAGAAAAAGAAGAACATTGAAATTTTGAAATTACTGAAACTAAATTAAGGGTGACTTCTAAATACCATAAGAAGGAAGATACGTTATTTTGGACACTTAAAGCGACATGATGGCATCGAAAGGCTGATTCTGGATGACAGAGTGCCAGGCGAGAGAGGAAGAGGAAGACCAAGAAGACGATGGACTAACGATATCGAATAATGTATGAACAGTCTCTGGCCAATGAAGGTATGCTTGCCCGGAACAGAGAGACGTTCAGAGTATCCACGATGAAGACACGTTCTGGAATATGTCACTTGATATATATATATGTGTTTCCAGTAATTAAGATGTCAAGGTAGCTTTGAACGTGGCCGTCGCAATTTAAGATCTGTTAGCTCATTGGAAAACATCCTTCTAAAATTACTCATTCGACATTTCCTGTGACTTTTCATTAGTCACTATGTTTATACTTTGTGTCGACAGAAAATAAAGATCAACAGGAAAGTCAAATGTGTAATTCTATAAGGCTATTTTCAATAAGCAAACATTTCATATATATTCCATGGTCTTGCTTTAACTGAATCATTTATCTATTATACATACATGTGGTCTCAACAAGGTCATCCTTCAAAGACTTTTCCTGTGCTTTCCACTGGCTTTCGACACAAAGAATACACAGAGATCATTGAAAATCACGGAGAAAGTAAAATAGCGTTATTTTCTAGAATAATTGTGGATTTCACAGGACTATATAAAATTGACGAAAGACCCTCTTATAATATGGCTAGAAAACGACACAAATTGGTATCGATGAAGACGGATGTGCCTTGCTATTAGCGCAAACAATGGTGACTACTTATCTCGTTCTTTGGACTACATCCTGCTGAAAAACTAGCAGACCATCGTTCTGCAACAAGAGAAATCTAGCGGGAGTTTGAGAGAACACTGAAAAGAAATACAAATGCACCCTTGTATTGATGGCATCAAAAAGGGGAACGAGAAATAGAAACTATGTCATTTACCATGTCTTTTTAAGATTCAACTAAGGAGGGTTTGGCATGGAGTTGGTTACCATTATATAGGTCAAAGTGACCCAAAAATGTAATGTAACGGGGCGAATAACGGAGAAAAGTTGTAAAAATTATTCGCTATTGCCCTTCTCCGCTTTTCTTTCCTTTCCTATCAGAACCATGTGTGTCTGTAAGTAAGATATGTTTACTGTGGTCTTTGTTTGTCCTGGGACGTTTTAGTCGAAACGTCTTCTATCAATGTGTCTCGTTGCTAGGTTGTTTTATGACTAATTTGTGCAACACATACCTATTTTTGTTAATTTTGATGTTTGCTCTGTGTTACCCCAACCACAAATTTCCTATTTAGGCTTGTTACCGGACACTGGAACTTTATCCCTACATTATGATAACTGGGCGGATTGTAAGAATAAACACAAAAGAATGAAAATAACGAGTGTTTGGTGTTGTCAACACATACTCTTCAACTCATTCGCAAACACCACACCTTCAACGTGTTTACGTCAAGTCCTACTCAATTCCCCCCCCCCCCCCAAATCCACAACAACACGTATTGTTGACTTGCGTATACCAACGGCGGAATACGTCAACGGAAGAACGAAATGGGTCTAGAATCATAATAACAATTATAATCTTCGGTTGCAGCCATCGCGCGCAAGACTAACAGTACTCACATGATTGTCAATAATTACAGAGACTTTTCATGATGGCAACAGGCTAGGGTTAGGAAAGAGAATACTTACGGAAGTCGGCGATTAACAAACATGCTTATTTACAATATTTTGGTATAGCACTTAGATGGGGGGGGGGGGAGAGAAATATAGTTATCATATCAGATACTTGTGGTGGGCACTTTTCATGAAGTGTACAGGAGGTAAATTACTCATTTGAAATACGATATATCTTAAGAGTAGTGCCTGACGCGCATACATCCAGCAGTATGACAGAAACACAAAACTGTTGAAGTAAATAATGCAAGCAGAAACATAGAGACCACTAAAAGAGGTGAACAAACAAAAACGTTACAACCGCTGAAGTCAGATATGTTGTGCCGTTGACCTTTATAAAACAGCGCCGCAATGTATCATCGTTCTCTGGACTACATCCTGTTGGAAATGTAGTAAAACCGGTTGGAAACTGCAGGCCATGGCAGTGACACTAGAGCTACAATGAGTGAAACTACAGAAAATACTGAGTGAAATCGTTGTCTAGGACTTGTATAATTTCTGATTAATTTATCATCATCAAAATATTACAAATCTGGAGTTGAAAGTAAAACTCCACCACCTGACATAAGGAGATAGATTGACATACATAATCCCTAAGGGTTCCATCAACATGATCATCACATGTTCCCAGTACTATATGTTTTATCACTAGCATCCATTTGGACCGTGCTCTTCCATCAGATCTTGTGTGTGAACTTCTTTTTGACAGTTCTGTTTTGTTCCACGGGTCTGTGCTGCCTGCCTACATGGACACAAATGAGGGAACCAGTCTTAGTCTATTTAAGTGGCTGCTTAGTCTGTTGTGTCACGTCCTGATGGATGTTTGTAAACAAAATTGCGTCTCCGACTACATACATTTATAGAGAAATAAACGACAACATAAATTATGTGCCTATAGTATATGTTACTTACCTGTCTGTACAAATCTGCGTTTCAGCTGTCTTTTCCGTTTCTGGAACATACGATGGCTTATATCCTCCTTGGTGCGACCAGACTTAGCCCCATTGTGATTAGTGACTGTAAAGTGACTGTTGACATGCCTCTCAAGGGTCGCCTGAGAATGGAAACGCTGGCCACAGTTGTCCAGTATGCATTTGAAAGGTCTGTGCCCACTGTGACTAACAATATGACGCTCCAACCACGAGTCCGACCAGGACGGCTTGTTGAAGACCTTGCAGTCTGTCCACAAGCAGGCATATGTCTTTTTCTCAATCTGTGACTCCACATGCTTTCGAATGTGCTCAAGAAGGTCACTGGCGTCAAGCCAACATGAACAGCCGCGCCATCTGCACTGCACAGCTGCTGGTGTCACAGGTGAAGATGGTTCTGTTACAAGAGTGGATAATGATGGTAATGAAGATGATGAAAAGAGTGGTTTTGATTTGGATGAAGAGGATGTCGAAGCCTGCGGAGAGGCTGGTTGAGACAATGACTTCTGTGCTGTATTGCTCGAGAGTGGCCTTTGACGAAGGCTAAGGACGGTAGGATTCGGTGAAGCTGATATACACCTAGATGGCACAGCAACAGCAGTACATCCATTAGAGTCATCTGTGTCATCACTGTTACTACTATTGTTAGTGCTGCCTATATTTGAAGATATGGGTCCCTGAGTTGGTAGATGTTGTTGCTGTTGTAAAGCTGATGCAGCAGATGGCTGTGATAATGAAGCTGATAATGGTAACAGCGTTGAAGGCGGCTGAGGCCGTTTAGTGCTGTTGGTGTCATCAGTGACTGGATGTGCAGTGCTGCCTACTGAGAAGATGGAAGTTGAACGTGACGGGGTTGATGTAACTCCTGGACCATGACTGTTAGTGATGCCTCTTCCACTTTGGCTGGACAGTGAGGCTGAGGAAGTCAATGGTGGTGAAGATGATAAAGTAACAGCAGGATGGTGGTGTGCCATACACTTGCTACATGCTTCTCTCATGCTCAAGCCTAAACAACACAATGGTCGGGTGCCATTCTGATAGCCATGGGACAATTTAAGCCCATTGAGCCCGGACTCCCATTTATATCCATTTTGCCCAACAACAGTTGCGATATCTGAACTAAGTTTCTCTTTACAGGCAATGTGTCCCACGATCATCCCATTGATCGACCCTACTGATGGAGATCTATGCGTACGACGTCGAATCACTGCAATTCCTACATCATCAACATCGTGTATAGAGACATCCAAAGATCTTTTTCTGGATGATGTATGTTTCATGTTATCCTGACTATTACTGCTCTCACATGGCGACGGTGGGTAGGAATGTAATGTAGCGGGCCGAGGGGAGCTTGCAGACATGCCCTCACATTCGCATCTCTCCCCCATGTCATGCTTCTCTGTGCACAACACGCCCATTTTTGCAGTTAGAAAGCACGTCCCACTGATGATACTCCTAGGATTACTCTCACTCTCACGTATACGACTTGACTCCTTGAGAGAATCTTTGAGTGAGGGTGAGGTATAGTTGCTGCCACAGTGAGTGATGTGGTTATTGTTATTGTTACCACTGCCAATGTTGCTGCCTTTTTGACTGGAAAAATGGTTAAGACCACTGCTGCTATTTGAACTGGCAGACTCAACGCCTCTAGAATCACCACTCCTTGTCTCTCGACGTGTTCTTAGACTAGCACTGGCTGACTCGGATCTGTCAATGAGAACAACATCAATTGTTAAAGAAAAATGTGCACACATTATAATTCATACAACAATTGATTAGAGCTCTAATTATGCATGCAACAAGTCACTTACAACAAGCACTAATCAAGGATGAAAGTTTCACAAAAATGTCCCTGTAAAACTTTAGGGAAAAAGAAAACATAAAAACTGTGGACATCTGAAACAGCTCAGCAGGATCAGCACTGACTTGGGTCAGGTGACCACAGTACAGAAATCCTATCTGCTTATGATCCGGATGCAGAACGTGAAGGACGACGGGAGTTCCAGTTTCATAACAAAATAGCAGAATAGCAGCCACAGAAAGTATGTAAATAGTGACCAACCGTTTCCACAGTTGTCCTAACAATAATTAAACGACGTAACGAATGGTGTTATTAATTCTGTTAGGTCTTTATTGGAGACGGCCATGCCAGAGGTATAGCCTTAGAATTACCTACATAAGCGTACGACATAGTAGCGTGCGTACAGAGAAACAAGGTTACAACACAGTCATTGCAGATAATATAAATAAAGGCATGTATTAGATACCCTTGGAAAGTTGAATGGAGTCAACTTCAGATATAAAACAATTAGCATTGAACACCACAAAACGTTCCGTTCGTTTGCAAAACTTAGGAACAGTACGTAAATTATGCCAACAATTAGTGAGGAGAGAGGAAAAAGAAGAGGGTCTGAGTAAGTTTGACAGTAGTTGACAAGCGGGAATGGACAAAAGGTTCACGACAGCAATACTGTTTATGGTGTATTTTGTATGGAGTATATATACCAATTAAATGTGTTGAATCTGAAATAAAATAAAAAAAATTAAAAGCTGCATTCATTTAACAACTTAATTTTTCTTGTTAAAATATGAGGTGGGATGGGCGGTCCATGGGTTACCTTATTTTAAGGGGGTTGGGGGGGCAAAGTGACAAAAAACATTGACGTAATTTATAGGCAGCCACACATTGACAAAGAGCATTTTATTCTTTATAAGTTGTTATAAGGATGCAATTTTTTTTCTTCATATTAATGAGTTGGTAAATTTAAAAATAAAATAAAATAGTAGATTAGGACCCCCTACTCTTTGACTTACATGACCTCGTAACATATCTGGAATACCTGATCATGCTACGAACGATTTTCCCGTCAGCATTGCTGACTGAAACATTCAAAGGTTCAATACTGGGAGAATTACATTCGAACTTTTTTGTCAAACCTTGTTATCACAATGGTTAATTTAATCGGAGATTAAAATGTCGCTGGGACTACTTCCGGGTGCATCTTGTGCGCACGATACATAGTTAGTTGATGACCGTGAGGGAGGGGGGATCTCAGTGTGTAGGGCGCAGATCGGGCATCTAGCGACTGTATGCGCGTATGTCTTTATCGATATTTCGTTTCGCTAAAATGTAGGTACTTCTCCCGTGTTGTACAGATTCAAATTGTTGCTAGTCACTCCCCAGTCATTACTGGAGAATGTGAGAATCGCCGTGCAAAAAAAAAAACACACATTGTAGATGTTTGACCCGTGTTGTATGTGATGTTATTTCACTTAGCAATACAAGAACCCTATTTTATATGTGTTTTCTCGCTGTTTCATAAAATAAATACAACACAATGGTCAAGTGTTGCTGAACCAGAAAACACAATGGCCAAGTGCTGCTGAACCAGAAAACAAAATACAACACAATGGTCAAGTGTTGCTGAACCAAAAAACAAAATACAACACAATGGTCAAGTGTTGCTGAACCAAAAAACAAAATACAACACAATGGTCAAGTGTTGCTGAACCAAAAAACAAAATACAACACAATGGTCAATTGCTATACATGAAATAGGAACATCACATACAACACAATGGCGAAATGTTGCTGAACCAGAAAACATGAACATGTATACACAAAGAATAATAAACACTAATTAGAAGTAGCAGTCGTACATCTGATAATAAACGTATGTTTACGGTGTCATAATGACCTGTAACTACTAGCAAACTTGTTTGTTTGCCGACTGCTAATTACAATACACTACTCTCATGAATGTTTAAATACACAACGATTAGGGAAAGATTATCTGGCGAGCACTTCCCTTTCTCGAAACAAAGATGGTTATAATTCCCTATCCGAAACAAAGATGGTTATAATGATTATTGAATGCCATTAGTGAAACACATATATTAGTTCACTTTTCAAAATTGTATGTGTGCCTGCTTTTCATCTGGTCAGGGAATGTATTAACTAATTTGACATGTCGTGTAAATACTGACCGCTTTGTCATAGCACTCGCCACCGCATGTTAATTATACTTAAAATGAAAAATAGATTTCTTACTGTGATTTGAACCCATGCCGTCACGATTGTTAGACAGAAGTTTTAACATATCGGCACCGTAATGTCCATATGACAATTCTTAATTTGTCACCTCAGAAATACGTTAAGTATAACAGAACCAGACGAACAATATCACTCACTATAACTCAAACTTTACCTTTGATTTACCAAATTAAAAGTCGCACAGCAATATTCTCTCACACGGATCAACTCTTCTACGGACGTTTTGAACACAGCGGCACACCACAAGTCAACTTATATGATTTAAAGTGACTTGTCTGCTGTTTACTGAACTTGGTGTATCTTACAATATATATGTACTGAACATAGTTGATGTAACTTAACACAATATATTTTTACAACAATCTTCTAAGCATCAAAAGTAATGCACAATGGTTTATGCCTCCAGGACTGGTGTACTTGATATATACCGCAGAAGGAAATGTTTTTATAACAGACGCGCGACAGCCGACATCAATTATAGCGATGACGTGGTCAGCCAGGCACAAACGTACAAAACTTACACAAAAACGTGTAAAATATCGACTTATTTTTTCTTCTATTCATATCTAGGATTGCGTCAAAGAAATGGTGAAATTAAATACAGTTAAATCAACAGGTGAACATAAAAGGTGAGTCTGTCTGTGAGTAAAAAAAAAAATAACCAGAAATAATAGGCAAAAAAAATTACTACATACCTATATTGATAAAATAGTTAAATACTACTGAATACTACCTTCCCAACATAAAACAGAAATAGTAAAACTGGCGGAAGTAACTAGGAATATACTAACCATGAAGCATAAATAAGGATATGGGGAGAAATGTATAAAGAATGATAAATTTAGACAAGGAAGAGGACGATAACATACGAAATGAAATGACGGACACAAGGAAGTAAATTGCGACAACTTAATTTCGTATTAGAAAACCAATAAATATAGAGATGAAGCAGACAAGGAAGTACGGAGATAAAATATCGTTTCTGATGTCCACTGTTTTATTTTCTCTGGAAGTTTTAAAGAAATACATTACAAAACACATGAACATTTTCAACAAGTGAATAATGTATTGTGATAAATGAAGTAATGTTATGATTAACATGACGGAGATGAAAAACAAATATGACAGAGTCTAAGAGGATTAAACAAGGAACAATTACAACGAGCAGGCGTGAACATGAAGTAGGGAGTAAAACTAACACGATCAACGAGACCAAGAAGTAGGCAGTAAAATGACTATTATAGACACGGAAGCTGAAGGGAGCACGATAACTACCGCTGTAGTAACAATACAGAATGCCAAATAACCCAACAACAGAATTAAACATAATTTTACAAATCGTTTAAAACCGAGATGGACAAAACATTTTTTTTGTGTGGGCCGGATTTAACTTCATTATGTGGTAAGGGAATAAATGTCCGTTTGTGTTACTCCCTTGGAGCACCAAATAGTGAAGACTGAACTAAGAGGTCAGTGCATATAGTACTTTTATATCAACGTGGCGCGTCTGACAAAAATGAATTGTCGGGCGCAGCAATTTAACCCGCAGAAAGCATTTTGTCCACCATTGGGCTAAAATTTAACATCGGTATGAAGCTGTGTTTAACGCTGCACTTTCTTCACCTTCTGCGTTCGTTCTCAAGATCCCACATATAGGCAGAGTGTAGTTTGAAACGGATTGCGTTGTGCCAATATTTAGTTTGCGGTGGGTATCTGTAAGTTCATGTTCTGTTACGGGTGTATCTTTTCTCAATTCTTGTCATGTTACGAGGGCATGTTAGTTTTTGTCATATTACGAAGGAATCTTTGCTAGTTCTTGTCATGTTACGAGGGCATATCTGTTAGTTCTTGTCATGTTACGAGGGCATATCTGTTAGTTCGTGTCATGTTACGAGGGCATATCTGTTAGTTCTTGTTATGTTACGGGGGCATATCTGCTAGTTCTTGTCATGTTAGTTTTTGTCATGTTACGAAGGAATCTCTGCTAGTTCTTGTCATGTTACGAGGGCATATATGTTAGTTCTTGTCATGTTACGAGGGCATATCTGTTAGTTCGTGTCATGTTACGAGGGCATATCTGTTAGTTCTTGTTATGTTACGGGGGCATATCTGCTAGTTCTTGTCATGTTAGTTTTTGTCATGTTACGAAGGAATCTCTGCTAGTTCTTGTCATATTACGAGGGCATATCTGTTAGTTCTTGTCATGTTACGAGGGCATATCTGTTAGTTCTTGTCATGTTACGAGGACATCTGTTAGTTCTTGTCATGTTACGTTAGTTTTTATATTCAGGAGGGTAGCACATATTTGCCCCTGTTCAGTTTAGACTACACCTCCTGTTCTTTGCTCTGCAGTTGAGCTTGCTATACTTAATCTTTGCAACGATTTAAATAGCTATTTCTTTTAAAAAAACACACACAGAAACACCTTTCTGTATTTCTATCAAGTGACTCAAAATACACCAGACTACATGCAGTTCATTTGTGGCTGAGATACGTGAAGGTTGAGGTGATGTTTCTAACAAATGTCAGATGTGGAACAGCTCAAGGTTAAGACAGACACAAGGATAGTGCACATATGAAAATGTTAAGAGGCAGAGATCTGAAAGAAAGGTCATGTTGCTGGTGTCCAAAAGTGCAGCTAAGAATAGCAACGTGAACTACCGTGACCAATCATCAATATAATACTTACTGGCGAAAGTTCCTAATGGCTCATTCGACTTTTTCCCGTTGATTTTCAACGGTCACAATGATTATACTCTGTGTGACAGTCAATGCAAATCAAGGGAATATCATATGAGCCATGCTAATAGCTTTGTTTCCCCCATTAGCCAATAGGTGTTATATTACCCACAATTTTGTCAGTTATTTATTTACACCCCCCCCCTTCTTCCTCCTCTTTATCAACAACTGTTAAGAATTCAGGAGTCCAACTTCCCAATCCTCAAAAAGAACAGAACAAGTATGTCGGAAATAACAATTTATTTCACTTATCTCAAACCGAAAAAAAAGTGTTTACAATTGATACATATTATTTGATGAGAAAATGAACACAAAAACACCTTTTGCTAGATATCTCAAAATCTCGTTGTTAGGTTGTTTTATTTTGGTAACACATCTACCTATTTTTGTTTGTCTTGATATTTTCACTGTGTTACACCAGCCACCTAATTCCTGTTTAGGGTTGGTACCCTACACTGAAACATGTATCCCTTGATATCTCAAAAACGAGTATAGTTTCAATGCACTTTCCGCATGTGTTTTGCCACGTGAATATTAAAGGCTCTGAGAGGACAGCAAAGAATAGTAAAACTGTGGCCGTCATACATGTCGTAAGAAGCGACTAATAAGGTTGCAGAGATGGCTGCCCCATCCCATACAGTATTAAGGTGACTCAGAAGCCATGCTGAAGTCGGATGTCAGGCAAAAAAAGGGGGGGGGGTAATCAGTCAATCTGTAAATCACGACAAAGCCATTACGTTCTCCTGACTACATTCTGCTAGTCTGCAGGAGCTTGAGAACGAAAAAAGAATTATCTGACGTTATTTATGGATGGTCACAGTGTGACTTCCTTCTGTCTCAAACTTCTACGGATTATCTGAATCTAGTCATGACAACGGAATGCGTTGTGTTATGGTGTACAGCTTATCTGTGATATCTGCGTCTTTGGCCTAACACGTCCGACTTCATCATCTACAGGACGGGACAGCCAACTGCACTCAAACCACCTTAGCTGTCTCTTATGCCATGCCTGAATGTAACAGTTTTACTTTATTTGCACCACTTTCGAACCACATCAACACACAGGCACACAGAGTTTACTATTTTGGACTTGACGAACATTCATAACATTTTTGGCTGTAATTTTTTTATGCTATAGTTACGTACAGTGTGCTTCGAACCAGTTCCGTCATGATTATCAGAATAGACCCAGCACTGCCAAACCATGGTTACGGTTTGGTAGAAAAAATGCCAACTGAATACAGTGCGCTACCCTAACAAAAGAGAATGAATGGAACCCGATTTATGGGAACGCGGCAAATTGCACACAGCTACCATCACTATTGTAGCAGAGTAGAAAGATTCGCACAAAGAGAATGTGAACTGGACAAATTAATCAGCTGATTGCAGATGGAGTCGGGCATATTCTTAGCGACCAGAGTTTGTTCATTATTTAGCGTCGATATTATCGACAAGTTGTGAGCCCGACATCTTCCGAGTCTTGGAAAATTATACTTCAGCAGTTTTCGAGATAATTTTTTATCATATTCATGTATTCGCTTTAAAAACTAACAGATAAGGTTGCACGTGACATAACACGTATGTGCGCGCGTGCGTTTTATATATATATATATATATATATATATATATATATATATATATATATATATATATATATATATATATATATATATATATATATATATATATATATATATATATATATATAACGTATTCTATCTTATTTAGGACGTAGCCATCAGCTCAGCATTTTTGGCAATATAAAAACGTGCAGTAGTTTGCCACTGCTTTCTAAACGGTCCGGATGTACAATAATTGCATGTGGAAGGATTCAAACACGGTACTTTGCCCGTCATAGGCGCACAACGTACCACGCCACCGCAGAGCCGGATACACACGCGCGCGCGCACACACATAAACTGAGTCTTTAAAAAGTCATTATGCACCTGTATTTGCTTGGAGAGGATCACGTTAGTGCATATCATCTCTATAGATGACATGGTTATAGACACCATATAAATATATTTCCATATCAGACAACATTCTAGGCAAACATGACACCGCATTTACAAACAATTCTTGAAGTGGAATATTTTAGACCCAACATTTCGGTTTTTGTGTGCGGATTATTAATTCTGTGCTCGGTACCTTCTGACGACGAACAGGAACCGCGCACCAAATGGAGAGTTGCTGCGGGTTGATAAAAGTGGAGCGGACAAGAACCGCAGAAGAAAACGTAAGATAGAGCAAATACTCACGTTAAGACAACACTAGCTAAATATTTGAGCCATATCAAAATGCAGACATAATGCAGTTTCCGATATTTTCTTTATTCAGCACGCTTCACCTAAAAAAATATGGGTGCCCCCTCCCATCAGCAACTACGTACTATATATCCGTGATGATGTGATGCAGTGTAGTTCGTCGACGGCACATATATATGGGGTACACAAGAAGTTAGTTATACAGCAACTACCAGGGTTTGAACAAACGTTGATCCAGTACGACTGGGACTTTACGGGAACAATATTAAATGTGTATTACCCACAGAAATCAATCTTATGTTGATATTTTCTATTTGGAGCAACATTATTGTAAAATAATGAGTGATTAAATTCTCTTACAAAGCCGTATTCATGGCAGGTTATAATTAATTGTAATTTGATCTATAACAAGTGAAACTGAGAACACCTACATTCATTGTTCCATTCTTGTTAATTGTGTATGTAAAAACACGCTGATGCAAATAGAATGTTTCGTCTTGAGAATATATTGTTAGAAATTGATTGGATCAATGTAGGAATTGTTCACATGCGTCACCAACGTCTTGCAAACAGTAATAAGTTCAGAGTGGTCTTCTCTTTGTCTCACTTCGTGCAATTATATTGTTTCCGTCACTTGAAAACAATTTCATTTGTCTCCGTCACTTCAATATAATCTCATGTTGTTTCTGTCACTTCAAAACAATTTGATATTCCCGTCGATAGAAAACATCGTCAATAGAAAACAGTCAATAGAAAACAACCTCATGTCTCTGTCGCTTAGAAACTTAAAAACAATCTCATATTGTCTCTGTCCATTGAAAACACTCTGATGTATCTGTCATTTGAAAACGGTCTGTCGTCTCCGTCACTTGAGAACAATCTGATGTCTCAGTGACTTGAAAATAATCTGATGTTTCCGTCACTTGAAAACAATACCATGTTCGTTTTTATCTCTATGATTTACTAGCGATTAAGTTCTTGCTACCTAGGTGGTGTGGTTGTTTTTTAATTAGCCAAAAGTTCTTGTCATACACAGAACACTCCGATTGTCATTTGTTTACACACGTCTATGTGCTGCCGAGACCCCAAGAGGAGCAAATAGTACATGTAGTATAGTAAAGACAAAGACAATCTTAATTTTTTGGCCACTTCATAAGACAAGCAGGTTAGGAGAACATAGTCACAACAGGCAAAATTGAAGGCAACAGAGACAGAGGGCGAGAACGTTAGAAAATATTAGACAGTTTCACAACCTGGCACGGCAGGGAAACAACAACGTTCTTGATACATAAAACTGTGGACAGAGAGCTGTGGAGAGCCATGACCGCCTACGCCAACGGCATGGCACCTGATGATAATGATGATTAGTATAATGTGAAAGGAAATGAAAGAGATTGACCCACGACATGATGTCCGCTGTAATGCTAAGACCTATGACTGCACTTGAGGAGAATCAATTCTTCCATCTGCAGCATGCTGCGATATTGCAAGAAAGGCACAGTCCTCCGTCCAGTGTAGCACTTTCGAACACGAGTCATTGCACTCGATCGCCACATTGAGTTACCCAAACAAATGGAACTTATAAAAAAGAATGTCAGTTATATCAATATGGAGCTGAAAGTAAAACTCGACTGTCAGGCACAGGTAAGGAAGAGTGGCACATTCATATTCTCTCGGGGTTACATCATTACTATTATAATTATCTGGGGTTTGCTAAGTTTTGACAAGTCTCATACTAATAGATGTGAATGTCACATCAGGACATCAACAATACGATGGTGAATGGTGGACATCAACTCCCTACAGTGATCACTACAACCGCGTATAATTAAAAGAACATGTCATTAGAACGTCGGCGTAGTCGAGTGGTTAGACCTAGACAGCGTGATCGAAATCATCCTTCAAAAGTGACACTACTTGATCTTTTCGGTGTTTTGATTGGCTTTCGACACAGTGTACACAGAGCGACCAATTAAAATCACAAGGAGTCAAACGTCACTTTTGAAGAATTACCCGCTGAATCTACATGACTGCATAATTGATGACGGGCTAGACAAAATCAAGTCCCGTCTGGCAGTATGGAATTTCACATAGAGTCGGTGCCGTCGTGTACAATATCAGGATTGTCGAAGGCACACAAGTGGGAAAATAAAGTAGTTACAAGGTCAGCCAAGGAAGTACGCTAGCCACTCCCAGATATAACCCATTGGCGCACGGAAGCGTCAAAATATGTCGAATAACAATAATTTAGAAATAACCCTTTGTCTATCCAAGTAATAATGAATGATTGTCAGACGAGAAATAATGTTACTTCTTTGCCGAGAATAGATAATAACTTGTGACGCAGATGGTGTTTGCATTTCCGTTCTGTTCCATTGTCTTGTATGGTTGTTTTTCCCGTCTCTATTCATCGACGCATGACGTTGCTTGATCTTTGAAAATAGTAATCTTTCCTCAGCGTGATCTTATCTTGTTTGCTCAAACACAATTTGCACGCATGAATCATACCATATGCGTGCGAATGTAGATGCTTGTGAATGTAGATGCTTGCGAATGTAGGTGCTTGTGAATGTATGTGCGTGCGAATTTAGATGCTTGTTAATGTATGTGCGTGCAAATGTAGGTGCTTGCGAATTATGTGCGTGCGAATGTAGGTGCTTGCGAATTATGTGCGTGCAAATGTAGGTGCTTGCGAATTAAGTGCGTGCGAATGTAGGTGCTTGCGAATTATGTGCTTGTGAATGTATGTGCGTGCGAATGTATGTGCGTGCGAATGTATGTGCGTACGAATGTATGTGCGTATGAATGTATGTGCGTGCGAATGTATATGCTTGTGAAAGTATATGCGCAAAGGATCTCCCCCCCCCCATATCCAGCTTTGTTTTAGCAAACAGCTCAAATGAGTCCAAAGGGCGCAGAAGTGTATTCATTGTACATATTCATTATAATTTTTTTTTTATTTTTGCATTGCGGGTTTCACTCACCCCCTCTAACTGCACAGCACTGCTATGTGCAGAGTACTACTCATAATTCCCTAACTTAAAGCGATAATCCCCTATGGATATCTTTAAAATTGCACTTGCAAATAGGACAACACTACCTGGGATCAAACACGACCGTCTCCAGTAAGACATGTTATCTAGATTGTCACGTGATCGGACACCCCGTCCGATGGGGGAGGGGGACGCTTGTAAGGCTTTCGATTGATGACTATGTATATACTTGGAGTCACCTTGGCTATTTGTGGGATGCGATTCCAAGTATGCAAGAAGTGACCAACCGAAAGCCAACAATAATCAAAAAAACGTAACGAATTGGGTCTTAATTAATTCAGTTGGGAAGTCTCGGCCATGCATCAAACCCATGACCACTTAAACACAAGGCAAATGGCGTATCCACTATTACACGGATATCCCATGTTTGTTTCAGCAATCTACCACAGCAGGCAATGTATTGGTATTTTCTCTAGCAATCCAACCACAGCTGGCCATGTCTTGGTATTTTCTCTAGGAATCTAACCACAGCTGGCCATGTCTTGGTATTTTCTCTAGCAATCTAACCACAGCTGGCCATGTCTTGATATTTTCTCTAGCAATCTAACCACAGCAGGCCATGTCTTGGTATTTTCTCTAGCAATCTAACCACAGCAGGCCATGTCTTGATATTTTCTCTAACACATTTTACTATCCTTAACAAAAGGTAAAGGTTCTGGTTATAGGAGTTACGAACCTACGCCATAGCAAACGGTTTCCCATAAGTGTTCAGCTGTCTAGACAGTAGTTGACCAGAAACCTTCTAACTTGCATCACCTACTGCTCACGCTCAATATCGATGGCACCATTCCTCGGTCTTCTCAGAACATGAGCCGTGGTACACTACTTCCTAGTAGATCAGAGTGAACCGATGAGTAATTCTTATTTCAACCATTAATAGCAAGTGGATTCGAAACCCGGTTAAGCGGGTGAATAACATAACATAACATTACACTACTCTGGCTCTTATCCGTCACAAAATATTCACAAGTACTTCGCGCATTCAGACACATCTCTTACTTATTATCTTCCGCGTGTAAACATCGTGTCTCAATTTATATGTATATCTCCGCACAAAAAATCCAATTATACTTGATGTGATTTGTTTATGAACATTGACAATACTCTCACTTCACTGACCACAATGATAACGACAACGGACATGCCTGATGATTCTACGAAATTGTGTTATCTGTGGGTTAACGCACGCCATGTAATGGCTGCACGTAACATAGCCTAATGATCGACATGAGCCTGCATTTGTATAGGAACTCCGAACACGTATAAGCAATGCTAGTCAAAAGCTATCGTTTGGCTATATTATCTACGTTTCATTAGACGTCGAGATTGTCCCATTATTTCCTTGCAATCATACGCCATCGTGTTTTAATAAAGATTAGAGAAACGTGCACATATCACCAACAATATCTAACTATACACAAGATATCCTTAGTGCACAGATCACGCGCATCTTCCTATAAACAAGATATCCTTAGTGCACAGATCACCAGCAACATCTATATATAAACAAGATATCCTTAGTGCACAGATCACGAGCATCTTTCTATAAAAAGATATCCTAGTGCACAGATGTAAGTAAGCTAGATGTAGCTCGTGATCAAAATCGATCTATAAACAAAGCATTATAAGTGCACACATGAGTAATATCCAACTATAAACAAGGTATTGATGCACGGCTCACCAGTAATATAAGCAAAGTATCATTGGTGCACACAAATCACCATCTGTATCTAACTATAGACAAGATATTTTCTTCTGTTGTGATATTTCTTAGCTCCTGTAAATTCGCAGGATGTTGCCGAGAGAAAGAATATTGGTACACTGTCATAGTTTTACAACATGGATGTGATATTTGAGCATTCTGTCCAACACATCCGACTTCGGCATGACTTTGCATCACTCTTGCCCTGCATCTATGGGGTTGGACAGTCAATTTCACCCCCAGAAAACTCTTTAGCAGAATCTTAGGACATGCGTGTCAGGTCATAGTATTGCCCAAAACACGCAGGCAAAACGAGGTAGTGCATATCGCATGTTTGTTTCTGGATCCCGAAAGAGGAGCAAAGCATAGCAATACTGTTTAGTTTCTATGCATGCCATAAGAGGCGACTAAGGAAGTTTCGAGCGGACCTGACTGTCCCGTCCCATAGAGTCAAAGTGACCCATAAATCGTGCTGAATTCGGATGTGTCAAGTCGAAAGACGAAGATATTGAAATTAAGCTGTAAACTTTAACACACCGCAATCCGCGCTCTGGACTACCCTACGGGCCTGTAAGTACGGGCCGAGAGCGAGCGCAGAAGAAGAATTGGTGCATACTACATCTATATTACTGCTTATCAAGTCTGACTACGCGACTTGTGTCACAGTTCAATTAAACGTCCCTCAAGGATACACTAATGACCAAGTTCATGTTAGCAGCCAATCACAAAATACTGATCTGGGGATATACGCGCTCAAGTCAATTTATTGCATTAAAGGTAACGGTAGGTCAGATGGCAGGAAACTGCCGTCGCGGATGAAGTTAACTCTTAATGTACTAGCCGCAGGAACTATTAGGTGGAGTAGCCAGTTCCCTTTCTTGCCGTCGTCGCCCCCCCCCCCAACTCATGCGTCAGGTACTCATTTACAGCTGAGTCGACTGGAGGAGCGGTTGTGTCAAGTGTAATTCACAACCCGGATTGTTTATGTCCGGTTGTGGTTTCGAATCTGGCAGCTGTAACTGGGTGACAGCAAGAAAGCTCACTCAACTAGGATACCGCATTCCTTATGCATTAAGAAGTTGCAAATTCGAAATTAGCTGTGAATGTTTTGTTTCCAAATGCATTTTTTCGAAGAAAACTAAGATTTTTTAAATCACCGAATACATGAAATAACGTGTGACATTGACTATAACTCAGACGTATAACAATATTTGAATGGCACGAGTAAACAACCCACCAGACAGAAACTAATATGTAACAAATTTGATCTTATTGACACCAGCTGGTAAAGTTACCAGAGAAGTTCTCCCGCCTCAAAAAGAACTTCCGGTGTGTTTGCACTGACAAACAATGGACGTCAGTCACCGACAACAACCAGCTCCCACAAATCGAAGTTGAATAACCTGCGTACTATATGCTTCACGCACACGCAAGTCCCTGATTTGTAGATCCGCGGATCTGATATAATAACACAACAAAACATCTATTATTGCCAGACAAGGCTCCCGGGGAGGAGACCAGAGAACGGCTGAAAGACAATGAAGCAGAGAAAAACGTGACGTGATCAGGAACATTAGCTGTTTATCTGGTTACAAAGCAGAACTCACAATATGGGCCAAGTTGAATCCCTGCAAAATTGGAAACATCTAATTGGGACGCGCTAATAAAATGGTGGAATAGAATCGGCAGCGAGTAAAACTAGGTGGTGTTGACATTCATTTTCATAAATGAATCTTTAGTTCGCATTGTCTTTAGCACATACATACAATAAATCAATTAAACTCGTATCCTCTTAGCATCGGCTTCACTTTTTCTTCTGCTTTTAGCTATATTTCATGAGTTTCTATGTGATCTGATCGCAAACTTGCCGAAACAAAGATGCCATAATTGTATTCTTGGACCCAGTAATCTGAATAGTTTTTGGTTTTCATTTTGTACGGGATGAGAGTAGTCAGTCACATAGCCGAGTCGCTTATTACAAGATACATCTCAGGTCATTTATTTTGGTTCTTCTTCTGCGTTCGTTCTCAAACTCATGCAGATTAGCAGGATGTAGTCCGGAGAACGGAATGAGTTGTGTCATGGTTTACAGCATTGCTGCGATATCTGCGCATTTCGGCCTGACACATCCGACTTCAGCATGGCTTTGGGTCACTGACCCTATATGGGATGGGACAGCCAACTCCATCCCATAACCACTTTAGTCGCCTTTTACGACATGCGTGGAAGGTAAACAATGTTATTATTCTTTGCTCCCCTTTCGGGCCCCGGCAAAACACATGAGATTTTTTTGTTATTCCTTCTATTACATTTAGATCATGGTGCTCTGACCTGGAGAAGATTGTGAGATTCGTACTGGAGACTGGCCTGCAGATCTAGCTAGACCAACAGATTCATGAACGCAGAAGAATAAGAAGATCCTAGTTTCCACAGTCACGTATATACAAAGTTAAAAATTCAATGGGTTTCACATTGATCACGTGTGATTCCCAGAGTTAGTAAAAATAAAGCAACATAATACAGAGGCTCGTGCGATATTCCTGGTCAACGCTTTTATGGATCGTGTCCATGGATGTGGAGGCAGTATGAGAATTTACCAAAAAGATCAGTAAAATATCAGACATTTGCACCAACGCACCCAGTGGCACTTTCCACACACTGAAACGGCATTATTACTCGGTCAGTTGAAATGCAGAGGAAGTGGAAGGACGATCAATGTTGTTGTCCCAAAATGAGATGTTACGATTTGGCGAAGCTTAGAGTACACACTGAATCTGGTGAAGGCAACACTCGCTAGAGAGCAGCGATGTGTATGAGAAACGATAGAGCGGCTTGGAAATTACAATTGTCCAGCACGAGACCTGTCTGTGTAAGTGTTGTTTAAAAAAAAAAGGGTTTAAAAACCGTAGAAGATTGACTTCACTGTACTCGGTTTCCCATATGTACTCCGCTTTTCTCAGCAAAGCGGCACGCCGCCTGTCGAGAGTACCACTCATAACACGTAACTTCAAGCGATAATCCACAGGTATCTCCGAAAAAAATCCACCTTATAAATAAGACGACACGAGCCGGATTCGAACCCGTGACCTCTTGAACACAAGGCGAACAGCTTAACCACTACGCCAGGGAGATCGTTGTTCATGGTCGAGAAAACATAGAAGCCTGCACGTCGAACCACAATTTACCCCATTCAAAGTAGGAATCGGGACTTGGGGTATTGCATCATCATCAAGTGCTGTCTCAGCAACGAAGGGTGGCTGCAACAGACCACAGGCATCATTTATCTTTTATTTTAGTGGTGCACTCTGCTAGACTGTAACCTGTCGACTTATGTTACTCTCCCACTTGTATCTCTGTCTACCTCTTACTTGCCTCCATTCGACAGGGCATTAAATACTCCAACTTAAACATGCTCTCTTTGTTAGGAAAATAGATTTGCATACAGCTCCCCATTGAAAACAGGAAAAGTGTAGAACAAATATTGGGGGGGGGGGGCACGTATTGTTCCAAATTTTGACCGAAGCAGTGTTGAGAGTCGGTCTCTGGCCACCGTGGCAACGTCGAAGAGAACCATTTTGTTGTGGTGACAATGCGAACTTAAGATTCACCCCGTCTGTGAGAACAAAGTAAACCTAGTCTAATTGTCGACTGTCGCCGTTGCCCAACACGACTCAAACACAGAGAGAATTGGGTTCAGTAGCCTAAGGCGCAGATGAGAATTATTTATCGTTGAAAGCGAAGCTCATCACATCCGAGATACTCGTACTCTATCTACTTCTTTGTAATCAATAAAAGGTAGTACTGCTAGTAAGTAAAGTAAAGTAACCCATAGCATTTATTAATGCCGTAGGGGTGTGAGATGTTAGCGATCTCACATTTCACAGGCTCTGCAAATGAGGGCGGTAGCCATCTCCTCTCCCTCGCAGTCTTTACTTCCCGGATTAATCCGGTGCCCATTTAAGGCTGGGTCGACCTGGGAGCCGTTGCGATCTGAAAACATTTCCGCCTCAACTGGGGAATGAACCCAGGACCACTCATATGCGAAGCCAGTGCGCTAACGTACTGCTAGTAGAACTGAATGAAAATAATACTCACGTGGAAGAAAGGTAATGACGTTCTACTGGATAACGACTGACACACTATCACTGTCGGATGCATACGTGAATTAATATATACAAAACACAGAATATAAACATACAAATGACAATACACAGGACATAATCGACGTTTCGAACCAAACGAACGTTATTTGGAACATAATTTGGAACAAAACGTGCTCCCCAATATTTGTTCTACACTTTTCCTGTTTTCAATGGGGAGCTGTTTTCAAAGCTATTTTCCTAACAAGGAGAGCATGTTTAAGTTGGAGTATTTAATGCCCTGTCGAAGGAAGGCGAGTAAGAGGTACACAGAGATACAAGTGGGAGAGTAACATCACAAATGACAGGTTAGTCTAGTGTTCTTTTGGTTTAGTGTTCGAAACGTCGATTATGTCCTGTGTATTGTCATTTGTTTGTTTATATTCTGTGTTTTATTGTATATATTAATTCACGTAGGCATCTGACAGTGATGGTGTGTCAGTCGACATCCAGTAGAACGTCTTCCACGTGAGTACTACTTCTTTGTGTGATTCCATGCAGTTGGCGTGTTTGCGAAGTATCACATCGCCAATGAAAGTGAATCAGCCCAACATATAATTCGACTGTCGCATGTATACATGGCGTATACAGAAGAAATTAGAAAGACAACATGTATTTCATTTCAGTCTTATTTCAGGTAGTCGTCATCACTCATTGTGCTTTATTTCAGAAAGTCAACTCATCACTCATGGTGCCTTATTTGAGAGAGTCATTCATGGCGATAATGACAATGTCTGTAGTAGTTGACTCTACGTGGTAAATATCTTTGCACATTAGAGGAATAGTTAAAATGTGACTTATAGGCTATACACGAAGCTATATTGATCACAAATACCTTCTACAAACACAAGACCCAGTATTCAAATGTCAAGTGCATGATCATGTGAATTGCTCCGAGAAACAAGCTTCAACAAAAGGTTAGAATGAGGCACAGAAATAGGTCAAATGATCTGAGACAATTAAGATATATGCTTGTCTTAAGGCTCAAAAGGAATAGAACGTAAATGTAGTCGGACTTTCACAATATGTACTCCGTACCTCAACAGAGCACGCTACTCCGTAAAACAGAGCTATAATCCCAAAGAAACCTTCGGGAAAATGCAGTTGTAAACATGGCAGTCCAGTCATGACCGTCTACAATATAAGACCTACTAGCTAATGGTAAAACAAGCCTTATTAATGACATTTGACTAATCCCATAACTTCATTTGTCACAATGATTACCGGTATATTTTGTGTGACAGCCAATGAAAATCAAGGCAATAGTCAAATGAGTCATTTTAGAAGGCTTTATTCACAGAATGACACACTGACCAATGGGTCTTATATTTTAGACGGGCATGTTCCAGTTTTGAACCAGGACCCATATGAATGAACACAGAGCAAATGACGTAACAACTACCTCATGGATATCCCCATAGAACTATGGCCACCAGAATCAGCAGTATTTATCAGTCTCGAAAGACAATTGTTATAGTCCGTTCAGATTCGTTTGCCGAGATGTTAAATTATTTTTATCAAAAACGTATTGTTATTTTGGATTGATCATTTGAAGTTAGGTTTAGAATAATAATGTCGCTATAGAAATATTTTTTTATCAAAGAAATGTGATCCAGTATCAAAGATACCTTATTTAACCTATATTTAAAAAAAGTTAATCTAAATTATAAACAACCGCTGGATTATGTAGATGCTTACATCTCACAGCTGATTATTAAATATAAAGGCATGACCCTCACGGTAGAATGTGCACCGTTCTAAAAGTAGTTGTTTCCACTGTACATTTGTATAAAGCAATGTTACATATGGAAATTCCCGTTTAGCACCAAATATTATTTTTCCTGAACTTAGAATTATGTGAAATCAAAAACGGCTATTGACTCGATTTCAAGTCACAAGTCAGAGGCACGTCTCAATATTTACAGAAAGTAGGCGGCACTAAGCATATTACCTTCTGCAAGTCTATGTGAGAATGAATCTGAAAGCGAAATATTTTACTGAGCATAACATTGCTATAAAGATTTATCAATACTTCTGCAGAGAGCGTAAAAAGGGACATCTTTATTGTTCTTTATCAAATCCTGAGAAGAGAACAATGCATATTTTAGGTTTGTGTAAACGTTCATTTGATCGAATAGTGGAAGCAAGCGGATATTTATTGCCAACAAATTCACGAAAGCAAGGAAGGAAAGAAAAGATGGACAGTTTCGATAAGGACCTAGTAAAAAGAGAAATATGTAGAATGTTTGATAAAAACGAAGAAGTGACACTTAGAAAGTTGAAGATTTGGCTGAAAACTAATAACGACATTGAAATATCAAAAACTTTATTATGGAAAACTGTAAGAAATGCAGGCTTCACCTTTAGAAAGTATGCTGGTGGAAAAAACATTATTTGTGAAAAGCCACATCTGGTAGCTCTTAGAAGCAAGTATTTACGTGAAGTGAAGGGAATGCGCGAGAATGGTTATGATATTGTGTATTTAGATGAAACTTGGATCAACGCTCATCATACAAATGAAAAGGAATGGCAGTTAGCAGATGGAAGTATTAAAAGATCAGTACCAAGTAGTAAAGGGCAACGTTTGATAGTTGCACATGCAGGTAGCAGACATAATGGGTTGTTGCAGAATGCTCATCTAATTTTCATTTCAAAATCCATTGACAATAGAGACTACCACTCCGAAATGAATGGGCACATATTCGAAGACTGGATCGAAAAAAGTATTCTTCCAATATTAGATAGACCTTCTTGTCTGATAATGGACAATGCTTCATACCATAACGTAGTGAACGTAGAAGATAGAATCCCAACATCATCAAGTACAAAAGATGCAATCAAAACGTGGCTCATAAAAGAACACATACCAGTTACCGACAGGTACTTGAAACCCGAATTGCTTAACCTTGTAAAACAGACACAACGAACAAAGATATTTAAAATAGACAAGTTAATTGAAGAACATGGTCATAGATGTTTGAGACTACCTCCATATCATGCACACTTAAATCCTATAGAGCTAATTTGGGCAAAAGTTAAAGGACACGTAGCATCTACAAATACAACTTTCAAATTATGTGATATTGAGACACTTACAAATCAGGCTCTATCAAATATACATAAAGACTACTGGGTGAAATGTGAGGATCATGTGTTACGCCAAGAAGAGGAATATTGGAAAAAGGAAGGTTTGTTGTTTGTTCAGCCGAAAACAGTAATCGACCTATTTGACTCGTCTGATTATGAATGATCATTACTCTGATTAAGTCTACACTAAAAAAAGTTTGATTTGCAAAATTTACAAGTTGATTTGTAAAACATTTCATTGCTCAATACCACCCAAGCAATTCAAAAAAATGTTATAAGCAAACCATCAACCATTACTTATAAAAATTAGCCCGCTTGATTCAATACAGAAGTTCAGATATCTTGGATCAACTATTACAGACAAAATTTCCTTACATGAAGAAATATATGTACTTATTTCAAAGGCAGCGACAACATTTGTGAAACGCACACCAAGAGCATGGAACAATATCAAATTGACTCTACGAACAAAAGATATATTTTAAATTTTTTTACACCTGCCACCATGTAAAATTTTGTGGACACGCCTATGGGTCATCATTGCACTAGATTACTGTAAAATATTTTGTTTATGGTCGAAATAATATTTACATGGGCAAACATCAAAAGAATTCGCCGCTTTCAAATAACCGTTACAGCTAGACATCAAGTAACACATATGTTTTCGCGACATGGACATTTTAACAACGTATGCCAAAATTCATGTGAAATCATCAAGAACTTTTTGAATTATAAATCATAACATCTCGGCAAACGAATCTGAACGGACTATAGTGATAATTCGGGGACTTCGTCCGAAGCTAGCTACTTTTGATTCACTCTTTGCCGTCTAGTGCCTAATATACAAACCCTTGCTCCCATCCCACGTACGAATTGTCCAATGACAATTGTGGCCTTAATATGGCTTATTAGTGATCTATGAACTCTTGGTCAATTACATAACTCCTGATTTTCATCACGTGGATGTAACAAATGGTCACCATGACTTGTGATGGACGAATAACAACATACACCCCCTTAGATATTGAGATTTATAGATCTGCCAGCAGGCTCTGTGGCTGCTAGCTACACAGCGTGTCTGTGGATACGCCGGGTTAAAATACCGCCGCGTGCATTTCTGAACTTAGAACGTTTAGAAAGCAATGACAAACTATTGGAAGTAAAAACTGTCTATTTCATGTTTACGTTTCAGTTGACAGGTCTCATACACACGAGGGTCTGCTCAGCGGTAGTTCCTGAAATTACGTTATGTAACCTGCGTATCCTGCAAACGCCCACTTTTGATATTTGAGAGTACAGCCAAAAAAAGTCTTGATTGACTGCTACATACTAAATATGATTTTCTATCAGTTCTTTCAAGATGTCTAGACATACGTACTGAAGAGTTCACCCTTTCCTGAAAAATAAAACAAAAGTGCACTACAAACCAGTGATAGCTCCTTCCATACTAAGCTCTAGAACAGTCTTACCGGCAGATCTCAAACAGCGTCACTGACCTTGGCGGATCCGACCTTTTTATTGGCTGGCGACACAAAGTGACCAGTCGCATCGGCCTAGATAATTGACGCTGTTTGAGATCGATCTTCCCGTGGGACTATTCTGGAGAAAGACGCCCCACACACCCCCACTGAAAATATAGTGCTTTACCACACAAAAAATATATATAACAAGAAGTAAAAGCTTTTTTAAAGAAACACTCGTCGTAATTTAGTAAAGTCTTTCTGATATAGGCCGTAACAATAATAATAATAACACTAATCAAGAACACGTTTAAAAACTATGAGTCGCCATCGTGAAACAAAAATAATAAACTCTGACAGAAATGTTGACTTTCTCTGCGCGTCTGTCATATAATGTAACAACATAATACATGTACCTAATGATGTTTTGTTGAACTGTCGCTCGCCGACACATTAGAATAACAAAAATAATCTAGTAGCACACGATCTACCATTATGTGTGACCTTATAATAATAATGATTCATGATTAACAATTTAAACATTGAGTCGTCTTAAATATTACAATATTACCTTTTAAATAGTTGGCTGAACACAAGGAGGTTTGAAAGAATTATACAATCTAGTTTGTTCGACAAACACTAATAACCAAGTGCTACTGTTGGTGTGTGCACACTGGCAATGAGTAAGTTTCATGATGAAATTACACTTGAAAAATCGCGAATACTTCACAGGATATTGCTCTAAGGATGAGACCCATCCTTGACACAGAATGACATCAGAGGACCACCTACATAACTCTCAGTGCCCAGACTAAAATAACAATATTATCACGTGACGATGTATGTCCGTTTGCGAAACTTTCATGAGGGGAACTCAGTGACGTAGCGCGTGGCTATTGACGAGTACTACATGCCTTCTAGATGAATTAATGAAGACCTAGTTCGTAACGTTATTTTTTATTGTTTGGTGTTTGATTGGTCGCTACTTGCATACTTGGAGTCGCATGCCATAAATAGCCAAGAACGACCAAAAGACTTCACGCAAATCGGAAACTATTTCATGTTTACGTTTCAGTTGACAGGTCTCCTATACTCACGAGGGTCTGCTCAGCGGTTTTTCCTGAAATTACGTTATGTAACCTGCGTATCCTGCAAACGCCCACTTTTGATATTTGAGTGAATATATTATAGTCATACATCAAACGGCGACAGGACAAAACAATAACCTAGTTTTCATAAACTAAATTCAAATAGGCGGCATGAGCACAAATGAAAATAAACAGGAAAATGACGGGAATTGAACCAGGTCCGTTATAGCGGCACCTAATCGCCTTGTAACTCAAGTAAACAGGTTTTCCGTACTTGAACAACTGGTCAAGTATGGAAAACCTTTTGTCAAGTACGGAAATCCTGTTACAATGCGAATCGGTGCCGCTAGAACGAAACTGGTTCACTTCTCGTGAGCCGTGGGAATTATTTTCACAAACTAAGTACTACGCTAAATCAATGAAGTCAAACAGGCATTCTATCGAAATATCGATTTAGTCTGAAATAAAAAATTTAATTAGGAAGCATCAAGAAATCAGACAGAAAGTAACCAAGTCCACCGATTCGCGCCGCAACTGAAGTCACGTTTTCCGAATTCGACCAAAATTAGCATCCCTACAAAATATGTGATTTTAGTCAAAACACGTACAAGTACTCAGGATTTTCAACAAACAATTATTTATATTCTGACTGAAAATTTGTTTTCAAAACTTGAACTTGCTTCGGAAAATGTACCTCCGAAACATTTAAACTTGGTTTTTGTATCACTTTGACGGTGTATGGAATGGTTCAACCAACCACATTCTCATAATCTCCTTAGATTCATCTAAACGCATGCACAGCAGGCCACAGTGTTGCTTTTATTCTCTCCTCTTCAGAGCACTACGTCACAAGATCGAATGGTTCCCGTTTCACGTTCAAAATAACGATATTTTATAAGAAGTCTATATTTTATATGTCATATATATCAAATATACTCCATAACTTGCCATGGTCGTAGGGGTACCAAACATTGGATGCATCAACACACTGTCCCTCCAGCGATTTCTATCTTTGACGATGCGGATGATCTAGGACATATCCCAACTTGTCCAGTCCACGATGTCTGTCCATACTTTTCTTCTTCCTTCTCTGTTTCTTCCACCTTCGAATATTCTTCCACAGCATCGTCGTTGACAAGGAATCATGGCACACATGTACAATCAATACGGTAATGTGTTTATACCACTGTGCCGTCAAATACGCATTTGTTACTTTACTTTTTAGATATAATTAACGTGTATGAACAGTGACCACAAATTTCCCCTTCAGTAAAATAACTACAGAGAGCACACGCAATAAATAACTTCATAAAGTTAGCGTGTGCTAATTTTGAGAGGTATGATTGAATTATCTAATGACTGCTTACAATGTCTGACTTCAGCCACTACGTGTATGTTGACTGATTTCCATAATGACTGCTGATTGAGTTCCCTTACAGTTACATTATATACATTAACGAGTATGACATTGCAATCACCATACTTTCAGATCAAGCTCGTAGATAACGATTCAACTTCTCCCTACCAGGAAATCATAACATGTCTTTTTAGTACTAAGAATTTATACAAAAGCTGGGTAACACTCTCTTCCAGGAAATCATAACATGGACTTTTAGTACTAGGAATTTAACCAAAAGCTGGATAACTCCTCTCTTCTAGGAAATCATAACATGGACTTTTAGTACTAGGAATTTAACCAAAAGCTGGATAACTCCTCTCTTCTAGGAAATCATAACATGGACTTTTAGTACTAGGAATTTAACCAAAAGCTGGATAACTCCTCTCTTCTAGGAAATCATAACATGGACTTTTAGTAGTAGGAATTTAACCAAAAGCTGGATAACTCCTCTCTTCTAGGAAATCATAACATGGAATTTTAGTACTAGGAATTTAACAAAAAGCTGGATAACTCCTCTCTTCTAGGAAATCATAACATGGACTTTTAATACTAGGAATTTAACCAAAAATGGATAACTCCTTTCTTCTAGGAAATCATAACATGGAATTTTAGTACTAGGAATTTAACCAAAAATGGATAACTCCTCTCTTCTAGGAAATCATAACATGGACTTTTAGTACTAGGAATTTAACCAAAAGCTGGATAACTCCTCTCTTCTAGGAAATCATAACATGGAATTTTAGTACTAGGAATTTAACCAAAAATGGATAACTCCTCTCTTCTAGGAAATCATAACATGGACTTTTAGTACTAAGAATTTAACCAAAAGCTGGATAACTCCTCTCTTCTAGGAAATCATAACATGGAATTTTAGTACTAGGAATTTAACCAAAAATGGATAACTCCTCTCTTCTAGGAAATCATAACATGGACTTTTAGTACTAAGAATTTAACCAAAAGCTGGATAACTCCTCTCTTCTTGGAAATCATAACATGGAATTTTAGTACTAAGAATTTAACCAAAAGCTGGATAACTCCTCTCTTCTAGGAAATCATAACATGGACTTTTAGTACTATGAATTTAACCAAAAGCTGGATAATCCTTCTCTCTTCCAGGAAATCATAACATAGACTTTCAGTACTAGGAATTTAAAGCTGGGTAACACCCCACCTCCACAATTGTTCACAAAAAGGTCATCAACATTCTCATGAGAAAGATGGCTTTGCACATGAAAAAGTGCCAATAACATTTGTTTAGATAAACCCTTTCCCATACTGAAGACGTATTCACATCCCTGTTTAATCATGGAGAAAACTCTCATAGTATTATGAAGAAACGTCAATGAACGTTTGTTTACATACCAACCGTTATCGTGACGTAGATATCACCGTAGCAATACCCTTGTATCTGTTATCCTTGAAATTTGTCTGGTATTATTTTCACCGTCTTATTTCATCTTATTATTGACCTCGTGTGTTGCCGTTCCATGCATGTCGTAAGAGAAAACTAAGTAAATTATGGGATGAAGTGAACTGTCTCATCTCATTTTGACTCAAAGTGAGCCATGCCATGATGTCGGATATTTCAGATTGAAAGGGGCAGATATTGCACCAAAGCTGCAAACTATGATACAACGCATTCCGTTCTCCGAACTACATTCTTCTAATCTGTTGAAGTTTGAGAACTAATTCATGACAAGAAGAATACACTTATTATTGCGACTTGTCATTTAGAAAAGTAATTTTCCAATGGATAAACATACGCAAAGCTTTTAAGCTAATTTGTCTAACTTTCTGGGATGAGCATGTCAAGCTTTTGTCAACTAACAATTTCATTACTTTGAAACAGCTTAATTTGGTTTGAGTAACGTCGTTTTATATATATTCTGTTTATATATATAAATATATAATGTGGTCTCTGAGAAGAATAATGAAAACACCATGGACAGCCAAGAAAACTACTGCAGAGGTTCTCATTGATGATGGCGAAAAAGATCAATCATATCAAACATTAGGGGCAGACAGTCAAGGTTTCTAGGGCATGTGCAGAGAAGAACACAGCTTGAACACTTAATAACCACTGGAAAGATCAAAGGGAGAAGAGATAGGGGTCGACAAAGAGAAAATTTACTAGATGGGCTTGTATTGCAGTACGGTAGAAGCTCACCGACCGAGCTTTTGACAACACAAGAGACAGAGAGTTGTGGAGAAACATGATCGCCTACGCCAGTGGGCATGGCACTTGATTGATTGATATAAATATATATATAATGTGTGTTTAATCCTGCTGGAAAATACAAACAGTTGACACGACATCGGTTTATGTTTTACTGTAGCTGATAAGAGTGAGATATACGTGCGCTGGAAAGTTATTTGTTGATTTTGTGTATTTCTTCGTTTGATATTACTTCGCTGATATCTCATAAAGGTGTCGATTTGTCTGGGGTCGTAAATACGTGAGGGGGTGATTGGAAGTGAGTTAAAAATTAACTGTCTGTATACTATAGGGAATACACATTTAAATACTTGCTTTTATTCGATATAAGAATTTAAAAAATAAAGTTCGTTATATTTCAAAAATCCACCATTTACACAGTCACATCATAACATTTAGCCATGCTTATGGGAGAAAATAGGCATCGGGTTCCAAAATCCGCACTTTTACAACGATGAATCAGAGATGTGTTAGCATGTCTGAAACCACCATGTTTACGTTTTTCGAGTCCCTATTGTATTGCATTTTCAGCCATACATGATGAAACGCCTGAGATATAGTGAGACTTTCCTTCATACAATTACGTTTTAAACACATCTGAATAAGAGGCTACTCAAAATATTGCACGCCGCTAAGTTAGTCTTCTGTGTACAAAATAAAGCTCTAGATTAACTTACACTGTACATAGGATCCCAGAGCACAATTGCTACCAATTACCATGGATCAAAACACACGGAACTGTACTATTGTTAATGATACGATTTCTTTCTTTTTTTAAAAAAAAGGCTGCTGAACTCACCATAAATATGGTATAACCCCCATACCAACAAACCCAATAAATATGGTATAACCCCCATACCAACAAACCCAATAAATATGGTATAACCCCCATACCAACAAACCCAATAAATATGGTATAACCCCCATACCAAAAAACCCAATAAATATGGTATAACCCCCACACCAACAAACCCAATAAATATGGTATAACCCCCATACCAACAAACCCAATAAATATGGTATAACCCCCATACCAACAAACCCAATAAATATGGTATAACCCACAATAATCAGCTCATTATCTCAATACCAACAGAAATGATTTAATATAAACAGATGTAGTGTGCACAGATTTCAGTCTAGATATGTAACCACCACACATTTATTGAACAGTGGGGAGTTCACACTAGTACACATGTTCCAAGTTTGCTGAAATGTCTACGTACCTAGCGTGACACTTTGACATTCTTTCTTACTTCAATGTTGTACACATAGTCTAAAAATAAATATAGCGATGTTGTACACACAGTCTAAAAATAAATATAGCGACAGGAATCTCAGAACATTGGAACTTGGCTTATGTGTCAACTATATAATATATATGCACACATGATTTTTTTTCTAGGAAAAATGGTTGGTATACGCTTAATTTGCAAAATATTTATATTTTAATGGTAATATTAGTCTTTGATAATTGACCACTTTGTTGTGTATACTGTGATTCGCCAGCCAAAAGAAACAAGAAAAATGTTGGCTCAGCAAAAATGAAGATGTAGGATCCGCGCGAATAATAAATATGGAGAAAAAATACTTCGGTAAATGGCCACACATAAACTAGATACTGGTTTCATTTGAAAATCATTGCATAGCATGTGGTCACCCTAAAATCTTTACTTGATTTCTACTTGTGGTGCGGTATTCCTTTGTTTGTCACCATGAACAATAAAAGATTTGTCAGCTAAATTAGAATTGATTCATCTAAAGTGATACATGTGACTTTTATTGTGATTTTATTTTGTCTGTCGACACAGATTAGACACACAGTGGCCAATTAAAATCACGGGACAAGTCACATGTGTCTCTTTAGAAGGATTAATTTCGTTTAGTAAGCAAGGCTATATAAATTACGAAAAATAAGGTGAAATTGTCCGGTTTTTGTATGTACATAGTGTGTGATGGATTGAACATACATAGCGATCCGGATTGAAAACATTTATATTAAACTACCTCACTCACTACCTTGCCAAACAAGCACTTGGCTTGAACGCACATGAGAAGAGAAGGATGGGGCAGCTAAGTAACATACTGTAGGTAGATACGGATGGAGCATGTGTTCAAACCAACCCCCCCCCCCCACATGAAACTAGAACATAACATTTTACATTTGAAAGATCTCCAATGATTTCCTCTCAAAAGTCATTAAAACCACATAAAAGTTCCATAGTTTTTTTTTCTAAATTAACCTACCCTCTCCTTTTCACAAGACATATCTACAACCTACGTATAACAAACAGATCAATTGGAAATAATTCAGGTGTAAAGAGAACTATTAGCGGTTGGACATAATTCAATTGTAAAGAGAACTATTAGCGGTTGGAAATAATTCAATTGTAAAGGGAACTATTAGCGGCTCGGAAAAAAAAGAAAGCTTAAAAATGTGATGTGTACAAAAAAGGCATTGGTTAAGTCTCTCCCACACTACAGTGCCAGCGCTTTCCTTGTGCATGTAGGAGAACGTAGCCCAGGCAACAATTAATCGAGAGTTCAATGATAACGGGCATGGCAAAGCGTGGACTGGAAGAGTTCAAAGGAAACAAAAAACATCAAAGCATCCAAATATTCACTGTTATTGTTGTAATGTCGAAACCCCACTGTGAGCCAAGTGATATTTTCCCAGGTCCCGGAGGCCCAGTCTACCCCTGGCCAAAAATGTGCTGACAGCACACTTTCAACATTCCGTCTGCCGATATATTAAGTTAAGGGATTTGTGTGTGATTGATTATGTTGGAGAAGACCAGTTAGCTAGGAACGTTACGTAGTTTCATTTCCTGTTCATATTCATGGGTTACATTCGGGAACAGTGGATGGATGCAGTGAAGAATTCATGTGTACGTAAAGTAACGTTTATTTTTGTGCCGGGACATGCGGGAGTCCAGGGTAATGAGAGAGCAGATAGGTTGGTCGCACACGCTGCTACTACGGCTGTTGGTGGGGCGATGGGTAGGACAGAAATTTTTAACGCCCTATGGGAAAAAGCACGGACAAATGACTGTCTAAGTGACGATGACTCTTGTTCAATGGCTAGAATAAGGGAGCCTGGTTTGAAATGTGGTGTCGCTAGAATGGAGCGGTTTCCTGAGCAAGAAGAATGATGGTCAATTAACCCTTTCACCCCTATGAGATTTCCCAAATGTCAATCCCTGATCCCTAAGGCAAGGGGCACAACCCCTCCAAATTATGGATATGATGATGATAAAATTGCATTTTCTTTCAAATTATTTATCATATCACACTCACACTTGGCAGATCAATAGAAAAATGAAGTCTTGCATAAACCTATATCAAAGATAATTTAAAGATAATTGGGCGAAAAAGAATGATGGTCAATTAACGGCGCACTGGGACCGTCAGTCAACGTGTAATGGCGGATACACTCAAGAAAATATCTGAGCACCTATGGACTTGTCTGGAGTGCAGTGACGATGATCCAACGACTATTTTCATGCTCAAAAGTTACACTGAAGATACTTAACGAGGTCCTTCTCCAGAAGCCATAACCACTGATCTCCAAAAAAGCGCCACGTATCTTGGCTGATCCAACATTTCCGATGATTTTTATTGGCTGACGACATAAAGTGTACGCAGTGACCAATGATCAGTCTCATCGGCCACCTAAATAAGTGGCGCTGTTTTTGGATCACCACGCAGGCCTATCCTAGAAAAAGATGTGCTTGAGCATCATGTCACAGATTCAGTAATGTTTATAACAGATAAAGTGCAATCCCTCTATAGAGTATACGTTTATAACAAAAGTAACGTTTTAAAAACACGTGTCAAAAAAATCCCCAATTAGTTTATTGTATATATATCGAATTGTAGTTACTATATACATATTGTGTGTGTGTGTGTGTGGTCCCGACCAATTTATTATAGAACTCTACTATAATTGCAATAGCGCATGTCGTTGTACAAGGCGAACTATAATAAAGAAATAGTACCTGTAGCCGTGAGCAGGTAGCTCTTTTTAATGGGAGATTCCCAGGGATAAAGGAAGAAAGTGTGCTCTTTGGTAAGATCCGAAGATCACATAATCAACATCTGGTTGCGACTGAATCTGCATACTCTTATGTGGTTGCTGGAAAGGAGAGCAGAACACTTATGAGAGTGTTCCGTGTGCCACGATGCTGGTTTATACTCAGGTAGATCTTGATAGCACATAGTCTTTCTGACACAACCACAGGTCCTCCTCAGTAGAGTAACCGAGGTGACAACCAAACTCGTATATGGTTTGTTATCTCAACGGCATGCGTATGTTCGGAGGATTTATCATAGATGCATGTTTAGCTCCAGGCATTTCAGTGCGGCAGTTATCACAGTATTATCACGTCTTACCATGAGCATAGCATATATTCTGAGACAACTAGTTCATTATTCTCACTCAGATTTATTGACCTATCTTCAGTGATAAGTAGGGCCTACATCTACCATTCCTCATCACCTTGGAATCTGTCATGGAAGGATAATGTGCAATGTCCAATGGTCTGCTATCTTCGTCATCCATGGGCTCTATTTTACAGAAGACAAAAGTAAGAAATCGAGGCAAGACATGCTTTTACAGATTCTCAGCCTATACTGCAAATGTCCTTAGTCGCTTCCTTCTACATGCCTGGAAAGAAGATAGCGGCTCTATTCTTTTCACCCTGAAATAGAAATCCAGACCCTGGTTACTACATGGGCGATGATCGTCATAGATTATAAACTGTGAACTTACTTTGCTGGTAAGAAGATGTGCTTTACCTTCGAGTATATAGATGTGTTATCAAAGAAGTTACGTGGACACGCTACGGAAGTTCAACTAGTTGAAAGAGACTGAGCACTAATGTGAACGCAATAAATATATACTTATAAACCTCAACTATATTATGAATTATTCTAATATCACAAGTTAAAGTAACATCTCAATACAGTGATAGAGAGGAATGCAAGCTGAGTAAGCATTATCAGAGAGACGTATTAGTGCATGACTTGCACCTCAGTGTACGCGAGTGCCGCCATGATTACATGTGACAAATAATGGGATTTGTTTTTTATGTAGGTTTCAATGGGCAAACATCACTGCACTTTGAGCACACTTCGTTAACCCCTTAATTTTAAAATTCATTTCCAAATATTGCTGTGGACGAAAGCTTGAACCCAGTCTTCTCCCGGAATAGTCATAAAGCAGAACTCAAGAGGCGTCATTATCTTAGCTGATCCAACTTTCCCTGTGATTTTCATCGTCTGAAGCGAGGCTATCAACAGAGTACTACAAACCTTCTAACAGAATTAATGAGGTCTTCATTCGTTACTTTTCTTGATTATTCCCATGTTTTCCATTAGCCAATATGTATATACTTGGAATCGCATGCCAAAAATTGCCAAGGTTACTTGAAGTATATAAATAGTAATAATGGTGAAACGTGACAATAATCACAAACGTACTGAATGACGGCTTGTTTACGTTTAGCAGTTAGGTCTTCTATATATGTCACGGTCACGGCTGAAGATACATGGTATACGAATAGACTGATTGGCAGTATAGGAGTCCTGCCAACTAAAACGTAAACCTAGTTTATGATTTCCGTGCTATCTATTGGTCGGCCATGGCTATTTTTGGCATGCGACTCCAAGTATATAAATACTGACCAACGAGAACCAAGAAAATAATAAAACAACGTCACGAGTGGGGTCCCAGTTAAGAGGTCTTCTATTGAAGAAGGTGGTGCGCAAAGCCACCAATGATCGGTATTATCAGCCAAATGAAGTGCCGGTGTTTGTGAGCTGCGCGTAGGAATATTCTGGAGAAGCTCTTGTTTATACACCAGAAATACTCTGCAAACAGAACGTTTTTTTTAACCGTGCCTTGGCGTAAATCTTAATGAGTTCTGCTCTTTGATTTACAGTCAAATAAATGGGGACATTCTCCTTAAAATTGTACATGCTCGACTTTGTGCGCTAGGTCTCAGACGACAAACGTACCAGTGCCAGGCAGCTGGGCATCCGAAGCATTCAGAGAGTAATGGTCCCTTACTTTATGTAAATATTATCTAGAAAACCAGTAGTAAATTCATGATGAGTTGATAGTTGCATCTTGACTGCTTTACAGTTTATGTAACTCTTTCTCTTTTGTGTGCGTGCGTATGTGTACACGCCCCAAACCATTAAACCAATAATTAATCTGAAGATTGAAGTGCAGATATACAATGACATCATCATCAAGTGCCGTCTCCGCAACGAAAGTTGGCTGCAACAAACCTCCAACATCCCCTGTCTCTTGTCTTGGTGGTGCACTCTGCTAGACTAACCTGTCCATCTTGTAATGTTACTCTCCTACATATATCTCTTCGTAACTCTTGCTCGCTTCCCACTGAGTTTACCCTCAAGTAAAGTCTTCAACAAGGTGTCACGCTCTTTAATGTGTTCAATATATTGTATTTGCTTGATCTTTATTTCTCTTACATAATGGCAACGATCTATAAGTCCGACCTAATGGTTCACCAAGAAAACCCTCGCTAATAGTCATGTGAACTCATCATGAATAATCCTTCTAAAATGACGAAATTTTGACTTTTCCGGCGATTTCATTGGCTGACGACAGAGAGTGACCAAAGCATCACACGGGAACAGCAAAATGGATTCACTTTAAAAGGATGATACCGAAAGTCGGGAACAGCTAAATAGATTCACTTTAAAAGGATGATACCGAAAGTCGGGAACAGCTAAATGGATTCACTTTAAAAGGATGATACCGAAAGTCGGGAACAGCTAAATAGATTCACTTTAAAATGATGATACCGAAAGTCGGGAACAGCTAAATGGATTCACTTTAAAATGATGATACCGAAAGTCGGCAACAGCTAAATAGATTCACTTTAAAAGGAAGAAACAGAAAGTCGGGAACAGCTAAATAGATTCACTTTAAAAGGATGATACCGAAAGTCGGGAACAGCTAAATAGATTCACTTTAAAAGGATGATACCGAAAGTCGGGAACAGCTAAATGGATTCACTTTAAAATGATGATACCGAAAGTCGGGAACAGCTAAATAGATTCACTTTAAAAGGATGATACCGAAAGTCGGGAACAGCTAAATAGATTCACTTTAAAAGGATGATACCGAAGGTCGACATGATTATATAATTTCCTAGAGATTAAAAATCCGTTGGTTTAAAATACTAAATATTTTTTTTTTCAAGGACCCGAAAAGGGAGATACGAAAAGTATCACTGGACCCTGTTATGGGAGTCGAAAGAGGCAAGTAAAGAATGTCGGGTTTCACTTTATCATGGACTGAAAGTCATCACAGGACCAGTACTGCAGACCAGCGACGATAGATGACTGCGTATCCCTACTGGAATAAATTCAGAGTAACCGAAATGAAAGCTACATCAGCCTGGAGTTTAGACTGTTCAAATGACCAAAATATGTAATTACCAACATGCCAAACAATATCAGACAAATAAGTGAGATCCAATCTCTAACACAAAGGGTGATATTAGCAAGGATAATTATGAAATAGAAGTATTGCTTGTTGACTTGATAATGGTCGCAATCGTGATTGTTTATAAAAGCTATAATTATTACTATTAATAAGATGTTTTATTCATGGTAACAATTTTCTTAATTATCAGTGTTAATGTGACCCAAATATGAAAAAAAACCGGTTGAAAAGGCATTGAGGATTAATTTCAACGTACTCTGGTTACTCCACATGTACTCCATCGCAACGAAGCGATATACCCAGATTTCCACCCACAGCACTTTGCTCCCTCAGGTTCAGGTAGAGACAATCCACAAGGATATCCGAAACAAATATGTTTCAATGTCACAAGCGGGTTCGAATCCGTTACTTCTACATCAGAAAACGAATGATGTAACCACTACGCCAGGAAGATCTTTCATGCTTCACATGTGTCACGCTGAAATATGATGTATCGGACCGAAAGGCGGAGATATCAAAATAAAAATGTAAACTACCGGTACTACTAAACAGTACATTACTTTTGAGCCTGAGGAGGAACGCTGAAGAAAGAAGAAAGTTGCCAGATAATTCAGCATTACACCATTTCAATGTTGAAACACTTGCCAGGAATTTAATTAACATAAGAGCAGTTTTACAGACAACGGAAGAATGGACAGAGGTATCGAGACAATAATTCAAAAAGGGAACTACGTAAATTACACCAGAACTTACAATAATTTAAAACACAAATATATTCCGAGGGAAACCAAATGGTAAACTACAAATTAAATCTTCACACAAACATTGTGTTATTAATGTGATACATGGACACTAACTAAAGAACAAAAGAGAACGCTTACTACGTATGGAATGATAACTAAGAAAAGCAGCAAAACTGAACCAGATTAGATCATATGAAGAATGAAGAGATTTCAAGAACTGTTAGAACAAGGTAAGTGGTAAAATATATTGCAAGAACTGTTGGAACACGGTAAGTGGTAAAATATATTGCAAGAACTGTTAGAACAAGGTAAGTGGTAAAATATATTGCAAGAACTGTTAGAACAAGGTAAGTGGTAAAATATATTGAAAGTCAGAGACAAATGGTTCTGCCACTTAATAAGCCTGAGCCCTTATTGGTCAGCAGCAAGATCATACACCATGAAAATGGAAACGGCACGAGGCAGACCAAAACGAAGATTGATTCAAGGAGTTACCAACGTTCCGAAACGTCGCAATATTCCTGAATATCAAGATACCAAACGTGCCATAGCCAGAAAACCGATCGCCATATACATATATACATAATACACATACATACATATTACATATATACAAACACATACATACTACATATATGCATGTATGTGTACAGGGGAGTATATATACATGTATATATACAGGGTAGTATATATATATATATATATATATATATATATATATATATATATACTCCCCTCCCCCGTCAGGATACGGGGAGACATAATGAGTGGAAAATACATATTTCTCTGTGCATATGTTCTAACTTTCTTCAGATATATGCCCTGGTAGGTCGAAATCGTTATCATTCAAACAGAAGTCTGTTCTTGAGAAACGTGTAATCGATAAAGCTCAAGTGGTTAATGATCAATTAAGCTAGCTCATAAAGCTGTGTTCTAACATGAGATGAGTTTGTTTCAAGAGATTTTGTGCACTACTGTTGAACGATGGTGTTCTTGCAATATGGGTTTTTATCTAGGATATGGTATAGGAAAGTGAGAAATGTGAGGGTGTTCACAGAAACATTGTGTTTTATGTCTAAGAGAGGGTACAGTGTTCACAGAAACATTGTGTTTTATGTCTAAAAGAGGGTACAGTGTTCACAGAAACATTGTGTTTTATGTCTAAGGGGTACAGTGTTCACAGAAACATTGTATTTTATGTCTAAGGGGTACAGTGTTCACAGAAACATTGTGTTTTATGTCTAAGAGAGGGTACAGTGTTCACAGATACACTGTGTTTTATGTCTAAGAGAGGGTAGTGTTCACAGAAACATTGTGCTTTATGTCTAAGAGAGGGTACAGTGTTCACAGAAACATTGTGTTTTATGTCTAAGGGGTACAGTGTTCACAGAAACATTGTGTTTTATGTCTAAGAGAGGGTAGTGTTCACAGAAACATTTTTTTATATGTCTAAAAGAGGGTACAGTGTTCACAGAAACATTGTGTTTTATGTCTAAGAGAGGGTACAGTGTTCACAGAAACATTTTTTTTATATGTCTAAAAGAGGGTACAGTGTTCACAGAAACATTGTGTTTTATGTCTAAAAGAGGGTACAGTGTTCACAGAAACATTGTGTTTTATGTCTAAGGGGTACAGTGTTCACAGAAACATTGTGTTTATGTCTAAGAGAGGGTACAGTGTTCACATAAACATTGTGTTTTATGTCTAAGAGAGGGTACAGTGTTCACAGAAACATTGTGTTTTATGTCTAAGATAGGTACAGTGTTCACAGAAACATTGTGTTTTATGTCTAAGAGAGAGTGTACTGAGAAATAAAGAAGTACAATAGTATTGTATTTTATAGAAAATAAAACCAACTACTCTGAAAAAAATTACTGAAAGTCAGGAACAATACGCATAATTTAAAATTAACCTAAAAAAATTTGTTCAGAGAAAGTAGACACTAAAATGAAATTACTAGCAGAGACAACTGACACTCTAAGAATGAAATTACTAGCAGTCCGAGACAGCAGACACTCTAAGAATGAAATTACTAGCAGTCCGAGACAGCAGACACTCTAAAAGTGAAATTACTAGCAGTCAGAGAAAACATACTCTAAGAATGAAATTACTAGCAGTCAGAGACAATATACACTCTAAGAATGAAATTACTAGCAGTCAGAGAAAACAGACACACTAGAGAATAGAGGTCGCCAACAAAAAAAAACACCAGACAGCAACAACTATATTATGCCAACACAGAAGTCATTATGTTCCAAATGTAGGTCAGGACAGCAAGCAGTTGTCTGGATTTCATCCTGTACTTAGGAAAAGAACAAATCTTGACTTTGTGGTTGTTATAATAACAGACGACAGTAAGTAAACGTTCACATCTCTGATTGCATAGCTCAATTTACTGAACGGAACCGTTGTTTTATGGCTGAGTGCAAACATGTCTGATCGGGGAATAAACCGGGCCAAGGTACTGGCTTACTCAAGTAATCTTCAACAAGATGAACTTTAATATAAAGGATTTATACAAACTCATGCAGTAAATAATTGTATAAATCTATGCATCGATCTCAACACACAGACTTCACACAAACACACACAGATAATTAAAAAGATAGTACAGAAACATACATACAGTTATATATCACATAAGCACAGATAACGAAACGTATAATACATAAACTGAAATAATGAAATATATTCTACTCAAACACACATAGTTTTATATGTATGTATGTTTTATATGTATGTAATATATAAACTATTTCACATAATCAAATATATTTATCACATAAACACATACCATTAAATACATATCGCACAAAAATATGAAAAGTTGGTTATCATATTCTATTCAGGAGAAAGTGATGAACCCGACATTTTTGGCTGTAGTGATTTCCTAGGTAATACTATATTGTAACCACAAACAATTAGTTCTGTATGTTGTCATTGCTTTTATAACGGTATGGATGTATATTTAGTTACCTGCGACGGGGTTTGAACATCGTTACTTGGCCGTCGGAGAGGCGCTCATGGCATGCCGCCACGGAGTCGAATAGCACATAAACACAGATAATTAAATATATTGCAAATAATGTATTAATTTTTTTTAAATATATGAAAGACATATTGTATGGAAAAGCGCTACTGTTGTTTGGTTAGACTCCATTAATACACCCATATTATCGCCAGCAGGATGTGGACGATCGGCTTTCAAACCACAAGAAAATTAATAAAGTCGTTTTTATGAGGCAGGTCGACTACACTCTACCAGTGAGTCGACCATTGTACACATAAACACTTTGATAAATCTGTCTGAAGAACGACATGTGCTGTGTCATGGTTTACAGCTTGGCTGAGATATCTGTATCTACTGGTCTCACATCCGATTTCGGCATGAACTCTGGGGTGTCATTTTGATCGCCCTATGGGGTGGAACAGTCAACCACACCACCCAAAATCCTTTTATTCGCCATTTATGGCGTGCGTGCTATGGTAACAGTGTCACTATTCGTTGCTCCCCTTTCGATCACCGGCACTGCACGAGCAGGGACAATACTAAGAACTTATACGTGTCTCCAGGTACATACGATTCTAAAACATCCAGTTCAAAAATGCTTTTCAAAAAAGTACTTAGACATCCTGCGATTAGATCACGCACCGTCTTTAAATGAAGGTTGCTTACAACCAAGATCACGCACCGTCTCTAAATGAAGGTTGCCTACAACCACCAAGATCATGCACCGTCTCTAAATGAAGGTTGGATACAACCAATCTCTAACAGTTCCTGGGACATCCAGCGATTAGATCATGCATATCTCTAAATGAAGATTGGCTACAACCAATCTCTAATACTTTTTGTCTCTTACTCTGACAAATATAATGTTCTGGTTTGGAACGCGTACACCAACTAATTATCTTTCCCTGAAAGTAAGTTATTCAAGCAAATTTCATGTCTTTGTTGATATTAATATTATGTCTATATTTCGGTAATGGGTTATCTTTATTCCCTATTATGTTATAATCATGAAATTCTGCCTATACTTCTGTATATTCATGTCGAAATAATTTTTATTGTATCCTCTAAATTATAGCACATTGTCTCATAAGAAGATATAAACACAACACATAACACATTATGCCCCATGAGAAGATATAAACACAACACATTATGCCCCATGAGAAGATATAAACACAACACATTATTCCCCACGAGAAGATATAAACACAACACATTATTCCCCACGAGAAGATATAAACACAACACATTATGCCCCATGAGAAGATATAAACACATTATGCCCCATGAGAAGATATAAACACAACACATTGTGCCCCATGAGAAGATATAAACACAACACATTATGCCCCATGAGAAGATATAAACACAACACATTATGTCCCATGAGAGGATATAAACACATTATGCCCCATGAGAAGATATAAACACAACACATAACACATTATGCCCCATGAGAAGATATAAACACAACACATTATGCCCCATGAGAAGATATAAACACAACAAATTGTGCCCCATGAGAAGATATAAACACAACACATTGTGCCCCATGAGAAGATATAAACACAACACATTATGCCCCATGAGAGGATATAAACACATTATGCCCCATGAGAAGATATAAACACAACACATAACACATAACACATTGTGCCCCATGAGAAGATATAAACACAACACATAACACATTATGCCCCATGAGAAGATATAAATACAACACATTATGCCCCATGCGAAGATATAAACACAACACATTATGCCCCATGAGAAGATATAAACACAACACATAACACATTATGCCCCATGAGAAGATATAAACACAACACATTATGTCCCATGAGAAGGTATAAACACAACACATTATGTGCCATGAGAAGGTATAAACACAACACATTATGTCCCATTAATAGATATAAACACAACACATTAAACAAAAACTAATGCGTACGTCATAGCCTACCTTGTTTTTCTTTAGATCAGTACGTCCACCAAAAACTTCGAACATCATGCATGCAAAACATTAACAAACCATAGAAGAAAGTGAAGCTATTTTACTTATACAAATGACATACCATTTTCTACTAGTGCACATTAATCATGGACGGTATAAGCTAGGAAACTGTCATACCAATATTAGATATTCTCTCCAGATAATCTATTGAACTAAGTGTCCACTTTAGGTTCTACTCTACAGCACGGTCACATCAATTCATGTTGTTTGAACACTACACACATGTGCACTCACAAAATACAGTGAATAACCAGTTTTACACTTCGTCAAGGAACATATGAATATATGTCTAAATGTGGAGTAGAATGATCGTGTCGTGACACAACCACGTGGGTGAGGTCGACACACAGAGTAGGCGATCACCTCTAAGATACGTGCGTAACATATCATCTTCAGTTACGCCCATAGCTTCTATTTATAAAGTGTGATTTCTTATTCACCCCCTCTCTCATGAAGGTAGCATTATTTATGTATTTATCCCGTCCCTTTGGATCTGTAACCTAAGCAAATTATATATGATTTTCCGGATATCTGGAATAAGACAGAGCTACTAGTACGACTTATCTGACATTATGTGACAAATTATATATGATTTTCAGGATATCTGGAATAAGACAGAGCTACTAGTACGACTTATCTGACATTATGTGACAAATTATATATGATTTTCCGGATATCTGGAATAAGACAGAGCTACTAGTACGACTTATCTGACATTATGTGACAAATTATATATGATTTTCCGGATATCTGGAATAAGACAGAGCTACTAGTACGACTTATCTGACATTATGTGACAAATTATAGCTCCCACCACTACGTTTCACGGCATCTTTAAAAAAAATATAAGTGTAGATAATATAGTTGCATCATCCAGCAATTAGACAATAAGCCACACGTAGTTAGTTCGACAATAAACCACACGTAGTAAGTTTGACAAACCACACGTAGTTAGTTCGACAATAAACCACACGTAGTTAGTTCGACAATAAACCACACGTAGTTAGTTCGACAATAAACCACACGTAGTTAGTTCGACAATAAACCACACGTAGTAAGTTTGACAATAAACCACACGTAGTTAGTTCGACAATAAACCACACGTAGTAAGTTTGACAATAAACCACATGTAGTTAGACAATTAACCAATTAAAAAAGAAAAAAAGATATAAGTGGTTAAACTACAGACAATACATATCCTTCACACCCCCCCCCCCCCCAGGTTGGTAATATTTCGGATTCACATGTTACAAATTGCTGCCTGGTCTGATCGTCCTTTTCCAACCTATGTCCCCTGCTCAAATATCAATCTCTGATGTTGCTAATAAGTTCAGTTGATTAAATTCCCATGTCCTGCTGCCAACATATACAGAGAGATTCTCTCTATCTCCCCATCTGCATGTATGACCATCGTCAATATAAGACGTGTGCTAAATTGGGAATCATCCCTCTAAAGTGATGCAGTCGACTTTTCTAGTGAATGTCATTGGCTGTCGACACAAGGTAAAGAAAATGAATAAAACCTTCATGAAAAATCGCATGTGTCACTTTCGAATGTTGCGAGACAGATAGGTACAACTGCGGACTGAACCCAGAGACCGCAGAACATATTCTTCATGTATGTCAACTATGTCAAGGGAGAAAACATGACCTACAGTGACGGCACTCTTTCCAAGATTAGGGGATGGCCTGAAGCGAATTACACAGTTCATTGAAGCTATTGGCGCTGTAACCTGATAACTGACTACAGAAAAATGAAGACGAAGAATTATTTACGATGAAACAGTCGAATTATAATTGGCGGAAGACACAACATCACTTATACTGTAGCAACCTAGCTGTAAACTGCGACATTATATAACGAACGAGGTAGAACAAAAACTAGCCTCGATGATATGCATAAAGAATGTAATTAACAGCTTGTGAATGTGCCACAGAACACACATGCGAGATAAAAATAAAACAACACAACAGTAACCATAGCAACATCCTTATCGCATATCAACATGCAAGCTGACGATGGAGATGAATATATCTCTACAATATATGAAATTCAGTTCTTACATCAATGTAACGCGCCCGTGTGTGGCGTGGCCCGGACGAGGAGTAAAGAATAACACATTTTACCTTTCATGCATGTCGTAGGAAGACACTAAGGTTGTGGCGTGAAGTTGGCTGTACCATTCCATATATCCACAATGTTATCCAGAAGCCATGATGAAGTGGGATGTGGTACGCCCAAAGGCCCATATATCGCAAATAATATATAAACAATGATATAACGCAATTCGTTTTCGGATTACATCCTGATAATGTGCAGGAGTTTGAGAACGAACACAGAAGTCTTTAACTAACTTTGTTGTTCATCTTCTACCATCGGGATGTATATGTTAACTAGTAAGAATGAAAACACCATTAGCAGTCTCTGTTCTGATAGTGTTTCAACCCACGTCTCTGTTCTGGTGGTGCTTAAACCCCCGTCTCTGCTCTGGTGGTGCGTCATCCCCGTCTCTGCTCTGGTTGTTTCAATTCCTGTCCCTGTTCTGGTTGTGTTTGAATCCAATTCTCGATCTTACATATAACTTCTCTTTCATTGTATGTCCTCAGCCTAGATTCTCTTTTTAAAATACTCGCAATATTTTCTTCCAATAAAATTAACATACCAGCATTGTCTTGTTATGATAAGGATAGATGATTGGAAGAGTAAGAGTGGTGTTGATGAGTTCTGCCCACTTCATGAGCTATTAAACAAAGAGACAACTTTTCATCATCATCATCATCAGGTGTCATGCCGGCTGGCGTAGGCGATCATGGCTCTTCACGGCTCTCTATCTCCAGTATTATCTATCTAGATCGTTGTTGTTTCCGTGCCGTGCTAGGTTGTTACTGTTATTCTCATGTTGTCGCCCTCTCTGACAGTCCATGTTATTGGTTTATTGTCCAAGACTAGCATCAATATGTTAGTATACGAGTTTTCTTGATATTTAAGTTTACACTTAAATACGCTTTCACTTTACTTTCTATCATTACATACATTAACTAATTCTTCAAGGTCTTCCTCAATTTTAGCAATCAGACTGTGTCATCTGCATATCGTAAATTATTTATGATATGTCCTCCCACTGATATTTCTGAGATATCAACTATAGCACGCATTATGTTTTCACTGTATAAAGAGAACAGGCCTGGTGAAAGTTCTCATCCCAATCTAACTTTGTTTTGTTTGTGGAAAGGGGCTAAATTGATTTCCTACTCTTATTGCTGCTGTTCGTTGCCAGTACTCTTTTTTTTTTAAAGTGAATTAATTATGTATTTCCGATCTTCTCGTTCTCAAACTCCCGCAAACTAGCATGGTGGGTGTTGCACTACCTGGGAAAATAACTATTACAACACATTCCTCCTTCACTAATAGCCACTATATAGTTACAACACAGCTACCACCACCTGGCACAAGGAAGAAAGTGAAAACTCGCAACCCAGGGAATCAGATGAGCAAACAGGGTTAGCACGGAGAAAGAAATTCACCGTATAATGGTTGCCAAATATGCTCCTTTCTACCAGAAACATCCGACTTCGCCATGGCTTCTGAATCGCGTTGACCCTTTACGCGATGGGGCAACCACCTCATCAGGAATATTCGAAAAAAACAAACCACTTTATAAACGAGACGACGAAGCGGTATTCAAACCCGCGACCTCTTCAGCACAGCGCAACTAGCTTAACCACTGCACCAGGGAGTCGTCATAAAATTAAAATAACCAAGAAGGTGGGAAGCAAGATATCCAAGATCCCCTGAACATGACACTCACGGATGCAATAAGATTGGCTCCAGATTACTTGAACATGACGCTCACAAAATCAGTAAGATTGGCTCAAGATCACTTGAACATGACACTCACAGATGCAATGAAATTGGCTCAAGATCACTTGAACATGACACTCACAGATGCAATGAAATTGGCTCAAGATCACTTGAACATGACACTCACAGATGCAATGAAATTGGCTCAAGATCACTTGAACATGACACTAACAGATGCAATGAAATTGGCTCACGATCCCCTGAACATGACACTCACAGATGCAATGAAATTGGCTCAAGATCACTTGAACATGACACTCACAGATGCAATGAAATTGGCTCACGATCACTTGAACATGACACTCACAGAATCAGTAAGATTGGCTCAAGATCGACATGAGTATAAGTATTTATGAAATTACATCATTGCACTCGTGTTTGGCCCATACGTTCTCGTGCATCCTCACTCCCTACATTGTCCTTTATCAGTTACTTTATCCCACTAGCAACGGGGGCACTATTGGCGGAAGATTCCAGAACAGATACTGCAAGACAGAAGCGGGCACGTAGAAAAGAAAAAAACATCTCAACCTCACATAGACACCCTCTATTGTTGTCAGAATCTGTAAAAGAACATTTTGTGCGCGCACTGGACTTGTTAGTCATTTAAAAACGCACTATTAACTTTATCATTATTTTTATTACTTATTGTTATTATTATTATGGTTGAGTTTTTGGTCATCGTCGATAACGACGGACAAACATCATCATCCCAATAGCCAACTATTCATTCCCTGCCTATGGTGATGATGACTTTCTGGAACGATGTCATGTTCTTACCCTGTGTAAATCCATTCTTCTCCTCCAACTATTATCTCGACAGAGGTCACCTGCCCAATTGTCTGTCCTCTCCATTTGTGCCATCCAATGCATCCCTCTTGTTATTCTCCTACACTGGATATTGGCAATGTTCCTGTGTAAGGGTGCCTATTAACAGATGTAACTGAAGCAGAAAATAACAGAAACGTTATCCAATTAGTGAGCCCTGAACGGCCTTATCTGTTACCTGTTATAAAATCGAGTGAAGGCAATGCTTCAGTGTGACATAGGACCGTGCCAATTTCTACTGCACACACAAAGAACATCAACTCACAATAAAAAAAATAAATAGCTGTTTGAATCAATGGTGGTCATTGTAATTCATTTCTAAATATACGGCTGTAATAAAGCGGTGCATGCAACAGAAGTACTCCAAAACAATCAATTGTTTCCGCTTGTGGATATCATTGTATATAATAACCATGATCCTCAGCAATATATGTCCTATTGGCTAATGGGGCATCAAGCCTTCTACAATGACTCATTTGACTATTGCCTTGATTTTGATTGGTTGTCACACAAAGAATAATCCGAATGGTCAAATAAGTTAAGTCTGATTTCCCCATTAGACCGGTTCTATATTGTAGACGATCACGATAATAACCACAGTCCCAGCGTCATCATCATCATCATCAAGTCCTGAACAGGACGTAGCAGTCATCACAGCCTTTCGAAACGTCGATCATGAGCCAGTCTTCCTGCTTGTGTTAGTGCTATATTCAGGTGGTCTTTGATATATTGCGTCCATCTTCTTCTTGTTTTGCCTCTTGTTCGTTTTCCTGGCTTCATCCCCTCCATTATGGTCTTCCCTAGGTTGTCTAGGCGGTCAAAATATTACAGATTTCTGGAAAGAACCATGTAATTTAGCCAGTTTTCTTTTACATGTATTTTTCTCAGGATGGCTGGCTACATTGGTGATATTTTTGGTTCATATTAAATCTGAGGATTTTTTCTGCAATATGTTACTACTTCTTCTTATTCTTCTTCTTCAGCGCACATTCTCAAATTCGGCTGGATCTCTCGTGTAGCAGGACAATGCTCTTACTAGATTTCCGCAGGATGTAGTCCACATAATGGAAATGCATTGTGTCGTAATTTTATTTGCGCCAATGACCCGACACATCCTTCTTCGGTAGTACTTTGTTTCCAATACTGCTATTTTATTTTTACTTTATTGGTGATTGTCCAGGAATCACACCCATATATTGCCACTGGGAATATGCAAGCTCTTAGGAATGTTAGTTTTGTTGGCAGCAGTTCAGCCATATGTTTTTCATTTATATCAGCTTCTTTGATGCGATAACCAGCCTTCTTCTGACTTCTTTATAACAATCACCGTTACTGTTGATAAGGGAATCAAGGTATTCTAAACTCTTGACTCTTTCTAGTTCGCCGTTGTTGATACTGATTGAGAACTTGCTAGTGGTTTTGTCGTTTGTCATATCTTGGTCTTGTTTCCATTCAGAAATAGGTTTTGTTTTTCACTATATTCTTTAATGGAGTTTATGAGGTATTGAGATCTGCTTGACCGTGTGCCAATAGTGTTGTATCGCGAAAGTCACCAGACAGGAGACGTGTTCGATAAAACTAAAACGCGAACATGAACTAGTCACCAATATGCGTAAAATCTTTGGTTGGCCTTGCATGCGACTTCAAGTATGTAAATAGCGACCAATTAAATGTCCAACAATAATCAAAATCGTAACGGAAGGGGTCCAAATTCATTCAGCCAGGAGACTTGTATTGTCGTGAGCCAAGGTTGTATCATCAGCATACCTTAATTCTGGTATCTTGTGACCTCCGATGTTGAGTGGAGGTCACCCTGACCCTAATCACAGAGCTTGACATCACTATAAGACCTAACTGCAAAAATAGTAAACAGGCCTTCATTCGCTACATTATTTTATTATTGTCATGTTTCTATTGGTTACTATTTATATACTTGAAGTAGCTTTCGGCTATTTTTGGCATGCGATTCCAAAAAAGTATATAAATACTGACCAACAGAAAACAAGGAAATAATCAAGAAAGTTAACGAATAAAGGTCTAATTAATTCAGAGAACAGGTCTTCTACTGCCGATCGGTCGCGTCAACGATTATCCGACAAAATAATAATAGATCCTTTAAGTATCACTTTGATGTGATTGGCTGTCCACATATAAAATGCTGAAACATGTTTGAACATATAAACCAGTTGTTCCCCAACTTTTTCCGCTGATTATCATTTTGGACATGTTACAAATAACAATCTACACAGGGCCGGCCCTAACAATTGAGGGGCCCAATGCGAAACTGATTGCGCGGGGCCCAATAGTGACCAACTACAAGGCAAACAATAATAAAAACACGTAACGAATTGGGTCCAACTTAATTTAGTGAAAACGTCTTCTACTGGAGTCGTTAACTACGTGATTTAACTTCGCTTCCACTTATTCAACCATGTTGTAGAGAACAAACGCATTAACAGTAGTATAATTTAACAGTACCGTGTATTTCGCTCTTTTTTTTCTTAAATATATTGTTTGAAAATATGCTTCTATTTTTTTTTCTTAAATATTATTCGAAAAAAATGTTTACATTTTTAACATAAAATCAATCAAGCCTTTATTGTATTAAATTCCCAAATTGCTGCGCGCCCTCCTTGAGATCACCTCACGTGTTTCCCAACAGTTTGAGAACCGTTGACATAGACCCTCCTGAGTAGGAGACTTCTCATTGCACACCGCTGAACGTTAGCGTCTTCTGAATATGATCGAAATCTCCGAAGGGACCTCTCCCCGAGTGCGTTAAGAAAACAAGAGCGTTATCACTCGTATCATTCGCACTTGGGGATTGAAACCGACGTACAGCTAAACATAACTGTTGTAATACGCTTCAACATTAGGGAAGATATGCCATCAGAATTAATTAGTGCACATTTGTGTTAGCGAAGACAGATCAGAGAATATTGTGCCACAAGGTAATATTTCAGGTTAAAGTCATTTAATTAGAAGTTGTTAGACATTAGAAATGGTAATAACATGAACAAATACATTGTCGAGTAACATTACAAGAGAAAATGAAATTGATGTAGTAATGTCTGCATACAACAAGTGCCGACCTGTTTCTAAAGATATTTGTTGAGACGGGGTATATAACTACTAAAGGGAGCCACGTTAGCGCACTGGCTTCGCATACGAGTGGTTCTGGGCTCACCCCAGTTGAGGGGGAAATGTTTTTCAGATCGCTTCCGGGTCGACCCAGTCTTAAATGGGTACCGGATTAATCCGGGAAGTAAAGACTGCGAGGAAGAGGAGATGACTACCGACCTCATATGCAGAGCCTGTGAAATGTGAGATCGCTAACATCTCACACCCCTACGGCATTTATAAATGCTATGGGTTACTTTACTTTACATAACTACATCTGTAGGTAGTTGATGAAATAACTGCATGTTTAGGAGTCATCTTCTGAAGAGGGACGACATAATCCCAATCGCAGTTATTAGTTCGGTAAATGACTATTGTAAATGTCAGCGTCATTGTTCTATTTCAGACGTTCTGGTCATGATTTATATGTTATGATTTTTGTTCAAGAGATAAACCCTATCAACACCAAATGCCTATCTTGGAAATGATATACAACAAAATAGTTACAGCGTAACATTGGTTCAAGCCATGGCAGTCTACGGTACAAGACCTACCGACTAATTTTAAATCAAGTCTTTTTTTTAAAGTAAAAATAAAAACACTTTTGACCATTTCCGAGATTTTCATTGACTGTTCCACTATAAGTATAATTATAGTGACCCGTGAAAATCGCCAGAATAGTCACATTAGTCATTGAGAAGTTTGATTTTCTATTAGTCATTAGCTTTTATATTGTAGATGGTCATAATCAAGATATGGTTTCAATAACTACACCCTGTCAGTGAGAAATATCTACATCAGGGGTGGGCAGTCCATGGGCCAAAACCAACCTGTTAACCAGATTTACTAGTACGCTAGGACAAGGCGATTATTAGCTGGTGGATTTGTCTTGGTAGTCCAAGACACGCCTTTTTCGATCTGAGATTGGCTAAGAGCCATAATTGCCAGTGCATATTCCACCTTGGCCACCACCAAACCCTGGTTCAAAAGAAATAACCTCTGCTCACACTGCGCAGCAGCCATAACCTTCATTGCTGCTAAGTCTTTGTCTGCCCTTATGATAACGTGGTCAACATTGTCCCTGAGACTTCCGTAAAGAAAAAAAAAAAAAGAAAAAAAAAAACACACACACACACACACACATCCAGGTATCTCATTGTGCTGGTTCTTTCTAACCTGTTCTCAGACAACAAAATATGTGGCTTGGGTGTCTTTACCATGTGATTGTTCAAGGAAAACCAAGTCACGAATGCCCAAGAAGGATTTACTACTGCTCCCATATCTCTAAACCATTTCGTCAGTCTGTCCAGCTCCCCCTGTAGTTGCACGACGTACTCTTCTCGATTTCTGCCCTGCTTATACTCCAGGATGTTGTCGGCGCACGACATTGTTATGCCAGCATTGAGGCAAACAGTGGATTGAGGCCTTGAGAAAGGAGCGGTTGAAAGTAGTTAAATTTTATTTTCGTGCCAGGACATGTGGGTGTTCGAAGCAATGAAAGAGTAGGTTAACTGACCTCATTCGCGACTGGCACAGGGAGATAAGGCAAGCTGACCATTTGAGCTCCATAAGAGATATAACATGCGAGAGTGAGACTAGTGTGGATGATGATTTCTTTTCAATGTCCAGGATTAATTATCAGGGTTTTGAAATGCGGTGTTGCTAAAAGTGAACATTGTGGAAGGCACAGCGGAATAATGGTCAACCAGCAGAGGACCGGTACTGACAGCAGAAATATAATGGTGGTTACACTTAAGGAGAGATCGGAACAATTATGGATGTGTTCAATTTGCAGTGATGATGATCCGACGACTAACTAACGCTATTTTCAACATTCCTCCCTGTGGCTATATCGAGGCGTTGTGCGTGTAAGTATTAAATACGTTGGTATCTGATCTTAGGGCTCACTGCTTGCAACTCCTAGTTATTAAAAAAAGCTTGTTGGCCGTCATCTCACACAATTGATGGTCAATCTGGCCCACGAAGGATGCCAACCTACGATCTAGATGAATTCTGCAACTGCAAACCCGTAACTGTCAGGAACATCGCTAACAATGCCTACCGGTAAGCTTTTAGGTATCGCAAGTCAAATATGGCTGGCGTTGTGCGTTTACACCCCCAACCCACTTTGTCATTTCTTTAAACATGTAAATAAAGACTCTAGAAGAGAACACACCACAAGACATGTTTGAATACTCACATAATCTCAAATACATGCTTGGATGGCACAAACAATCAACAACAATCATGCTGTAACGACGTGACAATCAACTCTAATAATAACGTAACATCCATGTGTAATTAGTATGTTATGTTTAAGCAAAATTAACCGATGTCGGAAGATCTGATGGTCTTATCAGTGGCACTCCAGACCAACCTGCCATAAAGCAGCACACCTCTAGTAGATGACACGCATCTAGGAGAGATTTGCTCTTGAGAAAGGTCTACGGCACTTTATCTTTACAATCCCGTTTTCTCCTCCATGTGAGTAGGTCTCTTCAACAAGCATTGTTCACCCGTGACCTTCGACAGTACTATAAAACCTTTCTACAGAATTCAGCAGGACTTCATTCGTTATGTTTCTGATTATTGTCATGTTTGCGTTGGTCACTATTTATATACAAATCTCCAGCTACAAAATCCCCAAATTTTGTAGTATCAAAAATAGTATGAAATAAAGTCCAGGAGAAACCCCTACCACCGATTGAACGACATGATACAAAAGAGCTCTATTGCTCATACTTCCTGGGGATTAAAACAAAACAAATCATACAGTGGAATCCCTCTATAGCGCAATCTGTTGTAACAAATTTCCCTCTATAACAACACTTCAAAATCCCCCAAATATATTTATTCTATATTGTTTGTACTGTATATAACGAATTTCTGTTATTACATGCATATTTTGTTGCTCCGTATTAAGTTATTACGGGATTCCACTGTAATTAAACGACTGCAAAATAATGAATATAGCAAACCCCATACCGAACACACAATGAGATTCAAGTGACTTCTACAGTTGATGTGATGCCTGTGTGTAAATGGGACGGAATGTGTGCCATGATAAATAGATGCCCACAACAGCAAAGAAGCAACAGAATAACGACGGTGTTTCATTACCTGATCTCATTGCTCGTCCGTGTGTTTGTTCCATCTCTCTCCCACAAACCATTCAAGTGACAGCTATTTACCGGCGGGCCAGCCGCCGAAGTTGTTTCACAGCTGATTATACTACCGCTGATTCGTCTGAATCGTTTAAGAGGCGAGTGTGTTGAACTGTCCTCGAGGACCACATCAGAACTGCTGCTGCTGCTTCTAGAGCTACCTCCTGTCGACAAGGATGCACTGTATGCTGAAAATAATTCTTCGAGTTGCAGCTCACCACTACTGTTCAATTTCCTCTTGCGGGGAGTTGACGACGTGGATGATGGAGAAGGGGTATCCATCACCTCGATGCTGTATTTTCTGCTCCCCGACGACAACGATGAGGTTGGCGACGATGGAGAAGTATCGTCACCATCCATAAAACTACTGCCACTGCTGCTTCTCCGATTAGACAGAGACAATGATGGATCATCTTCTACACTTTTAACAGCTATACTATTAATGCCACTTCTACGCCGTCGTGGCAGCAGCAACGATGTCGATAACGATGACAGCGGCGACGACCTACTCCTCCTAGGCCAGAGGTAGGACTGGTGATGCAGTCGCCACCCCGCTTTCTGTCGTATAAGCATAGGTTGGCGTTGTATGTCAGATAATCTACACAAGAGAATCTGCGATCAGAAATAATTCACAGGTACGTGGTTACAATCAAATACACTTTGAACGCAATTATCCAAACATTACGAACGGTTCCATATCACACTGTCAGCTGCAACCCATAAACTGGTATGACAGATAACTGGTTGGTTAATATACAATTGTTTACAAAATGCACATATAAGAAATATGCCAAATCGACGAGTTCGACGACATGCAGATGCCAACAGCACATCCCGTTATTTTGCACAAACAAAATTGCGATTTTATGTTTTGCCCATGCCAAGATCTTAGTCACATTGATAAATGCTGGATCATAGGACTATACGTTCCTTAACGTTGCAAGTTTCTTTGTAACCAGGCGATGCTATAGTCACATGCACTGAACCCGTTATACGATAAACTGACTCACAGTTGCCTCTAGGTTTCCGAAGATGTAAAAGAGACACATATCTAGGTCAGTGGGTTGCAGACAAAAATCATTCAACGTCTGCCTAAATTTGATAGCAACACGTAATTCAGCGTGAATGAACGTGAGCCAAGTCTGTTTCAATGTAAATGATGTCAGCCCCCTACCGCACTACCCTGAATAACGCGGCGAACGGTTCACCTGCTTCACAACTCACTGCACAATGTCTGGTGTTATCCACCCACAGTACAGCAATTACTGCTTTAATATCACTCTGCACACAGACGACATCATGTGTCTCTGAGAATTAAAAATGTGTCAGTTATAGCGATATTCTAACAACCCCAAACATCTAAAAAAAAAAAAAAAACATAATATACTTAATTAAGAAAGAAAATGATATGACAACTCATCATAATAGTCTGCCGTCTCCGCAACGAAGTTTGGATGCAACGGAATTCCAAAATAGTATGTCTTTTGCCCTGGTAGTACACTCTGTTAGACTATTATGTTCATATTATGTTTCTCCCCCATTCGTTTTACAGCGTAATTCTTGCCCCTTGGCTCCACCTTCAGGTAAGGTCCTTCAACATAGTGTCATCTTTTAATATGTCCAAAATATGTTATTTGATTTGTATTATGTTTAATAGTTTTTTTCCATACGAGTGTTGCCAGGGTCTCTGTTTTTTTCCATTCTATTACGTTCTCCCAATTCTTCTAAATATTCACATCTCAAAGGCATCAATTCTGTGTTCATTTATTAATGTCAAAATCTATACCAGCTCGATAAGAGTTATTTTAAAATAAACACAGCTGCTGCCGAAATAATAACCGTGGAAGAAGCTGTTGTAACATGTCCACATATACAAACACTTACTTCGCCATCACATCATCGTAAAAACTCACTAACACTGCTCAAGTGTCAAATGTGTCCAAGCAAAGCAAATGAGGATTTACAATAATAAAACCTACTGTCATTCCTGTCACGTGACGTTTTCTTTCCAGAACGTTGTCTTCCCAATGAACTCTCTGAACCCCTCTCTGTTTTGGGCGATGCATGCAGCTTGCATTTTCCAACAATGTATTCATGTTATATTTAATGTCATCAGTCCAATCCATGTCTTCATGGTCTGCCCTTTCTCCTCCACTTCCCAGATACTCTTCCCTCCATTATTTGTATTTCTAAACAGTTGTCTCTTTCTATGATCAAACAGGTGTAGATTTCTTTTTGCTATTGTGTTATCTAACCAACACTCTGGAATCTTCAATGTGTTTATAGTATCTGAGTTTCTCTTTTTTTTACTTCCATGATATTCTAAGTATCTTTCTATAGCATTTCATCTTAAAGGCGTTGATCTTCTTTACCGCTGACTTCCTTACGGCCCATGTTTCACAGCCGTATGCTGCAGCCGGAAAAATAAAAGTTCATAGCATTAATAATTTCGTTTCTATTTTGTTGTTTTTCCATGTTTTAAAATGACTGTAAATCATTGGTTCTTTTATACACTATACCATGGGTATGCTTCAAAAATATGCTATTAATATGCCCTGTTCATTTATCTTGATCCCTGTCCTGGATCTTACACCCCCCCCCCCACGGTCTTTAGATGCACTGGAGTGCAGTCTTTCTGACTTACAACCTCTATTCCCACGTTCTTTTCCCTCTCACCATCTTCACTTCATTGTTTCATTACTTCATTGTCCTGAGCTACCATCGGACTGATCTCAGATCATGGAAAGTGATTTTCTATTTTAATTTCAAATTTGTGATCCTTTACTTGTTACTCCTACTACTCATACCTGATTACATTAACTATTACCTAAAAAATATAGCTTATGTACATGTTTTAATCTACTCTACTTACATCTATTTCTCCTATAGTAACACATATGTCTACATAGTTTTTCTGTCTAACTTATATTCCAGTCTGTGTGTTTGTCTTTATCATGACAAAGGTCTAGTGGTCGAAACGTTTAATCTACGTATTCGTCATATTCGTGAAACGAATATTTAATCACTTTTTAGTTATTTTATTAATTTAAATTTATTACGTGTTTCTCAACCGTAGACACACATACCAGTGGACCACATCTTATGGAAAAGGCCACATGAAGAAGGAAAAAAAAAATTCGAGGGTCACCAACTTTTCTGAGTCGGTTACAGAAATATCAGTCGGACATCATTTAGAAATAAGTTATGAAATTACAAAAGAATGTATGATTCCTCTCGTTTACAAAACTAATATGGCGAAAGGGAAAATCACGTAGTATTGGACAATGAAGATAAATTTATTATAAAAGGAGACCAGGGAACAGGGGAGTTTTATAGCTACTACTTTAAATTATCCGTACGTACATCGCTGGTTTTCAAAGAGATATCACCAGGAGCAGCTGTAGCAGGCAGAGAGTGAGTGAGAGAGAGAGAGAGAGAGATAATAAGAGAACGGGGAGACTACGACATGTGCAGACATGAAAAAGTAAATAAATACAGACACAACAAATCTGTTTGGAGTGACATCCACTCAAATAAAGCTTGTAGACAAACCTACAAACTCCTAGAAATATGGTGCATATTCCAGGTTTCCCAAGTCAGATTTCTTTGTATAGACTTCTGAGACAACAGGTATATTAAATAAAGTATAGTTCTCCCGGGCTACATTACACAAGCAAACGCATCCCTCCAGAATGAAGACCAAAATTTGGTGGATGATGAGGGCCAAAGGTTACAATAATATGTACCTTGGAGGTTGTGATTAGCCGAATAACCTCCATTCTTGTTGATGGTAAAAAAAGGCTGAAAATGGGCCTGCGTCCGCGTCTGAAGGAAGTGTACCACAGCATGAGATGTAACTTTGTATTTTAATCTCATAAGTGGTTGATGGATAAGGAGCTGTTATCTTTTATTTTGTGATGAGACACGGCTCTTTCAAATATGACGGCCGTTAGTCAATATTGGTTATATCTCCAAAATGTTGTTCCTGTCCTGCATTAGATGCACTGGAGTGCAGTCTTCCTGACTTACCTCCTCTGTTCCCGGGTTCTTTTCCCTCCCAATAGTATGGCCCTCATAGTGTCATTTGCTCTAGTCTTTTTTGGCCCTCATCATCCCTCCCGTTCATAAATTACGCCAACAGGGGGGAAAAAGTTTGGCATTACTGACAGTAGGATGGAGAGGTAGTTCAAATAACGAGTGACTAATAAACGGGTCGGCGAGAGAGTGATTTGGACACTACACTACCGCCGCTCTCATGAGTTCCATAAAGACATAAATACGTAAAGAAAATAAAGATAATAGTTATGAATCAATCAGAGTCATATCACATTGATTGCCCAACCTAATCAGTGGTTAAACAGAAGCTGGACTAATGTCGCCATTCCTCGACACTTCCAGAGCATGATTATTGGTACCCTACTTCCTGGTGGCTGGTTGAACCACAGGAGTAATTTTTATTTCACACCTGGAATAACCAGTAGACTAGAAACTCGGGTTTGCTAGTCAGCTCATGCATTATTTCTCCCGTGTGTTGCCGGGGCCCGAAAGGGGAGCAAAGAATAGCAACACTGTTTACTTTCTATGCATGTCGTAAAAGGCGACTAAGAAGGTTACGGGATGGAGTTGGCTGTCCCATCCCATATAGGGTCAGTGACTCAAAGCCATGCTGAAGTCTGATGTGTCAGGCCGAAAGGCGCAGATAGCGCAGCAATGCTGTAAACCATGACACAACGCATTCCGTTCTCCGGACTACATCCTGCTAATCTGCAGGAGTTTTAGAACGAACGTAGAAAAAAAAGAAGAAAATGCATTATTTAACTGTACACTATTACGGCCCCATAGACGCATATAAAGGTATTTATTTACACATGTAAACAAGCATGGCACAATGTATTCTGTTATCTTGGCTACGTCCTTCTAATGTGTAGGAATTTGAGAACATACGTAAAGTAAGAAGTATATAGTAACGAAATAGACAATATCCCAATGGCTTCTGTAAGATTCCAATAGTCTTTATTTCTATCTACAGTCAAACTTCTAATTTTATCACGACCAAGCATGCACTATTAAATCGTGTTGGTATGTGACAATACCTAGAGATGATTTCGTAATAACTGCAATAACAACCAGCAAGGTACCGCAGTAACCAGACAGTTGTTTTCGTTGGTTTACAGGAAATATTGTAATGTATGTCTGTTGTGACTACCTGCGTAGATTCTGTCAAGATTTCATAAATATTTTGATATTTCGTTTTTAGACTAACTTTACTGGTGCGAATAACAAAACATAGTAAACAATACAACACAAACAACCGTAGTACTGCAATAACGTCTTGCAATTAGTTCCGGTGATCATTCTTAAATGTAGTCGTTGAACATTCGTAGATTACAAACTAACGCTAGTCGACCTATGTTTTGAAGAGAATAAAAGAACATAAATGGGGAAAGTAATGTCAGCAGACCTCGAGATTGCAAGAAAGTCAAAACAAAACCGTTTTAGTGTTAACATTGGTTTCTGAAACCAATTTTTATTATTATAGTGCGAGAAATTATTGCTGTGTGGATATCCATTGTGGCGGTGTCGCAGCTAGCGTTTATCTGCTCTAGTGTTTTGTCTAGTGGACTTGAAAGGGTTCGAAGACCTAGGAAGTACAGTATAGTAGTCATGATAAGGACTGTTAGAGAGGAACAGAAGCCTTCAAATGGCTGATTGAAGTTCTGACAATGTCTACTGGTAGCCACAATCAGGCTATACATTACGTCAACAATTAGGGAGAATGGCGCTGAAAAATATGAGCTGTTGACGGGAAATGGAAGAACGGAAAGGGCGGGGTTGACAACAAATTGATTTCAATAATACTGTTTGTGAACACTGATTGGATTGTTTGAATTTGAAACATTTTTCTAAACATGTAAAAAACAAAACAACTACGTATTTCTCTGCAAAAACAAAGATGGGGAGGTATTATGACAGTTGCTGTCGAAAGCTGGGGGATGGGGGGGGGGGGTACCATAAACTGTTGACGTAATATATGGACGGTACCTAAGAAGAAATTATTGTCAAAAACAGGAATCACAGATGTCGTGAAAATGAATTGTGGTAGAAAACTCCTTGATGAGCTAGTGACACGAGTGATGTTCCAATACAGTTGTGTTACTGGAAATCAGATGTGATTGCAAACGTGCTATGATATGATCTGGTTGCTGATCCAGCGGTCCATGGACTCATGCCCTTTGACCCAATGCCATTAAATGGCATTATATTGCTGGGAAGCTGATATGATCTCGGCAAGGTTACCTCGACTGATTTGTGAAATATATTACTTTCATTTTAATCCTGCCAGTTTTCAAGTTACTTATCGTTCTTGTCCATTTGATCATGGCCTTCGTTGTGTGAATGGCTGTTCATGTTATGTCTGAACGTGATTGATAAAACTGAGTATCTGGTCCTTTAATGAATGTTCACCAGTATAGCTAGAATATGTACGATCTTGTATGTACTGTAATAGAGCTCTCGAAAATGATTGCTTACAACCGTCTGCTACTGTGACATGGCACATCCATGATCGTCTCAAATAAAGAACTAGCAGAATCAAAACAAGCATTCAAACGAGACGATTTCGCTTATTGTCATGATTTTCTTTGGTCACTATTTATTTTCTTTGCATATTCTTTGCCTGCTAACGAACACTAAAGAAATTCCCGGAAATAATGAAAAACACAAAGTAAAAAGGTTCATTTTCATACTGTTGGTAGGACTTACCTTACGACTAATCACGGTTAATTCCGTAGGATTGTCTTGTGCATAGAGATCCATGTTGCAATGATTAAGAAGCTATATTCTTCAAGTGGCAACATTGGTTGCGAAATTTGTGCAATGACATGCGCAATGGAAAAGAAAATATCATTTGAAATAAAACGTTACAGAAATGTCATAAGAATAAAATAGAAAGACGATCCAACACAGACAACTGTAAAGACCCCTGAAAATGGCTCCTCAAAACTATCAAAACAATTTGAAGAAAACATACTTTGGGCATATACAACAAAAAAAGACAAAATGGTATAGAAAGATTAAGCATGGATGGAAAGATGCAAGGAAGGAGAACAAGTGGCAGACCATAACTACGAAGAACACCGAATATCAAAGACCTTTTGAATATGACACTGTGACAGCTGTGCAGTTTATGCAGAACCGAAACCTTACAGGATTACATCACAGACAACGTTCTGCAAAAGACATACCACATATAATAAAAGATCATTGGTTGATCGTGACGTCCTTACAGGATATGCTATGTATCCTTTCAAACCAACTAGAGGCGTATAATTTATCTATCAACTGCAAATATACATTTTACCTAATTAAAATTAGACGGCACACACACTATGTCATCACCTACCTAAGTGACTAACGTCCAACGAAAATAATAATAAATAACTATCCATATCAACTGGTTAGTGTGAAGGTTTTCACTTTTTGCTTTACAAATATCAATGACGTCTCTTGACTGTATGCCGTCGGGTTAGACAGATAAGTGGGTCACTAGTTCAGCCAGGGATACTGTTCACATTCCTGATGACGCGCGGCTAAAAGTACTCGTGTGTATCGATCGTCGGGTCACTCTAATAAACCAGGGTTGACATATTGGCTATTTCACCGCCAATTTCAGTATTCACTGCCCGTGAAATTTGTTTTCAATAATTTGAAAACGTATTAGCTTTTACCATTTCCTTGCTTTTGGCACTGGTAGAAACACTTTGTCTCCAGGGATTATTTATTTCCTGTTTTCCAAATCACGATCAAGAACCAGTATGCAACTCTAGATGCTGTTAGTGCACGAACTTGCCCAACTACACTCGAAACCACTAGCCATAATTATATACACAAATGGCTCCGTTAACAGAAACACAAATAAAAGCGGTTGGGGTTTTGTTGCCTACAAAAACGGCGTGAAGTTGGTTTAGAAATCATCAACACATTCTACTGTCACCAATTGTTACAGCATCACTTAATTGGTTGATAACTGATACATCAACACACTCGGTAATACTCAGACTCGCAAAGCATGCTGCGCAAGATAGAAAAGTTCATGCTAAGAAAAGAATGGTGGGGCTTATTGAACAACTCAGTTGTCCAGAGCATTACATGGATATACTGCCCTGGTCATGCTGGGGTCAGAGGAAACGAGAGAGCCGACTTATTGACAGGCAATGCAGCGATCGACGACACAGTGCTGAGAAGAGATAAATCAGACTTAATCAATACAGTAATATATTCATTTCACGATGCAGATGATGTCAATGAGGCTGAGAACGTACACATACAGATAATGTTAGAAATGGGAGTATCTATGTGAGGGAAGAAAAAGTAATTTTTTTTAAAAAGTCCAGAAGATCACACAATCAACAACTGACCGGGACTCTGAGTTTACATACACTGGGTTGGCTGATGGAGTGGAGGACGGAACACTTATGGGAATGTCCCGCGTGCTGTGAAGCCAGTTTCTAATCAAGAATCAAGATGCCGTTATTAAATTCAAGCTTACAACGGTATTTCACCGATATCACACTCACTGTTCACAAGTTTCTGTACATAATTCATTTATGATTTGTCATAGTTCACCTGAAATTCTCACCTTCAAACCACACACAAAGCGGTTTGAACTACCTGACAACCCTACAAATAATCATTTCCACACGTATCTTATCTACACAGTGCCATGTTGCAGTAACTACTATAACAATGTATTCCCTATTAATTGAACGCACTACAACAGATGTAAATACGCCACAAATACGTAACCGGAACTACACTAATTGCGTCATCGCTCACTATAGAAAAATACGCGCAACAGATGATTTTTTCTTCTTCTTTGTGAACCCCAGGAATTGCAAGCGATTAGCTCTCACTTCCTATGTGCAGTGGGAAGCTATTTCCTATCTTTCTTTCATACACAGGTTTCAGCGTTCGGCTTACTGCAATGCCTATTGAAGGATCCGAGCCTTCTACTAAGAGCGGGAAGGGCGTACCAAAAGATTATTTTAAAAAAAACTATAATGCTGGCAGTCCACTGGTGACTACAAAGTCGCTGTGCACTCATTTACATTGTTGACTCACTTGTACTCACTGAAAGCATTTCATATAAATCACCATAAATGGGAAGACGTGCACGAATTAGAGGTACATGGCACTTTATAGTTAAAAATAAAAAAGGTGCAGAATCTTATGAAATAAGGAGAAATGCAGCAGCTCAAAAGCGGAGAGTAGCTAGAAAGTCACGGTTAGATCAAAGTCTACATCGGTCATTCCATGTCGAACTGTCCAATGACATTTGCGTCAGAATATGTCTTATTAAGCATCTACAAACTCATAGTCAAGGACTAATTGTAATTCAAAAGTGAATGTAATAAATGGTCATTATCATGTGATGGTTGAAAAAACACACATTGGTGCCACTACGTTATATGAATTATGCATTTTTAGTTCGGATCTATGCGACTCAGTGCATGGCGAATTTATACAATCTATATATAATCTGTATATAACATATAACCAATATATATATAATTTACGCGTGTACATTTATGTTGCTCATTCTCAATGCTGACGATCATCTTGACATACAATTAGTTTTCAATTGAACAGTAGAGACAAAAAGCATAGTTATTTATATTGTTTTTAGTATTTATTAGTTCCTACTGCTGACACCATCTGTGGGTTCATTGTCATTGTACGTGACTAGTAGAAAAAAAACAACAACTAACGTAAGATCCCGTCACGTGAACAATGTATAATGAGGGAACGGAAAAAAAGAACTAAAGCTCAGGTGTCAAGAGAAACGTCTAATGGCGTAATATTCATATCCGTCTTCTGCAATTGATCAAATCATCGCGGATCAGCAGATGTAGCCACATAAAAAAGCATGAAATGAACCCAATCGTAGCCACTCAATTCCAAGTGACATTGCATCAGGCTGTCCAATAGAACGAATACGGTTATATATAATATACATCTAAGAATAACAGTCAGGAATCTTCTGTGTATGAATGACAGCGCCAGTGCACAAAGGAAACAAGAGCTTCATTGCTCGTAATTCTTGAGATTGAAACGGACAACCCGCTATACTAATGAAATTACTTCAGAATGGAATTTTACAAGACATGCGGTTAGTTACCGAGATATCAAAACATTTTTGTTTTAAATATTTGCCCTATTTTTGCACAGCTGTAAACGCATCAATATCACACGCTTGTTGTCAATGACATCATAATCAATAGAAATGTACATTCAGCACAGCACATTTTATTCCAAAATGTGACTCATTGTTGTGTAATCGTACGCAGCCTAACACTCTTGATTGAGTGTATCCGTATAAAAGCGATTCCTGACCTTAACACTTATTCTGGCACAATAACAAATGTATTGGAGTAGCCTCCCCTCAAATCTTCAGTATCCATAGTTACAGAATGCACATTCTCCTGGGAATGTTACTACATATGTTTGAAAAAGCGCTGTGGGCGAGACAATTTTTTTCGGTGGAAAATAAAATATTTTTATTTGTAGTGATTGTATGTTTTCTTTCCATCCAACTGGCAACTAGGAGAGAAAGTGGATACATTTGCATACAACACAACAATACTGGGCATTGCTAATGTATGTCTCTACAATAAAAATCGGTCATATCTTGTGCTGACTAAAATACTATCCCAATATACTTGCTGAAGTGTGGTATTCATGTTTGAACAAAAACATGACAATAGCCAGAAGTAACGGGGAGGAAAATCTGACGATTTGATATAAATGGTATATTCTCTTGTCGTCTTCATTCACTGAAATCACATTTCCACGTATGGTCAATTTCAGATTACTGAGATTTTGATTAATTACGGATAATAGAAGGTTTGGAAATTGAAAAAGCATGTGGTCTACAACAATAAAATGACACTATCCCCAAAGCATGTGGTCTACAACAATAAAATGGCACTATCCCCAAAGCATGCGGTCTACAACAATAAAATGGCAGTATCTCTGGGAGTTTACAGATCATCGATGTGTTTCATATTTGCAACTGTAAAGATTTCTCTTGAGACGGGGTTAGAACGCTTTCCATATAATTCTTTTGAACCAATAGGATATTACTTCTAGGTGGTTGTACTATGCAATGAGAGGTCTTTCACTCAAAGTGGGACTTTGCCGTAAGTTGTATTCACCAGTTGGTAGTGGTTTCAGAACTCTCTGTTTGCCACAAGTCATATTCACCAGTTGATAGTGCTTTCGGAACTCTTTGTAGCTTCATACAATCATCCCAAGTGATCTCCAAGAAAATCCACTTTGTAAACAAGACATTGCAACCAGGATTCAAACTTAACCTTTTCAGCACAAAGGGAACGGCTTAACCAATACGCTAGGAAGATCATAAGAACAATACATGCCCAAACCCAGCCTCCCTTCAAGAAAAGCCATATGGCAATGTTAATGGCACCCTAGTGCTGACAGCTACACTTGTCAATACAAACTCATATTGAAGACTGAGCTACAAAGACGACACGAAAGGCAACCTCTGTTCTATTTCATAACTGATCATACCGTCTCCCAACAGGCAAAAGAGTTATGGCACTATTGGCAACCTACTGTATGGCGTTATCTTTATCAATAGTAAATATGTGGAACTACACAGAATAATGGATGCCAATTTGACTGACTAAACTTATAACACCATACATGTAGTATCACATGGTAATACGATTTCATGGAAAACGGTATGGCAATATTGCTAATCTAATGGTAACAGCTACAAGAGAGAAAAAAGTGAACTACAGAATAAATGTCTCGAAACTTCTGTGCTACTTCGACTGACTAAATTATCAAATAAATTGTCTCAAATGATTATACCTTATAAGTTTGTGATACAACATCCATCACGAGAAGAGTTAAGGCAATATTGATAGGCTAGTTTTGACTGTTACTTCCTCACAATCATAACTGTAGAAATCTGAAATCTCACAACGAAGAAAATTCTGCACTAAGCTTGCGCTACCGCAATAAATATCACATAATAGTTGCAAATATTACAAGCAGATGTGACAGACCATAACTAAGAGACTATATCATTATCTCTGGATTGATAAAGCCCACGCACTTCATCAACACTCATCATCATCTCAAAACTGACAAGCTGTCATGAATCTCTGGCTACTCAGTAAATAAACCATTCATCTGCGTAATGGCAAGACTTGATAACCAAAGTAACACAACATCGACGTCATGTGATCTCTGCGTCACTACCCTAGGCCACTCCGACTATTGATATTGATCATTTATTTATACCTTGCTATGTATACTTTCGCCAACCAATTAAAAACGCAGTATTAGTCGGACTGGTTTAATGTTGCAAACAGGCCTGCCAAACGAAGGACCATAAGAAGAACAATCAGAATAATGATCTGATCCCGTTACCATAATGTCTATAATACGTACTTGCTGCGCAAAACTGAAATCAAACTATGGATACTGTTCTAATGTTGAATTTACACATGCAGAGAATACCTGGCTATGCACAATATTACGTCATCGCATTGAATGTCCGAGGAAAATATCGTAACCTGAATATGGATCACCTGCCTAGAAGTTTGTAGAAAACCTTAACCCACATACAGGGTTTAGATCACGACCGGGCTCAAGTCACATGGTTGTAGTTAGCATTTGGTTACCACAGATGTCATACTGACACTATCTCCACCTGCACGTGTCATGACGAATGACGTAGGTGATCGTACATCTCCAGAAATGTCTGTCCCAATTAATGACTGGCAGTTTGGACAGCGACATTATTTTGCTATCATAAAGACAGCACCTGCACAATCATATTTCTGCAATTGCTAACATTATTTATTATTACTATTTCAAACCTTTGTAATGAACAGTTACTGTGAAAACTGGGCAAAACCGTGACCCACGAAAAACAGGCATGACAGCTCAAGGAAAACCCTAGTTCTCGAGGGGGGCTGATTTTGGCCTATCGACTGTTACAGGCTGTGGCTCTACCGCAACCGTCAACTTTATAAGACCTATTGCCGCCGAAGACGAATGTGTCGGGCCATTGGCGCAAATAAAACGGCGATACAACACATTTCCATTCTCTGGACTACATCCTTCTGGAAATCTAATAGGACCATGGTCCTGCTACAAGAGATATCCAGTGGGAGTTTGAGAATGAACGCTGAAGAAGACCTATTGGATAATGTGATAATAAGCATTCTTAATCCTTTGACTATTCCTGTGATTTGCATTGGTCATTATGATTATACGTCGTGTAACAGCCAATGAAATCAATGCGATAGCAAAATGAGTCATATTTAGAAAGATTCTTTTCCCATTAGCCAATGTGTCTTACATTGATAAAACTCTATCCTATTGTGTTTAACTGTGTGATGCTACTCAAGTGTCGCTGGGCAATCACAGCAGAGAGTAACCTATAGCAGTGTATGGGCAGTTAGGTAGTGAAAAGACGTATCACTGTATATATGTCATAAACCAGTAACGTCCCCAGCTCCCCAGAAATAGAGGGTTTCCCTAGAACTGTCAGAGACCCTAGAACTGTCCCGTGTGCCAGGGCACAGAACTTCCTTAACTTACTGTCTAGATGTTAATTACGAAGACTGGATTTATATTCTATGTTAAAATATCGTCTGCAAAGACGCAACAGGTCATCACGCTATTATTATTGTGATCATATGACCATATTTATGTTTCTTACTGGTGACTGCCTTTATTGTGTAGCTTTGTTATTGCTGTTCATGGTTATATAGTTTTAAAATTTTTTTAAAAACCTTTACAAACACAGATGTTCTCATTTTTGTGTGGGATTTAATGGTATTTTTGTGGACAACCTGTATTTTTTTTAATTGGGGTAGTGGAGGGGACTTTTTACCGAATACCTAGTACTCACTGTCATGCTCTGGTTACATAAATAGAAGAGGGAGGGGGTTTATCTACGGACGTGTATGACCATAAAAACTATTGGTGGTCGAAGTTCAGGTAATTGTTACAAGGAATCTTCGAAAATCTCTCCAAGTTATAAGCCTGCTTATCTCACGATGCATATAAGGAGCATGATTTATCTAACACTGATAATAAGTTCCCCCAGTGCTATTTTAGTAGCACACAGAATTCCCAGTATTTTTACTAAACCACATTATCCCGAAATACTAGAGCATGTATTAATTATCGTCCATTGTCCACTCAGTAGTAGAGTGGATCGTCTCATCCCCAAGAAGAAGAATATATTGTATATTTCTGACCAACATTTAAAGTCTGTTACAATAATAATGGTATTTTACTTCTGCATCCATTCTCAAACTCCTGCGGACTAGCAGAGTGTAGTCCACAGAATCGAATGCGTTGTGTCTTGGTTTATAGCTTAACTGCGACATCAGCACCTTTCAGCCATACTTCAGCAAGGCATAAGGCACACTTTAATTCTGTATGGGATGGGACAGCAAACTCTCTCCGACAATCTTCCTTAGCCGTCTCTTAAGACATGCATTGCAAGTCAAAGAATAGCTATACTTTTCTCCCCTTTCTAGCCCCGGCAACACACTGACGAATAATGGTATTACAATCGATGTAGTTTACTATGCAACACTGCATTTAATTGTATGCATTCTGACGAAATGTGATTCCTTTAATTTAAAAAAAAAACCATTAAAATTATGGCTATTTATTCCCAGAAATTTGTTGTGACTATGACATTACTATATTAAAGTTTTACTCAAATTTCTGATTGCATAGTTATCTATAAAACCAATATTGTTGGGGGCGACCTTCATATATGTATGTTACGCCCACTTACTGTTATTTCAGCAATATCTATTACTGATTTCACAATGTTTTCTTTGTACGGTAGAGAAAACTGTAACTGGAAATAATAAGCGTCCTTGTCTAACTCCTCCTTTGATCTGCTGGCACTTTCCTCTATTTGCACAATATGTAAGAGATTATAACTTAGGTGCAATTACGGCCTGATTTAACCAACATAGACTCCGGTCTTAGGTTGACAGCGTCGTGCCACGGCAAGAGGCGTTACCCCCATAGTTTAACAAAAAGCAACACATAATGACCAAATATAACGACAGTGGTGTAACAAACACACCAGCGGACACATCTCGTCGACTAGACAAGACACATGTCATAAAATATAACTATTACAAACACATCTATCACAATATTTCATAGAATATGGGACGTAACTTGTCCCGTCACAAACCAGGCTTGAAATAAATGCGCTCAGCCAGGTACACGAGATCATACATGTTCTCTTTATTTGTTACATCACTGCTCGCATCCTGATTCGCTGTAAACTAGGCCGTTCGCGGACAATTTCCGCTCAGTAAACTACATAGACTTTGCGTGCTGCCTTGGTCTATTTTTTTATAGGTTATGTGCCATTCCATCGATTCCTTTGATTTGTTAGTATTTAATATAAGCAACCACAACACAACAAACTGCATGCGCTTAGTGTTAAAAGTAATGTGCCCGCTGGGGTATATAATTATATATGCAGTGAACATTGCAGACCTTTGACCTCATTCGTGCCTCGCAGTCCAGGTTGAGCGTTTAAAAAAAAACAACATATTTTACTCTGGAAAGATAAATCTTTACTCGCTAGTCTGTTGATGGGCCCGAAAGGGGAGCAAAGAATAACACCACTATACCTTCCAAGCATACCTAGTGAGACAACTAAGGAATTATGGGGTGGAGTTGGCCGGCCCATCCAATTTAGGATCAAAGTGAAACCACGCCGAAGCAGGATGTGTCATGCTAAAAAGCGCAGATATTGCAGCAACCATGTAAACCATGACAGCGTACTATACTCTGGAACTACATTCTATTATTCTGTAGAAGTTTCAGAATGAACTCAAAATAAATATCACAGATTGATGCCGTTCCAAATCAGTAACTTCATTTAGTCAGTACCAGGTATTTGAAATACTTGAATTATAAGCCTGAAACGGGAACAAAGAATAGCAATATTATAACCTGCCTCGCATGTCGCAAGAGGCGAATAAGGAGGTTTTGGGGGTGAAGCTGGCCGCCACATGCTATCGAGTGGCAAAGTGACACAGAAGCCACAGTTGGTTGAAGTTGGATGTATCAGGGCGCCAAAAGGCGTAGATATCACATACAAGCTACAAAACACCCTGCTCTCTGAACTACATCATTATAATGCGGCGCAGGAGTTCGAGAATGAATGAAGAGGAACATTCCTGAATTATATTTTCCGGAATTTATAATCTCTGTCCACACGGCTGTGTTGTCAATACAATGTTAGCATTTCCCTAGCCATTTCCCGTCTAGTCAAGGCATGTCGCGACAACATCGTTGACGTCTGGGTATGTGAATTACAAAACTAACACATTGATTCTAAATATAATATAGTTTGTATTCTTGACGAGCTCTTGCATTTTCTACAAAAATATATGCAGACATACTCATATTGCCACATATTTTTATATACCTTGCCAACAAATAGTCGTTTGAGAATAATCTGAACTTCTTTTTCATACCATATGTTTAGATATATCTACAAACTATATCTATTCCTCGTTTCGCTGCAGTATTATACAAGCATATCACATTTTGATGTATCTATGCCAAAAACAATCAACAGGTCAGACTAACAAACAGCTATTGCAAATATCGATTTTGTCTTCACGTATCATGGGAGTATAGAAACCGCGATAGCTCAGTGTATATTGTATTATCTTCGTAGCGGTGTGTTTCCGTTTCAGGTATGAATATTCAGCGGAAATGAAAATTGATATAATAAGGACATTTTATAAAGAAAATCCTTTTAATATCTTTTATCAATTTGTATACGTTTATATACATTTTTAAGCTTGGTCGACATAAGAACCGTTGGTGTTGGTTTTTTCTTTTTAAAAAGAATTTTTTTTTACTAGTCCACACAATACGCCCTGATATAACCAATTGGAGTAACATCCAAGGTTGAAAAGGACGTGTCTTGGACCATCACGACAAATCATGGCTGGACTCTAGTAGATCTTTTATTCCTGGTCCTAATTAATTCAGCTAGGAGACCTGTATTGTCGAGAGCCACGGACAAATCCACCAGCTAACTAACTAAATTATTTCTCTTCAGTTTATTGTATATTTATGTATGTATTTTTAAATGTTTGTTCCGAAGATCTTAGATCACAACTCAAATGGTCAAAGACAAAAAAACTCAGAAATCCTTCTTCTCCCCCCCCCCCCCATGCCCAAAACACCCTTCTTGGTACCTGAAAACATTATTATGTTCATTGTTTTAAAGGGATGCGAGCAAGAGGTAGGCAGAGATGGACAGGTTACAGTCTAGCAGAATGCACCACAAAGACAAGAGACAGAGGATGTTGGAGATCGTTTGCAGCCAACCTTCGTTGCGGAGACGGCACTTAATGATGATGATTTAAATTTGTGAGTGGGGGTGCTAAATTGCGTAAGCAGCATTTTAATATCTAAAGAGGAGCCGTGTCTGTTATAGGAAACGAAAGAATGGCGACAATGTTACCTGCCATGCATGTCGACCACTAAGGAAGATTAAAGGAAGTGGGGTATCTCTCAAATCCTACAGACTGTCAAAGTTACATATAAGCCGACATGATGAAGTCGAGCGTGTTAGACCGAAAGACACAGACATCACACACATTCCATTCTCCACATTTACACTCTACTAATCTGCAGGGGTTTGACAATGAATTGAGAAGAATGGTATGAAAACGTATGTGCAGTGTCAGTGAGTAGCATATATTTGTGGAGAACAAAACATGATGTCTACTGCTACAGTAATATGCATACGGTACATTTCGACATATTTGTGGAGAACAAAACATGATGTCTACTGCTACAGTAATATGCATACGGTACATTTCGACATATTTGTGGAGAACAAAACATGATGTCTACTGCTACAGTAATATGCATACGGTACATTTCGACATATTTGTGGAGAACAAAACATGATGTCTACTGCTACAGTAATATGCATACGGTACATTTCGACATATTTGTGGAGAACAAAACATGATGTCTACTGCTACAGTAATATGCATACGGTACATTTCGACATATTTGTGGAGAACAAAACATGATGTCTACTGCTACAGTAATATGCATACGGTACATTTCGACATATTTGTGGAGAACAAAACATGATGTCTACTGCTACAGTAATATGCATACGGTACATTTCGACATATTTGTGGAGAACAAAACATGATGTCTACTGCTACAGTAATATGCATACGGTACATTTCGACATATTTGTGGAGAACAAAACATGATGTCTACTGCTACAGTAATATGCATACGGTATATTTCGACATATTTGTGGAGAACAAAACATGATGTCTACTGCTACAGTAATATGCATACGGTATATTTCGACATATTTGTGGAGAACAAAACATGATGTCTACTGCTACAGTAATATGCATACGGTACATTTCGACATATTTGTGGAGAACAAAACATGATGTCTACTGCTACAGTAATATGCATACGGTATATTTCGACATATTTGTGGAGAACAAAACATGATGTCTACTGCTACAGTAATATGCATACGGTATATTTCGACATATTTGTGGAGAACAAAACATGATGTCTACTGCTACAGTAATATGCATACGGTACATTTCGACATATTTGTGGGAAACAAAACATGATGTCTACTGCTACAGTAATATGCATACGGTACATTTCGACATATTTGTGGGAAACAAAACATGATGTCTACTGCTACAGTAATATGCATACGGTACATTTCGACATATTTGTGGGAAACAAAACATGATGTCTACTGCTACAGTAATATGCATACGGTACATTTCAACATATTTGGTTAAATTTTTGCTTATATGACTGACTATACGGTACATAGTGTTACTGGTCTCCCATTCATCATTACCTTTCAACTTGACATATCTACATCTGATTTCAGCAAAGAATTGTTACACATAGGAAATAAAATTGTGTGTGTGTAAATCGTGTTTGTTGACTGAAAGTCAGATGTGTAAACAATTATTGTCGTCAAGTGTGTTGTGTTGTATAAAGTTGGTGTGCTTACGTGGAATATTATTTTACTTATGATACGTGTATAAATTAAGTTTAAATATCATGTGTGTTCATCATGAAGTTAAAACCGACATTTAAGACTACCCCCCCCCCATTCAGAGAAGAAATACATGCCTTTTGAATATATTGCCGCCCATGTGTTGCCGGGGCCCGGGAGGCAAAGAATAGCAACACTGTTTACCTTCCATGCATGTCGTAAAAGGCGACTAAGGAGGTTATGGGATGGAATTGGCTGGCCCATCCCATATAGGGCCAGTGATACAAAGCCGTGCTGAAGTCGGATGTGTCAGGCTGAAAGGCGCAGATATCGCAACAATTCTGTAAACCATGACACAACGCACTCCGTTCTCCAGACTACATCCTGCTAATCTGCAGGAGTTTGAGAACGAATGCAGAAGAAGAAGAATATATTGCGGCAGAACAAGAAAAAAACCAGCAACAGTTAAGGAATTATACACTTAAAATATCTCCAATGCTTACCTTGACATAAAGTTTAGGTACATATTGTTGCTTTGCGTAGAATAGAGAATGTAATCTTCCCTCCCCCCCCCCCTTCTCCAAATCGCATACGATAAATATATACTATTTTGTAAACTATGCTATACCAACGTCCTCCTGACCTAATTAATATACACATGCATATTTATAATGTGTAGAGATTGCTTGTCGGGTTCGGTGGCGTACGTATAAGCTAATACAGTGTTTCCCAACCTTATTTTTACCGTGCCCCACTTTAAGTCTTTCTAAAACTCGAATGCCCTTATGTAAAATATACATATTTTTTTATATTCAAAAAATTGAATTATTCCCTAAATGAAACCTAATCACAACCTGTTCGCATTGTCCCCATGTGGGACGTGGGCCCCACGTTGGGGAAACACTGGGCCAATGAGTAAGTCACAAATCATGAGAACTGTGTTCTCTCTCTCTCTCTCTCTCTCTGGATATATATCATACAGCTGAATAAACACTCTTCCACCTCAAAAAGTAATTGTGCTGTGTGTACACTAGTCGCCATTAGAAAACATATCGAATATGTAGCAAACTATGATATATCGATGTCCTTTCCGTTAGTAGTGTTATACTCTATTGTGTAAAGGTACAAGTGCAAACAGAAAAACAAAGTTACAAATATTAAGGTTATATTTTTCCAGTGGAAACATTGTTATGAGGTCGAAGACCTTCTGAACATGACACTTGAAGAGGTTCGGCAGTTTGCACAGAACCGATAGGCTTACGGTGGCAGTGAGGACAGCGCATATAAGGGACGGTCACATCATATGTAAAAAGTGCACACATAATTTGAAAATGCACACCAAAATTTACCCAGTTGCCATTAGGAACTTTTGCCTGACTGTGAAGGATTTGCGTGTGTCCCCGAAAACCATTTTTTAAAAAAACAATTTACACGTTGAGAAGTGCTTTGGGAACGTCTTGGATAGTAACTCACATATACTTTAAACAAGAAATGTCACAAGGTAAAGCGCACGATAACTGTGACAGGGATGTTTGACAACGACTCCTAAACGTAGTGTAGTGTGCAGAAAACGTTCATTACCGCGCATCTTTGCTAGCGAACTCTATACTATAACGATTAGCATCTTTGAACATCCAGCCGCATCACTGAATTTAATCAACACACGGAGACAATTTAACGAATGTATACTCAATACCAGACAGACAAATAAAATGACTCGGTAATACTACTTTCGAGTGATGCCTTTCCTTTCTACACTATTACATAACACATCGTCTGATCCACATAAGTGTTTTCATCGAGTGCCATATGTCACCCGATTTGGCTCAGGTATGACCGGGTTCCAGCAAAGACCCGTGTACAGAAAGTAAACATAACTTGAAATACTGATTTTATTATTTCCGTGCAATTCGTTGTCGATTAAGACTTTTTTTTTTAATGCGACTCTAACTATATAAATATTGACTACTGAAAATCACGACAATAATAAAAATGTAACCATTGAGGGCATATTTACTTTTTGTGCAGAGGTCTTTACTGTAGACGGTCTCGTCTCAGGTCTTGGGTAACACGAGCAAAAATAAAGAGTGGCGGCGGACTCGTCTAAAGGTCACTATCTTGAAATTATTGGACTATTTACCACTAGAAAAGTAGGCAACAGGAAAAGGAGGATGAGAAACCCTGATCAACTTATACTTCTTTAGTATTTTTGTGCTACACTTCTCCATTCCTACCTTTCTTAAATCACACTGTGTGTACACATCGCTTCTACTTTTTGTGTTAGACACACCGCCTACACTCGACAGTTTTATCATAAAATATGATGTACAGTACACTTCACTTTATATCAATACTATTTTTTACCCGTGTGTTGCCGGGCCAAAGAAGACAACAAATAATAATGGTTACCTCTTATGCATGTCTTACTAACGGCATGACTGAGATTTTTGGATGGAATTGGTCGACCCAGTTGGTAGAGGATCAAAGTGATCCAAAGCCAAACTGAAGTGATGTGAAAAGACGAAAGGAACAGATATTGGAGATATGCTGTAATCAATGACATATATCGCAATCAAGCTGTAAACCATGACACAATACATTCCATTTTCTGACTACATTATGCTAATCTGAAGTTTGAGAATCAACAATCAATAATATCATCAATAATACTTTGGTTTCCCATAAATTACGGCAACAATTGGGGGGGGGGTGAATTTCTGAAAATGTTTTACAGTTCTTGACAGGGAGTGTGGGTCTCTGAAGAACTGACGCCAATAAAACCGTTTTTTCTTCTCTTTATGTACCAATTAAATTGAATTTGAAACAACTAAAGAAAATTTTGAGTCACGTAATTTTTTCGTAACTTCCCAGCTGAAACATTTCTTGGGAAAGGAGAGTTGTCCATTTTTTGACATAATCAATACAATGGAGTCCTCCCAAATCCTTGAAATTATGTGGAGGGGGTGGGGTTTGGTAGTAAAAATTTACGCAATTTATGGATACCTTTTGAGTTAGGACACCCCCCACCCTTTTTCCCAACCATTTAATCACAAAATATGAGTCTACTTTGTATTTATCAATTTCAGTTACACATCTCACTCCACCCAATCACATCGTTTGATATATATATATATATATATATACATTATACTGCGCTTTCACCAGTACTTTTGAGTTGCACAATCCACCCCAATCCTTTCTGTCACAGCATATGCTCTATACTATACGGTGCTACCGGAAGCATCAGACATGTTTCAGACGTGCACTTTTCTTCACTAACGGGTTTAAGCAACTTTGATGTCTCCCCACCAGACTCACTGACAAGCACAACTAAACAACAAATTCTATTATCATAATAAAATATATGTGTATGCAATATAGCGTGATATATATATATATAACATAACTTGATTCATATTGTTAGTCCATCTTTAAAAAAAAATAATTAAACTTCGAAACCCACAATGCAAGAAGAACATCATTTAACTGACAGCCAGGCTTGTCTTATAACGAACTAGTACAGATATGAGCCTTTGGTGGTGATGCTAGCACGTCTATAAGTTTTTAACACTGACATGAAGGTTTAACAACACTGCACTGACAGCAAATACTATTATATCAATCTTGACTGCAATACACAAAAATGCACATTAGAAATAAAATCGATTGCTCAACAAAATAAAACTGATTTCGTCCAAGGTACGAACACAAATCTAAAGCACATATACAAAGCAGAAAAATAATGCAATCGTACAAATAGTTCTCACAATTTCCTGCTAAATCTAAGCACAGTACCTAGTAAACACACAGGGTGAACCAAAAGTCCGCTGCAGGGCTGCCTGCCACAAGTACAGTCTGAATTCGGGGCAATTGGGAAAAGGAGTTCACTGGACTAAAAATAGCTTCAGTTTCTGACAAAGGCCGAGGGAGTTTCAAGGCAAGATTGGAAGGTCGTTCGTCTGCTAGCCTGCCGAGCCGACAGACGACGCATCCGTCCATCCATCGATCTCCCCCGTTCCAACCTTCTCGCGGCCCAGCCCCTGAAGTGGGTCACATGCTAGAAAGTGGGTCAACTAGTTAAAAGACAATAAGCAGGGAAAACGGAACATATATCTTCCGCTTATCACTATGAGCTCTCATGCTTACGACCGCTAATTTGTGACAGGCTAGGCCCAGGGTGGGGCGTTTTATCCCATCAGTGGTGGGTCTTCATGTCAATTCATACAGCAGGCGGTGCTACAACGGTACATTTAACAATTAACATGACTGCAAATTGTAATTATCCGAATTAAAGAGACGTATCCATAAATTCCTAACAAGAAATGATTGAGTACGAAATCTGTTTATAAATAGATCAATAAGGCAGTAGACACGATTTTAACCATGTTGTCTCCATTATCACCCATTCGCCTTGCAACTTGAGTTAACAGTTTTCCGAATTCGACCACGCAGCATCTCTAAAAAAGATACAATTTTAATAAAATATCTACCAACATGTATATTCCTCAACATATCATTAATATGCTCCGATTGATCGAAACACAGACAACAACACAGGTACCGGTATGAGATGTCTCGAGGACCACAACAGTACATGCCTTGGTTCTATAATGATCATTAGGTCTTTTTGTAAACATAAACAACACATAAACAATGATGATTCAAATGTAACAAGTGTAAATTGATCATATAAATAATAAGCATAGAGGGGTTAGAGAAAAACAAAATCAGCAATAATCAACAATTTGTGGTCTTCATGGAGTACATACTTGTACAACGTATGTGCGTGATGTCTGTGTATACTCATAATAGTATTTACGTAACATACAAGACCGTTAAGCTTTAATACAATGAACGCACAGACTATTAGACTGATAGGGTATGTGTACGCAAAAATACAAATAACAGTATACAAGACAGTTTCATCCATATGGTATTTTAAAAAAAAAATATATACACGACAAACTGAAAAAAAAACTAAAAATAATGGAACTAATACAAAAGCATTATACAACAGACATTTGACAGCAGAGTCGTCTCAGTTACTCAATGGTGTTAAATGTATGTTGTCTAATGCTTTTGTGAAAGTATTATTTTTTACTGTTTTTTTTTTCACTTCACTGTTGGTCGTGTATTTTCTTGGGGGAAAAAACCATTATGTTTAGAACGCTGAAACTTATCTTGTATACTGTTATTTGAAATTTTTTTCTTACCCATATCCTATAGTACGTTAGTCTGTGTGTCCACTGCAAAGCTGATTGATGTTTTACGTGAGTACTACTGTTATACAGTTTTACAGCAGACTCACTTGTTATCGATTGTCCATATTAATAATAACTTGAGAATATATAAGGCTCGACGTCTTGACTAAAATCTCATCTTTAAAAAAAAAATAAAACGGTGTGATCGAAATCAGAAAAAGTGTTGTTCAAATCCCAACTACTATCGTCTGATTTTTTTTCTATAATCCCTTGTATTATAAATGAAGATTATATCTGATTATATTTTTTTCTATAATCCCTCGATGATTATAAATGTAAATTATAAAGAAAAAATGGAAAGACATGACATCTTTATACCCGATCACTGTCAAGATTCTGAGAACAGTGTGCTCAACGGGTTAGTTAATTGTTAGTTAACGGGTTAGTTAATTGTTAGTTAACGGGTTAGTTAATTGTTAGTTAACGGGTTAGTTAATTATTAGTTAACGGGTTAGTTAACGGGTTAGTTAACGGGTTAGTTAATTGTTAGTTAACGGGTTAGTTAACGGGTTAGTTAATTATTAGTTAACGGGTTAGTTAACGGGTTAGTTAACGGGTTAGTTAATTATTAGTTAACGGGTTAGTTAACGGGTTAGTTAACGGGTTAGTTAATTGTTAGTTAACGGGTTAGTTAATTATTAGTTAACGGGTTAGTTAACGGGTTAGTTAACGGGTTAGTTAATTGTTAGTTAACGGGTTAGTTAATTGTTAGTTAACGGGTTAGTTAATTGTTAGGTTCATGTTTTCTTGGGCTGTTTTCCTCTTTCCTCAATACTAATTTCAATTTCAAATAACAAACATTCTCTTACTTAGAAGTACGCCTTTTCAACCGCAGAAGTTAGCTTGTTTTGGTTATATCAGAGCTCCTAGCCATAAACAAATAATGAATGGAGGAACAGTTCATCACAACCTCCACATACATTAAACAAACGATTACTCACTCTATCCCGTAGAAATGTTAACAATTACTAAACAGAAACACGTACTGGAGCGGGAGTTGCACGTTAGTTTTTTTAAATATATAATTTACGGTCAGAAATCAATCACTGAGAAATCTAGAAGGAATGCAGAAAACGGCACATGGTCGTTCTGGTAAGAGTGTATCACTATCAATTACAAGTTTATATTTACTGACCACAAATTTAACATTTGCTTTTAGAAACTTCAGGGACAGGAAACGACAAAGAGAAGTTGCTAGATAGACTTGTATTGTGGCACAAAAGAAGTTCACCAACTGAGGTTATTGACAACATAAGAGACAGAGAGTCGTGGAGAAACATGATCGCCTACACCATTCGGTATTGCACTTAATTATTTTAACTTCAGGGAAAACGAGTTTCAAACTAGTCACTATTACCACTAAAGTTTTAGAAATAACCGTAGATCGCTCTGACAAACCCCAGTTGTGACATAGCTGACTACAGTATTAACTATATTTGGTTTAGGTGGTGTAGTGTTGTTTTCGGTTTGAGCTTCATGTTTTCACTATCCACTGGCATTGTTTATTTGACAAAGGTGCGAAAGAGGGAACTTTTTTTTCAGGACTACTGATATGACTTTGAAGGGGCATAAAATGGGGGATGGTTGTTAAGGGTTTGTTTGTGCTTTTAGATTTAGACAGCAATTGTTTGATGTTGTAGTGGTACTGCCTTAAGTGTGGGCGAGTTTAATTAGATGCTAGGTTTTGTGGTTTTGTTATCAGAAGTTCAATCTTATTATACTAAGATTCTTAGTGTATTATTATACTAGCACATAGCAGATCAACGAACATGGTTGTATCATGGTTTACAGCTTAAGTGAGGTATCTCCTCATTTAGATTTGAGACATATAATTACCACTTAAAGGCGAGGTAGACAAAGTCAGCACTTGAAGGTGAAGTAGAGTCTGTCAGTTCTAGTTCGGTGACGCTAACATACTCTGAAATCGTTATCCCTATTTATTTTGCAGCGAGCATTTCAATGTCCATGTCATTGAAATGTAAAGACAAGACATTGTTGTGAAGAGAATTGATAGGATAGAATGTAATCAACATATCTCCAGACAGTTTTCAGCGCTTCTCAACCGGCGGGTTACGGAAACATTGTTTACCAGGTAACTGGAATTTATCTTGCATATATATAACGTGTTAGGACTGAGTTCTGACCTTATATAATTTTTGTGAACCAAGCATTGGTCTTAAGGAAACACGTGTTTTCAGGTCGTGGTCTGAAAAGGTCGAGAAGCATTGAGTTACGGGAAGCAATGTAGATTATCCAGTAATTATCGACAACAACTGAAGGTGAATGTTAAATACGGAAATCTATTCATGAACCTGCTAATTTAACAAGGTGCATAGTTTCTATTTTGTAATTTTTTTTCTCCGATTATACACAGAGAAATCTCGTTATAACAACTTGGTCAGGGCCGACATAATATACATGTAATAACAGAACTTCGCTATACACAGTACAAACAATATAATTTATGATTTTGAAAAGTATTGTTATACAGCGACATTAGTTATAAAATAATGCGCTATAGCAGGATTCCAAGTATGCATATCTGAAAACGAACTACAGCGGAACACACACTTTATCCATATAACCCGTGAAGAACAACATGAAAAACTAAAAACTGAATAAAACTGACTATGAATATAAACAGAACACCAGGACAGTTAAATTATCTGCCAATGGTACAAAACTAAAGCAAGTCACAGAGTTTAAATACCTAGGAAGCGTATTTATGGAGGATGACAAACTCGACAGCGAGAATGAAACAAGGTGCCAAAAAGCCAATGTTGTGCCCTACCAGATGTCATCAATACTTAAATACCAATCAATCTGCATGGCCACAAAACGACAATTGATAAAGAGTACTTTTATACCAACTCTGTGTTACCAATGTCAAACATGGCCTTTGACAAAGACACTAGCGAAAAAGATCTGTTTGCTAAATGAGATGTTTGAGGAAAGCTATAAATGTCACGAGAAGAGACCGCTGGAGAAATGAAGATATCAGGAAAGAGGTAAAGACGAGTCAAGACTACATCGAGAGAAAGCAAACCAGATGGTTTGGTCACGTCATAAGAATGGAACCAGCCCTTCGTGCACACGTCTGCAGAAGACAAGGCTACAGGAAGACCAAGAACTAGATGAGCAGAGACAAAAAAACATTAAATAGACACGGGCTTAACATGGCCAATGCAACTCAAATGGCCACATACAAAAAAACTCCCGAATTCCAGCGAAGACGCTTAATGGATCAAGTGGAAATTATATATATATAATTTAATAATATATATATATAATATACTTTCCTACTGCACAATGTGTACTAATTTTACATTTAGTAGAGCAGTTAAATACCGTCTCAAGCTTTACTGGTGATTTTGGGCAGACGTGAATCAACGTGTTAATCCTTCATACAAATGTACTTTTTTAAATATTTCGTTTCAGGTTCGTAGTTCTGCATTTTGTGCACTGAGTTGAATTCCGTGCGCTGCATTCAACGTGTGTAGCTTAGACGAACAGTACGTACATAACACATGCAATATTGTCGCAAAGTATCTTCACCTATATCCATCAATGAGCAAACAGTGAAGTCATCGGTGTGGTATGTAGCAGTAAGAACAAATTTTAAAAATCGGCTGCAACAGTGTACCACGGTAGAACGTTCAATTGTGCACAATTTGCTTGCACTTCAACACAAGTAAACAGCATTTAAGCACTTCGTACTTGCCTGGTTGTTGTATGATTTAGTATACTTATGACTGTAGGCAGCTACAGATCCTAAATTGATTATTCTAAAAAGTGTGCAGTAGTAGTAGGTATTGCTGTGTTGGTAGCAGTAGCTTTCATGTTCGTCCCTAAAGTTATGCTACCATATGGCATTAAATCAATTACGCTGGATTCACCAAATTTTGTTATCCATAACAATTTTTCAGTTGACTGAAAATTTGAACTCGGACCACCTGACTAGGAAGACATTGTCCTAACCACTGACTACCACAACTGCCGAAAGCTATATTTGCACGTAAGGACTTCTATTACGGCATGTTCTGACACTGTGCTAGAGACCTATATGTGATGTTATGCATACAAATTATTCGTCTATCTCCTACGTTGGTTCTCAAACTCTTGAAGATTAGCAGGATGTAGTCTGGGGAATATAATGTGTTATACCATGGTTTACAGCTTCTATGCGATATCTGTGTCAAGCGACTTGACACTTTCGACTTCAGATTGGCTTCTTTGTCACTTTGATCCAATATGTGATGGGACACCCAACTCCACACCAGAACCTCATTAGTCACTTCTTACGACCTGCATGGAAGGTAAACTGTGTCGCCATTCTCGTGCCACGGCAGCATACGATACTGACATTAATCAAACAATAAGAGTTGCCCTAATCTCGGGCGGAGTAGTACAGAGCTCGTCTCAGACGATCAACTGGACTTCTAACTGTAGAAGAATAAGGAGTGCATCCGGACCACTCATAACGGAATGACAACATACTCAACGCAGATACTGCCTAGAAAATCACATCCACAAAATTATGAGTTAATCGCTACGTCCGGAATAGGATATGCTACCGATTTTGTTCTAAACATTGTACAATGACATGGTGTACTGTCTAGGTCAGGGGTTCTCAACTTCTCCAGATGGCGAGCACTGCCTACTTGTACTGTCTAGTACAATCGCACTCAATAGGAAACAAATAAGTATTTATAAAATACAGTATCTAAATACTCGCAATTTGAACATGAAAGGGAAAGTGAAAACCCTACATACCGTTCTCACAGCACCATGGATATTAATACTATTTGTTTTGTATAACAAAGTTTGAATTGTAAAGGAAACTTATGATTGTTGCTGCTCGCGATCATTTATTAACAATTTTGCCGCGAGCACCACATGTCTTTACAAGAGCACCACAGTTCTCGCGAGCAACTGTTTGAGAACGCCTGGTCTAGGTTAATACGCAGTTGTCTGGACGTGGAATACAAACATTATGCAATACATCTCCAAAGATATCAACAGACCACAATATTTCGCCTTAGAACAGGTTGTAGTGTCACCTTTACTGATTGAGGATCTCATTCACAGATGAATGTCCATGTGGATCCGGAACCCAGACTCCGGAACACATACTTCAGGACTGTCCAACATACAAATAGCAGAGACAACAGACCTGGCCAGAGGATACAGACTTGAGGCAAAAGCTATGGGGCAGCCGCTCTGACCTGGAGAAGACGGTGGACTTCGTCTTGACGACGGGCCTGACAATATAGAATGACCACAGTTGCTGAACACAGAAGAAGAATACGCAGCACACTCCCACAAACTTTGATCAAATCAATTCTATACACTAATATGAATCAGGAAGTAAACTTGTTTGAAGAGAATAACACTAGTCGTAGAATGAAGTTAATTTATATTGTTCTAATTTAAATTCGATAAGCGCAGAAATTGGTTGATCATACAACAGACACGTTTTTATCTGTGCGCTGAAAACTACGAGATATAGCTACTGGAGTATTTTCCTTTCTGATTGGTTACTAGATTCAACATTCGATTTTTGACTATTCTACTGCAGCACTTTTATTAGGTCCGAGACTACGTTTAAAAGTAAGAGTTTTACATGAAAGGGGTAATTCGCCGATTGTCCTGCTTAATGCCCTCTTTTTCACAAGAAATTTTAGGTTCTTTATGTGAAAAATTGTTACAGGATGGGGGCGGATTTACACACACTTTTGACTAAATTCATAGTACTAAGTCATATTCCGATTTCCTAATAGGGGAGTGGGAAGTTTACATCCTCATCAAGGAGCATGACTCTTATTTTGGTATGTTCGTGTTTACTGCCTTTACAAGTGCACTAGTTGTTATGAACATGCTGGTCTTCAAATGCGTATCTAAGCGTGTGGATTATCAACCTTTAACATTCTGTGACCAAACTTAGTTTCATTTCAATTTGTTTCTAGTAGACAACATAATTCCATGCAGTCTTTCTCATGTATCTTTGTGTCCGATGATTCCCCCTATTTTGATGACATTTCTGTCGAAGCGTCGTTGTTTTATATGTATTTACATTGCGTACAGCAGTTATTTAGTTATATATATATATGATAACACTGCTATCAATAACAGTCATGGGCGCTGACAGCAGCCCAGCAGAGAAAACTTACATGTGAGATGAAATGCATGAGAAAAGCCGCAAGAGTGATGAAACTAGACAAAATGCGAAATGATGAAATCAGGAGAAGAATAGGTATTAGATAATTCAAAGAATACATCGAGAAACAAATAAAATTATTTGGACACATTATTATGAAAAATCATAACCAACTATCGACAAGAACATGTAACATACGAAGATACAAATACAAGGCCAGAGGAAGATATAGAAAAAAGTGGATAGCATCAAGACCGCCCGTGTGTTGCCGGGGCCCGAAAGGGGAGCACAGAATAGCAACACTGTTTACCTTCCACGCATGTCGTAAAAGGCGACTAAGGAGGTTATGGGGTGGAGTTGGCTGTCCCATCTCATATAGGGTCAGTGACACAAAGCCATGCTGTAGTCGGATGTGTCAGGCCGAAAGGCGCAGATATCGCAGCAATGCTGTAAACCATGACATAACGCATTCCGTTCTCCGGACTACATCCTGCTAATCTGCAGGAGTTTGAGAACGAACGCATAAGAAGAAGAAGTATACTGTAATGAAGATCTAAGATAAAACACATTTATGTAATTAAGTTGTGTGGATAACTGGAGAAGAGATCGACGTTACCAGTTAAACCTTTCACCCACTGCATTAGATAATTATACACTTAGAAGACATTACATCGATATAAAATTTAACGACAAATGTGTTATCGGTACCAGAAATGCAAGGAACAGTCGAAGGGGGAAGAAACAGAGAACAAAGAAAATCACGGACAGACAACATCAAGAACTGGACAGGTTCGGATTTTTCCTCACTCATTCGTACCGCTGAAGATAGAAATCGCCGTAAGACTGCTTTCTCATTGCCTTGAGTATCAATCAGCATGATCAGGTACATGAACGTGATGCATCGTAAACTTGACTTCTGCACTACCTCAAACATCAGTACATCCCATTTGTATTTTTCCTGATCTAATAACGGTGATCGAGTCACTGAGGATGCACCTACGAGTTTCCCTCTGTGTACTCATCCAGTTCAATCCCTTGGTCACCGCAATAATCTCCAATTGTATTCACAGCAATAGTACCACTTTGATGGTCTTTCTTACAGACGAAGGTCCAAGCACTATGCACATGCCTCACAATCAAATAATCCGTGTATATTATCATGTCACCTTCCATGAAATTCTCGTGACGAATTCCTGCACCTCTTATTCTACAGCAACAGGGCACCAATCTTTGCATCATCTATTGAGAGTTATTACTTATGAGATATGGCAATCTAAGGATACACTTATCCATTCCTGTCCTCCAGCATGCACACACGCATTTTTGTACAACGCCCCCAGCAACTCCCCACTAATGACTTTCCTCTCTTTAGTCTACTACCTTTCTTGATTTCGGAATGCAGAGCGTATTCATTGTCAGCTGTGATTTGGAGGGAGGCTCGTACTCATCATAACTATTCTGTGCTCTGTATTTTGGAGTCTAGTAAGATTAGCATGGTCCGTACTAAAGTGACTTTAGTGCATCCAAGTATGATATGCATCACCTCATTTTGGATATTCTCAATTTGTTTCAGTCTGTGTATGGCTGAATAAGAAATGCCACTGCACTTTTACCACCGCAACAGCCAGGTCCTGATATAGAAGATATAAAATATAGAACGACATATGTTTACACTGAGCAACAGCCATAATTTTCATCAACTGCAAGACGTTTACCCAGCCATAAAATGATATGGCCAATAAGTGATCTTTAAAAGCCAAGACTCCTGTCAAAAATCACGCCCACATTTTGGTTCGCTAGAGAGTGTCCCAGAAACAAAGTAACAAAATCCCAAAACAAGGTAACACCATATTAGGAGTATTTACCGTATGGTTATTAAGGGAAAATCAATGTATATATACTTTAGAAGTTTGGGTGGGTTCACTAATGCCCCTGAGTCCATTCTCCACTTCTACGCGGACTCACTTTGTAACTCTTTTGATACACACCTCTGGATTTCTACCCAGATTATTAAACACAAGAATGTAATCAGCCTACGACACAATTCTACCTGTGTATAATTTGTACTGTGTACACATTAAACAATATTGGGGACAAGATATGGCACTTGTATAAGTCCATCGCTTATAACTGTTTTTTCCCGATGCCCAACTAGCACACTTAAGGACCACCTGTCTCTGAAGCACTCCAGCAGATATTCTGTTAATAAATTATGTAACTTATTTATTTGAGCTGATTATTTAAAAAGCTCACAGGTCTATTGCATGTCTGCTGGGTGTCGTTCTAAAAAAGAAACTTGGAAACACTGTAATGAACCTTTGCTAATAACTGGAAACACACAAAATCGGCTTCTCGACCAAAATGCAGTTATTAAGAACACAACATAACACATGACGAGTAAAAAAAACGGACCTAGACACGATCACATAGTAAAATTCGAAAAGGAATAAATATCGGAAGTTTATAAATAATAACTGGAAATGCAAAAACTAGGATAAAGATGAAACAAAACAAATATAAAAATGACAAAATATCGCGCCGAAAAAGGTTGAATCGGGCCGTTGGCGCAAAAAAATTTACGACACAACGCATTTCCATTCTCTGTATATATATATTCTGCTGGAAATCTACTAGGACCATTGTCCTGTTCTAGCGTGAGTTTGTGAGGATCGTCGAACAAGAAGACATAACAGGGTAACTAAAACGTTAGGAATGAAGGATATGAATCTCAAAATGTTTTACCTTTGAAATCCATTACTGACGGGTGAACTCGGTCGGCGGGAAAGTGACTTAACTGCACTTGGTTAGACAACACAACAAGAAAATCACGTGAGTCACGCCCAAACGAGTTTAGTGTTTGTGTCCTGTTTTCCTCTATATATCTATGTATAGGCTGTGACCCTTGTTTGCCTTGCGGCGTCAGGGGTAGAAAAGTTCTCTGGAAATGGCCTTCTTGTGTGCTGTTTGTAAACTTGTTCTGTGGCTTCTTTGATTTCTATGGTCCATCTGTTACATGATCTGCCTCTAGCTTTATAGCCCTGACGTCTATGTGTCATGACCATCAGTGGCACGCTGTCTGTTGGTAGTTTGAAAGTGTGTGAGAACCACTTGAACTGTTGTCTTTAATACTAGTATTGTTTTGGTTATCTGTCTGATGTTATCGTTTATAATGATATCTCTTAATGACACTCCGAGTATTCTTCGTAGACATGTCATTTCTGATGTCACTAGTTTTCTTTTGTCTTGTGCTGTCATTGTCCAGGTTTAGCAATAGTAGCACAGTGATAGTCTTTTGTATAATGCAACTTTAGTGTCTATGTTTACATTTTTTCCCATAAAAATAGTGTCATCTGTCCTATGACCTGTTTTCTTAGCTGAATAAAATCCCTTCGTTTCAAGCTGTGGTTCTCACATTTTACCCAGCGACCCCCATTTTGAGAGCTCTGTGCTCTCCCAAATCACGAAAAAGCTACGTACCGGGTCATCATGGGTCTCCATTTCCATTTCCAGTATTATGTATTAAGATCGTTATTGTTTCTCTGCCGTGCCAGGATGTTAAACTGAATCGTTTCTCAAGTTTTCTCCCTCTGTTCGTATTGTTTACATGTCGATAGTGTATCTAGTGCCTCTGGTGTGATAACATTGTTTTTACTGTTTTCATGTTTTTACTGTTTGTATCATATATTCTTAAAACTGAACGGTTCCAAACGTTGAAAATGTCTTGTGTATTGTCATTTGTAGTATTTTCGTGTTTGCGCCGTATAATCCATTAGTGATAGTCCGTCTGTTGTGTTCAAGTGAAACTTCAAAAACCTGTGTTCTTCGTAAGTACTATTATTGTTCCGTTTCACATCAGTATTATCTTATATTAACTTCCATACACAGCATACAAATGTTTGTGAATATTCACAATAGTTTCTCCTAAACGAGGAATTATATCACAATTTGGTTACTGCTTGTAACCTAAGATGTTGATTGTTGTTGCAACGGTTCAGTGCGGCTGTACCAATTATTACAATGCAGTGCAATTTCGTACCAGTACATTTCAAATTTGAAGTGTGCACAATTTTATATTTTGATCTCCATTACTGAGAAAAATTAATGAAGTGTATTTCTTTCTGAGATTCCCTTCCAAAATGTTATTTACTCGAAGTATTTGTCATAATAGTATTACAATCAATACAGATCTGACATTTCTACTACTTCTGTTAAATTCCTTGACACTATTCATCCATCTTACCTCAGTACACCTGTTTACTACAAAGCCACGGATGCACATGAAATCTCGATCAGAAATTCTACACTTCATCTTATCCTCGTGCTTCTTCAAACTCTGCCATTCTCACAGTTTCTTCCTCGCTTCGTCGTGTATGCTCTGATGATGCTTTCTTGAGAAATCCTCCGAGATGATGGATTTCTTTGGTAGACACTCGTTCCTTAACAGTAAACTTTCATCGACCTGGCTGCGTATAGTCAGTTCACCTCACTACCATGAATAATTCCCAGGGTTCTTCCTCCTCCTCTGAGTTAAACTTGTTTTTACCTTTCATCCCTATAACTCTACTGTTCGACGTATCTTACTCAAGCATTATTCCCTTCTCCAGTCTGATCCTGATACTCGTGTCATTTTCCAGGAATTGCCTAAGGTTGCCTATATGAGTGCCACAAATATCAATGACATCTTGGTCCAAAGCCACCTTAAGTCCTTCGAAAACCTACTTGTGCCGCCGCACACTTCAACGTTGTCGGTCATCCTGTTGCTCTTTATATCCAGGCCACTACCTTCAGATCACGCACCACTGATGATAGAACTTGGTACGCTCTTTAAAATCTATTTATCTTTGAGTTTGGTACCCTCAAGTCTTTTGAACTTATTCCAACCATTCATTTGTTGATGTGGTCCTCGTTTTATTCATTTTGTTCTGTCATCCATTTGTTCATCTCGTTTCTACATGTATTTACGTTTTTATGTATTTCCTGTTCCTATGCTTCCTGCATTTCCACATTTCACGGGGACATTTATATGCATCCTTCCTACTTGTATAAAAAATATGTAAATGTCCATGCTATCTTGATACGGCCTTTTGGTAGAAACGTCGATTATGTAATGTGTACCGTTATGTGTATGATTCTGTCTTGTGCACTGTTATTTGTATTTTTTTCACGTCAGCACCCGCCAGTGATTGTTAGCCGTCGCGCAGTCTACATTACATGTGTTCTGCGTTAGTACTGTTACAATAGTATTGCACTTTCATTTAACAAGATTCTTGTAAGCGATACCCACTTGTGAGCATTGGAGTAACTGGCTGCGGTGTTGGTTAATATCTGACAAGAAACTTCAGAATGATATTTTTACTGTCAGCTCAGACATAACCCTCCCCCTTCCCAGTAATGAATTTCTCTAGTGGTACATACGGTATAGATGTCAGAGTGACATTATATCATCCATTGATCGACAAAGTTTATTATTACGTTTTCGTGCTTTGTATACATATTATACCTTGTTTGCCATTTTGGGGTATTACTTAACTGTAGTTTTATCAATTAATGATACATTGATAAAGAGTAGCGCATGCTCGAAAGGTTAGAATCGTTGGTCTCACATTCGTGAGGTCCATGGTTCGACTCTTAGTAAGGACTAGGTTTTTCTGTAGCAGGTTAAATTAAATAAATGAACCATGTATACGACGTGGCAACAGCAAGGGTATTCGGCCTTTATCACACTCCACTAGTACCATCTCCCCAAAACTCACGGAAACAAACAGTACTGAATCGTTGTTGTTTTTTTTTTTGTGTGCCAATTACTTGTTTTTGTGGTACGAATTATGAAATGATTTGATAAGCTCTCCAATGTATGTCATTTTGGCTGTTTTACACAGCATCACTATCTTCGCTGATCTGACTTTTCCCGTGTTTTTCATTGGCTAGAGTCAAAGTGGCCAATAATCAGCCAAGATGAGTGACATCAACATGCATAACTTATATTCTGGAGAACTTGGGCTAGGAGTATACATGCTCTGTGCATACTTGTAACCCCCTGACAACCAACATATGTAACAGACCTGCTCAACATATTATGAAGAACGAATAACCCCTTGGCCATGCTCCTAATTCAAAGAAAAACTTTACGTCACTACTGGGGGGGGGGGGCGGCATGAAGTTGACTGTTACCTTTGACAGCGTCATCAATATGAAGTCTGAAAGCGAACGACGATATATTATTTTTAATGAGTTGCGGACTGATCAGGGGTGCCAGCTTACCCGATACCAAAAAGACCTTGATAAATGACACAAATATTAATGCCATTTTTGCAGCATTGCCTCCTGCCACCCATTATGTTTAGCCCAGTTCGTCACTGGTCTTATTCTATTAACACAGTGACCATCAGCATTATAAGACATATTGGCCAGTATCAAGGCTTCTAAAATGACTTATTTGACTAGTTCTTTGATTTTCATTGGTTGTATCACAGGGAATAATCAGTCAAATGAGTCATTAGAAATGTCTGATCAGTCAGGTCCTATAATGTAGATCGTTATTATTTTTTTTTTTTTAAAACACCTACTAGCGCGAACGCATTTATTATAAATGACAGTCATAAAGAGCTGCACTTCAGAAAACCAGGTCATCCGGAGCGGAGCGAGCTTGTCATTGAAGCAGGGCAATATAACATTCCAAATTTATTTGCAGCTGTTTCATCAATACACACTATATCCTAGCAATTGGTACAGTGACCCGGGGGGGGGGGGGGAGCTTGTAGCACTTACAGACAGCACGTACGGAGAACTGTCACATGTCACTAGATAATGAAATCGAGTTTAAGAAACCACCACATGATTGCAAGGAGAGGAAACAGCTTAGCTGAGAAAGACTGACTGGATGGAAGTTTATGGTAACAACCAGCGACTCAGACATGGGGAAAAGGTGGAGGATAATGCGTATTTTTTGTGTGTTGATAACTATGCACATCAAACTTGGAAACAAAGTAATAAAGTTTCGCTAATCACGAAAAACACACACACTCAAGATAATACACAAAATCTATGTTTCGACCAAAAGGCGTTAATTAAGAGCAAAATAGCACTGAGTACAAAACGGCACCCACTCTAACTACAACATAAAAGTGTTAAAATGGATTTTTAAAATATTTAAAATATAAATATTTTTAAATAACACAAAAAAACCCGTTACTTTTCTTGCTTGTTTTGGTATATTGTGTGTTTCCAGTAATTAGCAAAACTTCGTTTATCTGCTTCCAAATTTCACCTGCCAAATGAGTTTCGATGCAATTGCTAATATCGGAATTTACCAAATATCAATTTACCTAATATCGGAAAACTATATATAAATCTGAATAGAGACAACGGACTTAACCCCGAAAGTGCAGCAAAACAGCGATACTAGACCTGCCATGAATGTTGTAGGAGGCGAGACTACTTGGTGGTCACATTCTACAGATGGCCAAAGTGACACATACGTCATGATAAAGTCGGATGTCACAAAGGACAGATATCGCAACTAATCTGTAATCCATGACAACTCACCTCACTTCCTTATTACATCTTGCTAATCTGCAGGGGTTATTGAATGAAAAAAGAATAAGTTAGCAGTAGGTGTTCTAAGAGCTGAAACTCTGTATGACCAACCCTAGGTTTACAAAAAATATATCAAAAAGTGAACTTATAAATTATGTATACATTATTGCGCATGCGGTTGTGTCTGTGGGTCTCACCAATGGCTCACTAAACAAACCAATCATGCAACAGAAAACCATAGTAGATGACATGCCTTTATATTGAGGTTATCTTCTTATAGAAACTTCATGGCACGTCATCTATACAATCCCGTAGTTGTAACCTTCGATAACAGTTACCATGTTGTTCCGACAGACCGACGCTGTGCTTGAACTAGTTACGGGCATGGCGTGAGTGGATAACAAAAAAAAAACATGTCGCAAAGGCCAGAGTTGTGCCCTGATGTCGACGTCTGTTTCGGCGGCATTAGACTCGAAACACTATCGAGTTGGATAGCTGCTGGAACAGAGGGCGGAGCACTTATGGGAATGTCCCACATGCTGTGAGGCCAGTTTCTAATCAAGAAACATTATTGAAAGCATAGCGAAGCGTTTTAATACAGCGATATATATATATACACAGTATTTAAAAGCCAATGTATTTATATCTCATGAACTATTCAACTCAGACATCAACTTACATTCTGTTTCTTCGCGTGTTTTGACCGTGACTCTCAGCTATATAAGAGCTATTGGCTAATGGGAAATCATGCCTTTTTAACATGACTCATTTGATTATTCTCGTGATTTCATTGGTTGTAACTGAAAGTATAATCACAGTGACCAATGAAAAGAGGAAGTTCAATGAGTAAATAAGAAGGGTTGATTTCCTATTAACCAGTAGGTTTTATATTGTATTACTATTTTTATTTTTAAAAAAAAGGGGGGGGGGTCATCAGGAAGAATGTATGTGTGTTTTAAGTAGATATTTGGTTTGCTTCCGATTACTTAATGGCATATTGATTTCCTGAGGCGGGGGAAGAGAGAAACTGGGTTGAATCCCCAGCCCTCTTATACAGAGCCTTGTTGTGATGTTAGGGTTACACAATGGCATGGATGGAAGTTTTTCTGGCGCAAAACAATAAAATTAACATTCCTAAGAACTTGCATATTCCCAGTGGCAATATATGGGTGTGAATTCTGGACAATCACCAACAAAGTGAAAAATAAAATAGCATTTTAAACAAAATGATACAGAAACATCCACAGAATATCATGAGCCAAAAGGATCACCAATGTAGCATTCCTAAGAGAAATATAGCATTCCTGTGGTGTGATATTTTCTGAGCTGTGGGTCAATGGATATACTAATTTTAAATTAATTTGATACGTTAATTTTTTATTAAATTCTTGACTTGTCTGATTTGATACGTTAATTTTTTTATTAAATTCTTGACTTGTCTGATTTGATACGTTAATTTTTTATTAAATTCTTGACTTGTCTGATTTGGCCCCATGCTATAATTTGCTCATCCATTTTTATATATTTTACATCTAAATTCATTACGCTTCTAGAGAATGTATATTTTTTTTAAAATTGTTGTTTGTGAGTAGTTTCTAGTCTCAGCAATATTGTTTCCGTGACGAGTTAAAATGTCTACCTACACAAAAAGTTCAGGAAAATATAGTTAGTTAACCGTGCATCCTATGGGATTTCAATCCCAGACCCTGCTACATAGGTTGAAGATATAATCCATATGTCGTCAGCTATATTGTACGCACAAGATGTCAAATATTCACCTTTTCTCGCTCCATCACTGAGTCAGGTCTTTATATGAACCGTGTGGGTTGTTTGATTATATCCACTTGACCTGCCAGTTTGCATTTATATAAGCCTCGGTGACTAAGCGGTGAATATTCCATCCTCAATCTAGAAGACGCTGGTTCAAGACCCATAGAAAAAGTATTTACTTTTTTGTCTTATCGTTCCTTCTGAACTTCAACTGCCCCCCCCCTTCTCTCTCTCTCTCGTAGCAGGACAATGACCATACTAGATTTCCAATACAATATAGAACGAGAACAAATCATTCTCAACAAATGTGTTGTATTAGATTTATTAATGGTACAGACATAATTTATCTATATAAAATCACACCAACACATGTAATCTTCAGCTCTAGTCGCTGCAAGTGGAAGGTTGCGGTGGAACAAACAAATACGCATTTAGTAAAATTATCCTTATTCACGCATAAGACGTCTCGGGGAATACGGTATCAGGTACATACATATTTTTCATTGCTCAATGGCATATCAATGAATGATGTGGCCACCATCAACACCCACCGCCTTTAATTTATCCAAAAGGTATGGTACTCATTTTCTTAGGATGGGTCGACCTAGTAATTTTAATATACTTCCAATTGAACTGGAAATTGAACCTTGGTTCATCCGACTAGGAGGCCACAACTTTATAACTGTTCTTAGTATTTCAAACACGGTGTGTGCGTGACCGTCGGCAGATATTGAAGACCTAACTGCTAAACATAAACAGACCATTTAGAAGGTTTTAAAAAAAACTATTGTCTGGCTATTCATTTAACACTATATAATTTCCCGCCAAAAATAACCAAGCCGACAAATTAAACTTACGGCAATAATCACAATCGGCCGTCTAGGTCATCAATCCACACGTCGTGGTGTGTCATGTGACGTATTATTTCCAGAGCATATTCTTCCCGACTCCTTTAGCGACATGTGCATGGATTCCTGAATATCTCTTGTCCATCGCGTCGCCGGAGCTTGGCCACTACTACCTTCTATCGCTCCCTCCAACAACACTCGTTCCATGCCATCAAACACTTTAGTGGAGTAAAAATGTTAATATCAAATACACCAATTTCCTGAACACTTGTTTTGGTACATTCACAGTTGGTTCAGCGTTTTTGGTTGGACACGTGAAATAAAAATAATTCTTTCTTGCACATTGCCAGATGTGCCATAAATGCTAGACGGGCTCTAATAACGAATTACTTCATTGTAATTATCTTTTTTTGTGTGTGTGGAAAAAAACTGCTGAAAGTGGGGAAACTTTTTTTATTTACCTGTTTCTTAGAACTAAATATTATGTATTTTCCCGAAGGTGGTTTAGTCGCCACTCCCATATCTACCAACTTGTGTAAGTCAAATTTTCACAAATTATTTTGAAATAATTAGCTGTTTATGTGGGGGGGAAAAGATTGCGACAGCACAGTTCGAACTGTAATACTAAACTTGGTAATCCTAATCGCTACTGGGACACACTCCCGTGATAACGTATAATTGGCTGAAATACTATATATACATGCATAATATACATCGCGTAGGAAGGGACAGCTTCCGTAATATTCTAGGATACACGCGTCCTAACAATGACAACGTCGCCAGGACAATGGCACAAAGCAAATACGATTGATCTGGCTTCCAATAACGTCCTGTAATGATTTAAAAGCTAAACAGAGTTGCCTGCTAATTAGGATGTGACGAAAACACGCGAGACTGGGCAAAACAAGACAAAGACGAATGGACTGCTGCTAGATAAAGTTGAAATAATGATGATCAAAGCTCGAATGGATGGTGAGAGCAAATCCAAGACAATTGCATCATGTGAATTGGAATTAATGATTGTACGTGCGAAAAACACGTAAAGAAATAGCCACAAAATAATGTCACTACTAACGTTCCATCAGGCCCTTGAAAGTAAACGCCCACCTGACATGAACGTGGGATTAAAATTACGTAAATTGCGAAGGTATCCGACTGAATTTTACTACAACTTGAGCCTCTATTATTTGTTAATGACGATACGCCATAATACAACAACAAATGGACTGGACTCCGCGACTGAAAGTTAACTGTTTCACAGATCTGTTTTACCACAGTGGTTAGTGCACTGATTCATTGACATGTGGTTCATAGTATGAATTCTAGTTCAGGTTAAATTATATTTAGCATGTCTCAACAGTTGATCGTCTAAGGAAATACAGTGGAACCTCTCTATATCGCATCATTTTACAATGCACTTCCCTACCTAACAATACTTTTCTTCTTCTCTCTCTTCAGTGTTCATTCTCAAACTCCCACTGGATCTCCCTTGTAGCAAGACCATTGCCATACTAGATTTCCAGCAGGATGTAGTCCAGACAATGGAAATGAGTTGTGTCGCCGTTTTATTTGCGCCAATGGCACGACACATCCGTCTTCGGGGGAACAATACTTTTCAAAATCCAGAATTATATTAATGTTTTTATTGTTTAAACTGTACATAACGAATTTTGGTCATTATATCAAGTTGACATTATTTCCAGAACAATGTCTTCATGGTGAATATTCTGAACGCCTCTCTATCCCGGGCAAGCAGGTCTGCATTGACCATAGAATGTTTATTCATTCTTCAATGTGATTTTTATTGCTATTACATTAATATTTTGTCACTCTAGACAACGTTGGGATTTGACTATAGAAAATATGACTTTCGTATATTCCTATTTTTGTGTTGATGTCCATACTGCTGGTTAATCATGATGTATGGTTTCTGTATGTTTGAACAGATTGTGCAATTTTCAATTGTTTCTTCCTGTCTTATGTTCATATTCGTGTTCTAATCCACACACCCCCCCCCCCCGCCCTTATTAGAATATAATTATAATTCCTCCTTAGATATAAGATATAGCTCTCTATTCTTGTGTACACACATCTCATTATAAACTGATTGAAGCGTATTTCTGTCTTACATTGTCTGCCCTGTTTTACGGTTCCTTTTGCACACGCCGTAGTTATTTGTATTCTAATTGACATTGTTAATACGTTGAGGTTTCTTGTGGCATATTCTACCTTTTGTCCAGTAAACAACAAATGGGAAGAGTAATCAAGATCAAGCTCACGCATAAAGACTACACACACAAAAAACGCTAATAAAATATACTACTGATAGGAGGTCATAAATAGCAAAAACTGATGAATAACTTCTGCTTTTGGGAGGTCAGTAATCCTGAGCACGAGGAAGGAACATTTCAACGGGTTGTAAATTGAATCAATATATGATGTTATATGAGAAAGAACAACATGCGCCAGGTCAAATGCTATTTTAGAAAAGGCGGGAGGAACGAATATTTAGTTGCCTAATGAGTATAAAGGGAGAAGCAAATAAAATAGATCATTAAAACATAAAAGGTGATATGTTGAGCAATACATTCATATAAGCACACAGACTATATTGTCGTAACAATCTATATTAAAACAACTGCAACTAACAAAGAAAGTGGCGCATTTAACTGACAACCGACACTGTCCTTTCTAATTTTCAAAATCCACTTACAAAATCCACTTACTAAAACCATCAACTATGTATTTTTAATACATAATAGTAACTGTTAATATTAGGTTCCCAAAGATTTAAAAAAGATATACAATGAAGAAATGGAAACATATAACAGAGCAATAGCTAAAGATGAACCATCATCCTGGAATGTTTAAGGTGCACGTACTGGTGTTAACAAAAGGGAACTAAATATACGTAAATATAGTAGGACAAAATGGAATACGGCAAAATAGAACAATAGCTGGTAAGCTATAGGTCAGTGGTTCTAAACCTGTCGGTGGGGAGGGAGCCCCCCCCCCCCCCCGATGGAGAATGTGTTTTTCAGGTGAACGGCACTACAGACTCAAACATTTGATATATGGAATAAAATATTTGAAAATACACGGAGACAAAAATATAAATTAAGAAAATGCGGCGACGTCGAGCAATTTTGAAACTTATGTTTGTGCTTAACGTAAATTCTGAATGAGCCACACACGTTTAATGGCTTTTGAGAGGGAATGTATGTGCATATTTGAGTTGCAAATGAGACGGAATTGGAAATTAGAAATTAAAACTGTGCTAAAAATTGTTGCATTGTTTGTGAAATTAGTATCCTATCTTGTTGCTGGTAACAATAACCAAGGTGCTTGAGCGGTTCGTGGGGTGGGGGGGGGAGAAGAGGTTTATGTTATTACGGATAGTAAGAATGTGGATACTATATCAGTGAATGAAGTCTTGATCTGTATGGGTGTATATATAGCAACTCATGTCTGCATCATCAGTGACTCGATTAGTGACTCGATGAGCGAGGTGCGATCAATACAGGTGGGTCGCTCTCATGAATGATGGTTTGAGACAGTGCAAAGGTCGGGATTGGAATGCGTCGCGGTAATTTTCATGACTGGTGATTTGGTTGTTCAAGGCAACGATAGAGAACACCGGCTGGCCTGAAAGGCTAGTGATGAACAGCGAAGCAATAGTTAGGGCAACATGGACATATGAAATGGGTGAGGTATGTAGTTACTTATCCATGTCCAGAATGAGGGAGATGGGCTTGGCGTTCGGCATCGCCGGAGGTCAGCCTTAATGTGGACATGGAAGTTGGTCAATCAACCAGCTACATCAACTATGACAACGATAAATGTTGAGTCTGCCGCTTTTAGATAGCAGTAGAATGTTGTGTACCCTGTACACGGTCCCGTAAAAAGAAATTTTCAAACTATTAGGGTCAGCCAAGACGAGTGTGTTAGGGATTTGGGGCAAATAAAACCGGCAACACAACGCATTCCATTTTCTGGACTACATTCTGCTCGAATTCTTGTAGTGAGATCCAGCGGGAGTTTGAGAATGAACACTGAAGAAACTATTAGAGTTATGCTCTCAAATCAAAGTGAAAACATCTACATAAAGAAATAACGACACCTTTCATTAATATTATAAATTTGATCACAATCATTATTAGGTACGACAGAAATAATTTACTGAGACAGCTTACACATAGACGATCAGCACAATAGATGTCCTTGTGACATCACGTCTACTATATGATTATCTGATGTAGTATGTTCCAGTTGGTGACATATTTTTGTGACAACCCATTCAGAAATTTGTCTTTGTCTTCCTCTGTCTCTTCTCCCTTGATCGCCTCTGAATACTTCACCTTGTCAAATGTTTCCCTATAATCTATGAAGCACAAGTACAGGTCATTTTGCATTTCTATTGCCCTCTCCGTCAATGTTCATATTATATATGGGACATTGCTTGTACCTTTTCCTTCTACAAATCCGCATCGCTCTCCTGCAATTTCTGGTTTTAACAGATGGAATACTAGACGTATAATATTTGACAGGGAAGGTCGCAGGGTGTTGCAATAAATGACGGCAACAATTTGTTGCACCCTTCCTCCTTGCTTATAATTGTGAAGAATTCAGAGATACCCCACTCCCTGTTTAATTGTGGCCAAACAATACAACCCCCCCCCCCCAAATTAAAATTATATCAGTAAAAGTATGGAAACGTTGCACAGTTTGTAGAAAAATGTTTCAAATTCAAATAATTTCATTGGTATATTTTAAAAATTGTGTTGACGTCAACTTTTGACGAGCCCTTCACTCTCACTTTGTCAAAAACTGTATGTTTACACGCCCCACCCACATCTTTTTTTTTTGCTGAAGTACTTTATGGAAAGTCACAGTGAAATATCATACAGACAGCCAACGCACATGGATATATAACTTGGCGAGTTTCACAAGCTTTATCCTCAAACAAATGTAATTATCTGAGTAACCGTCCAACGTATTAATGCCAAGTTTTTGCATACGATGTTATTTTTTTGTTAGACCCAACAAATTTATACTTTATATTTGTGCATCAGTCCAGTTTTTGTGCACGAATGAAATCATTTGATCTTTGTCGACATACTAATTATTGTGTCTCGAGGAAAGAATTGTTACCATTTTAGACATTAAACTGGATACTTATGTGGTCACCTGAGGGTAAAAGAAAAAGAGGAAGACCTAAAACAACCATTAAAAACACCATTCTTAAAGAAGGGGAATTAATAGGCTGTAAGACCATCCAGGAACTAAAGCTGTAGGCAGCGGACCGCATCATATGGAGAACCAAAACCTGTGCCCTATGTGTCGCTTGCGGCACAAAAAGAACAAACTAACTAAATCTTAAAACCCGCCGTCTTGTTGTGTACGAGAGTTCAAAAATGTCACATTTCACGCTTAAATAATGTCAAATATATGATAAATAAATCATGTGTAAATGACGTCATATAATTGGTTGTAAACATCCTATATGTGAGACCTGTGTGGTGACAAGTAGACTTTTAATCTAGATTGCAAATAAGCGAAAATTGAAACTCATGAATATATTTTAATGAAAAGATTTATTTATAGGGTCTACAAAATTTTTAATTTACACACAAAATTTCAACTAATTGCGTTATATATTTGCTGAGATACACGATTTTTAAAGTCGGGCAAAGCTGGTGTTATAATACACGTCTTGAAACCAGTTATACATGCGTGTCAACAAGGAGCAACTGCCCAAACAGGCTATGACATGATCAACCTAATTTCAGATACCCAATTGACATCATTATAAATCTAACAGTATTTCACTTTGAAAAGCGGGTCCGACACCACTCTCAAAATATGTGAAACTGGAGATTAGCCACTATCTCTAAATATATGCATACGGTATTTCGTGGCTGCGAGTATGAACATTTTAAAACAAACACGATTAAAACCATGATTACATTACAACTTTGGTATTTGAGGGTAGTTCACCCTCTTCACTTCCTTTCAGAGAGGATGTGGCAATTCAGAAGCGCTTTATGTTTCTAATGTTATGTATATAAAATACACCTTTCAGAGAAGATTAGGTCTTATATTGCCGAGAGGCACTCTTGAACATATACATATATAATACACAAAGAGCATGATAATAATAATCATCATGTGCCATCTTAAAGAAAGTTGATTTCAATGGATCTCCAACAACCTGTTTCTTGCTTTCGTGGTGCTAACCTCTAACCTGTAGGTCGCGTGATGTCTCGCTTCCATTTGTATCTAATCCTACATCTTGTTCGCCTACCCTCTAATCTATCCTTAAGTAAAGTCTTCAACAAGTCGTCTATACAAGTAAATATAAGTAATATCCGTATAACATAACATAATATCCGTATTAGTTATACAAGGGCAGATAGGTCTTCTTGTAAACATGGATAACATATATAGACAATACAATTTTGCTTCGAGTAATTGTTTATACAAGTAAATATAAGTAGGAAGCCAGAGGACAATTTTTAAATATTTTTTTTTAGATATACTGAATTTTTATAACTAATACGGATGTTATATGTTTGTTGTTACTGAGGATATTTCAATACCTGTACGGGATGTTTGTTGTTGTAATAGTCCTTGTCTCGATCGGTCCGTTCTGGTGACTTTGTGTGCATGGTTTGAAAGGCTTGATGAAATCGCATCTTATTTTGGAGATGCGGTTAGTCAAGTACGGAAGAACGCGTGTTCAATAGTTGCTAGGCGATTTGGTGCCGTTGAACGGACTGGTTCAATTCCCGTAAGTCTCCACAATTTTCCAACAAGTCGTCGTGTGTTTTAAAATGTCCCAAATACTTAGATCTTCATTTCATTTGTTTCATATCCATGTGTTCTTAGACGTTTTATTAGAACCTTTCTTCGTTATATTTCCATGTGCTCTTAGAAGTGTTGTTAGAACCTCTTCGTTCTATTTCCACGAGTTTCTCCATATTCGATATATATCCACATATCAAAGGCATCAATTATGTCTTATAGTTTGTGTTCTTTATCCACGTTTCTGAGTCATACATTAATATAGAATAGATGTAGCATGTTATAATTCTCATGTATAATTTGTTTCGATGTCAATATTTCCTCATGTCATTGAAAGTACTTTTAGGCATCCATATTCTCCTTTTAGCTTCTGTTTCACATCTACCATAAAAAGTACGTTCAACCATTCCTATTCTCCTTATAGCTTCTGTTTCACATCTACCATTGAAAGTAATTTCAGCCATTCCTATTCTCCTTATAGATTGTTTCACATCTACCATTGAAAGTAATTTCAGCCATTCCTATTCTCCTTATAGATTGTTTCACATCTACCATTGAAAGTAATTTCAGCCATTCATATTCTCCTTATAGATTGTTTCACATCTACCATTGAAAGTAATTTCAGCCATTCCTATTCTCCTTATAGATTGTTTCACATCTACCATAGAAAGTACGTTCAGACATTCCTATTCTCCTTATAATTTCTGTTTCACATCTACCATAAAAAGTACGTTCAGACATTCCTATTCTCCTTGTAATTTCTGTTTCAAATCTACCATTGAAAGTGCTTTCAGCCACTCCTATTCTCATGTTATCTTCTGTGTCACTTTTACATTACCATATGATAATAATAGCAATTATTAACAACGATCAGACCATGTACAAAATAAACCTCACAGAAGAACACAAAAATTACAGACATCTTGACATTAACATAGAATCTTGACATTAACATAGATGAAAAGATAAGGATTCTCAAATAGAGTATTACAAAAGAATTCTTGAGACTAACGGGAATTGAACCAGTCCGTTCTACGGCACTTGTATTAAATTTACTTGTATTACAAAAGACAAGATTATTATGATGATAAATATATGGAAATCTAATGAAATTGAAGCAAATAAAGAAATAAAAATTGTTAACTTGTAAATGTGTGCTCGTGTAACAAATGGATGGCTGGCAGCTGTGTAGAATTGGAGGGTTTTGAAATGGTATACCACAACCAATGATAAATCCATGGCACAAACTAACCGGACACCAGTAGTAAGAAAAATTCAGAGATTAAGATATCGCGGTATAAATTGATATATGCAGTATCATCATCATGTGCAATTCCGACTGGTGTAGGCGGTCACGGATCTCCACAAAGCTCTATTTCTAGTATATTTTATCAGGATCGTTGTTGACTCTTTGTCATGGCTCAAAGTCAGACTAATATTTCCTTGCACTGCCTCCTTTGATCTCTATTGCCATAAATCTTGCGGGCTTTAATCATGTTATCCAGACCTCCTGGTCTCATAACGTGGTCAAAAAAAGATTATTTTAATATATTACTAAGCAACACACGTCGCATTTGTCCATGCTATTCGCAGCATTCTTGTATACAATCACGTCTCTGTTGCCTCTAATTTCCCACTATCCTGTTTATTGTCCAAGACTTATATCCATGTTAGAATTCAAGCTATGTAACTCGGAAGAACTAATATATTCAGTGTATCGAAGATGATATTTTAAAAATACGTCGGTGTGTTCCCGTGACATGCCACGCATGTAGTAAAAGAGGCGACCAAGATTTAGGAGGTGGGGATGGCTGTTCCTTTTCAGTGAGGTCAAAGTGCAAACTTTCATAGTAAATAAAGATCACAGCCACAGTGAACTCAAAGTCGTGCTGATCTCGGATGTGTCCGACCGAAAAGTTCAGATAAGATATAAACCATGACAACAAATTCCACACCTCTCTAGAGATACGGCGTAGTAAAATTCGAAAACGCGTTGACTCGAGTTATGAGGCGAATATGTGCCAGCTGAACTGATTTAGTTTCAATTCCGTCTGCAGCATTCTGGTAGAATGCATATATCAGGAATATTATACAGGTCTGAATTTTAGACACTTGGTTCATATGTGTGTGACCTCTGTGGTTGTATATGTAAGTCAACTATATATTTCTCACAGTGGGGGGGGGGGGGGGGGTGAGTCTCGCGTCTCTCATTGCCAGTCACCAACGGCATATCTATAGATAATTTGGTTAACACCAAACCCATCCTTTCAAATACAGCAGCATTTATTAAGAAAACAGGACTTGCTGTGTAGACATGTCAAACTCCGAATGAGAAGAAGACCAAACCCATCGCCATTTTCTCTCTAAGAAAATCTGGCACACTGTCCCATATGGTGTGCAGACTTATAGGAGACATCGGTGGTTACTAATAATTCTGCTGAGCTGGAAATCAAACATTGAAGCACCCAATTAGGACTCAACGGGTGCAGAGGATTGACTTCACTGTAATCGGGTTACCTTATATATACTTCATCTCTTTCAGGAGGAGCCACTCATCCTGTCGAGATTGATATGGTCACAGCATGTAAATCCGCTGCCTCAAGACATAATTCCTAAGAATCTCCGAAAAAAATATCAACTTTATAAACTATGCGGCCCTAGCGGGACTCGAACACGCGACCTCTTGAGCACAAAGCGAACAGCGTAACAAAACACCAGTTAGATCACTGCGCCAGTAATCATACGCTGTCTCTTTTAATGTTGTTTATGTGTGAATTGTGGCTCATGTTTAGTTAGCGTTGGTTGGTTCACTATTATTTATTGGTATTTGTTCGCTCGTCATGTTCTTCTTCACATTACAAACTCATCAATATTCATATATTACACCAGTCATAAATCTATCCCTTACAGTGCTTTCTCGGTTATTTTACATCTTTGATATACTGTTAGGATTGTAAGTCGACATACGGTTAAACTCTGGTCTCAATATCATAACAGCTAAGGTAATCACGGTACGGACTGGATGTTTGTTCTTTTCCAGTATGGGGGCGGGGGGTTACTAAAGATATGCATTACACGCCGTGACGACAGCTAGAACAAAGCGGTCTCTATAGCAACAGTTTAAAAGATCGCCTCGGCACATTCGAGATTTTCTTTTAGTGTTCATTCTTAAACTCCAGCGAAATGCTGGATCTCTCTTGTAGCAGGAAACCAGAGAATGCAGATGTGCTGCGATGGGCTTTTGTTTGCACCGACATAGAGAATGGTATGTGTACGTTCAGTACACCAACTTCAATGGATGGTGATGACCATTGCCATATCGCAGCATGTAATCTGTTTATCAGCGTCGCTCGCACAGCACGCTAACCTTTCTTGTCACACATCCGAATTGTGACCACAGCCGTTATTGCTTGACATTTTTACCGCTGTCTAGGACGTTATCGACTTTTCCATAGCGCACACTCCACAAAGCTGAAAGATGCATTTTCTTTAGCAATTGCCACATAATATCAGCAACTTTAACTTAATTTTTGTGAGTTCTGTCCTCATGTCGTGTTCGGTGAGACTGAACTAAAACCTTTATGGCACACACAAAAACAGTACTTCTATCTCCTGGATATTTCCTCGCTCATTTGTAGGTTGTGTGTGTGCTTTGTTAGAATTGACAGTTTCACGAACTAATCAATGTCAATGTCAACTAATCACGAACTATTGGTCAATGTCCTTCCAAATATATACTGTATTCATGTAAATGTCACCCCCATTTGAGAACCATTTGCTTATGCAATACTTTCTTCGAACTGGGCGTCGCAGACACTCCAACCCTGATCTGCTTTCAGTACACGGATCAGGCACTATCATGTCGTAGTAACGTAATATTAAATAATCAATACAACAAATCAAATACTTCGATACGGCTAACTGTTCGGCAATAAATGTCGATACACTTTATTTATCACGCGTAATGACATCGTGTTGATCGTTCACAGCTACGCTGATATATACGTTCGCCTTTCGATTTGAGCACATCCGATTTTGACACATGTCGGCAGTCATTATCTACAGTAGACCCTATGTGACAAACACAGAGTAACTGGAGGGTAGAACGTGTTTATTATCGTCATCTCACACATGATATATTCATAGGGGCTGAGATATCCCATTCAATAATTCAGGGTGTGTCGGCTAATTGTTCCTGTTCTGTGTTGGCCAAGTATCCTTTAAAGAAAAAATATTTGAGGTCCTCTCTCCATTATAAGCTTACTCCCAATGCACACATTATTGATACTGACGCAAGCTCATTGACATCAAATCCTCCTATCGTGCAGACCGTCAATGTTGACCACCAGTTATAGAATCAGAACCACCCAACGTGTCCGATCGCTCATGTCCCGGAACAAAGATGAAAGTGATTATGACATAGTGAATATTCGCACAGTGGTTCTTGACTGGAAACATATGACTCACAGAGTCGTGGATGGGGGATGGCGACCTAGATTTGTCTGGGCTGGTCATAGAAGAGTTACGTGCTGGAATTACAATTTATAATATGCGTTTCATATGCGTGGTAAGCATAGGGTAGCCAAAAACAAAAAGTCTGCGAAGTATTTATTTTTAAAAAGTACTTGGGGACTCTGAGACTACGTTTTGCCTGAAATGGGACACTAGTGAATGGGAGGTTTGAGAGCTGCAGCCGATAAGTAAATGACATCACATTCATTTCTCTTGACTATGTCCAGTTAACGAGCAGAATTTTGAGAAGTTACATCGAAGTTAATCATGTGCACATTTTGATATACGAGGTAGTTTCACATAGTTCCAGGAATTAGTGAAGTGTATAGAAATAAGTAATAAATTATTTATATACACTACACTTCCTACAAAGTAGTTCCCTTCGGCAACTTCACTTTTGCATACGTGTATACAGCTGCTGGAAACATTCGTGGAACCCATTCTTTAACATATCTCTCAGCTGTCTTGTTGCATTGGTGGTAACGTCATCTGCATCCTTGAATCGTTGTTATTTCAGTCGAGGAAACAAAAAAAAAATAATCCGATGCAAGGTTGGGGGGGGGGGGGGAATATGGAAGCTGTTTCAATGTAATTAATCACATTGCGAGGTGCTGCTTTCTTTACCAGTCGGCGCATTGTCATGCAGCATAATCCAACTGTTTATTGTCCATTTTTCTGGTCATTTTCTGATTGCATCTCTTAGACCACTAACCTCCCGTGTGTTGCCGGGGCCCGAAAGGAGAGCAAAGAATAGCAACACTGTTTACCTTCCACGCATGTCGTAAAAGGCGACTAAGGAGGTTATGGGATGGAGTTGGCTGTCCCATCCCATAGAGGATCAGTGACCCAAAGCCATGCTGAAGTCGGATGTGGCAAGTCGAAAGGTGTAGATATCGCAGCAATGGTGTAAACCATGACACAACGCATTCCGTTCTCCGGACTAATCTGCAGGAGTTTGAGAACAAACGCAGAAGAAGACCACTAAGTATATCAACATACATTTCCTTGTTAACTGTTCGCCCTTTAGGAATGAAATCATTGCAGATAGTACTCGGAAAAAGGGGGGTGGGGGCTCCAAGATAGCAATTACTTTGATCTTGTCTTGGGAGATGTAGGAGAGATCCATTCAGAGTACTGCCGTTTTGTCTGAGGACCGCACAAAAAACACTAGGTCTCAAATCATGTGATTATGTTGATGAAAAATTGTTATCAGCCATAGTGTGTAGGTCCCCTGCTTGAGTCAATCTCTTTTCTTTCTGTTCCGGTGATAACATTTTGGAGACCATATGCAGGCAAACACAGTGCACGTGGTGATTATAGTGGGGAATACTGTGGCAGCTTCCAACTGATATTCCAAGTTCTGAGGTTATTTTCTCGACAATAAGCCTTCTGTCAGCACGAACGTTCCTAACGAGCTCAATGTTGATCGAGATTGACGGTCGTTGACTACGTGCACCTTCACCGACACTACCCCAGCCTTCATGGAAACGCTTGTGCCTCCTCAAAACTGCTGTTTGTTAGTTTGAGAACCCCAGGAATTATGAGCGATTACCTCTTACTTTCTATGTACAATGGAGATGTTTCTGAGGTTTCTTTCATACCCAGGAGACTTCATCTTTTGGCTTGGTGAATTGCCTATTATAGGAACCTTCAACTCAGGGGGATACATGTTACGATACGAGCTTTGGTAGCCCATTGTTTGTCTATCCTCTGACGAGGCCCTTCGCGGCCAGCGAGTTCTTCTTGTAGAAAGACAATTCCATTACCACCCGTTGTGTCCCCTAGGTCCAGACCTAATTTATTCAGTACCAGCCCATGTTGGGTAACAGCGACGGTAGTATTAGACTCCGGGTTGATACACTTTCCTAGACGATGTGCTGCTTTGCAAAACACGTCGGTGGTTTGGGATTTGACCTATGCCTTCCTCACACACTCGCCTCGTCCGCTTGAGATAACCTTCCAATCCATCGCCAGGTGCGATCTGTGTATTTTGACTCTGTGCCCCTGCGTATATTATCCAAAGAGGTAGGTAAAATACGAATCTCGGATGAGTTAGCTTTGCAGTGAGCCCTTGGGTACTGAACCCAATTATTTCTGTATGGGCCGTGTTGGACAACGGCCGACAGTAGAGTTGGGATAGGTTTGCTGTATCCTTAGAGACTTGCGCATCTCTCTACGTTGCCCGTAGAATCTAGATCTTCAACACTGAGTCTCCGATCTTCTGAGTCTCAACACTGCTTCGGTCAGACATTTGATTGCCCTGTGTGCAATGGGGAGCTGTATTCAAAGCTTTCTATACCCAGGAGTGTATGTTCAAGTTCGCGTATCCAATACCTGAGTCATGACTCCTACTTTGAATGGGGTCAATTGTGATGATACATGTGGGCTTGTGTGTGTTCTCGTGCTGGACCACTGTAGCTCCGTTGCCACTGAATCGACTCCCACTACGCTGCCCTCTAGCTTGTGTTACCTTTTACAGATTGGATGTGTGCTCGTAAGATCACCGTATGTTAAGGATATTGACATTGGTCGCCCCTTCAATGTTTCTGCTTTTTAAGCCGGCCACATCGGAATGCACAGATGCCTTGCTCATGTTGGATGTAATGGCGTAGAGGTTTCGGAGAGATTTCATGTCTCTGGAGGCAATTCTCATTCCATCTACATCCCCGAGCCCAAAAGTGTTAGCCAAGAATACAACAATAGTAGCTGTATTTCTTATATTACAACTGTATTTCTTCCCGTAGTCGTAACTTTCGATAACAGTTACCATGTTGTTCCGACAGGCCGACGTTGTGCTTGAACTAGTTACGGGCACGCCATGGGCGGACGGAACAACAAAGACACCTGTCACAGTGGCCAGAGTTGTGCCCTGATGTCGACGTCTGTTTCAGCGACATTATACTCGAAACACCATAAAGTCCGATGGCTGCTGGAACAGAGGGCGGAGCACTTATGGTAATGCCCTACGTGCTGTGAGGCCAGTTTCTAATCAAGAATTAAGTTGTATTTCTGTTTCCAGGGTGCACCACGAAGAGTTACTTTTAGGATCATGATTATCTGCTAACCCTGGGTCGGCACGAGAGCAATGGGAGACCCTTTTGCACCCCCTCAAATTCCTGTAAACTAATAGAATGTAGTTCGTATAATTAAATGTGTTTCATGGTTAACTGTGATATCTATATATTTAGGCCTGCCATATCAGACCCCTATAGAATAGAAAAGCCGATTCCACGCCCCACCCCCAGTCGCTCGAAATGCACGGAATGTAACAGAGTTGTTATTCTTTGCTCACCTTCACGGCCCATCAACATAAAAGCGGCGGATTTCACTAAAATCGAAAAGCAAACTTGAAACCAACACATTGGGATTACAAGACAAAAGATATATAAATGTTATCTGCACGTGATTGATTTATGAGAGCACGAGAAGGCCGAAGAGTCAATTCGAACAAGCTTACATTGACGTGTTATCAAACCACACCCCGGGCTGTATCAGATAATGGCAGATTTGTAAGAAAGCAGATGATGCAAGAGACGGCGGTCGATAATGTTGTTAGAGTGAGCGAGAGAAGGTTCAATGCTGAAAATTGAAACGAACGTTTCATTAGTCTAACAGCAGCATGGGTTGTTGATCGATACAGCAGCCACAAAGACAATATACATATATACAACAATGCACTTCACAAACACATGTCGTAATTCCCCACCGACGAGCAGACAATCTTTCTATCACTATTACCTGACACTACACGTACCACTTGTATACCATAGACGTGTGATATGCAACACCCAACTATGACTCGGTTAAAATAATAGTACTAGAGAGATGATTAGTACCTTAATGATATCGTGAAACCTAGAGCGACCAACGTAAAGTTTGATCTTAGAATCAATCATTATTATATCATACCGGCTACTGCGGGTAGAAATGTTATAGAACGTTTTACAGGCTTTAAAAAAAAACTTTCATTACTGCGTGTTTTCTTGTTAAGGCTGTGGAAATAAAGGCCGCTTTGCTAAAGCTGTCGCCGCGACGTGTACAGGAAGAATTTTTTTATTGCACATCCGAAAGATAAAAATCCTTGTCCCAACCGCGGATTGAACCGGAGACCTCAGGAATCTGAGGCCGGCGTTCTAGCCGTACGGCCACTTCACTGGCTTTGCCATAGAAAAAAATGTAATTATCAGATAACCCGTCTACGGTATTGATGTCATTTCTTTTTCCAAATCATGTTATATTTTTTTTTTAAATCATGTTATATTATTTTTTTTTAAATATTTTTTTGGTTGAACAAAATAAATACTATATTTGTGTGCATCATGTCCAGTTTTGATAAATGAATGAACACTGATCTTTGTAATTATTGTGTATCGAGAAAAGAGATGTTACCATTTCAGACATTACACCGGATACAACTGTAAACACCGTCTGTCTCGTATTCGAGAGTACAAAATAGTGTACTTTTACGCTTAAAAATCATGTCAATTGTAATATAAACAAATCATGCGTAAATGCCGTACAATTGACTTAAAACATCTGAAATGTGTGTGTGATGTGTGTTGACAACAAGACTTGATCTATATAGCATATATACGAAAATTGAAACCAATGAATGCATTTTAATATTTTAAGAACACATTTAATTAATAGGATTTATTATTTCAAACTCACACAAAAAATTGCAGTTGTATGCGGTATATATATATGCTGAGATACATCATTTTTAAATTGGACAAAGCTAGTGATACGTGTTATAGCGCGCCAATTTCTAAAATCCAACTTTCCTGAACTATGGCTCTAGCTTAGGTAAGAGGAGGTGACTGTCTACATTAAAATATATTTGTTAAAAACTTTCCTATTAATGCATGTTCTGCTGTTAAGAACTGAAAGGAGAAATTAAAGTCAGTGAAAACAATCACTGCTTGGTATAGCAGACGCCATGGCGCGTACTGGAATAATTCTTGCTGTACTTCGGAAAGGTAAATCCAGTTTCAACCAGAGATCTCATAGTCCTGAGATAGGGGCTCTTTCAATTCGGCCACGCGCTCCACTTATGTACTGGTACTGTCCACATATCGACGGGAAATGCGAATGGATGTAGAAGTGATGCTGACTCAGTCTGGAGAACAAGAAGGAAAAAAAGAACATGATTTGTGATTGTGTCCTATCTAGATATAGGAAGCCGTTTACTTGCTGCAGAATCTCTCCATGTATTTTTCTGTTTAGATTTGGTTTCTCCTGAGTGTTGTTGATTATAAGTCTTTTATACGAGATAAATATAACGAAAGAAAGCAATTAACGACTGGTTGAATTTCGCTAGAGTGTGCATATATAACAGGACAACAAGAGATAATGACCGAGAGAATTCAACATTAGCTATGTATCAATTCGAGGATTCACAAAAAGAAAGAAAAGCGATATCCCCTACGTGTGAAATTTATTCGAGCCTGCCAGTGGAGGCAGCGAAAATAGAACTAGGCCTAAAGGCACGAGTGTTCTGGGTGAAACATTCAGGGGGTCACACGATAATAGTAGCTGAACATAAACATTATGTTCTGAAGGCTGGGTACGGAATCTGTGCAGAATGAATGGAAGGATCTGATAAAGATGGAGGAATTGCAGAGGATAGGTTGCAAAGGCAGATTGAATAGAATGGCGAGAAACTTGTAGTTTATTACAAACACCAGCCAAAAAGAAAGCAGTGCAGTGTAAATACTTGAAAAGAAAAAAAACCAATATGTATATTCTTTTTCTTCTTTCGTTCACTTGAAACATGGCTATATCTGTAATTCTGTCTCATGAATAAAACGTAAGTCTTTTGTAGTTCACACAGTGGCCAATAGAACTTTGATTCCAGTGTTGTTTCCTCTGGCCAATATTCTGCATAAGCGTTTTATACTCAGAACATCTTGAAGTATATGTTTAAAATCACGTGCTGCCTGTCCACATGGCTGTGTTGCCAATCTTGAATTTGTACAATGACTGCGGAGTCGGTTGTGTGCCGTTCTGAGGCGTGGAATTACAATTTGTTCTGATCCATTCATAATAGTATAATCGTCTTGTGTTGGTGGCTTTCTTATTGACATATCATCTTTTTTCCTGATGATAGGTGATACGTGCATCTGGTTGGTCTTCGGCAGCACCTTCCGTTGCCAGTTAGTCTGCTTTTTCATTTCCTGGTATTCCACAGTGAGAGAGTATTAACTGCATAGTTACTAAATACTGGTAACACAGTTCATTAAGTAGTTTTTGTAAGTCTGTTAGTTTTCCAGACTGGAGAGCTTTAAGAACCGATCTAGCATCTGTCAGGAACACCACGGGCTGTGGACAGGGTTGGAGTTCCGCATCATAATTATTGCAGAATTTCCCTGATGGTGTTCTGATCGTACCTCTAGGCGTGTGTGGATATTTTATATATACACCTGCCCCTCCATTCTTAACTGACCCATCCGTCTTGTGGATATTCATCGTCCAGGAAACTGAGAGTGGCTGTCCTTCGATGCACACTGTTCTGTTCGTCCTCGCTTAGTATTCCTTTCACGTGGGTCTGAATGTATATTAGTATTCCATGCCTTTCACTCTAAGGAGTTTGTTCTGGTACAGACGTCTACGAAGCTGTTTAGATTGGTGGATAAAGCTACTTCTTTTCAGTCGTCCAGTGCTAGATTTTGGAATCCTTCCTTCATTTGATGACTTAACATACACTTAAAGTTTTCTGCTTGTATTAGTACGTTTGTGTCATTGCATTCACCAAGTGTTTGCGTTCTCCCATTTTCTGCATCTCTACTATGGGTGTTGATTTCATTGCTCCCAAAATTATCATAAACGTCTGGTTTTGCACTTCTAGATCCTGTAATGTGGTGCTTGATGCAGGACATCACGCAGATGAACCATATTCCAAGTGTGATCTTATGCCTTGCTAGTAAACTTTACGGAGTATATTCCCAATGGCTCTCCATGTGGTCCCACTTAGTGTTCTCAGGATAGCTAACTTCCTCCTAGCTTTTGTTGCTGCTTTGTTTATGTGTTGCTTCTATGTCAGCTTATCATCAAAAGTATCATATCAAAAGCTCTCCATCTATCTTGATAACATCTTAATACAATATGTATATAATGTCAATACTACTATTGTGAGGCGAAGACTGGAAACTTTGGAACGTCAGAAATGATAACACAAACAATGTGGAACAAAGAAAGGCTTTATAGATTAACATTTGTGACTAATAAAAAATATCTAATGAAACGAAAGCGAACACCTGCCAAATGACCTCGTCACTGATTGCTTACCCGGTACTCCGTCTAAAAAGGCCTTCTCTCACAAGGAGAGTCCACAGACAGAAAGGGCCTGTTTCATTGGGCTCGTGTATTTTGTCAATTATATAGTCCTGCTGGCTCACGGGGTATCATCCTTCTAAACTGACGCATTTAACTTTTCCTGTTATTTTTATTCGCTGTCGATAACAGATATACAGCGATCATTGAAAATGACAGGAAAGTTAAACACGGCACTTTAGAAAGATGATTATCAAATGAGCTAACAGGTTTTATATTCCCGATTTTCATGGCTATACTGTTGTGCGATATTGTAAAGCGAAGGATACTAAATTATGCCAAGGAAGTTGAACTTCAAGACCACATAATCAAGGCCTAGTATTGAGTTCCCACAAAACTAAAGTGGCAATCGTCAGCAGCAACGAAAGTCATCCAATCAGGCATCCGAGTGAACAAATAAATGTACAATGAATATAGGACACACGATGAAGAATTATAGCAGTGTTTCTCAAACCTGGTCCTGCCAATGTCCCCTTTAGTATAGATTATATAGTAGTGTCCCATTTAGTATAAATTATACAGTGGAGTGTCCCATTTAGGGACTATCTATAAATTAGGATAACAATTTAATATGCAAAAAAACAGGGGAAGGGGTGCTCACAGATTTGTTAGCGCAAATTATGGACAGGCCATTAGTTATATAACGAATATGTCAGGTATTAACATCCTAAATGTCATATGTTCACTCTATCTCCATATTTGTTATTATCTATTATTACATACGTTAGATCATATATAATATCAGGAAAAGTAAAGACGCTATTTAAAGGAGTATAATATTTATTCTTTCAAGATTTTTTTAAATTGGTGCTAAATGATATTTTAATGTTTACACAATGAAATAGCGTTCCTTTCCCAGCTGAATCTTACCAGTGATTTAAATCAGCTTATGGTAAGTCCCCTATGCTTCCGCTACAGCGTAGTAGGCAACATGTTTATGTTGGTGGACCAGATCTATAATTTCTTGTGTGATTTAAAGACACAAATAAAAAGGAGAAAACCTCATTTTACAGCTTTAATTAGTATTTCTGAAGAGCCAGTGAATATAGCACTTTTAAATCAACCTGACCGGACAGGAGAAAAATGATGTTGACTGGTCGAATTTGATCCACGAGCTGTAATTCGCTCACCCACAAGCTAAGGGTTGACGCTTATCATAAGAACACAATTTTGTTTTCTTTCTTATATTTAGAAAGTAGACAGAAACTTTAAGTGTCTTCCTTGGTTGTTTCTTAGGTTTCATGGCCTCCCAATTGTCCCCTTTGAGAAACCCTGCATAAAAGTAACAGGAACGGGCTCGTTAAATTCTCACAGTAGACAAATACATAGTTAAAAACTATTCAAATTTAGCTTCAGTCATCCAGGCAAAGAAGCATACCAAAGTTTAAAAATAAAACGTGCACACATTACCCTAATATAAAGAGTGCAATCTCTCAGCTTGTAACAGAAATAACTGCCCTAGTTTTGCTAAGCCAACGATTCGAACGCACACCTCTAGCTTGATTATATGTGACGAATATTAAACGTATCCAATTACGCAAGGTTTTGGTACTGACATATCTAGTCACGTCAAACTGAATATATGCTAGACTTTGCTACTAGTAAAGTTGAAAACGGTTGATTGCTACAAAGGAATGTAAAGGGATTCACACTGCTCTTATGAATGTCGGGGTTAGACCCTTAAACAACTCTACTCGGCGCATTACATAAAAGAAAACTTCATATTTTTCTATTACATAAGCCAGTGATTCTCGAAATCTGATTGCCCGTGACCCATTACTATGAAGCAAATCTTGTTTCTACTTTCCCAAGGACCGCAAAGAGGTCAATATGAGTTAATTATAAAAGCAATTACGTCCGCGTATTACCAGACCTTACATGGTAGCAAATATAATTAGCAATGTCATTTGTCATGCTTGTAATGGGCAAATAAAGTAGGATTGTACATGAAGATGCCCATCCTCTCATAAATCTCGAAGAAAATCTAAGGCAATATGCCCTCAAAAACGATGTGCTGGATCGTAAGAAACAGGTGTTATCCAGAAAGCCTTGCTGTAAACTAGCAGAAGTACTTAATGTTCAAGTCACACAGAGAAATTTGAGTTGCTATTGCCAAAGAAACGAGAGAAGAATAAATACAAATAAGTGAAATATATAATTCCAGAAACTAATATATTAGTACATATGACTGTCACCCGCGTGTTGATGGGGCCCGAAAGGGGAGCAAAGAATAGCAACACTGTTTACCTACCATGCATGTCGTAAGAGGTGACTAAGGAGGTTATGGAATGAAGTAGGCTGTCCCATCCCATATAGGGTCAGTGACCCACAGCCATGCTGAAGTCGGATGTGTCAGGCCGAAAGGAGCAGATATCACATCAATGCTGTAAACCATGACACAACATTCCGTACTACATCCTGCTAATCTGCAGGAGTTTGAGAACGAACGCAGAAGAAGAAGATATGACTTTGTTATGGTTGCAGTTTGGTATATCCTTAATTGTCCCTGCAGTTTATCCATATTTTTTGGTAGTGATCGTAGTGTTGAACATCCCGTTTAATTTCCTAAGAGATTGGGAGTGGTGATATATAGGAGCTGGATAGAGGATAGACAAAATTAGTTAACAATACTCAAAATGACAGTAGAAGATTTCAGGGAAGCTAATATGAGGTAATAATAATAAGAGTGTAACACTCCTTACCTACTACCCAGACGGGTTATTTGTCTTATTATTATCAATACGAGGTAGCTTTAAACATTCCCAGGAAAAATCGACGAGTATGTGAAGGAAAATATGAAGGAAATGTGATGCTATGGAGATACACAGGGTATGGCTAAGTGCTTCTCCCATCTTCATCATGTTGAATGCAAGTCTGTAGCAGACGGCTGTCATTGGGCGGGCTAAATCGGTGACCCCGTGCTAGGAAATGAATAAAGGCAAAATCCAGCATATCATGGCATAAGAGTTCGAGGTTGATTATACCAAGGCTTTCATTGAGATGAATGAACTAGAACACTTCATCGTTGACCCAAACTTGCATGTCTGCTATCTATTTGTACAGCCGCTCAACTAAAAGGTACATCTCTAAAACTTAAACCCTATGGACAATATACCAGCGACTGGAGCTAATCTCTAGGAAATGTATACATTAACAAACCGACAAAATAAATAATCCAGTTCTCGCGAGTTGACAGTAAGTAATCAGCAACTTCCGCCTCAACTTTCACACTGACATGTCAGAGGCGACATGCATAGACAAACTTGACCCATAGAAGATAAGTGTACTGAAACATTGCACACGCAGGACACGGCAATATTCAAAGAGGTCCGTAACTGGAGATTGAGGATAGGGCGTGTTGTGTTTGAAAAGTTCTTTATAACATTATACTTGCTAACATCAGATAGATCTGTATGTCTGCTGTGACAAGAATAAAAAATAATATGAATGCTTACAGACAAATTATTGGAAAACGTTCAAAGCTTTGTTAGTAAAGTTAACCCATACCATAGGTGTGAGATGTTAGCTATTTCACATTTCAGTGGCTATGTGATATAAGGGCGGTAGCTATCTTCTCTCCCTCAGTCTTTATTTCCCGGACTAATCCGGTACCCAATTAAGGCTGGGTCTGCCTCGAGAGCAGTTGAGTTCCGCCTCAACTAGGGAATGAACCCATGACCACTCGTATGCGAAGCCAGTGAGCTAACCACTGCTCTATGTGGCCACCAAACGTTTTGTAAATGTGATACACAATACACGCGTTTAATTATCTAGAATGCAGAGAAGAGAATCAACATGAATGTGATAAAAACAAGTCCGTAGATCAAAGATGGGGGGGGGGGGGGGGAGGAAGAGAAATGAGTCAATGCTCTTCTAGAAAATAGAGCATGCCAATCAGTACTAAGTTAATAAAAAAAAAAATGAAGTGATTAGTTTTTTTCTTTCTAACATGTACCTCTCCCTTCAACCAAATTCGTACATACGGTACTGACTACAAATAAATGCGATGGGAATAATTACTTAAATGTCAATAAAGTAAAGTAATGTACCCTAAACTCCTAAGCTTTTCATCTGTTTGAAATGAACATTTAGGCCCCCTACTTCACACAAGCCAGGTAGATTTTACGCGGAAATGTTCTCTTAAAACGTGTTTGTGTTGACTTTGAGGCCTGCTAAACTCAATTATCAAACACTTCCCGTCCCTCTACCCAGGAAAAGCCAAGATATTCAAGCAAGCATGCCTACACTAAGTGTGTTGCCGGGGACCCAAATGGGTGAAAAAAAAAGAAAAGAAAATCCAAGTTTAAATTTTAAAAAAAGGTAAATATGAGAAAGCAACAAACTGCAATGCTTCTTCCACATAAAAAACGGAGCAGTTTTATCCGACATGTATTTAGAATGAATGAAAATAGACCGCAACAAGCATTAAAATTAGCACCATGTGACTGGGGGCCAGGGCTGAGAACAAGAAAAACTTCATAGACCAACAACCAAAAAGTATTAAATGTGTATGACTTTGGGCGTGGTTCTCGACAGTACATGACTTCTTGTTGAATTACTGAGGCCTTCATTCGGTACGTTTGTGATTATTGTAACGATTTCCATTGGTTACATTTTACTGAGAGCATTGGCTATTTATGGCATGCGATTCCAAGTAGATAAATATTGGTCAACTATCAAGAAAAGGAACGAATGAAAGCTTCATTAATTAAGATAACAAGTCTCCTATAACTACCGAATGTCGCGCTTTGGGTCTCAACAACAATCAAAAACAACACAAAACAGAATCATTCTCACAACTGGAGAATACTGGTTTCTGACATATGCACCATATCCTATGTTGAAGAAACATACAATTTATAGATTGAAGGGGGAACGAGATTTTCCATGAAAACTAATAATTTTAGCTGAAAGAAGGTCACGTGTGAAAAAGGATGAGAACCACGGATTTACTGTTTGAAACACGTTGGAAATAACACAAACTCTAGTAGTAATGATGTCTGCAGAAATGTACTTAATATTATAGTAGCTCTATCGCCAGCCGGGGCAACTTCATTGTATTTCAACCATGATTAAAGTCAAAACATAAACATGATCGGCACAGAGTAGTCTCTATGAACACGTGTTTGCTGCACAAAACTCAGTGCGGATGCACCACCATTCTTTCAAAATAAGTCAAAAACGTATTCTCACAAAGATTTAAAACAAACTCCACACAAGTTGATAATGCTACAATTTTGATCCGTCAAATAACTATACAATGCAATGTATTAATAACATTCGAGACTTTCATAAATCAAAACCTATTGAAACCCCAATAAAAAATATATCAGAAACAACCGTTTCCAGGCCTGTTATCTGGGATTCATAAACACACACATGCGGAGAAGAGGTTTAAGTTTGAACAAGATCATTCATTTCACCAAACGTATATAAGATTCAAAGATGTATTAACATTATGTGTAAGCAACTCTAGAACTCTCATTATTTGTGTTATTTAACTGCAACATAAATGATACGAATTTAATACCAACGTAAAACGTATAGGTCACACAACAAACTCAATAAATGTGAACAGCTGACGTTGTCTGGGCTCGAAAATGTACTAGAAATCACCAACACTGCGGTCTGTAAAGCATGACGTAGGAGGTGATCGGGGGGGGGGGGGGGGTGTTGGATATCCTATACCACAGGTCGAAGTTACCCAAAGCCACGCTGAAGTCAGTGGTGCCAGTCTGAAATGCACAGACATTGCAGCGATGCTGCAAATCCTTATAACTAATTTTGTTCTACAGACAACAACCAGATAAACCAGGAGTTTGTAAACGAACACTGAAGTTGTTTACAACACATTATGCCAGTTTTTCTATTAACACGTGATAGTCTTGTTATATATTTTTTTTAAATTAACTTTATTTTTACATACACACAAATCAGACATTGAAAGTATTTAAAAATAAATGAATAAACCTGGAATCCTGCTATCTAATATGATGAAGACAGACGGATGAATATGAGAGGAAAAGTGAAGATAAAAAAAGGAAGCATTGCATGGTAACAGGGCAGCAGATCGAGACTATCTTTGGGAAAACTGCTGAGAAGGGGATGTTACCATTCTTCATTCTCTGGACTACATCCTTCAGAAATGTAGCTGGACAGCTGTCACAAGTCTTGATCTCACAAGAGAGATCCAGTGGCAGTTTGAGAATGAACGCAAACACATAATTGTTTGATAAAGTTAAGTAGGTTTTATATTCCGGGGAAAGGGTGCAAGTATCTTTGAACCCGAAACAATCCCAACCACCTCCTGTATCTTGTATCTTATGCACTTGGTGAGAGATAGCCAGTAACATTCAAGATATAACACTTTATAATAATAAACACTTTATAAATTGCACTTCACCAAAACAAGACCAGACATGCCATCCATTCTTATCAGTCAACATGTGGACCAAAGAATGTTACAGCAGAAAGTCAGTCAATCTAACGTTCTGAGAAATGAACAATAATATATATGACTGAACTTGATCATAAAGCAGTATTCTAAAATTTAATTCCAGTTAAAGAACAGGACATGAAAACACGTCTAGACTTGTAAACACATTAAAAAATCAAGTCCAATTTCTACCAGGAATAAAATAAATGTCTGTGTCACAAGATTTTTTATTTTTTTTACAAATGTGAAATATACTGTAAAGACTAGCGAGATTTTCAATGCTAATTCAGATGAAACTAAGAGGCAATTTCATATCTAATAAAGCTTGTGCGCTGCCATGACACGAGAGTGGAGCAAAGAATAGCAACACTTATACATGCTTGCCATGCATGTTGTAAGAGGTTTTGAGATACGGTTGGCTGGCACATCCCATAGCAGGTCAAAGTGACACAACATAAATAACTGCAGACCTATGCATTGCGTCGAAATCACAGATATTACCCACACATATTACTGCGGAGCGGTAAACCGTGATACACCTAATTCGCTTCTCCAGATTACACCCAGCTAGTCAGAATATCGTTTGAGAACAAATGCAGAAAGGGCAACACATGGTAATTGACTTCACCTGAGACTTTTGTCACAAATATACAGACATTCCACATACATCTCATTCATGTAAAACAAAATGAATTTGATTAACTATCGAGTTGACGAATATACACTATTCCAAGAACGATAAAATGTAAAAATACGGTGCAAATAACTGCTCTACTGTAAAACTAGTAGCACAACAGATTTCATGTTCTTCAGACCAAATCACACAAAAACTTGCACTGATTATTTGTGCGAATACAGAATAAGAAGTGTTATAGGTTAACTCTATGCATTTCCTATATAGAATAGAACAAATGTGTATGTAAGAAATGAAATAGAGATGCAAATTAGACAAAACAATCAATAATGATGTTCCCAGAATGCTAATTTCTTAGCAATGAATGCACATTGCGGAGTCTATCACAGTAGAGATTATTAAGATAAGATGACAGAAAGTGAAGAGTGACATACCAGCTATCGCCATTACTGCTCAACCCAAAGATCAAAATGGAAGTCATGAGACAAACTGTATTTTTATGCTGACACCCTACTATCAATGCCAGACATGGGCACTGACAGTAGCCTAGAAGAGAAAACTTACATGTGATATGAAATTCCAGAGAAAAGCTACAAGAGTAACTAGACAAAATAAATTACGTAATCAGGAGAAGAATCAGTATAAGACCATGCACAGAATGCACTGAGAAACCACAAATAAAATGGTTTGGACACTTTATGAGAATGAACCAATACCAACTACTGACAAGAACATACATCAGTATAACATGAGATGATCCGGATATAAGACCAGAGGAAGACTTAGAAAAAGATGGATAGATAATATAAAGACAACCATGAACAAATATGGATTCAACAAAGTCAAGGCAACACATCTGGCCTTAAATAGACAACTAAAGCTCCCAGTCAATACTCTTGTGGCATGTGTGGTGTGGATATTCTAACCATCATCCACCTGGGAATAGACAATAGATAATAAATAGATGAAAACTTCAATAGTTTGGCCCGTAGTCGTAACCTTCGATAAGTTACCATGTTGCTCCGACATTGTGCTTGAACTAGTTACGGGCACGGCGTGGGCGGAACAACACAGAAAACTTCGCAAGGGCCAGAGTTGTGCCCTGATGTCGACGTCTGTTTAGGCGGCATTGGAATCGAAACACAATCTAGTTGAATGGCTGCTGGAAAAGAGGGCGAAGCACTTATGGGAATGCCCCACTTGCTGTGAGGCCAGTTTTCTAATCAAGATTCAATAGTTTGGACATGCAAACGGATATGAATGATTCACTTTCAACAATGATTTTGCAAGGAAGTCGAAGGAGCAGGGGAAGAAAATCTTGAATAAAACATAAATTAATCTGATTTTTCTACATGCATGAGCTTTGCTGATGACATAATCACTTTAAAAGTGAGAAAGTAAATCTTGACATCCCATAGTATTTCAGACAAAATCACAGGTTCTTCTCAGTTGTGCAACTGAGGTGAAACCCAGACTTGTAAGGTTTTTCAAAGACAGGGTTGCGTAAGGGAGGCTTACAGATGTATCACAGTAATACACAAGCAATTTATTCAAATTGCACAGGTAAGTATATAATACATACATATATAAAGTAGTATATGCTTACCTGTGCAATTTGTTTGTGTCTGTAATTTGATGGAATGAGTCTCTATAATTGCGAGAAATTGCCTTTTTCGGTCATATAAAGAGACACAACAGCATTGAAAGATTAACAGTTGAAGGTAAAGTTAACGGCAACATGGGAAGAGGGCGCCCAAGATGACGATGGTATGGTGATATATCAGATTGCTTAAACATGTCTCTAGCTATGGCTGGTCAACTTGCCCAGAATCACAAAATGTTCAAAGAAACCCATAAGGAAGACCACATTCTGGAAAGAATATGTCCCATGATGATGATGACTGCTCAGTACAGATCTGTATAGCCCTATACAAAAATATAAGTAGAACTTGAAGTACATCACATGCTAGAAGACTGGCAATCTGTTTTAATCAGTGGACTCTTGGTTAGTAAATATAGATTTAAAGAAAAAGGTTATATAAGTTGCCTTAAATTATAAGTCAACTGCAGAACCAAATGACCCCTACCATCAAATATCACGCAAGGAACAAACCATCATCTTCAGACTACAAACTGGCCACAACAGACTGAGAAGTCACATATTCCGAAAGCTGAAGATTGGCAAGACAGACCTGTGCAACTGTGGACTGAGCCCAGAGACTGCAGAACACATTCTTCATGCCTGTCAACTCTACCAATAAGAGAGGGAGAAAATATGGCCCACTGAGACGGCACGGCACTACTTCCAGACTTGAGGGTTCCATTGATGGCCTGAAGCGAATCACACAATTCATTGAAGCTATTGGCACTGTAACGTGATATCTATCTGACTGAAGAACAATGAAGAGGAAATTATAAGTAAACTATATATACAATACTGCTGAAAATATTTGAGAACCACCATCCTCTATTTCATTATAAAGTTTAGGTTTTAGTCTATATTTCAATAGAAAACTAACTATTTCTGCATACTTGCAGACTTTAGTCAGAAAATAAGACTGCACAAGTGACAAGACCATGACAAGTAATTATTTGATTACTGCAAGCATTTTTATTCAATAATTTAATGTTACATGATGTCTGTCATCACAACAATTTGAATAAAGCACCCTGTGCAACAGGTCTCATTAAAAGTAAGGAAAACAGTCCAATGGGATTTTGGAGCAACTTGTCATTTGGAAGTGAATCATTAACAATAAATAAGTTGGAAACTAGTGGCCACAGAGATGTGGTTCCTTCCTCACACGAATGCTGAAAATACCATAGACAGCCAGAAAAAGCAATGAAGATGTACTGAGGGTGAATGATGACAAAAGGAAGTTACATCAGTAGGAAACAGTCAACATTATGCGATGAGGTTTTAAATACAATATAACAATAGCCTAGGCAAAATTGAGAGAGCAAAGAGAAAAGATACTGGATTGTTTAACATTGTAGCATGGTAGAAAGTCAACAGTAGAGCTGATACACAGTAATGGTTGGTTGCTGATCCAGCGGTCCATGGGCTCATGCCCTTTGACCCATATACAGTAATAGAATGTTGTGAAAATCAATATATGCTACCTGGTACATGACGCTATTTTCTCTCAACACATGTCTACTTGTTTTAATCCCCAGGAATTAGGAGCAAGAGCTTTTGTATCCTTTCATGCAATGGGAAGGAGCTTTGTTTCATATCGACAAAACTTCCACCTGAGTAGTGTGCAATGTTTTGAGAACCTTCTACTTTTAAAATAATTGTATAATTTTAGGTCCATATAGATAAAGTGATGTGCTGCCACAAAAGAAAATCTCACTATATAGACCATGACATCTACTAGGGTTTTAGTGTTGCATGGTGGTAAAAAGCAAAATTGCAGTAAAAAAGTGTGTAATCCTACCATCGAATAATAGTATTAAATAATAGTCCATAGAATTTGTAAGCCATGTGAAATTTCAGGAAAAAAGAAGAGTGGGAAAGAAGTGAAGACTAGGCGAATACTAAAATTTAAACACAACTTCATGTGGGGCTTAGTCTAATATAATTTTTAAAAGTAGATTCAATCTATTACTATTACCACTAACAAAACAGTAATTTATAATTAGTAGGCCTACTACTTACCAGGATACTTAAATATGCCAACAAGAAAAGTAGGCCTAAAGTTTCCCTATTACGCCTGAGACATATTGGGAAATATGGTGTTAGGTTTGTATTTTTATTGATCAATGGCATACTCAGGAATGATGTGGTCTACACCATGCCTGTCACCTTATAGTTACCCTTTTACTTTCTCATCTCAGATATGGTACCTATTTCCAATGGCCAAACCAACATCTAGAATATGAAACAAAGACAAGTGAAAAAGGCCAATAATACATAAAAGATATTTAAAATAAACAGAAAACAATCTTGAAAAACGAATATCTAGACTACCAAACACTTAGTTATTAGTCTATCTATTACACATGATTGTTACATCATAGTACATAGACTATCATTATTCAAAGGTCTTGCCTTGGTACTGAACGAATAATTCACATTAACCTAACTATAGACTCCTATAGTTATCAATGGGCAATTAAAAAGTGAAAGTAGCATATGAAATATTGTGGATATATATTATTAATACAACTGGCATGTTTTTTCTGCAGATATACTCGGCAGCCAGTACGCTGACCACACATGATAGCGCCCCCCCCCCCCCCCCAAATTTTAAACTGATGTTTTTGGTTGATTTTTACATGAAAATGAAAGCACATGTTCAAATTACAGTGCGTTTGTTGTTCAAAGCAAATAAATAGGATCACACACTGATTGCTGCGCAACAAATAGGATTTCCATAAATATAGCGTCGTATAAAACAAAGTGATTGCAAAGTCTACAAGCAAAGGAATAATTGATTTGAATAGTAGGCTTTGATAAAAAAAAATTCCCGTTATAGCTTTTCGTCCCGACGGATATTCCTGGATGAAGAGTGCTATTATTACGCCTATTTGTACTTGAAGGACCATACTCCGTCCTTGTGGACAAAAATATATTTACCTCACTGCTGGTAAATCAGAGAACACATCTGCATTGTCATTTTTTTTCTTGGACAGTTCAGTGCAGCCTCGGCTGATGTGTCTTGACCGAAGTGATGGAATGGTCGGTTTTGCGAAAACGGTTGTTCCTGACAATTCCATGATAACACTGCACAAAATCCACTAGAGGTTTAAGAAGCCGTGTTTCTCCAAAGTACTAACGACGTTGCATACCATTTTTTGTGCACAGTTTAGATAAGTCTGTTTACGTCTTCTGCACAGACATTTACCATGTCAAACAGTTTGCTTTCCATGCACCCGACTACCGCCATCATGGCCACCACCATCCCTTGTGACGTATTAGAAAGGTGTGTAGTTTCCCTTGTGCATTAGTTGCTTTGTGACGTTTTGTGGGGGTTTTCCTCGCAGACTAGGGGAAAAAAACAATATGGCTGCGAGTTATTTGACATGTTGGAGGTTCAAAATGGGAAGTTCTTGCATTTGAATGAGGACTTCACTTCAAAATCGAGGTAGTTCGAAGTATATAAAGTCTGCTGAACATTGCAATATGGTATTGTGGTCGCCGGTGTTGTTTATAGTAGTATAGATTGCTCAATTAATCCAAAAAAATAAATTTGTCTTAATTACAATAAAATGAATAACCGAATTTCAATTCATCATTTTATCTCAGGATTTTGCTGCTCAGCTTTAATTTGTAAACAAATACAAATAAATAATAGGCTATATTATAATAATAATAAAGCAGACACTTGTCTAATGAAACGATCATAAATGAATGTCAGAATGAATTGATATCACCAACTTCACCGAAGATGTATGAGTCGGGCCACTGGCGCAAATAAAATGGCACAACGCACTTCCAAAAGTTACTAGTATCCTGTGCAGGAAATCTAGTAGGGCCATTGTGCATACCAACCATTGTCCTGCCACAAGAGATCCAGCAGTAGTTTGCGAATGAATGTTGAAGAAGATGGCTCCAGTACAGTATAGTTCTCCACTGTGACCTTTTTTCTAGTTTCGAGGTGTTTCCTGACCTTTGTTGTGTGATGCCACAGGTGCACTATGTTATCTATCATCTTTTCTCTGCTTTTGCTGTCAGGTATCGCAGGATTGAATGATGATCAGTTATTGGGCTATGGCATGTTTGGTCGCTTGATATGCAGTAATATTATGATGTCTCAGATTATCTGTAACTCCTTCAATCCACTTTCTTCTTTGTCTTCCTCTGTATCTTACCATTTCCTTTTCATATTGTATGCTTTTGCCGCTGGCCAATACACTTTCATTCTCATTAAGTGTCCGAACCATATCAGTCCATTTTTCAATATATTTTACCACAGATGTTGTTTCAACAGTTCTTGTGATCTCTTCTTGTTCTGTTCGCTGATTTTCTTAGGCATCTCATTTCACACATAGTAAGGTTGTTCTTTTGTTAGTTAGTGTCCATGCCTGACATTGATAACACACTGTTTGTATGAAGATTGAATTTATTATTTGTCTTATGGTTCCATTGGGATAAGTTTTTGTTTCAAAATCGGTGTAAGTTCATAGTTGGCTTTTTTAATTCTTGCCTTAAGCTCTCTGTCCATTCTTCCGTTGTCTGTAAAAATGCTCTCAAGATATTTAAATTCCTGCATGTGTTTCAGTAATTGATCGTTTATATTGATTTTATTGAGTTCTTTTTCTATACACATTACCGGTACTTCTGTCTTTTTCGTGTCTATCTTTATTTTTTTGTGTCTTCAGTACTGCCAAATATATCTAGAGCCTGGATTTTGACCTGTGCATTTTCCACACACATGCCTTGTATGCCTGTGATGGCCTTCCAATCCCTCACCAAAAAATGTTTGTGTTTTGATTTTCAGCCATAGCAATTTATTATCCTCTGTGCCCTTGGACTTTACAGGCCAAAATATGATCTTGAGTGGAAGTCTCAGTATTGGAAATGGTAAGCAGAGTTTTAGACTTGGCTCAATGCTGCAACACTTTCGAAGTCTGAGTCGTAACACTATATTGATCTGAGAGTTTTAACAAACTGTGCTCCCAAAAATTTGCTTGAAGCATCTCCTTTGTGTAATGTGGCGCTATATTGAAAGCTTTCTTTTGCCTGTGTGCTACTTGGCCCTGAGAGGGGAACAAAGAATAACAACACAGTCTACATTCCATGAATATCATAAGAGGTGACTAGGGAGGTTATGGGGAGGGGGAGTTGGCTGTCCATCCCATTAGTGTCAAAGTAACCCAAAGCCATCTTCTTCCCATTCGCAGTTTGACATGTCTACACAGCAAGTTAGACTTTCTCAATAAATGCTGCTGTATGTCATGCAGACATGTTAACAATTTGGATTTCATGATACCATAGTTACTGGTGCACCTCTTTGCCTGGTTATCTCTGACTTCAGCACCTGTGCTTGCTTGGGCAGGACTGGGGTCAGTCCTGCTTGATATTGAATTGACCTGGCCAATCTTAGTTTTCAGCCTCAGTTTTCTGGACTAAACCCCCATCTCAACTTCAAGAAGTTGGCCTCGATGGGCTCCAAAAGCCATGATGAAGTTGAATGTTTCTGGCCGAAAGTTGCAGATATCTCAACAATGCCGTTCTCCAGACTACATCCTGGCAATCTGCAGTAGTTTGAGAACGAACGCAGAAGAAGAAAGCTTTCTTTCATACACAGGAGTACATGGTCTCTGTTTGCAAATCAAATACCTGAGGTGTGGCCCTTACTTTGAGGGTGTCTGTCGCAGCACAATGTTTGCTATTAGACATATAATTTTGGCTATTGTGTGTTCTCGACCATGAACAACACTTGAGCTAGTTTCATTCATGCCAGATGTTTAAGACATCGTTGCCACAGTTGTTCTTCCCTTACACAACACTGCCCTCTAGTATGTGCTACCATCTCTCTAGTCACTTAGTATGTACTCTAGATGTTACTACGGTATACCTTAACATAATTTGCTCATATCGAGGACATCTTCATTGACCACCTTTGTTATGTCCTTGGATTCCAGCTAACTAAGCTAGAAAGCATTTTGCCACTGCTGTGACTGAGAGATGCCAGAGACATTGCTTGTCTGACTGCAATAAATTCTCATTCAAGCATTAGCCTTGACAACCCTGGACGCAATCCCTGAAAGTGTTAGCCAGATATATCACCTGAACTATGGTATATCTGTTTCAAGGCTGCACCAAGTAGAGGTACTTTTAGGATCTGCTAATCCAGGGAACAGCATGAGAGCAATTCAAAACCCTTTCTACCCCTTATCAGAAATAAAGTTAAACATTTCATAGTTGCTACAGTAAAAATGAAATAACTTCTTTAAATTATATTGTCTTCTTTTCACAGGACAATGATGGAAACATTCCTTGAAGATGCAGAAAATTCTCTGCATCATAGAACGAATGTACAGAACGGTTCAGGATCATCTGGAGAGTCAGATGATGACCCTATGGATGATCCATTTCTTTATGACAAGTTTTTACCAGATCCTAACTGGGCTAAGGCTAATAAAGAAGATGACAAATCCAAAAATCTGGTTGACCCAGGACCATTTCGGTACAACAAGCGTACATTTGTAACAAGCCTCCCAGCGTTGTTGTTAGTGTTGGCAGTAGGCGGTGAAACGTAAGTACTCTATGTTCTACTTGTTAATTGTATCATATAGTGTAAAATATATGAAACTCACTGGTGCTGACAGTAGGCGGTGATCCATAAGTAACGAATATAAGCCCGTCCATTAATAAGGACAAGATTTTGACGTCCGGACAGTGTCTTAAAGTCTAAAATCCATTTGTAGATTGAGGTAAAAAAAACAAAACACCATAATTAAGCCTGTAATAATACTGTGGAATCCCGCTATAAGAATTAAAGGACGAGTGAAATCATGCTAAATAGAAATTAACACAAACTTTAGCAACCGTAAGACGCAAGACCATTTCTTTCATTTGTCCCACTCACATTACCTGCATGAATAGCTGGGAACAATTCATCAAAGATAATACAGAGCTGCCTTCCCTACAGTCATTAAGCCTTAACCACCAGGTACAAGGATTTTAACTACTGTTGCTATCCTATTAATTTATTCAATCAGTATGTTTGACCACTACAGTGTAAACTCAGATATTTTCTTAATATCTGGTACTCATGAATGACGTCTAGGTGCTTTCCCGGACAAATTGTTTTTGTTTGGTATCCAGGTGTTCTAATGTGAAACTGTGCAATTCACTTACTGCATAATGAATAGAGTAATTGCAAATTATTTTGCTGCAGGTTTCAGTTGAAATTACAGCAGACAGTAAAGTCTAAGAGCAAAACGATAAGATGAGACAAACATGCACCATCAGATGTCATTTGTTTTTATGGGATAAAGAAGACTTTAAGCTTCATGCCATATTTTTTCCTTTTAGGAATTTTTAGGTAATAAATGTGAGAGAGGATTTCGAAACTAACCTATGGATATCAATTACAACGAAAGTTTTCTAGAAAATACCTATGACATGTCTGGATTTTGATCCACTTTTCAAAAGTGACTGGACAGAGAATTATCACTATTGATTTCAGCTGTTCCCCCTAACTCCAGTGCAGGTTTTTTTTTTTTAAATGCAAGCCTGCCTAAGTGGGTTAAATTCCAATTCCCGAAGTAGCGTGTGTGTGCTAGACCATCGGGTGCAGAAGACCTGTACAGAATTAATTAGGACTTCATTTGTTAAGTTTTTTATTATTTTTGTTGGTCACTATTTATATACTTTATTTTATATACTTGGAGTCGAATGCCAAAAATAGCCATTATCAACCAACATAAATAATTAAAATCAGCCTTTGAGGTCATGTTTACATATTATGTACACCAGTCTTATAGTACAGTAAACAACCACAGTTTATGCATGACCGGGTGTACTGCTGAAGGTCAGAGTTTGTGTGGACCCACATCTAATTCCTTTGAGCTTTATCTCCTTCATGCAGCCACTAGAATAATTTAAAGGCAGACTTGAAGCAAAATTAAATGAATACTGATACTGTCATCCGATGTAGCTGTGATGAGGAGTGGCATCCTTAAAAAAAATCTGACATCATTACAATCACAAAGTAGGTCAAATATTTGTGGTCGGATATTCACTCTAAAAATGATTGTACAATCTTTCAAAAAGCGTTCTATCAGTAGTGCAATGGTTGGAAGTGAGTGGACGACACTATCTTTATGAGTCATTTATAAAATCATAATCAAGGACATAATTATAACTGAATTTTCAAAAGTGAATGTAACAAATGGTCATCATCACTTGTGATGGACAAACACACACAGTTGTATCATATAGTTTATATAATGTAAATTATTTGAAGCTCTCATTAGTGCTGGCAGTATGAAAATATTGAAAGAAACATAAAATATAAGGGTCATTTCTGTATAGATATGCATGAGAAAATGTCAGTAGGCGGTGAAACGTAAATAATCTATGTTCTATATGTTAGTTGTATCATATAGTTTGTATAGTGTAAAATATATGAAGATCTCACCGGTTCACAAGCTGGGGCCCTGAAAGGGAACACAAAATAGCAACAATGCCATGCGGAACAGCGGTTGCGGAGCACTTCTTTACAGGATATGTTCCATTATTAATTATTATCATTACTGTTATTAATACATTTACTAATTTCAAGAATAGTAACTGTACATGGTAGTACAGTAGATACTGCTCAACTTCCTAACATGGTGCTCTAAAATGAATTCTCAATTGAAGGAATTTTTCTTTCTTTTTTTAAAAACTATATACATTTTCATAAATTCTCAATTGAAGGAATTTTTTCTTTCTTTTTTGTAAAAAACTATATACATTTTCATGGTGCTCTAAACCATATTCCTCACTTATGCCTCAGTAGTATGAAAAATGGCTACCAACCACAAACGTTTTCTCATGCATATATATACAGAAAAGTCCCTTGTATTTTATAATGTTTCTTCCAATATTTGTATTTTTACTTGTAATTATTTTATTTAAGTGGCATGTGGCTGAGAGGATATAGCGTCGGTCTCACAACTATCGGAAAGGAAATTCTAAAACTCATCCTGTACATGATGTGACGACAGCAAGAGCATGGGACCTTTATCGCACAAGCCACATGAAGCCTCCCTGCAACTCCCTAATGGGAAACATTACTATTGACCTTTTTTAAAAGTTATTTATAAATCATAAATAATTATGAATATTTTTATTCTAGTTTTTTTTTTTTTTTTGCTATTAATTTTACAGACTTGTGTTGATGGCTGCTGTTGGGACTGCAGTGATAGCTATGATGACTCAGCTTGGGGATAGTCGAAGGTTATATATTTTTTGTATACATGTAGTAAGCGTCTATCTGTCTATGTTATTTCAGCACTGAATAGGGCAGAAACCAGTGCTCCTCAGTTTGTGTTGTGTGATGCTATAATGTATAGTTCTTGTGTGTTACGACCCATAGTAATACCCTCTTTTGAGCCAATAGATAAGGTAGGAATTAGCGGATTCAAATCCACCCTTTTAGCAAATCAGAACATGACTTTTATTACTAGGAATCTAGTCAAAAGGTAGTTAATCCTCTCCTTCCGTAACAATTTTCCGCAAATAGATCATTACACTTATCAATAATAGGGAATTAATTGCAAAATGGATAAATGACTTTTATGTTTTTTATTGTAAAACCCCCTTCTTACTAAAGACATAACTACAGATATTCCCTCTTTGATGATTGTTTTAAGAAAAATTTCTCCTTGGTCTTTTTCTTTTGCTATCTGGCATCGATTTTCATGCTGTCTGTGACAGTATATTTCATTTATTCTAAGTACATGTTCCATGTAAGTCCAGTAATTTTGTCTTGTCATTGTAGCACATGTTGTTTTGGTTCCCTCTCTTATTTGTTTGTTTTACTTGAATTTTTCCTAATCTATATTTAATACTCACAGAATACGTGTATAAATAGTGCACTGGCTTTGCACATGGGTGGTCCTGTGCTCATTCCCCAGTTGAGGCGGAAATGTTTTTCAGATCGCAACAACTCCCGGGAAGTAAATACTTCGAGGGAGAGGAGATGGCTACCGCCTTCATTTACAGAACTACTGAAATGTGAGATCGCGAACATCTCACATCTCTGCGGCATTAATAAATGCTATGGGTTACTTTACTTTTTTATATTTGCTTGAGATAAACCCATGTTCATTCATCTACAAATATATCTGGACAAGGTTAGCCCATATTCATCTATCTACAAATAGCTGACACAAGCACATATCTATCTACAAATATATCTGGATGAGGTAAGCACATATCCATCTACAAATATATCTGGATAACGCACCGTAAGCAAATAGTGATCTACAAATGTGTTTAAATGAAGTAAACCCATTACATAATTGTAGTATCAAAGTCAGATTTGATTAATAGTAACATTATTTGTAGTGTTCAGTTAATAGAACTTGTCTCTCCTAGTGAGTCATCACACACATAGACTCACAAGTTTTGTTTGGTTTCATGATGCCTTGTTCACAACTCGTGTTTATTGTTTGTCATATATATGTTCCCTGAAATATAATGCTTTACTGTACATATCCCGTGAAATGTTTGAAACTCAGTCTCAAATCTTGAGGCTCATATATACATTGGATGAATATCTCATTCCAAGTGGCACAAGCAATCAAAGTTACATTCTTCTGAAAAATGCTTCCTTATTCAGAACTTAACTTTCCAGAAGAAAAGAGTTCAGCATACAAGTATTACCCGGTAGGTATACATCGGAGTCATTGACATGAATACATACATAATTGAAAAGAGTTTGCCAGGAGTAGTTCCAGCTGGAACCAGTCTCTGAACAAGTCTAAGAACTGGTTATCTAGACAAGATGGCTGACTGATATTAATCGGACTAGGAGAAAGCAGACTCACAAAAAATTCTTCCCAAAAATAACACGATGCTATCATCATGTGTATGTGCCGTAATCAATCATGTGCCATGCTGAATAATTATCGTGTTTTTACACAACTCTCTGTCTCTTGTGTTGTTAATAAGTTAAATTGATGACATTTTCCCATGCTGTGATGACAAGCCATCCAGCAATTTCTCTCTTCATCTCCCTATGACTCTTCTCCCCTTTATATTTCCAGTGGTTACTAAATGTTATGTTTTGCTCTTCTCAACACAGCCCTATAAATCTGCAGTGTCTGTCTCTAATTGTTTACTATATTTTGTTTCATTGCTCCAGCATCTCTGATGACTTCTGCATTAATTATTAGTTGGGAATCTCCCTGGCGTAGTGGTTAAGCTGTTCGCCTTGTGTTCAAGATGTCACGAGTTCGAATCCGGCTCATGTCGTCTTGTTTATAAGGTGGATTTTTTTCTGAGATCCCTGTAGATTATCATTTGAAGCTATGGAGTTACTTGCTATGAGTGGTACTCTCGGCAGGCGGCGTGCCGCTTCGTTGAGAGGGGCGGAGTACATATGGGAACCGAGTACAGTGAAGTAATTCTTCTACGGCTTTTAAACCCTTTTTTCTGAATTATTTTTTTCAGCTGTCCTTGGTATTATTAGGTACACTTTAAACATAAACATTTGTGGATATTTAGAAACTTACAAATATAATACACTACATTATTTGTCATGCATTTAATTTTGTTGTGTAATCAATGTTTATTTAATCGATAATATATCATATATAAAACTCCAACAGAACATAGCAAAGTTCATTTTATATGTAATATTGTATGTTATTTGTTCATACAGATGTGTTATCACATTTGTGATTATCTTCATACCAACACATACCTATGTGCTGGCATCAGTTGTTCCTCTTTTATGGTAAGTCTTTTAATTTTGTTCTTAGCACACCTTTTTAACCTATATAAACTATTATCAGCTATAACCTATATAAATTATTATCAGTTATAAGCTATATAAAGTTCAGAAAGTGATCATAGTAATGTTTTCAGGAAGTAGCGATCAGCTCAACATTTTTTGACTATAGTATTTTCTAGGCAATATAAGTGCATTCAGTAGGTTGTCATTGCTTTATGAATCATCCAAATGTGCAGTTGCAGCATGATTTTAACCTGGTACACTGAACTTTCCAAGACATTCTCTGTATCACAGAGCCGGATCAAAAAATATTTGCTTTTTTTATATGTACTTCTTGACCATTTACCAGAAGGATGTGCATTCAAAACCGGACAATGCTGTTTCTGTTGTCCATGTTGATTTTAATTTGAGACTTCAGTTTCATACTTTGAGTATCTTACGCAACACACAAATTGGTTCAGTTTTACAGAGGGCTTATGTGATAAGTAGTTGCAGTAAATGCTTGGTGTAATACTCTCTGTACTGCTCTGTTGAGAACACGGAGTATATATAGGAAAACCTCAGTACAATTAAGCCAATCCTCTTGTTCCGACATATTTGGAACTATTTGAGGGTTTGATTAGTTACATGTGCTAGATTCTAGCTGGAATTACTGTGTTAGTGAGATGGTACAATGTAATGTTAGTACACTAAAAGGACCACAACAAATTTTTGTAGCAATGTATTTGAGATCTTTCCATTTTAGTCTCTCATTTTGGTACACATTTTATTTCAGGCTGTCATTTTGGCATATTTTCCTAGTGGCTCTGATAAACCTGTTTGTGGTTCTAACAGCAGGTTGGGTGTTGTTGCAATTTAAAGCTTTCAGAATGGAAGAACCACTACTAGCTGCTGTAAGTTCTTGAAACTCTATGCCTTTGTTGTTTATTATCTAAAGCCGCTATTTATTATCCAAATCTCTGCAGTAGCCAATGCAAGTTTAGGAATCAGCAAGAATTTGTAGTGTGTGATATTGTTAAATATGTTAGTAATTGTTGGAGAGTCTGGTAACAAATTTCTTCTCTCTGATGAGTTTTTGTGCATTCCAGCAGTATGTGCTACTACAACAATTATTGTCAGAATATTAAATACAATAAATATATGTATAATAATAATATACTATTTCAAGTATATGCTGTATAAGACATTGCTGCCCTCTTGTTGAATGTTTGCGGCACAAATACAATCGTGAAAGTGAGATTTCTTGCCTGACATGTCCGCTCCTTTAGTCGACCCAGCTGTAAATGGTTACCAAACGCATGAGTTTGGGAAGGTAAACACAGAAAGGAAGATAAACACTACATCTAATAGTTGATGTGGCTTAGTACATGAAGATTTATCTTCATCCATGACGGCAGGTTGCGGCTATGGAATCTACCTTTAAATATTACATTCAGTCTTGTCACCAGTACAATGTGGGTCATCAGCTTCTAGAGAGATAACATAATATGTGCATTGATCTATTGTGAGTCCTATGAATTTTCTTCTTTTGCATTCATTCTTAAACTCCTGCATAAGCAGGAAGTGGAACAGAATGTGTTGGGACATGGTTAACAGCTTGACTGATATATCAGACTTCAGCATGACTTTTTGGTTACTTTGACTTGTGGGACGAGGCATTCAACTCTAACCTTATCCATCCTTAGTAACCTTACTACATGCAATGCCTGTCACAGTTTTGCTATACACTGCTTTCATGTTCATAGTAAGTTCACCAATCAAGACCCTAAAGCATCCTCATGTCGTACATCCTGTAACATAAATCTAATTAATCAATAATCTAATCACCAATTTGTCTAGCCAATCTCTGGAGATTGAGTCCAAGTTGTTAATAATGTGGAGAAAAATGTGTTCAGGGATGGATGAATGAACAAAAAAGATTGTTCAGGGATGAATGAACAAACAAAAATTGTTCAGGGATGAATGAACACACACAAACATTGTTTAGGGATGAATGACAGCCCTGAGCATCATATCCAAACAGAAATAACTCATTTTCCATCAAAGAATCATGTCTTGACAGTATCTGGGATCTATCTATCTATCTATACGCTTGTCCCTTGTTTGCCTTGCAGCGTCAGGGGTGGAAGAGTTCTCTGGAGATGGCCTTCTTGTGCGCTGTTTGTAAGCTTGTTCCTGTGGCTTCTTTGATTTCTGTGATCCATCTTTTACATCTGGGATGGTTGTGCAAAATAAGCTGATCCTTGCAGGCTCTAGCAATGTCCTTGTCTCCTACTCTGTTGAGATCTGCTTGCATCTAAACATGTGGGCAGGTATGCTCCTCACTGAGAAACCCCAGGCAATTAACAATTGTTCTGAGTAAGGAAAATATCCCCTTTAGTCTTGTGAGTCATTTCTAACTATCGGAAGATTTTTGTTCCATGAGTCATTTCTATCTATGGGGAAAATGTTGTTCCTGTTAAGGGAAGTATCACCTCAGTTGTTCTGGGATGTGTTGTTTATGTCTAACATCATGATGTAAATTCTAGACATATACCGTTAAATTCTGAATATAAACCCATCCGATTGTAGGCCGATAACCTAACTATCCCTTCCCAAAAGTGGAGAAAGTCGAAAGTCCGACTATAGACCGACATCCCCAACTTAACAAAGCCGGCAATAATGAACTTCATCATCATAAGAAAGAACTGACATGCTAAATGGAAATTAACACAAACTTTTGCAACTCTAAGAAAATAGCATTCCTTTCATTTGCTTCACTCACGTAACTTGAATGAATCAAGGAATGAAACCCCGGTGGCTACTGTATTCTGGAACAATATATCCGAAAATAATGAATACCCGGAGGCTGACTTCCCTATCCATGACTATAGACAGTTTATGAGGTGGCGAGACTTTGGGGAACAAAGTTTTTCCTGAATGAATTGTCTGTGTTGGGTGTCTGGGCCTTATGACGCGGAACAGCGCTAGTGAATAGTAATTACTATGTAACTATTATGTCACCCGCTTCTGACAGTGACATTTAAGTGGGAAACGATGAAAGGCAAGACAGCGATGAAAGGCAAGACAGCGAGATCAGTTTGTTTTTATAAGATACAGAAGAGTTTGAACTTTGTTCCTGGTTATGTTTACCGTGTGGGGAGAATAGGGTAATAAAATAAACATAACAGAGGATTGTGAAATTGATCTCTTCTTCCACTAAATGTACGGTGGTTGGGGGAGGGAATCAATTACGGCGCAATTTTACTACAAAATGCCTAAGATGTGTTGTGATTTGGAACCTCCCATCAAATCTTCTATAAAGAAAGATTGCATTTAGTCACTTATCTGAATGGCATCACATAATGTGAGGGAAACTAGGATTGGTTGAGCCAATTGAAATGGGTAGGGCCAGTAGTCAATCTGTGGCCTCAGTGGGCTGGACTAATTAACAGAATATAAGGCTGACTTAGCTTGCCAAGAATACTGCACAAGTAGTTTAGCTTCAGTTCATACATTTTTATTGTTATTGTGATTTTATTCCCGTAAGTGTAAGCAGGAAACGGGAAGATGAATGGATGAATGGATGAATGGCCAGACAAAAACATGCCAGATCACGTTTGTTTTTAAAAGATACAGAAGAGTTTGAACTTTGTCTGACCTGTATGTTTACCTTATACAGTAATATAAACTGAAGCACAGCTCAGACAGTTTCCACTATTGATTTCTTTCCCCCATTCCCCTCCCTCCAACACTGCCTAAGCGGCAAAGTTTTGGATGTCAAAAATGTGAGTGTTTGTGCAAGACTGTAGTATGAAGAGTAAGACCTCTGTACAGAATTAATTAGGACTTCATTCTATGTTTCTGATTATTGTCTTGGTCAATATTTATATACTTGGAGTCCCATGTTAAAAAATGGCAAGACCGACCAGCGACATGCACGGAAATACTCAAAATCTGCCTTTGAGGTGTTGTTTTAAATTTTCTGTACACAGGTCTTATAGCCTAGTAGACGGTCAGTAACTGTTGTAACATTTGCTTTACCGCAACAAGAAAGTGTGTGACAGTGTTTAGATTACTGGTAGTTAGTGTTTCCCTACACAAACAAGACTAGGCTACCCATCAGCTTAGGCTATGGTATTTCATTTGTTTTTTTCCACAGACCATTACCAAATATTGGTCAATAAATAACATCAGATACTGCTATACTTTTCTGACCAATTTCGATGATCAATTGAAACCTTTATGATAGAAATATATGTACTATAAACGGTAAAAAAACACCGGTAATACCCATTGCTAAAAATAGCATTTCCGGGAAATTTTGCTAAAAAAATGGCGGCGTGTTGGAAATAACGATATAGACCTAGTGAGTGAGTTTTTATCAAGAAATATAGGAGATTTTGAAGGAAATATTGTATGATATATAGAAATTAATGTAATTAGAGGCCTAGCATTATGGTAAGTACGCTCTAGATTGCTGGTGAGCCCTAGTCATTTTATCCTGGCTTAATATATCGGGACATGTGACTGTAATTTTTTTAAAAGTGTTTTTCTCCATTTTTACTGTGATTTGGACGTAATTTTTTTTAAATTTGATCTTACTCTCGAAAATAAGCCTAGGAGTAAGAAGTCATCTCTGTTTTTTGTCCAAAAATTCTCGGGTTATACACGGAATTTAACGGTACATTGTATATCAGTGACATACACATTGTATATCAGTGTTGTCCTTATACCTGTGCTCAAGTCTGATGTGAGATATGTTTCACCATTACTTTCATCTTCTCTTAAAACACAAATTTAAAAATTAAATATAATCTGTCTCTGTGTACTTAGAGACCCACAAAAGTGCTCTGTCCAATCCAGTTTGTTAAAAATGTCAGCAGCAGAACCGCTTATACAGTAGCTCCAGCAGCTATAAATTTCCTCTTAACATAGTAAGTCTTAATACCCAGTATTCATTCGGAGTGATTAGAAAAGTTACTACCAAGAATTGTCTTTATCTTCCTTCACCCTGATAGACATATGTTACTCTGTCTGTTATGTTATTCTGAAAAATTTTGTCCTGTCCATTCCTTGATTTTGTGTCCATGTCTTTATTTGCCATGCTCTGATTCTCCCTCCTTTGACATTTCCCAGCAGCAAGTTAGCATAATGTAGTCCAGAGAATGGAATGCTTTGTGTCATAGTTTACAGCTTGGTTGCAATATCTTCACCTTAAGGCCTTCCAACCCCAGTACCAGGTTTTCTTCCCTCATCAATCTCTTCTCCTCTAGCCTATTATCCAGGACGACTAATCTGATGTGAGAGCTCTGATATTTTAGCCTTTATACTATTAGCTATGAGTCATTGGTCACTTCATTCTATACACTGTTTACCATAACATCTTGATCCCTAGCCAAAATGTCCTGTTGCTACAAGCATGACCATCTGGTGATGGAGTAAGATAATGGTTAACTCTAGTTCCTTGATCCCATGTCTCTTCAACCCCGATGCTGGGTGTTTAACAGCACATGAATTATCTGCATATGCAGCTCACTACCACTGATCTAATCTGACTTCTTAACAAGATTGTAAAATCTGTATTTTATGTTTAGGTCACAGAACAGTTGCTGTTTACCGTATACACTTTTATCTGCACATGTCTGGTCTGCTGGGCACTTGGCACTGTCATATCTGCGTCAGTCATTCCAACTATCTTCTCATTTATTTGGTAAGCTTCGGACTTGTTTGTTATTTTAGGTACAATACAAGAATCAGTGGATAAATATCACGTGACAACATACCAACTTTTTAATTTCATATGCTATTGCACTATCTCTCAGAAACTTAAAAAGTCATAACTTAAAATACCGATCTAACTATTTGCGCACAATGAACTGGCCATCCACCTCCCACTCAGTGTGCAGCGTGCATGCCGAGTGATCAGGGGCTCTCATCACGCAACGTGTTGAATATTGGATGCGTCGGTATATGCGACTTTATTGGAATTTTGTTCCATTTAATTATGTTAGCTTTTTGCTCCGTAGAAACCTGTCCACTGATTCTTGTATTGTACCTTATTTTATTATTTCTCTATTTATGAAAGACAAAATTTTTAATATAATGTATTTTGGTGGTTTTTTTTGTCATTTATGTCAAATTAACATTTGAAAAACATTGGTTAAATGTAAGTTTTACAAATGAACACAAATACCCATAAAGAATTCATAAAGACCTAAAAGAAACAATCAAACATAATGAAGTAGGACCATAATATGTGGAATATAATAGCATGTACTGTCAGAAAAGGGAATCAGAGATCAGTAGAGTTATAATACATTGGAAACATACTGTTACATGTCAAGATTTTACCTGGATTTAGTGTATTTGGGTTCACTTAAAACTGCATTTTAACAGCTGTTTTACAGGTTAGGTGGCAGTGTTGGGGTAGCTATTTTTCCGGTAAGTCTAATAGATATTATAGTTTGAATCTTCATTTGAAGTGTTTATCCAATCACGTTACAAGACATGATTAAATTAAACTTGCCCACGCTGCATTACATATGCTATTAATTAATTTCTTGCGTTATATGAAACTCTTCAAATGTTGGTTCAGTAGAAACTAATATTGGAAAGTGTTTTCTCAGTGGGGTTACATGCTTGTTGACTGACCACAATAAGGATAAATAATGGAGTGGATTTTCCTCCCTTGCTGGATTACGATGTGGAGAGTGATGAATTGATGTTGTGTATAGTGCCACTTTAAGCCATGCAACAAGCAATAAACATATCCTGGATCACCAAGAAACACAACATTTAAATCACAAACTTCTACTGGAAAGGTTATGCTTGACAGCAGTTTTTGACCAGGAAGGGCTTTTGTTGACAGACTTTATAAAGAACCTGATATGAACATCACTCCTATAAGCTACAAGAACTACTGCTCTCAAGGTAAAAACATTTTATCACCTAGACACCAATATCCCAGCTAACTGTGGATCCATGTCTTCATAGATGGATCATCAGAGAATGCAATACAGAAAGGAGGATTTGGGATACTAATACTTATAGCTTACATCCCAAAACTAGAACTCTCAATCGCTACTGGCAAATTATCAACAAATACAGGGCAGAACTACAAGCAATCTTAGAAGACTCTAGAGGAACAGAGACTCAAAGGAGCTAACATAGTCTTCTTGTGTGACTCCATGTCAGTACTCCAGACCATCCAAAAGGAACCTAAAGATCTAACAAAAACAACTGTAGAACCTTTAAATCAACTGTCTGCTAACAATAAAGTTGTGCTGCAGTGGATTCCTGCACACTGTGGAATTGCTGGAAAGGAAGCAGCTGACAGTCTGTCAAAAGCAGGTGCAAAAAAAAGAATTATATCACTTACTGAAGCAAAAACTCTCATCAAAGGAAAATACAAACATACATGGAGTCAGAAAACAGGCAGCAACTTTCCACAAGATCCCATTCTAAAGCTAAGCAGATCACAACAAACCACAATTGTAAGCGCTGCACAGGACACTATAGACTACAAGCACATCTCCAAAAAATAACGGCTGTCAAAACTTACCAATACCTATGTCAAAAGGGTCCCCAGACTCCATAACACATTCTGCAGACATGTCCACTATACAATGACCTGAGAACCAAAATATGGTCCCAAGAGACAGATCTGAAGGTGAAGCTGTGTGGGGCACCCCATGAGGACCTCCTGCTGATGACTGAATTCATGGAAGCTGCCCCCCTTCCTGTTTAGACTTCTGAGCATAGCAAACTGATAGAAGTAGAAGAAGAAGAACTACAAGAACACACTAGACAAACTGCATAAAGTCATCAAGAATATCCATTAATTTGCAGGTATGTCATATCCTCTATCCAGAGTTGGACATTTGCTTATAGCATAGACATATTCATTTAACCTGAAGCTACCCAGACACAAATTATGCAACTTCCTCTGGAAGTAACACCCACATAAACCACATAATTTTTTTTAAATGACTTCTGGTTTTTCTGCATGTTTGCATTTTTGGCATTACTTGTTTATTTATCGAGTTATTTATTTCAAATTCTGTAATAGAAATACATGTATGCTGGATATGGTTTGGAGGTTCTGTTTGCTTGTGTGTGTCAGCGTTATGTTGAGGACAACAATCATCAACAGTGTGGATAAATGCATACAAATAATTTACAGTGTCGAGGATATCCATATGCCTAGCTGTAGAAAACACGGTTCCGCAAATTCCTAGTCGTAAACGACATTATTTACATAACTATTGAATATTATCAACATCTCCCTCAACCCCCATACATTGAGCCACACTACCTGCAACACTAAAGCTTTAAAAATTGTATTGTCTGAATCATCATCAATGAAGAATTCAGAAAAAGGGCATAACTGAAGTACTTATTGTAAAAGAATGACTGGAAATTAACATGGGAGATTGTTGTCCATGACTACAAATGGTTATCTCAAAGGTGGCATATTTCACCATCTGGCACATATGAAAAGAGTAAACACATCAAAAAATGTCAACATGAGGATTCTACAGGTTAAAGACAGCAATGCATAGTTAAAAGCTAAATTTTAATGTAGATATAATAAGAAATAAGTGCATGAAGAAGATGAGGATATAGCTTCTAACATAGTTGTTGAAGTTACACAGAAATCACTTCTTGCATAGTTGAAGTTACACATAAATGACTTCTAACATAAAGTTACACATAAATGACTTCTAACATAAAGTTACACATAAATGACTTCTAACATAGTTGAAGTTACGCAAAAATGATTTCTAACATAGTTGAAGTTACACATAAATGACTTCTAACATAGTTGAAGTTACACATAAATGACTTCTAACATAGTTGAAGTTACGCAAAAATGATTTCGAACATAGTTGAAGTTACACATAAATGACTTCTAACATAGTTGAAGTTACACATAAATGACTTCTAACATAGTTGAAGTTACACATAAATGACTTCTAACATAATTGAAGTTACACATAAATGACTTCTGGCATAGTTGAAGTTACAATTTGATGTCACAGCTTTAGATCAAATTCATGACCTCTTAAGTATATGACAAATAATTGAACAATTATGCCAGGGATATTCCTTTTTATCAATTCATCACATATTTCATTGCTAATCGACACCATCTCTCACCATTTAGATTTAGATTTATATACCCATGTATCAATTCTCCATTTTCAGGTTTGTGCTGCTGCAGTTGTATTTAGTACCAACTGTGTCATCTTTCAAAACACAAACCACGGGTGATGAGAACCTGGACATTGTTCAAGTGCCCTTGCTTGTGGCAACTGTTCTTATTTTTGTGTTGCTGACTCCCTTGCTTCATATCCTTCTGTCAGTGGTGGCAGTAGACACTTCAGCTCCATTGTCTTCGATTTTCTTTGTAAGTTGACATGTACTACTTACATATTACAAACATTATGTAATTATAATGCTCAATTTTGAACAATATAAAGTGCAAAAAACTTGTGAAAGTAATGTTTCATTGTGATGTACACATGAAGTAATGGTTCATTGTGATGTACACATGAAGTAATGTTTCCGTGTAATGTACACATTAAGTAATGTTTTTTTTATGACAATAGTTTCTGTAATATTTGCAGGTGCAACTGATTTTCACGGTGTCACTGACTTTGTTCTTGTCAACACTTCTCAGCATTCGACAAATCTTTGAGTATCTTGGCAAGTATATTTATTGTTTATGTTCGCTTTTCTTTCTGGGTTTGTTTGCTGGTGAATAGGATTCAGTTAGTCTGCAGAGCTGAATATATTGTATTGTTGTTCATATTGTGTCCATTCTCAGATTCCTGGTGGTTTTGGAGAATGTAGTCCAGATAACAGAATCTGTTGTGTCATAGTTTACAACATATATGTACATTTTTAGCATGACACGTCTGACTTCTGCATGACATTTTATGTCACTGACTTATGGGAAGGCACAGTAAACTACACCTCCTTAACCTGTATCACGCTATCTCGGGGAAAAATTTCAGAAGAAATTTTGTGGTTTGTGTGCTACCAGTGATTAGCAAAACTTTATTACACTGTTCCAAGTTTTGCTACAGTTTTTACTATTATCATTAATTATACTGAGAGTGAATAGAATATACATTTTGAAAAACAATAGAAAGCATTATGGGTATTATTATGAAACCTGCAGATAATGAGAAAAAGAGGAATACAACAAGAAAAAAGTTAGAAGCAAATATAGGAAGGATAGTTAAAGATATTGAGAGAACTAGCTAATACAGCGAAAAAAGGTGGAAGATGTTCGTTAAAGATCTGTGCTTTTGAGAATCAATTATTAACACTGCGAGTTGATCAATAATTAGAATCAATTATTAACGTTTGAATTATTAATTATTAATCAGATTTTCTGATGTTCATTTATGTTGTTTGTACACAATCATGTTTTGAAGCTGTACAGACAGCATCTAATCACTCGTTCAATGAGAATGTTCATAACAAAGTATAAATGTTCTCTTTTCCAGGCTTACCATACTCCACGGCCATATATGTGCGCTGGGCAAGTGGTGTCAGCTGTACTATTCTCTGCTATCCAGTGCTACAGGCATATGGGCTAGATTCCCATTTTCTACCACTTCTGCCTGTGGCAATAGCCATCTTTGCTGCCCTTGGAGTTGTCCTGGCTTTCAAGAAACGAAGAGTAATTATGGCAGTAAGTGTTGGGTTGTTTTGGTGAAATATTAAAACAATTTGTCAAAAAGAGCTGTGGATAAGGCTTTTGGAAGATTAAAAAAACAACCAAAAGCCTTGATTTTGTGAGATTTTTTTTTCGTTAGGCCGCTTGGGAGACTTTATCCAATGTATTTGTTCCTTAGTTCTTCGTCTACTGTGTTCTCTCTCTGATAACCAACATGAGTGTGTGATTTACACCAGGGAGTGCAAAGTATGTTGTGCTGCCAGTTCACAGCAGAGTTGCATTATTTTGCACCTTCCGGCCCAGCACATCCATCAATTTTCGGCATTCTTTTAATTCAGGTGAGCTTCTCTAGCCTGCGACAGCTTTCCTATCTGTTGCCAGGTGATGGATGTGTGTTGACTCTACGCCGTGATGGTTTATCACTGACTGTGCCCTTGAACTTAAGAGGTCAAAACATGTCTCTGAGTGGCAGCCTCAGAGGAGATGGTAATCAGAGATTTAAGCTTCTTGAGTTGACTGTCTATTTTGTATGAGGTGTTCTGCTGCCAGTGAATTTGTGTCATCTTCTTCGTTGTTCATCCTGAAAAGGACCTTTGTTGTGTTATGTCTGTTTACAGGTTTGCTATGATACTGCACCTTCTGGTCGACATTTCCGACTTCTGCACAGTTATTTTTGTGGATGGGTTGTCCTTCCCTCTTCGATCCCTAGAGCTCGGCCAGGCTACATTACTGTACTCCTGTTTCCAGACCCACTGCTTTGGTTCGCTGACCCTGAAGTGCAGTTACTAGCTATGTGTTGCTAGTCCCTAGCACTCTGATGTCATTTTTGTGTCTCATAATTTGGCACATTTTCCCTGTGCCCCTTGGGTACTGAACCTTTTCTCATCTGTGAGCTTGATTCTGGTATAGTAAAGACTCTACAGTAGTGTTAGGCCTGGGTTAGTTCGCCCTCTTAGCTGAGGTATCATTCACCGACATTGTGAACCAGCATTTTGTCCAAGTCTGAGTCTCAACACAACTAGAAAATAATACTCACGTGGAAGACAGGTAATGAAGTCCTATTTGATGACGGCTAACACACTATCAAGCTAACACACTATTGGGTACCATCAAGCCATTTGGACTCAATTCCGACCACTCTTTTGCTTAGTTCTCGGTCGGATTGGTCTTCGTTGTTTTTATTCATTTTGTGCCGCCATTTACGTCATCGTTTTGTTCCTCTCGTTCCACCTGTATTATCGTCTTTGTGTACTTCCTGTTCGTATCCTTCCAGTATCTAACTACCAAAGTTCACTCGGACACGCATTCATTCCTACTTCTGGTATTTTTATGTTTGTATGTTATGTGCGTATCTTGAAAAAGGCCTATTGGTCCAAAACGTCGACTTTGTCCTGTGTATTGTCATTTGTATGATTATATTCTGTGTTTTGTTTTGTTGTATGTACCATATTTATTCATGTAAACATCCGTCAGTGATAGTGTGTTAGCCGTCGTCAAGTAGGACTTCATTACCTGTCTTCCACGTGAGTATTATTTTCAATTATGTTCTACTAGCAGTACCACCTTCTATTGATACACATAACTAGGATCATCTGGGGACATGTGCTGCTTCATTTCCATGAGACATCCTTCTTGGAGTTAACTGGAAGCTTGATCTCGAGCTAAACAATACGTTAGTTATGATTTCCAGAAAGCATTTTCTCCATTCTATTTGCATGTGATGCTGCCCTCTAACGCTGTGCTGCCCTTTTATTGTATGCAATATGTTAGCTGTATGTCTCCAGAATGCCTTAAGTGCCAACAGTGTCGCTGAATGTTTGGCTTAGTTATTGATTTAGAGTTTAGTTCTTGCAGTATTGTCTGTCGTCTATTTATCTAAGCTTTGTTTATGTTATTGTTAGCACCAACTGAATTACGCATGCGGTTGCATCTGTGAGTCTCACCAATAGCCCACTAGACAATCCACCCATGCAACAGAAAATCTTAGTAGATGACATGCCATTATATTGAGTCTTTGTTATGGAAGATTTGTACCATGTCATCTATACAATTATAGCCCCCCTCTGAGTAGAAGGATCCTTCAATATGCATTGCACTAAGCTAAAAGCTGAAGTCTCCCGGGTAAGAAAGAAAGCTCAGAAAACCGCTCCACTGCACATAGGAAGTGAGATCTAGTTGCTCACAATTCCTGGGATTCTCAAACAAACAACAGCACCAACTGAATATAAGTAGCCGACCAGTGCATGCATTTGTCTTCTCTTTATCAGTTTGAGCTTTCTTCACTGCTGGCATTATGTTAAGTTTAGGTAGCTGTCTACTTGTTATATCAACAGTTGCTTGTCACATCAGTAGCTGTCTACTTGTTATATCAACAGTTGCTTGCCACATCAGTAGCTGTCTACTTGTTATATCAACAGTTGCTTGCCACATCAGTAGCTGTCTACTTGTTATATCAACAGTTGCTTGCCACATCAGTAGCTGTCTACTTGTTATATCAACAGTTGCTGTCACATCAGTAGCTGTCTACTTGTTATATCAACAGTTGCTTGTCACATCAGTAGCTGTCTACTTGTTATATCAACAGTTGCTTGCCACATCAGTAGCTGTCTACTTGTTATATCAACAGTTGCTTGCCACATCAGTAGCTGTCTACTTGTTATATCAACAGTTGCTTGCCACATCAGTAGCTGTCTACTTGTTATATCAACAGTTGCTTGTCACATCAGTAGCTGTCTACTTATTATATCAACAGTTGCTTGTCACATCAGTAGCTGTCTACTTGTTATATCAACAGTTGCTTGTCACATCAGTAGCTGTCTACTTGTTATATCAACAGTTGCTTGTCACATCAGTAGCTGTCTACTTGTTATATCAACAGTTGCTTGTCACATCAGTAGCTGTCTACTTGTTATATCAACAGTTGCTTGCCACATCAGTAGCTGTCTACTTGTTATATCAACAGTTGCTTGCCACATCAGTAGCTGTCTACTTGTTATATCAACAGTTGCTTGCCACATCAGTAGCTGTCTACTTGTTATATCAACAGTTGCTTGTCACATAAGTAGCTGTCTACTTGTTATATCAACAGTTGCTTGTCACATCAGTAGCTGTCTACTTGTTATATCAACAGTTGCTTGTCACATCAGTAGCTGTCTACTTGTTATATCAACAGTTGCTTGTCACATCAGTAGCTGTGTACTTGTTATATCAACAGTTGCTTACCACATCAGTAGCTGTCTACTTGTTATATCAACAGTTGCTTGTCACATCAGTAGCTGTCTACTTGTTATATCAACAGTTGCTTGCCACATCAGTAGCTGTCTACTTGTTATATCAACAGTTGCTTGCCACATCAGTAGCTGTCTACTTGTTATATCAACAGTTGCTTGCCACATCAGTAGCTGTCTACTTGTTATATCAACAGTTGCTTGCCACATAAGTAGCTGTCTACTTGTTATATCAACAGTTGCTTGCCACATCAGTAGCTGTCTACTTGTTATATCAACAGTTGCTTGTCACATCAGTAGCTGTCTACTTGTTATAACAAACACTCCCAGGCTAGTGTTTTTGAGAATACTGCAGCAACAGTTGTCTTCTTCATTCTCAAACTTCTGCAAATTAGCAAGATGTAGTCTAGGGAATGGAATGTGTTGTGCCATGGTTTACAGTTTGGCTGCAATATCTGCTCCTTTCAGCCTGGCATCTTACTTAAACACAATCAACAATTTTGAGGACTGAGTTGCCTAAGAACTAGAGATCAGAAATATTATCGTCTGGTTGCATTCATTTCTCATTCCATCTGTGGCCTTGATGGTCCAAGTTCATTCCCTGAAGCATTAGCCAGTCAGTTCATACAAGTCTATACTCTGTTTACTCTAAGAATGAAGTGGATCAAAACACACCCCCACATTACTCTACATCAGCAGGTGATTTTTAAACAGCTGATGACATGTAAAATCAATATTATTTAAAAACAAAATTAAAGCAATATAAAAACAATATTATTGGGCACTTAGAAATTGATTAATACATTCTACTTCAAACAACCAATCAAAAGCACTAACCCACTTCATTCTTAGAGTGAACAGAGTATATAATTTGCTTGTGTTTATAAAGTGCAAATCATGAGGGTACTTTTAGGATCTTGGTTAGTTGCAAACACTGTGATTCACATGAGAGCAATATGGGTTCTTTGTATCCCAAGCAAGTGTAGATTTGAGAGACAACCAAAGTCCCACATATGCCATGCTGAAAATGAGTATGCTATGTCAAGAGATGGGGATATTGCAGCCTCAATGTAAACTGCAACATAACAAATGCCATATTAAGACTACACAAAGAATGAACAACAATGGATTGCCACCTTTTTTGGCAATTAAAGAAGACTTGCCTCAAAGGCTCAAGAGACATGTAGGATTTACTTCATGTACTCGGGTATCTCCATCTGTACTTCACCCAATGAAACAGCAAGCTTCCTGCCTAGAGTACCACTCATAGCATGCAACTCTGAAGGTTCAAGCAATATCATCTAAGGATCTACGAGAAATCCACTTTATAGACAAGATGTCATGAAACAGATTTAAACCCACAACCTCTTGAGCACAAGGTGAACATCTCAACCACTACACTACGAAGGTCACCCAGGATATACCTGTAAACCATATCAATTCTCAGGTACACTGTTACTTGTTCTTCTTATCTCATTTTCAGGTGCTGGCACTGGTATTGGTGACAAGCTTGGTTGCCTTGTTCATCCTGTGGATTCAAGGAATGCCTCACAATTTAAAGTATCCTTTCTAATTTTAAAGTGTATTTTAATCCTTGGGATGGGAGAAATATATTCCAAGGATCAAATGTAACATACCTGACATTGTTGAATCATTGTCCAAATTTAAGATAGTTCCAGTTGAAGTTTGAAAACAAGTTATTTTTTTTTTTTAATGGTCTAAATTGGAAGTAAAAAAAATCACCCAGTTGAAATAATCGGGACAGAGATTTTGTTAGGATTAAAGTTTGGTAACATCCTTGCCCTTTAGCACAGTAATACAAGATGACGTGCAACTTCTATTGTTTGAGAACCAAATATTCAGACCAATAATTAGTTAGTTAGTTGTCGGATCATCATCACTTCAAACTGGACACGTCCATAGTTGCTCCGATCTCTCCCTGTGTGTATCCGCCATTACACTTCTACTGCCCTATCTGTAATTTCTATGCTGGTTGACCATCATTATCTGCGCCCTCCAAAATGTTCACGTCTACAACACCACATTTCAAACCCTGCATTGAAAAGAAATCATCCACACTAGTCTCACTCTCACATGCTGTATCTCTTATGGAGTTCAAATGGTCAGCTTGCCCCATGGCTCTGTGCTACAATTGCGCATGAGGCCAGTTGATCTGCTCTTTCATTGCCTCAAACACTCACATGCCCCGTCACGAAAATAAATTTAACCACTTTCAGCCTCACCTTTCTCAAGGCCTCAATCCACTTTTCGCGAACGAGCCCCACTTGTACCTTCCTAATCATACTCATAGAGTCACTCAAGATGCAGACCTGCGTTACCTTCTGTGTGCATACCCATTCAAATGCCATGGTCATTGCCATAGTCTCCATGGTCATTCTACTTGTAGTTAACCACAAAGGCCCCACTCACCTCCCTGATCGTTTTACCTGCACACTGAGCTGTGAAAGCCCAAGCACTGCGAACATGCCTAATTACAGATCCATCAGTGTATATAATCACATCCCCATCTTTGGCATTCTCACTGAACAAAAACTGCACTTCTTTATCCACAGCTGTGGGACACAATTCTCTACATTCCCTGCTAAGTGATATTACTACTCTCAAACAAGTTTTGAAGTCTGTGGGTAGACTTATCCATTCCGACTCGCTGCCACATCTTGCAATCTGCATACGCTTTGTATGACATCCTCAGCACATCCCATCCACGAACACCAATAATTGAACCTGTTAAAGATGACATGGCAAATTAAAAACAACCAAAAAATGCATGATCTGTAAGAAAAATTACTATTCATATTGAAAGAGAGAAAGCTTGGATGGTTCGAACGTGTTAAAATAATGGAGGACACTAGATTGAAATAAAAAGATCTATGATTGCATAGTTGTTTTTTTTAAAATTGCATTAAAATAGTCTTAAAAATTAGCACAAATGAAACATTTTATTAAGTCAACAACTAAAGTTAAACTACATCTAATTAGAGCATGAATATTTCCAGTAGTAATTTGCAGCTAAGAAACATGGACACTTAATAAATCAGTGGCCAATGAGAATTGTTGCCCGAAATTATATTCTCAGATGTATTTTGAGAATACCTAGAAAGCGAAAAAGGCAAACCAAGAAGTGTTCAGAATAGTAAATGTCAAAGATGGTTGGCTCCTAAACAAAATTATAACAAGAAAGCTAAGATTTTTTTGGACTATATAAACATAAAGCATGGAAAAATAAATAAGAGACATTTCAGATTGTTTAAACATGCCCTTGGCTATGACAGGTCAACTCACGTAGAATCGTGAATAGTTCAAAATATCCATAAATAAAACTACGTTCTGTAGGGAATATGTCACCTGAATAAATGAATGATTAAGAAAAGGTGCAAGAAGAAAGAATTACAAGAACTAGGTTTCAAAGATTGAAGAACAAAGACAAGTGGAGACACCTTGTGTCGGAAGCAGCAAAACTTCATGTCTTGCAATGTGAAGAAAAAAGACTAGGTACAATACAAGAATTAGTGGACAAGTTTTTACAGAACAAATAACTAACATAATTAAATGGAACAAAATTCCTATAAAGATGCATATACTGAAACATCCAATATTCGACACGTTGTGCGATGAGAGCCCCTGACCACTCAACATGCGCGCTGCACACTGAGTTGGAGGTGGATGGCCAGTTCATTGCTCGCAAATCGCTAGATCGGTATTTCAAGTTATGACTTTTTAAGTTTCCGAGATAGTGCAATAGCATATGAAATTTAAAAGTTGGCATGTTGTCACGTGATTTGTCCACTGATTATTGTATTGTACCTAAGACTAGCTGGGACATTCTGTTGTGTGTGTAAACTGTACAACATTTATGACATAGATGTTTTTCTTACCTCCAAACTAAGACACTACTTCATGGGTGTATTCCCACTGAATGCTTTCTACTTGATGATCTGCACCAACTTTCTTCTGTGCCTTCTTTGTTTGTGGATGGCTTCTATAGATGCTAAAGATACTTTGGGTACTGTACTGGTACTTCAAGCTATTGGTAAGTCTATAAGGACTATAGATTTTATTGTTTTAATTCCTTCTCAAAAACTAACTGGACCTCTCTTGTAGCAGGATGATGGTCACATTAGATTTTAAGCAGGATTATGTAGTTCGGATAACAGAAATGAATTGCCCCATTGTTTTATTTGCACCAATGACTCCGCACATCCCACTTCCGCTGTGGTAAATAATACAATGTTTTATTAGTACTTCCACTGAACGATTGGCATCTGTAACTATATCACTATAAGACCAGCCTGGACCTGTTTACCAGGCTGGTGAAGGATAAATGATCTCAAGGTGGCCAAAAGAGGCACTACAAGGACTCGTTAAAGACCTCACTGAAAGCCTTTTAAATAGACCACGACACATGGGAAAAACTTGCACAAAATAGATCTACTTGGCGCTCTACAGTCAAAAAAAGCGCATCATCTTGTGAAAAGAGGATAAATGCTGCAGCCCAACAGTGGAGAGTAGCTAGAAAGTTATGGATAGACCAAAATCCGCCTATTGTGGTCATCCAATGTCTGAACTGTCCAAGGACATTTACTGCTCGAATAGGGCTCATTAGTCATCTACGAACTATTACACATGGTCATAATTCCAACTGAATCATCAAAAGTGGATGTAAAAAATGGTCATCATCACTTGTGATGAACAAACACACACACACACACACACATAAGACCAGCCATACAAAAGAATTGGTTCCATATTACTTGCTGGTAATCAATGTTATAGCTAACCATAGTCAAACTTGCTGGACCTTTTTGCTGCTGTCTGTTTTGCTTTTGACATTTCTACTGATGTCGACATAGATGTATTTGTTATGAACCAACATCAGACAATCCCATAAGTGCTTAGTGGTCTCCCAGCAGATATTGAGGTATATGCATACTGAAGATTCGCTGGATAAACATGTTCCGCATTCTGCCTCTCATATGCCCAGTCCTACCCATACCACATTCTCACAATCATATCCTAGATGTATTATCTGTCGCAGTGTCCACATCTAACAGCCGCTCATTAAGGAACATCAAATTGTCCTCCTTATCCGTTCTCAATTCAACGCATGTCTGCTCTCCCATTTCCACAGACACCATCGTATCAATGACAATAAATGCGGTGAACTGTCTAATTGTATCTTCCACTCATATCTACACCAACCACTTTTTGAATGTATCAAAGTGTGGATTGAGAATCAGACACTATAACTGCCTTAGTTTATTGAGTGTCACAGAACCATTGGAAAAAAAATGTTGATATCATGATTGTGGTGAAAGGGATGTTGCTAAATGTGATTTCATTGGAAAAAAATGTTGATATCATGATTGTGGTGAAAGAGGTGTTGCTAAATGTGATTTCATAGGAAGTGATCATTGATTCTAGTTGCAAAAGAATTAAGTGACAGGGCAGCTGCTGAATGTACCAATAATTCTATTTCTGTCAGTGTTGCCATATCTTTAAGTGTATTCAGTTTTTTTTCAAAATGACATGTATCTTTATATAATTTATATAAGCTAGCAAATGATATGAGCCCTGTAGCTTTGATTTCCTATATTCGATGGGTTGTTGTTCCAGAGTTTTCTTTCATACCCAGAAGACTCCAGCTTTCAGTGTTATGCAATGCTATGAGAAGAAGTCTGGTATTCCATACTGTGTGTATAGGTATATAGATATCATGTTCCATCATTTTGTATGCAGTTATTGAATCACATGAACGCCTGCGTCAATTTGGTGGTGTCATTATTAGTCACTTTTGACCACAGTCTATATAACTGAATGGTTCTATACAAACAAAATATATGACTTTATTTATTATTATTTATATATGTGTGTTATCGGTGTTTCAAGGGGGAGGTGCTCACTGTGTGTTATCAGTGCTTCTTCAAATGGAAGGTGCTTACTGTGTGTTATCAGTGCTTCTTCAAACGGAAAGTGCTTACTGTGTGTTATCAGTGTTTCGAAGGGGAAGTTCTCACTGTTTTATCAGTGCTTAAAAGCAAAGAATATTAATAATGCTGCACGTCTTGGATGTACACGGCAACTTTAGGAGGGTTAGTGTGTGTTAGCTACTCCACCGCTTGTTGTGATGAAGTCTGCTAAAGCCCCATACCTGGACTGCTGGGAGGGAATCAGCCATTTTATCTGCAAATTGTTTGATACTGTAAGAAAGTCTTTAAAAAAGGTTCACAAAATTATCATAGTATATTGACTGTTGCTTTCAATGTATTAGTACAAGATAGATGGAATCACAATTTGCAAAACAGAATACATGAAAACAAGATTTGTTATTCTGTCATCTTAAAACCAAATGGAAATAGTTTTTTTGTGGGGAGTGATGAAGGAAAGCATTTTCACATTGTGTTTAGTTAAAATCTAACAATATTGTTTTACTTCCTCAGTTTTGACCATCTGTGAAGTTTCACTTCATAACACAAACTTGTATTCAACGTCACGTCTGCAATTGACAAGTGTTAGCGCCAGTTACACCATACACCGTCTGCATGTGGCACAGAAAATATCCAGAAATGCTGCCATAGTCTCATCTGCTGTGCATATGGCCAAGTCTTTGGCTAGTGCAATGTCTCTAATACTTGACACAGAAAATGGAGAGGTTACTTTCCTAGAAATGACAGCACTGGCACTAATGACATATGTGATCTTATCTGTATTTGTATATGCTGTGATGGGAGAAAAGTCTGGCTTTGAAGTAAGTATTCATTTGCATTATATATTTGTTAGATATCTTCCTTAACAAACCATTTAAAGACAAACTCTGAGCAAAATGAAATGACTGGATGTCTTCATCTGTTTTAGCTATGGTAAAGGGTTACAATGTCAAAAAAGTTGACTTCACCACAATCGCTAAGTGGGTCAAAGAATCATGGTCAGATATTAAGTCTGATCTTTAAAAAAAAGTGTTCCATTAGTAATGCAATGGATGGAAATGAGGATGATGCAGACACCGACACTGTACCGGAGACTGACGATATCCATCCTGATGATTCCATGATAGAGGATAAAATTAATGAATTATTTCAGACAGCAATTTTGATTTTGAAGGATTTCAATGACTGTACAGGCAGCTGTAAGTTTTTTATTCTTATTATCTGTATTGACATTATTCTGTGTTATAATTTTTTTGTGTTACTACAGCAAATTTTTATTTTGTTGTATGCAAGCCACGTTAGTTTGGTTATGAAATAACATCAGATATATTAGACTTAGGCATTTTATCCTTGCTTGAATATATCGGACAAGAACATAGGGGTCCCTGGTTTTTTTTTGGGGGGGGGGGGGGAGGGGGGGGTTTACTGGTAAACATTTTCCTCTGTTAATTGACATTATTGTGCTCCAGTTTTTTTTGTTTCTACCACTAATTTTTTAATAATCTGATGGTATGCGTATATGTACTGAACCCCCTACATTAAGAGAGGAAATGCATTCGTTCTCGGCTTATACACAGAAATATACAGTAAGTAGTATTTATTGACATAATAGATTTTAAATGACATAAGCTCTGGGTTGATTGTCATGATCTTTTCATCTCAAGAAGTTATAGATCTCCTGCTGGTGCTGGACATTTAGTTAAACAGAGATGACAGGGTTTGGGATAGTGGAAGCACACACAGGGTACTACTTACAAACAATCACTGCTAGTTATAGGTGCACACTTTCTGCAGAATATTTTCATGGATTCTCATCCAGTGCTTTCAGATTTCATATGGCCATGTCTCATCGTGTATTTCAGTACTATTTGCTAAATTTCACCATTCTGCCTTTTTTGCCATCCACTGTAACAGTGTAAAATGATTTTAGTAGTGAATAAGTAAATATATGTTACAAATACCTACCACTACTAAAAAAAGATGATTGAAAACATTTATAATAAATAAGGATGAGAATGGTTTATGTTTTAATCAAAGATTTTTGCCTGAATGATTGTATTATAATAATAATAAAAATTAATACAGAAAAAAATTAATTACAAACAACTGTTAAAGTTAAAGGTATACCATACCTTTATATAATTTATATAAGCTAGCAAATGATATGAGCCCTGTAGCTTTAATTTCCTATATTCGATGGGTTGTTGTTCCAGAGTTTTCTTTCATACCCAGAATACTCCAGCTTTCAGTGTTATGCAATGCTATGAGAAGAAGTCTGGTATTCCATACTGTGTGTATATATAGATATCATGTTCCATCATTTTGTATGCAGTTATTGAATCACATGAACGCCTGCTTCCATTTAATGGTGTCATTATTAGTCACTTTTGACCACAGTCTATATAACTGAACGGTTCTACACAAACAAAATATAGAAAAGACCAAAGTAATGAAGATAGGAAGAACAGAAAGAAACACCAATATATATATATATTGAAAACAACAGACTTAACCAAGTGACAGAATTCACATACCTAGGAAGTAATATAACAACAGACGGCAAGAGCAGCAAAGAAATACACAATAGATGTAGTAAAGCATACCAAGCCCTAGGGAAAATAACACCAATCATCAGAAACAAATATATAGATTTGAACACCAAACAAACACTATTCAAAATGATTATTACCATCCCAATCTTAGAATACATCAAGAGACAACAGATCAAATGGTTTGCACACATCAGCAGACTACCATCAGAGAGCATACCACAGCAAGCTATGCTACACAGATACAGCGAAGGCAGACCTAGAGGCCGACCATGAAAATGATGGACCACTGAAATAAAAGAGGCAACAAATTCCACAATATACTCAGCACATAAGAGGGCTGTCTCCAGAAATCTCTTCTACCCATGATGCCAAAAGGCAACAAATTGCTTCAGCGAATAGATAGACAAACAACTGTCAAAAAATAAACAGTCCCATGTAGTAGCCCCTGGGACTGAGCAATGTCATATTTTTGGGACAGTGCAATGTCAGGCTGTTCCACAGTCTCTTGTCACTACTGGGAAATCTCAAATCTCTTTTGGACAACTTAAATTTGCTAATTCAGGGGTTTTCCTAGGCTTAGTTTTCAGCCACTATTGACATATTACATATTGACAAGGGTCTGTCCTTGAAGAGGATCTTGATTGGTAAAATGGACCTACCGGGGTGCAAAGAGTACTGCATTACTCTTGTGGTTAGCAGATAACTAAGATCCCAAAAATGTACCTCCTCATGGTGTGCCCTGGAAACAAAAATACAGCTGATCATGTTGTGTTTCCTGGTTGAAACTTTTGGGGATCGTGTCTGAATCATATTCCTGTCCCTTACCGAATATTCTAGCAGAGAGAAAAGGTTCGGTACCCGATGGGTACAGGCACAATAAATACACTGGTGACATGAGACGAGTTCACTGGCAGTGAAACACCTCGTGGTGAGACTGCCACCCAGGGACATGTTTTGGCCTGAAAAGTCCTAGGGCACAGTGTGTGATAGACTGTCACGGCGTGGAGTCAATACATATTCGCCGTCTGACGTTAGATGGGAAGACTATCACAGACTGGGAAAGCCAACCCAAATTAAAGGCATAATGAAAACGGATGTGTCCAAGGTGCAAATAATGCAGCTATGCTGTAAACTGGCAGCACAATTTACTTATGCTACCTGGCAGAAATCACATGAACTTTTGTGTCGGTAATCAGAGAGTGAACACAGAAGAACTTTATAGACAGTTATGTATGTTCAGATCTCATTACTGTATGTTCAGATCTCATTGTTGTATGTTTGACCTCGTTGTGTAACATAATCTCATCTTATGAAAGCATGTAGCAGCTTTGTGATCCATCTTCAAGTGTTGTTTTTCTCATCAGATAACCAGACAGTTGCTGATGTTACTTGCTGCTCTTGCTGTCAATAGTCACCACTTTTTGCTGCCCTTGTCAATGCTCATGTACCAGGGCTCATCGTCATACACTAATGTTATTGGTATGTTATTTTGTTAAACTTACATATCTTTTGTCATCTTTTGATGCTTCTGACAATCTGTTTATGTAATTTATAATACTGGTCATCTGTTTATGTAATTTATAATACTGGTCATCTGTTTATGTAATTTATCATACTGGTCATCTGTTGATGTAATTGTTTATGTTTTTTTTCTTAGGTCTCTGGTGTATGCTCGGAGGAGGCCTAGTTCTGTTGTACAGTCGGACGATCAGTTCTGTACATGCAAAACAAGTCCTGAAGACGGCACTGGTGCTTGGAATCATGGGAGTCACCGTCGTTATAGTTCATCCACAGCTTTCATTCACTATGTAAGTAGTATTCATTAACAGAAATACATAAACATTCATTAACCTATAGCACGTTACATTAGAGATGTGTAATTTTCCCCTGCTGGTGCATTATTTTTTGACTGCACACGTTATTTATGGAGGGAGTGTGGAAAGCGCAGTAACTTTTTTTGTTTTTGGTTTTTTTGTATAATTTTTTTTTGTGAGGAAATAAATGAATATTTACTAAATGTATTGCTGTATTGCAATTTCTTGTTCTCTCTGCAGTCAGAACTGTATTGTCAGCATATCTCAGATTATTCAGATTGTAACCTCCAACTGCTATTCCTGGCATGCTTTCTAAGTTTCGTATAATATCGGACATACAGAGAGAAAAGATCTGGTGGCATTACACATCCTTGTCTGATGCCAATCTCTATCTTTTGGAATTCTCCAACATTACTGTCCTACATAACGCTACATTGCATCGCAGCTGTTTGTTTCCAATACATATGTCTTACTATCTTCATATCTTTCCCATCAACATTGAGTTTTTATAAATAACAGAAATAAATTGCATTCTTCTTCATTTTCAAACTCCCACTGGATCTCTCTTATAGTAGGACAATGGCCTACTAGATTTCCAGCACGATGTAGTCTAGAGAATGGAAATGTGTTGTGTTGCTGTTTTATTTGTGCCAATGGCTGACACATCCGTCTTTGGCAGTTTATAGCATTTCATGACTGAGATATATGATTTCACATACATTTGTAACATTCCTTGACAGAAATATATTACATTCATTGACAATCAATACAATGTAACTGCGTGAAATGTAACAACAATTAGACTTACGTAAAACACAGGTTTATATAATCACTTCAATCAGACACGATAGACTATAACTAAAACTAGTGGGTAATGATGCGCACACAAGAAAACATACAAATTACAATACAAAATCATATTCAAAGTTTCAATCAAAAGGTCTTATCAAGATACACACAAAACATCAAAAGACAACAACTGGAAAAATTATCACAACAAACAAATGTATCCAACGGAAATATGGAAATGAGATGCCGGAAGGTCAGAAAGTACATAAATATATGTGGAAACGAAACGAACAAAAATAATGAGTAAATGACGGGACAAAAAGAATAAAGACAAAGACCACACCAACCCAGTACTAGACATAAGAGTGGTCGGAATTGAGTCCAAAAGGCTTGAGTGTACCCAATTCAAAAATGAGACGATTTTCTAGAGCGTACCTAGATCTATCATCGGTGGAGCAAGATCTGATGACGGTGACCTGAATATCAAAAGCACCATGATGACCATTACCGTTGAAGTGTGTGGCCACAGGAGTGGGTGTTCTGTGCTTGATTGCATAAAGATGGTTACAAAAGCGATCACTCAATCTTAAGCCGGTTTCCCCGATGTACTGTTTGCTGCAGCGTTTACATATGATCACGTAAATGACATTACGGGACTCACATGTAAAGGCCTCATTGATGGAGAAAGTGACCTTGGGAAATGGAGCGCATCTGAACCACGTAAGGACATGTATAGCAACGGCCACGTGAGAAAAGAATAGTGCCAAAATGGTCGGGAACAGAAGACTTAAGGTGGCTATGGACCAAGATGTCCTTCAGATTTCTGTCGTGCCTATAAGCCACCAGAGGTAAGTCGTGGAAAGCCTTGACAGAAATATATTATTCATTGACAGAAATATATAACATTCCTTGACAGAAATATATAACATTTCTTGACAGAAATATATTATTCCTTGACAGAAATATATAGTATTCATTGATTTTGTCTTTTTTTAGATCTACTTTGTCTTTATTTAATTTTATGCTTTCAGCTACTCTGTTTTCCAGTGGATGGAAATATTCAGTGTCTTTATCCTGGCAGCCATTTTGTCATTACAAGTGGAATTATCGCCACGAGCTGTAGTTGCTGTATCCCACGTTCTCGCTGTATGTTTGGGGCTGCGAGCATGTATTTTTGTAAGTTTCATGGTTTTAAAGTATGCATAGCAAAAAAACAATTAATGGCGGTAACAAAGACTAAATGTCCAGCAGAATGCAACATTAAAGTAGATAGGACCTGAAGCAAGTCAACATAATCAAATATTTGTGTACCTTCATAACAGCAGATGGAAGATGTCAAAAGGGAGAATCTGGAAGAATGAATTTTTTTAGATTCCATCTGTGGCTGTGTTGATAGCAATACCTAGAGTGGCCAAGCATGCCTGACTGTGGTTAGTGTTTAGCTGGGTGTACAGTACAGGAACAAGTTCTCTTGTACAGCTGACCATGTGATTACAGAAGTCCACGATTTAGTGAAAACATTTAACGTATTAGTTATGCTGTCAAAGCTGGATATATCTGATCATTGGTGCAAATAAAACTGCAACACAATGCATTTCCATTCTCTGGACTACATCCTGCTGGAGAAGATCTAATAAGACCATTGTCCTGCTACTAGAGAGATCCAGTGGGAGTTTGAGAGCGAATGCAAAAAAAATTGCTTTCACTGTGAGCAGGTAACTCTTGATAGCCATTCTAACAAAAACACAGGTTTCCTCAGTTAGTAACCGATTTGATATCATAACTTGTGTAAGGTTTGTTGTCTCATACAACATTTCACAAGATGTGAAAAACATCCTATGTCACATGATGTGAAGAACATCCTATGTCATAAGATGTGAAGAACATCCTATGTCACAAGATGTGAAGAACATCCGATGTAATATACCTTTGTCAATTGAAAATTATGGGCAGACAATACCAAAGACTGGACTAGTCAATATTTTTCAACATTCATCTGCATTGCTGAGGATAGAAATCACTGGAGAACTCTGTGTGTTTGCCTGTCCTAACAGGTTATGGGCCTATGGATGTAGGTATTTCTTAGAGACAGTGTTCACCACCACACTTTTGATGCTCAACACTGGAGACAATGAAAGATTGTATATCAAAAGATGCAGCAGCAACTCTTTTGGTTTAAAAAAATATTTGATTGTTAGTGACAATGTTCATGGCAACCTTCAAATGACTAAATAAAATAAGAAAAAGTGTGATTGACCCCCATCTTTTGGTGCAAAAAAAATTGCTTTCACTGTGAGCAGGTAACTCTTGATAGCCATTCTAACAAAAACACAGGTTTCCTCAGTTAGTAACCGATTTGATATCATAACTTGTGTAAGGTTTGTTGTCTCATACAACATTTCACAAGATGTGAAAAACATCCTATGTCACATGATGTGAAGAACATCCTATGTCATAAGATGTGAAGAACATCCTATGTCACAAGATGTGAAGAACATCCGATGTAATATACCTTTGTCAATTGAAAATTATGGGCAGACAATACCAAAGACTGGACTAGTCAATATTTTTCAACATTCATCTGCATTGCTGAGGATAGAAATCACTGGAGAACTCTGTGTGTTTGCCTGTCCTAACAGGTTATGGGCCTATGGATGTAGGTATTTCTTAGAGACAGTGTTCACCACCACACTTTTGATGCTCAACACTGGAGACAATGAAAGATTGTATATCAAAAGATGCAGCAGCAACTCTTTTGGTTTAAAAAAATATTTGATTGTTAGTGACAATGTTCATGGCAACCTTCAAATGACTAAATAAAATAAGAAAAAGTGTGATTGACCCCCACCCCCCCCCCCCCCCCCCGTTCTGAGTCATAGTACTGAATCTGACCCAGAATAGTTGCCCACCACATTTCTAAATGAATCACAAACAATGAATAGTGATACTTGACCAAACCTAATGTAAAAAATATTTGAACCTTGGAAAAACCAACCTCATTGAAGTCATCTGTAATTTGTTATGTGCGCATCTGTTTATTATAAATGTGATATTTATTAATCCTTGTAATCTTGCTACTCCTAGCTGTGGTCTGAGGTGAGCCTGCTGTATGCTGTCCTGTGTGTCCTGGACAGTATAGCACTACTTATCCTAGTCTTTGTGTGCGTGGTCATCACAGAAATGACTGACCTCTCGGACAGAATCATCAAGTACAGGTTTGGCCCTTTTATATTAATCATCTTCTGCCATTATTACAGAATGTATAAGCCATCAACAAACCCTCACCCAAGCAGTTCAATACAGTTACATTTTTGCAGGTTCTCTCCGGTAGTTTTACATTCTTCCCATTTTTGCCCTATACTTTTTTCTATAATTTGTTTCCTGGTCTGTAGACTTTTGTTGTTCTCTATATGTAAGGGAGCCTAGCTGGTAGAACTGTGTACCATCTAGCAAATGAACTATTGAGAAAAAAACAATAAATTGAAATGCAGTTTTGCAAATAAACACAAATAGCATAAATTCAATGTTTTGACAAAAAGGCCATTACAGTCATCTCCAATTATAACAATTGGTCTTGACCGACAAAATGTTTATGTAATTTTGCTATATATAGTACAGTAAAGACTAAAAATAAATGGAGATTTTGAAAAGTGTTGTTAACCTGTAGCAATCCAGAGAAAAATAATGAATACTTCCTCTGGCATCTGAGAGGACGTTTTATGACTTGTGGTTTTTCTACGTTTGCTTTTTTGGCTAACTTTTTTATTTGTTGAGTTATTGATTTCAAATTCAAGAGACAATAGAGATAAGTGGATGCTGGATATGGTGGTGTTTTTTTGTTTTTATGTGTCAGTGAGACTACCAACAGACAATAACAAAAACACACGCACATAAAGGACTTACAGTTTCCTGATATGCCTAGACTAGACTTAGTCGACTCATGGAGTCACGGATGATGATAACCAGAAAACCCAGCTCCTCAAATTCCTCATCACTACTGACAGCATTTGCATCACCATTATTATTATTATATATTGTTTCCATTTCATATCAACATTTCCATTATTATACCTTGATCTACAGTAACTAACACACTGAAGCCTTCTCAATCTCCTTCGATCAAATCAGCATCCAAGAAGAATAGGCCTACATGAACAATGGCTTTCCAAAGTGAAATAAACAATGTGCCTTCCTAACGTTAATATGGCAAATATAATGTATAGGTCTTTTAACCTTTAGCGTGTGCCGTAGAGTGCTCTCAACAACGGTTTACGATATCTAAAATATCTGCGGTCCATGCCCCACAAAGGCCCCCTTTGCTAGGTCCTCGGTAATAATTTTGTTTAAACACAATTTGTAATATTTCGGTGACCAGATTAGATCAATTTGGTATTTTATTTGATTACCTTTTCCTGCAGTTTTAGTGGCAACCATGTGCCAAATGTCATTGAAATATCGAAATTTTCACAATATGTTGACAATTTCAAACAAGAACAGCGCCATGACATTGAATTGGGTTTTATAGACTTTTGTTTTATCGTATTTTCATTAAAATCATTATGGATTTTGATTCAAATGATTATTTATGGAGAGGTAAGTTATATCCACACTTGAAAATCGGTTACACCTTGCTGCTTTATCTAAATTGATATTAAAAATATCAACCAAGTTGGAACGAGACAGTTTTAGACTAGATCTAGATTTATAGAAGGATTTTATGATACATCTATAAGTTTAATCCTTTTCCTATAAATGAAATTATAACAATTTTACCATAAATACCGCCAAATTAGGCCTATAATAGACTTGCCACTCCAGGACATTTGCAAAATAAAGTCAGAAATTTCGTATTATTGTTTTCTCTGTTATTTTGTTATAATTTGCTTTTTTTTGTGTGTGAAAAAAACATCTTTATGACTGTCTTACACGTCTCCTATCACACACACACACACACAAACAAAACCTACACCAATATATGCAGAATTCAATTCTTTATTTATATGTACAAATATTATGTAAATATCTCTTAACAACAAAAAAGTTATAGCGTTTTCAAAACAGTCACCACCTATTACGTACATTACCAAAAAATAATCCAGTCGCAGGAGGAAGGACCATTTTTTTTGTGTACAGTGTGCTGAAGGTTAAATACTTTAAACATTCAGGGACAATCACTCTAGAAAATAGTTATTACAAAATCATGATAGGAAAAGATCATGTGAGATATTATATTACTATCAAAGTTGAAAAATGCTGGATCAAGTGGCAAGGACTGAACACAGGACTGAATGTCAATGTCTATGCAACACAATTAAATCTATGCATCAAATGGTAAGTAGTCACAATATTGTTGTAGGTCATGGTTTTAAAAAAATGGTTCTTGTTAGGAATGCAGCTCCCTCCCCCTCGTAATTATTGATTTAATTATTTCCAATGTCAATGTTTGCCAATTGTTATGTATCAGTTATTAATTTAAATACAAGTTTTTTTAGGGTTAGGTGTAGGGTTTGAGTTAGGAGAGGCTTAGTTTTACATAACTCACCCTAAATAAATTTATATTAAAATTAATAAAGGATTAACATAAACTAACACACATTGTCAAGGGAAATAATCACATCAGAAGGTGTGTGACTCGTTCCAAACTAGAACCAAAAAAATTAATACTTCAAATCATCACAGGTAGAAATCTAGCCTACAGAAGCATTTCTCCACATAAGGTTTGGTGGGAACCTATTGATTGTTAATGAACTGATGTCATTGCATTGCTCTCCAGGCAAATCTATAGGGGCTCAGTCTTCACAAACACATTTTGAAGTGTAAGAATACTGATGGTCATAACAGATATGGCTAGCAGGTTAAACACATTCCTTACTTTGCCCCACAGATGCCTAGCCTTACTTATCCCACACTTAATACCAAACTCTCCCAATCAAATCCCAGATCCTGCATTTACCTAAAACAAACCGCTTTATATAAGACTAGATGCACTGTAACTGATCACACAAGAAATATTCTTCTTCTTTAGTGTTCATTCTCAAACTCCTGCTGAATTCTCTTGTATCAGGACAATGGTCCTCCTAGATTTCCAGCAGGATGTAGTCCAAAGAATAGAAATGCGTTGTGTCGCCGTTTTATTTGCACCAATGGTCCAACACATCCGTCTTCGGTGGGACACAAGAAATATAAAACTAGCAAAAACTGCTATAACTTGAAGACTCAGGTGTGATCTCTTGTCAGTCAGTGCATGTAGTATGTATTGTGTCAACTTTTAAAATACTTTTCTCTTTCAGCATTGCAACTGCAGTCACTTGCTGCCTGTGTATGTTAGTCTCTGATCTGGTTTGCTTCTACTCATCATTACCTTCACATCAGCCTCTTTCATTATTGGAACTACCGGCATGGAAAGCTGACCTGATCACCCTCTTAATAATCTCAGTTGCCCTGAAAGTGGTCCAGTGTACAAAGGTAAACATAATTACTGGGGGACTTTAAGAGCGAATGAAAAAACTTTTTAAAATGAAAGTTTCAATGAACTGTGTTTATATTTTAAAAATGTGATATTGATTGATATTTTGTCATAATAATTCGAGGGTGGGGGTGTGAATTATTTTTGGGGTACCATATCTTTTACTTGATTTTGAATGTTAAATGTCATGTAATTTCCTGGATGGGAGAGACTATCTATCTATAGTCTTGTACAGACTTGTTTCTAACATAGTGTTTCATGTTTCAGGGACCAGAAAAGCTACCAATCACCAGTGAAGAGACCTCTAGCAAAGTTACTCTTCCAATTATTGGTAACATCACTACTGTTATTACGTTTTTAGTGGCCTGCACACAGGGACCAGCTGACCAAACTCTTAGGGACTTATGGGTATGTGTGCAGTTTTAAATTGTTTTATCTAATAAAGATAGGTAGGTGACCATCTTAGTTATTCCACTAGGGCCAGAGATGGCACATAGGGCGGTGGTAATAGATTTCCATGTCTCATTTCATTGCAATTTGCTTTATATCTTCATTGTTTCTGATGCCGATGGTGAAACGTTCTCTTGTAATAGTTCTACGTAAAGTTTCTTTTGGTCTTCCTCGTTTTCTCTTGCCCTTTGGTGACCACATCAAAGCTTGACAGGGGAGTCTTTAATTATCCATTTGTAGCGCGTGTCCGATGTAATTCCAGCGATGCTTTCTAATATAGGTGGATACATATTCTTGTTTTGATTCTTGTCTGACAACTGTGTTTATTTTGAAGTCTGACCAACGTATGTTCAGTAGCCTTCTAAGACATTATTTTCAAATGTATTTAGTCTGTTCTAATTTTGATGTTGCTTTCCAACTTTTGCATCCATATGTTAATGTTTGAATTATGCAGGAGTTGAAGATTTTGAGTTTTGTGTTATTTCTTAGTGTTTTTTAATGCCAGATATTTGATAGTTTATTGAATGAGTTAGCAGCCAATTTAGAGTTGACCATGTGGTCAGTTGTTAAATTGTTTTATCTATTAAAGATAAACAGGGTGGAACATGTGGTCATGTCTTCTTCTAGACTTGTTCTCAAACTCCTGCTGTATAACAGAATGTAGTCACGTTTTACAGCTTGACTGTGATATCTGCACCATTCGGCTTGGCACATCCAAATTCTGCATGGTTGGTTTCTGGTCACTTTGACCCTCTATAGGATGGGATAGCCATCTCCACTCCTAAAACTTCTTAAGATGTGCATGGAAGGTAACAGTCCCGCTATTCTTTGCTCCCCTTTCAGACCTTGGCAATACTCAAGCGCTATCAAATAATCATTAAAAATTTTCATGTTATTTTGTTTCTGGGAATCACAAAGTATATTGTGCCACTGTTTAATTTGCTCCAATTATTATATGATAAACCAGCAAGCCCTTATGTGGTCACCTGAGGGTAAAAGAAAAAGAGGAAGACCTAAAACAACCCTTAAAAATACCAGAAGGGGAATTAATAGGCTGTAAGACCATCCAGGAACTAAAGCTGCAAGCAGCGGACCGCCTCATATGGAGAACCAAAACCTCTGCCCTATGTGTCGCTTGCGGCACGAAAGGAACAAACTAACTAACTAATTATATGGTATATATTTTTCCATATGGTATATATTTATTCCGGGGAGCACAAATTATATTGTGCCACTGTTTAATTTGCTCTTTATAAAACTGGCATATCTTTTTTCTACATACTTTTCATTTTATCCATTCTTTATACTATTCCTGATTTCAGTGAACTTCTCTATTATGTGAAAGCCTTCCTACATGTCACCACATGACAAGTATGTAACTTTCTTTTAGCTGTGACCGTTTATCACTCACTGTTCCCTTGGACTTCACACTCCAAAACATGTCCTAGGGTGACAGTTTTGGCTGGGATTTGGACATGAGTCCGCTACATCTGTCTCATATGAGATGTGTCCACTGTCAGGAAACTGGTTTCGTAAACATGGGTCGACTACATCTCTCATATAAGGTGTTGCACTGTCAGGGAACTGGTCTGATATGGATCAATTACATGTGTTCATACAGGGTGTTCCACGGTCAGGTAACTGGTCTGACATGGGTCAGCTACATGTCTCATATAAGTTGTTGCACTGTCAGGGAACTGGTCTGATATGGGTCAGTTACATCTGTCTCAAAAGGGATGTTCCACTGTCAGGGAACTAGTGTAGACATGGGTCAGATACATCTATATCATGTGTGGTAATCCACTGTCAGGAAACTGGTTTCATATATAATCAAACTTTTCTTGGTTTTTTTATATTTAACCCTTCTTATCTGGTAAGCCTAGTTCCAGTATAGGTAATGCTGTACAGTAAACTTGGGTTGGTTTTTCCTCTTAGCGGAGGTTTGTTCACAGATATAGTGAACATCTCATCCAAGTCGGAGCCATTAATTACATTTTCTGCAAACTAGGACGACATGACTTCCAGCTATTTGCTTTTCTGCACCACAAACTTTTGTAAGACAACTTGAAATCTGTTCTCCAGCATAAACAATTTTTCTGTTATGTTTCTGTGTTTTCTCAACTGTGTCACCACTTGCTCTTCAGTTGTTATTGAATTTCTAAATACTTCTGATATGTTTTAGTAATTTTGCTAATTTTTATGTGATATGGCATGACTTCCTTTGCGTTCAAACCACAACCAAATTGGGGCTGTATAACTATCACACTATTGTCTTTCCCCAGGTGGTTTGTTATCCACTCTTGCTGTTAGGGGTGATTATGGTGGGGGTTATTGAAGCTTGAGCTTGTGTTCCAAAGCCAGATGTGTCACCTCGACTGTGCTATGACTGTTTGTTCAAGATGTCCCTGATGTTTTCTATCCATCTCTTTCATGGTCTTCCCCTAGCTTTGTATCCTGATCTCATTTGGTTATATGCCTGTACAGGAAACTTGTCATGATGCATTCTCATAATGTGGCCAAACCACTTGGTCTACTGTCTCTCTATGTATTCTGTCCACAGTGTTATACCTATTCTTTCCCGATTTTTCTTCATTTCGTAATCTATCAAGCCTGGTGACCCCTGCAGCTTTCCTCGAGCATTTCACCCCACATCACTATTTTTTTGTAATGTGAAGAACAGAAACCATGCCAATAGGAAGGGATACACACAATCTAAATATATCAGTGGAAAATCAAGTCATTAAACAAACCAACACCTTCAAATACTTAGGCATAACATTCTCATCAGATGGAAAGATGGACACCAAAATAGACATTCGTTGTAGCAAAGAGAATCAAATACTGCGTTAATTATCTCCTTTATTGCAACACAAAATGCTACCAATGTCAACAAAAAAACATCTTATCCAAAGTATCTTCATTCCAACCCTATGCTACCAATGTCAAACATGGTACTTAACAAAACATAAGAGACAACTGGTTACAACAGAGATGAGATGTCAGAGAAAAGCCACAGGAGTGACCAGAAGACACAGAATTAGAAACGATGTAATAAGAGAAAGAGTGGGTGTCATATCAATTCTACAATACATACAAAACCAACAGGTACAATGGTTTGGTCATCTGGAAAGAATGCCTATAAAGCATATATGAAGAGTGGAGAAGCAGAAAGAAGAGCCAAGGGTAGACCTAGAGTACGCTGGATTGACAACATCAAAGAGACATTACACAAACACCAAATAACATCTGAAGCTGCCAGAAAAGCGAGAACAAGAACATTGTATCTCCCTCGATACCCGTAAAGGGTAAAAGAGGAAGGAAAGAAGAAGATGATAGAGACCAAGTTTGACACTGGTAACACAGTGTTGGTAGGAATATACAGTAAATCATTTCTATCACACTAACCTCAGGATAGTCTAGCTAAGACCTCATAGACATAGCTAACGAAGTTCATCACATGGAAATAAATAATGACAGTTGCAGATTTATTTGTCACTGATAACAAGAAGGTTTGATAGTATCAGTAGAATGTATGTATCTCCTGTGTGTTGCCAGAACTGAAAGGGGAATATACGTTTGCAGTGTTGTGCTCTGCCATGCATGTTGTAAGAGGCAGCTAAGAAGATTTGGGGATGGAGTTGTCTGCCGCATTACTTTGATCATAAGTGACCCAAATGCTACGCTGAAACTTGGTGTGTTGATACAAATAGAAAGGCGCAGATATTGCAACAAAGCTGTAAACTATGCCACAGTGAATTCTGTTCTCAGAACTATATGCAGCTAATTAATGGAAGTTGAAGAACAAACATGGAAGAAAAAATGCCTTTGTTGTAGAAGTCTCATTTGTTTTGTGTTCTTGTTTATTCATCTTGTTTAATCTTATTTTATTCTAGGGATTTGTTTTTTTTTTTCAGTGCTGTTCTTGGACTGTGGTTCTAGGATGCTTGCATCAGGATTCATTATTCCTGTCAAACTTCAGTGGAAGCAAGCAGGCAACTCCTATTATCATGGCTTCAGTTGGTACACTAATCATTTCTAGCCTCATTCATTCCCGATTGTGGAAGTTCACATCTATCTTGACAATTATTGGGGGAGCGATGGAAATTCTATTGGTGTGTGTGACTTTTCCCATCTTCTACGTTGCTTGGGGTATTTTATGGAAGGGGCAAATAGCATCTGAGCCTGCTGTAGTATTCTTAACTCCGTACAGCGTATTACTGATCATGCTGGCTACAAGCTACACTACCTGGATTCTAGCAGTGTCATGTCTTTTGATGAGTATTTGGATGATGAAGTATAAGTTACCTATGGTACCCTACAACAGTGACCACTTTGATCCCTATAGATGATATGTTTAGTTTATTGATCATTTGTGATTCATTCATTACTATGTACATGTAAATTATATTGGAAACCACACTGCCAATTTATCAGCTTCTACAATTAATTGTGCGCTTACTGCCAAAGTCGGATGTATCTGGCTGTTGGAACAAATAAAACAGTAACATAGCACATCTCCATTCTCTGGACTATATACCACTAAATCTTGTAGGACTATTATCTTGTTATAGCAGATTTTCAACTGGACTTTGAGAACAAAAATATGTTTTTTCCATGGCAACTGTCTTCAGAACGTCCAAGAAATACAAGGGCAATCAATTAGAAAGGCAATGAGGAGAAAGAAATATATTATTTAAAAATAGTGCACAGTGTAGAAAACTGGGAAAGATATAGACTATATGTATAGATATTGCTAGGAAAATTTGGGTGGCAATAATAAATGATTTGGGTAGATGTTGGGACAATTGAAGGGACAATAATAGATTATGTGTCAGCAAGGTGGGAGAATTGATAGCAAGCTCATCTCACAAATCCAACTTCAACTTGTTGAACTAGGTGGTTCAAATGCCGACTATCCACATTGTACTGGCGATTCGATTGGATGTATTATAGTGGTGAGTCAAAAATTCAACAATGTTTGTACAGCAATGCCCTGCTCGTATAATAGACTATGTGTAAATATTGTGTTAGATGGAAAACATTATGGGACAGTAATAGACTTTATATAGATAATATTGTGATGATGGGAATAATTGGGGGACAGTAATAGACTATTTATTTAGATATTGTGATAGATGCACTAAATAAACAATTAGAAGACAAAATTGATGCCTTTGAGATGTGGGTATATAGAAGAATAGGAAGAACATCATGGAAAGAGAAGAAAACAAATAAAGAGGTGCTAAAGACACTTAATATGAAGAAAGAACTACTAAGAGAAATAAAGATCAGGCAAATAAAATACTTTGGACACATTAAAAGACATGACACCCTATTGAAGACCTTACTTGAGGGTAAAGTCAAAGGGAAGCGAGCAAGAGGTAGGCAGAGATACAAGTGGGAGAGTAACATTACACGATGGACAGGTTACAGTCTAGCAGAGTGCACCACCAAGACAAGAGACAGGAGATGTTGGAGATACGTTGCAGCCAACCTTCGTTGCGGAGACGGCACTTGATGATGATGATGTGATAGATGGGAATAATTGGGGGACAATAATAGACTATTTATTTAGATATTGTGATCGCCCGTGTGTTGCCGGGGCCCGAAAGGGAAGCAAAGAATAACAACACTGTTTATCTTCCACGCATGTCGTAAAAGGCGACTAAGGAGGTTATGGGATGGAGTTGGCTGTCCCATCCCATATAGGGTCAGTGACCCAAAGCCATGCTGAAGTCGGATGTGTCAGGCCGAAAGGCGCAGATATCGCAGCAATGCTGTAAACCATGACACAACGCATTCCGTTCTCCGGACTACATCCTGCTAATATGCAGGAGTTTGAGAATGAACGCAGAAGAAGAAGAAGATATTGTGATAGATGTGACTTGTCTATGTAGAATTCTCAGAGAACAATAAGAGAAAATCAGAAATTGAAATATCAGAAGACTTAACAAAAACAATGTCAATCCTGGATTACATCAGAAGACAACAGGTTAAATATTTCTCACATGCTTCCAGACTACCATCAGATAGTGCCCCTCAAAAAGCATTGCTATACAAACATGATGTATACAAAGCCAGGGGCAGACCATGCAAAAGATGCATATAAAGCCAGTGGCAGACCATGCAAAAGATGGATATAAAGCCATTGGCAGACCATGCAAAAGATGGATTACAGAAATAAAAGAGTCAAAGAATACAACATATATGAAGCACACAAAAAGGCAGTCTCCAGAGAATTCTTCTACCCCTGATGCTGCAAGGTGTATAAAGTGAAAAGAAAATGAAGAAAAGAGTGTGATTGGAATTTTGATCACAAATAAATGAAGAAGTAGAGAAGATATTTTAACAAAATTAAAGTGTCATAGAAATAAATTTAACATTAGACGTACAAGTGAAAGCTCTTGTAGCAGTCTACCTTTTATCTCTGTCGTCTTGAATGTTATTTTACCACAAGAGTTCTGTGTCTTGTCTGCTACTATTTTCATATTTCATGACTTTTATGTGCCAGTTTGTCCCATCATTTTACCTCATTAATTCTTTCGTATGCAGTTTCCCGACTCCTATTTTTCAGTTGTCTCTGTTCTCTCACATATATTTGTGATTTTAAAAGTAGATTTATTTTAAAGCTGAGTTTATAACAAGAGTCATAGAACGAGGTTTTCCCATAAGTGTTCAGTTTTCTAGTCTGTGGTTGTCCAGAAACTATTTGATTAGTCACCTACCACACTTGCTCAGTATCATTGACCTTCCCAACGCATAAACTCTGGTACCTTACTTCCTTGATGGTTGGACCACAGAAGTAATTGTTTATTTCAAATCATGTATAACAAGTGAACTTGAAATGTTCAGTGGTTGACTTAACACTACATTACCTTGGCTCCCGTAGAAAGCCACGGGTAGGCCAAAAACCATCTATAGTAGTCATTCTATGCTCAAATTGTAAAAGGACATTTGCGACTAAAGTAGGGCTTATTTGCCATCTATGAACTAAGTCGTGGACATAACTAATGGAATTTCAAAAGTGTTTTTAACAAATGGTCATCATCACTTGTGATAGACGAACAACTAAAACTACCTTAGCTCCCAAGTTTTAATAGCAACAAAAAAAACTATAATGTTTATATGTAGTGTTATTTCATTTTCATTACAACTAATGTTTCCAATATTTGATTGTAGTTTTATGTATTATTGATATTGTAATGTTGAGATTTTTATTTGTGTAATGTTGTTTCATTCTGTTCTCTTATCTGTCTATGGTATGCATAACAAAAACTGCATTTTTATTGTATTGTATGATTTTTAGATTTTTTGGTTATTTTATTGTGTTGTATATTTATGTCCTGCATTTTTCATTACAATGTTTCTCAAGAATATGAAGTTTGTTATGTTCTAACCTATTATTTTTATTGAAACCACTCTTTATTAACCATTGAACATTCTCCCAAATAGTTGCATAAACACCAAACAGTAGTACACATCACACCAAACAGTAGTCTATTCTATAAAACCCATAACCCTTCAGGGTCGTAGGGGTACCACATTGGAAGCTTCAGCACACAGAGTCCTCCAGCGAATTCTATCCTCAGAGATGCGGATGAGTGTGGAAATATCTAGCCCTGTCCATTCCTTGATGTTGTCTGTCCATGTCTTTATTTGTCCTCCTTTGCTTCTTCCACCCTCGACAGTTCCCTGCAGTATTGTTTTTGACAAGGAATCGTGCCTGCATAAATGTCCGAACCATGCTAGTTTTCGTCGTTTCACTATTGAAAGCAATGGCTCTTGGACACCTGCACACATCTCTACTTTATTTCTTACGTACACATTGGTCTTATGTTCCCTATAGGAAATTCGTAGAATTCTTCTGTAGCATTTATACTCGAAAGCCTGTAATCTTCTCTCCATGTCCGCAGTGAGTGTCCAACTCTCACAACCATACAACACAACGGAAAGCACCAGCGACCTATACAGTTTGATTTTCACTCCAACACTGATGTTGCTTTTCCAAATCACAGTTAGCTTTGACAAGGACGCTAAAGCCATCTCCAGCCTTATTTTTAGTTCTGCTTTGCATTTACCATCGCTGCATATACTGGATCCGAGGTATTTGAAGGTATTCACCTCTTCAAGCTTATGTCCATTCATCATGATATTAGTCTGGTTTTCTGTGTCTCTGCTGTTTACCAAGATTTTGCTCTTATCTGAATTGATTTCCATTCCGTACTTGCTGGTAACTTTTTCTAACTTTGATGTTAATTCTTGCAATGATTGTTCTGACCCAGCTATAAGATCAATATCATCAGCGAAACGCAAGTTTACACATTTACAAATCACACCAAATAATAGTACATATTTATACATCACATAAACAGCAGTACACATTTACACATCACATAAACAGCAGTACACAACACACCAAACAGTGGCAATCTTCTCAATACAGAGACATTACTGAAAATCTGAACCAAATAGAATGTGATAGCCATATTCAAAGCAGGTAAAACTGCTCAGATAGAATGTGATAGCCATATTCAAAGCAGGTAAAACTGCTCAGATAGAATGTGATAGCCATATTCAAAGAAGGTAAAACTGCTCAGATAGAATGTGATAGCCAAATTCAAAGCAGGTAAAACTGCTCAGATAGAATGTGATAGCCATATTCAAAGCAGGTAAAACTGCTCAGATAGCCAGAACAATAAAAGGTACAAGCCTTAACAGAGATGGGAATTAAATGGAATGAGGCTGAGAATATATCCACGTAAAGAGACACATGAAAAATCACACAAATAGGGATGTGGTTAGTCAAGTACGGGAAAACCTGTTTATTTGAGTTACACAGTGATTCCGTGCCGCTAGAACAGATCTAGTTCAATTCTCATTAGCCTCAATAATTTTTCATTTATCCTCATGCTTCCTACTTGAAATCCTTATCCATGGCCTTACACAAGCATGTATAAACATTCAAGGGCTTGATTGATTTTGCTCAGCAGAGAGCTGAAAGACAAATAGTATATATGCACAACATATGTTTCCTTTCATAAAAAGCTGTCTTGCATTGTCTAGAACCTTGATATGATTTCTGCTTTTAACAGGCCATAATAGAATGTAGTCTCTTGTCACACTGTTGGACGTTTATAGAGGATAATGTGTTAGGTATATACAGTAGAATCCTTCTATAGCGCATTCTTTTATAACAAATTTCCACCTATAACAACACTTTTCAATATCCCCAATTATATTTATTCTATAATGTTTATACTCTCGAAAAAAGCCAATTTCAGCTATTATATACCGTACAAATTTTGTCGGCATGGACCAAGTTGTTATAACAGGATTCCACTGTATTTTCATTGATAAACTGCATAACTAGGAATTATATGGTCAACAAGGGATGAAGTAGTGATCTTCTACCGTTACCTTTTCAAAAGTACCAGTACCCATTTCATTTCCACCTCCTGGGTGGGTATCAAATGGATCTACTGCCCTAGACACACTTGTGTTCTTTGTAGTGAAAGAGCAGGCAGACTTTCATTCGCTCTTTGAGGACTGAATTATTCGCGGTGTTTTGGCGTAATTCATTTTAGGCTAAATTTGTGGCCGCAATATGCATGATTTAGGCACAAGTTTCCTGAAGACTATTAGCTATGGAAGGTCATATAAGGTATCAAAAGAAAGATAATTGAATGTGGAATCCATATACAATATAAAAATATAAGAATTGTAACAACAAAATACAAAAATTACACCCCACACAGGAATATTTGATGAACATTAATTTTTTTACGTATATTTTGTTCTACTGACCCTCAATGTTACTTGTCTTAAAATGTTGACCAATCTTAATAAAGTAGATGCCTTGACTGTCCTTATTGATCATAATTAGTTAATTTGAAGTAAATCTATCAACTGCCTACTGTTTTATGCAATTTTTGTTTCATGTCAAATTTCAAAACTGACCTAATATTGCGAAACATTTACGAAATATTTCCTGACCTTTATTCCACTCAATATTATCATTAGGCCTAACTCTATTTTCTGTATAACGTAGTGTAAGATTATCATTGCAATCACTAGGCCTATCTTATTCTTCAGAAACAATAACAGTGGAAAAAGTTTTAGAATTTTTTAGCTGTTATTTTTCTCTTATAATATTATGTCTAGACCTATTTTCCGATTTTCAACAAGTCAGTAATCTCCACTGTCAAAATCGAAAACAATTGTTATTTTCCAACATATCACTTGAAATAATATCTCCAATTGTAAAACTCAAAAAATAATAAAGCCCAATGTTTGCTAAATCTTTGATCTCTCTTACTAGTGGAAGATGAAGCCAATTTGCTAATTTCAGAAAAGTTGAACCTACTTTGTTCGAATTTTAATTTAAAATAAATATGTCACACGCATCTAATCACACAGTACCATGATGCTTTCACTAGCCAGATTTCTAAATGTTTAAACAACTAAATAAGTTAATATTAATTCATGTATGATTCAAATTAAGCAAATTTAGATGGCATATCTGCAAGAACGAATAATCGTGGGTACATCTGAAAAGGGGGTTGTATGTGCAACGATATATCGTTTTTACGGGCAGAATGAGTTAAATGCATCTATAATCTGTGAATTGAAGATGGACATGGATGACAGTAAAAGTGCCTGCTGGATGTGGATAGTCACTACTGGATGATGCCTGCTGGATGTGGATAGTCTATCTATACACTTTTTTGTCCAGCATAGGTCTTCAACAAAGCTCCTCCATCTTGTCCTATCTTTAGTTATTGCTTCCAGTTCTTTCCATGTTCCATCAAGCCTTTGTGTCTGTTTAAGTCATTTGTTCAAGTATTTTTTAGTTTTCCTCTTTCCCTGTGAGGTTCCAGAACAATGTCTGTCATACAATGATTTTTGTTGATCTTCTTAATGATATCCTATCCACTTCCAGCGCTGTTTCCTTAGTTCTTCCTACACTGGATTTGTTTAGTAGAAAATTTTTTTATTCCTTTTGTATATACAGATTTTATTAGTCCAGACCATTATGGTTCATATATATATATATATATATATATATGTATGTATATATATATATGTGTATGTATATATATATGTGTATGTATATATATATGTGTATGTATATATATGTATGTATGTATATCTTTATATATGTATGTATATATGTGTGTATATGTATATATGTGTGTATATGTATATATGTGTGTGTATATGTATATATGTGTGTGTATATGTATATATGTGTGTGTATATGTATATATGTGTGTGTATATGTATATATGTGTGTGTATATATATATATATATATATATATATATATATATATATATATATATATGTATATATATGTATATGTATATATATATATGTATATATATGTATGTATGTATGTATATATATATAGTGAAACCCATTTACAACAAATCCATTTTTTATAAATTTTCCTGTATCATGACTTTTTACAATCCCATATTATTTTTACTCTGTCGTAATTAACACATTTTCATTGGCTGTCAACACAAAGTGACCAATGAAAATCATAGGAAAAAGTAAAATTGTGTCATTTTAGAACGATGCATCTACATGACTTATTATCTGTGGACTAGATTCAGTGCATTGTAGGAGATATTTCTCAGTGAAGATGGTAGCAATTCAGTAGATAACTCAGGGACTCCTTTAAACTGATAATCATGAACATCAACATTATAAGATCTGCTGGCTAATTAGGAATCATTCCATCTAAAGTTACACATTTGAATGTTCCCTTGATTTTCATTGATCACTTTGTGTATAATTTGTATCAACAACCAATGAAAATCTCTGGAAAAGTCAAATACATTGCTTTAGAAAGATGTTTTCCAGATGAATCAACATGTGTATTTGTTGATGGTCAAAATAACTTCTGAAAGCCAAATGTCTAAAAAAAAAAGAACAATCCTTATGTTCATAGGCAAAACCACATGACAATATTACCATCTCCCATCCTTAAAAAGAGGCCACAACAAACTCTCCCTTCCCATCACTGAGTTTGAAAAGTTGTAGAGGATTTCAACAAGAAACTACAATAAAGATCAAATGTGACTAAACAATACCTTGTCACAAGAAACTGCACCATTCTCTGGTCCTTAAAACCCAGTGATTAGTTGATGTGAAATATTGTACTACCATTTCCATATAACGGGGTTTGTCACTGTATAAGCATTGGAAAACATGAGCTAAACAGCAGTATTAAGTTGAACCAATACACAGAATCAATGTTTGACCAAGTTGTTGATCAAATAAGAAACAAATGAACACAAAAGGAAACAGCAGAAATAGTTAGATGACTACATGAAATGATGTAAAGGAAACTGGCAGATATGGGAATAAGATAGTAGTCAAAAAAGAATGTAATTCAAAGATGCAAAGTTAAATGTCAAGAAAATGCAGCATACATGAAATATGTGAGCCTAACAATCAAATTAGTAAGAATAATAGTGTCAGAATTCTCTTAGCTGAATGGTTCTTCTTCAGCGTTCATTCTCAAACTCCCACAGGATCTCTTTTGTAGCAGGACCATGGCCCTACTAGATTTCCAGCAGGATGTAGTCCAGAGAATGGAAATGCATTGTGTTGCCATTTTATTTGTGCCAATGACAGACACATCCGTCTGATGGCTGAATGATTCAACTGTTAATATTAGCAGATAATATTTTTGGTTGAAACATCGATTCTGTGTATTTGCACAAAACTCCATTTTTAGGTATAGTTTTATATATTCTTATTTACGCAAAACTCCATTTTTAGGTATAGTTTTACATATACTTATTTACGCAAAACTCCATTTTAGGTATAGTTTTACATATACTTATTTACGCAAAACTCCATTTTAGGTATAGTTTTACATATACTTATTTACTCAAAACTCCATTTTAGGTAGTTTTACATATACTTATTTACGCAAAACTCCATTTTAGGTATAGTTTTACATATACTTATTTACTCAAAACTCCATTTTAGGTATAGTTTTACATATACTTATTTACGCAAAACTCCATTTTAGGTATAGTTTTACATATACTTATTTACTCAAAACTCCATTTTAGGTATATTTTTACATATACTTATTTACGCAAAACTCCATTTTAGGTATAGTTTTAAATATACTTATTTACGCAAAACTCCATTTTAGGTATAGTTTTACATATACTTATTTACTCAAAACTCCATTTTAGGTATAGTTTTACATATACTTATTTACTCAAAACTCCATTTTAGGTATAGTTTTACATATACTTATTTACCAGATGATGAGACAGTTTTACTGCAATCTCCCACTCAATTCATGAAATGAAACAAAGAAGGAAACCATGATCATAATATATATCCATTTATTCATGCCACACAAGCATGCCTCACATGGTAGCCATGTTTATACACTCCAAGTCATGTCATCCGTGTCTGGATCAATATACCGGTGTCAAACAGGCATCCCCCCATGCACAGAACATATTTATATACAAAGAGATACCCAACAATGACACATCCGTCAGTGACACAACTGAAACAGTACAATAACAAATGTGTCAGTATAGAATCATAAACACAATGTTATTGTAAAGAGTATGTAGAGCAGAGGTGGGCAAAATGTTACCCGTGGGCCAAAACCAGCCCACCAAAATAATTTTACTACCCTTTCACTCTGATTTAAAATCACTGGACCCTGAGCTTGCAAAACATTCAATCCAGAGTGTCGCAGTCAAGCTGTAAACTATAATGCTAAACAGCGGTAAATAAATTATTGGTCAAATTTTTTATTGTATATTGAGAATGAAAAAAATGTTTAGGAGACAGAGACTGATTGAAGCAGAACATTTGATCAAGCTCTTCAGATCTTTTAGATAGCAGATCCAATCTAATTTGCAATCCTAGGAAAATATCTAAGTTTGGCCCGCAGACCCAAACAAAATTTCACACCACACTTGATGTAAAGTGATTATTGAAAAGTGTTAATAGAATTATTTCTGTTACTTCCCTTTACCAGTGTCATTTATCTTTAGAAGTCGAAATGGTGTAATGGCTAAGTGACTCGCATGTCGACCAGTCTATCCAGGTTTGAGTTCACTAAGCAATTTTAATATATCCAGCTTGAGTTGAGAAAATCTAATCTCTGACACAATACACCTACTAATTTGACACAATACACCTAATTCGACAATACACCTCCTAATCTCTGACACAATACACCTAATTTGACACAATACTCCTAATTTGACACACAATACACCTCCTAATTCGACACAATACACCTAATTCGAAAAAATACACCTCCTAATTCGACACAATACACCTCCTAATCTCTGACACAATACACCTCCTAATTCACAAAATCTAATCTCTGACACAATATACCTCCTATTTCAGAAAATCTAATCTTTGACACAATACACCTCCTAATTCAGAAAATCTAATCTCTGACACAATACACCTAATTCGACACAATACATCTCCTAATTCAGAAAATCTAATCTCTGACACAATACACCTAATTCAGATAATCTAATCTTTGACACAATATACCCCCTAATTCAGAAAATCTAATCTTTGACACTATACACTCCCTAATTCAGAAAATCCACTCTGATCTTTTTCGCTCACTGCATAGATTTATAGATATACATTTAACATAATATATTGATCGTCCACTTTTCTTTTTAAAGTTTATATACCTTTATATAACATTGAGGGGCTTTCAGAGCTAAATTATATGAATACTTGACCCATCTCTCCTTACCGATTAGCATCGTGGATTACAGCTTGGCTATGATAAGCTTATGATTTTTGGTGATCTCGGGTATGGTAATTTTAAATCAGCTGATCAGTCTAAAAATGGCTTGGAGTGGCAGATTTGGTCTGCGGTTGTATTATCCCACCCCTGATAAAGATGAAGTACTATAGAGTTTCCATGAGAAGACAGCTCGACTATATAATCATGTCATCTGCTAGAGGTTTTCTGTTGTATAGTGGTTGGTATGATCAGACTTTGGTGAGACCTTCCACATGTGCGAGATGTGCCTAATAGATTTAGGAGGTGTGCCTAATAGTTATCAGTATATTTTATGGATAACCTGAATATTGGTCTGCCATATTTTTAACAATAATACACTCTAATACAACCAAGGTGGACTACTGTTCAAAAGAGCATGTCTCACCAAAGGAGGCTTTAGTCCTCTACCTATTCACTAATCAAGCATATCTTATTTCAATGTTGCTGCACTACTGAAAGATGTTATCTTGACCACATCTACACCCTCTGGCAATGATTGCACTTGAATGAATGGAAGAAACATCATTTAGCAATTTCATTGTTTGCCAAAACAACATCAAATGCATGTAAATTTCATTGTTTGTAAAAAACATCAAATTTACACCCACCGAAAATGGTGTGTCGGACCATTGGCGCAAATAAAACGGCGACACACTACATTTCCATTATCTGGAAGAGAAATCTAGTCATTGTCCTGCTGCAAGAGAGATATGAGAGTTTGAGAATGAACACTGAAGAAGAATCAAATTTACAGAAATTTCATTGTTTGCCAAAACACAATCAAATTTACGGATGAAGAAGATAAAAATGTCAGTGTCTATTTAAATAATTTCAATGTGTCAAAATAATGACTTTGATCTGTGCCTCAAAGCACAACACATGATAATGAAGATTACATGACTATGACAAGTGTTGATGATTATTCTATGACTTTGATAAATACCTCAAGGCATGACACATGAAAGTGATTCTATGTACTATGTACATGAAAGTATTTGATCAACACTTCAAGGCATGACATTAATAATAATATGACTATTTGATCCAAATGTCACCTGAACAATTAATTTATGTACAGACCACTACAATTACAATATATTATAAATAAAACACAAATTCTCCGGTGGTAATTGCATTCAGAGATGGCCATATATATACAATTTTCATTCTCATATATAATTGTTTAATTTTCTATACATTTTTCAATCTTCCCCACAAAAATAAATGAGAAATTCATAGCTTCATAATTTCATTATTTGGACCATCAGTTAGAACTTCCAGCAAATAATCAAGTATGCTCTTTTTTCCACAAAAACATCACAGCACCATGCGCTGCATATCAATGACAAGGGTCCACAGTATTATTTTGTTCTGTAATTCGTTCTTATATATAGGTATATGCATTTTTCAAGTAGGTTGTTCAATGTGCTCAGTTACTATTCAGCATCTTAATGTGTGATCTTCATCTACAAACAGTTTTGTGGTTCAACTTGCACCACCAAGTTTTTTTATCTGTACCCAGTAGTGCTGGACTACTATTTATTGTTAGAAGGAGCTGCGGTAACACAGTCGTTAGTGCACAGACGTCATAGTCAGGCGGTTATGTTCAATTTCCAGTTCAGCTGGAAATACTTTTTTATTAATTAAAAAAGACACCCATGTCAACCCAACTTTAGGAAATAGATCATCATCATCAAGTGCTGTCTTCTCAATGAAGGTTGGCCGCGACGGACCTCCAACATCCTTTGTCTCTTGCCTTGGTGGTGTACTCTGACAGATGAAATAGATAACAGATTTAGAACTGGGAAAGTAAAAGTGGTGGGTGTGATGATGATCCGTTGTTTCTAGAGTACTGTTGGTCACCCAAAAAATATGTATCTCGCCGGTAACATATGGGCCTCGGTGGTGTGAAAAGTGACTTTACTAATAATTTACTATCAGGTCATATGTATTTTTCTTCCTTAGCTGCCTAGAAGAAGTCAATGCTGAATATGATCTGTGCTTGGGTAACAGTCAGTTTGAGCAACTACAGAATATCAATGCTAGGGTGACAGCAAAATTGAGATAATGCTGAACATAGTCAAAAGTAACACCCTCCCAGTTTGACTCAATGCTGAACCTCTGTGCTAAGGTGACCACCAATTTGATTCACTGATGAACCTATGCATTAGAATGACCCTCAGTTTAATTACAACAAACTATTATGTAAAATATATATCATTAAATCTGTAAGGGCTTTGAAAATCTTCACAGAAACATTTATTCATTGTTGACATCAAGGCTACCACATAGTATTGCCATAGGTATATTTATATAAGGGTGGAGACAAAAGTATTCTTGTTGGTATATTTTAGAATTTGGAAAAGGAGCATAAAAATACACTTCGTGGATGATACAACTTAACTCTTTCCATAAAATGTTATAATAAATAATTAAATGTCAGTGAACATTTAATTCTTATGAAAAAAATAACCCCACAAGAATAAAGAAAACTAATGACATATTTAATTCAAATAGTTGTTAGTCTATTATATTTACATCAACAAAGCATGCAGCTTTCAATTAAATTAAACACACACAAAAATCACATATTATATAGCGAGTAACAATATCATTATGTATATGTTAGCCGAATCAACATACTTCGCGTAGTAAAACAATTTCTTAAATGCCAAAACCTGACATAAACAATATAGTTGTCCGACAAATAATTTAAAATAAGGAGAATAAAGAAATGTAAATCCAAGAAAAAACATCGCTAACAGAACTTGACCGACCCATAGATTGGTCAAAATACATCCAAATATTGAATAATATATAATTACAAACTAGAGTACGCAAACACTAGAAAAAGTCTGGCAACAAAAACTTAATTAAGAGTATTTCAGTTGTAGAATAAATAAATAAAAGTTTCAGAAACAAAAATACACTTTTTCTCATGTTTTAAAATCTATAATTATTTGTCTGGAAAAAAACACCTTGAAATATGGACCCAAAAAAATGACACAAACATACAACTTGAAATATGGATCCAAAAAATGACACAAACATACACCTTGAAATATGGATCCAAAAAATGACACAAACATACACCTTGAAATAAGGATCAAAAAATGACACAAACATACACCTTGAAATATGGATCAAAAAATGACACAAACATACACCTTGAAATATGGATCAAAAAATGACACAAACATACACTTCTTTCCTGTTTTAAAATGTATAATCAACTGCCTAATAAATAACAATGATATAATATAAACAAAATATTTGACATGAACATGCACTTCTCTCATATGTTTTATAATTTACAATGATCTCAAACTCCACTACAGGCAACTGTGCTTCTGGATCATTTAGAAAGCTATGGCAACCTACTGAATATAAAATATTGTCTAGAAAATCACTACAGCCACAAAATGCTGAGTTGGTCAGTGCATCCTGAATATGATGTGCTACCAACCTCATAGAAACAATTGCAGGATACAATATTTGTTATTAATAAACAAAATCAGATAAAGTTAATGTCATGTATGAGAGAACAACACAAAAAGATAGCTCTTACAAAAATATACATTCTCTTCCAGAAAATCTATGCTTGATCATGTCTCACAAAAAATATGAACTCCCATTGGTACATCTTAAAACATGAGAGATCTATACACAATTACGAGGAAGCTATCGGGAAAAAAATATAAACAATCTAGCGTAAATAAGGCAACATAATTAGTAGTAACAAAGAAGAAATAATGATCTGGCAGAACAATTTCCAAGAACTTTTAAATAGTTCAAAACCACAAGCTCCAATTGGATATAAAGCTAGCAAATGAGTAACAGATGAGGCGCACATGCTACAGTTAGAACAGTGTTAGAGCAATTGTATTGTTCAGGGGAGCAATTCTAACAAGTTTTAATTAAGCTTCAATTAAGGAATAATTCAATTTTGGAATATAAAAAAATATGTATGAGTTACATAAGGGGCATCAGATTTTTAGAAAGACTTAGGTGGGGATGGTAAAAAAAATGTTGGGAAACATTGACCTAGACAAAGGTCACGGTGACTGGATTAAAATAACCGTGAGCTCACTACTTTTTATGGTTAAAAGCTTTGATATAAACAATTTGATCTAACTTCCATGTTTGAATTGAGTATACATCACCATACAAGATACTTTTTAACTTAAGCAAATTAAAAAATATATTTCTTCTTTTGTGTTCATCCTCAAACTCCTTCAGATTAGCAGGATGTAGTCCAGAGAGCAGATTGTGTTGTGTTATGATTTACAGTTTGGCTACGATATCTACCTTTCTGCCTGACACTTCAGCATGACTTCTGGATCAATTTGGCCCTTTACGGGATGGGGCAGCCTGCCACACCCCCAAAATCTCCTTAGTTATCTCTTATAACATGCATAATAAGGCTGGAGATGGCTTTAGCATCCTTGTCAAGGCTAACTGTGATTTGGAAAAGCAACATCAGTGTTGGAGTGAAAATCAAACTGTATAGGTCGCTGGTGCTTTCTGTTGTGTTGTATGGTTGTGAGAGTTGGACACTCACTGCGGACATGGAGAGAAGATTACAGGCTTTCGAGTATAAATGCTACAGAAGAATTCTACGAATTTCCTATAGGGAACATAAGACCAATGTGTACGTAAGAAATAAAGTAGAGATGTGTGCAGGTGTACAGGAGCCATTGCTTTCAATAGTGAAACGACGAAAACTAGCATGGTTCGGACATGTATGCAGGCACGATTCCTTGTCAAAAACAATACTGCAGGGAACTGTCGAGGGTGGAAGAAGCAGAGGAGGACAAATAAAGACATGGACAGACAACATCAAGGAATGGACAGGGCTAGATATTTCCACACTCATCCGCATCGCTGAGGATAGAATTCGCTGGAGGACTCTGTGTGCTGAAGCATCCAATGTGGTACCCCTAAACCCTGAAGGGTTATGGGTTTATTGATTGATTGATAACATGCATGGCAAGTTAAGTGTTGCTATTCTTTGTTCCTTTTTCAGACCCAGAAACACACAGGCATAAAATAACGAGCAAAATATAAATAAATAATATAATATAACTCCAAAAAGATTTAAAATATGAATGCAGACATCATCATGGCAGATGTCATTAAAGTGAATAAAGATATTTCAACAGTTAATGTACAAATTACATGGCAAAAACTTGAGAAAGTCATACAAAGTCATACAAGAATTGGAATCATACACATAAAGCAGCAACACAGATGGAGAGAAAGAAACTGAGAAGTTAACAGAAAAATACAAGAGACGTTTTTGCATTTCAGAAATATATGTAAATTAAATTCACTTCCCCGCCGAAGACGGATGTGTCGGGCCATTGCCGCAAATAAAACGGCGACACAACGCATTTCCATTTTCTGGACTACATCCTGCTGGAAATCTAGCACGACCATGATCCAGCTAGATCCAGTTGGAGTTTGAGAATGAACACAGAAGAAGTAGAAGAAATTCACTTCAAAACTAAGAATCGTTAACTACATCTTAAATTGGTTCTGTTGCAGGACTCAGAAATATGGAAATCAAAGGGGCAACCATAAAATGCACTTTCATAAATGGATGCTTATGTAGAATAGCATGATTGTGCTGTTATGATAACATCGAACTGTCAGCAGAAACACCAGTATTGATGATTTGTACGTAAAAATCGAAACACATCATAATGTTCCAAGATCATTAAACTTTTTCAGTACACCTGGCAACTTGTCCTTGTATAAAACTGGGTCAGCACGGAACTCTATGGGTTTGAGTGGCATGGAGCCATACAATGTAACAAAGTGATTGATGCATTCAGATCTCTCCACCATGTGGGACATGTCAGCTGACAGCATCTCCTTAACACACTCTGGACATTTGAACTTTTTACGGGGAACAACCTGAAATAAGTAGCAGTGTTTGAGTAAGAAATCTGGTAACTGTCCAGGCATAACTATATGTAAAGTTAAGTGTTCAGGAATAACTTCTGCGTTCGTTCTCCAACTCCTGCAGATTAGCAGGATGTAGTCCGGAGAACGGAATGTGTTGTGCCATGGTTTACAGCACTGCTGCGATATCTGCGCCTTTCACCCTGACACATCTGACTTCAGCATGGCTTTGGGTCACTGACCCTATATGGGATGGGACAGCCAACTCCATCCCATAACCTCCTTAGTCGCTTTTTACGACGTGTGGAACGTAAACAGTGTTGCTATTCTTTGCTCCCATTTTGGGCCCCGGCAACACACTGGCGAGGCTTAACTATATGTAAAGTTAAGTGTCCAGGCATAACTATATGTAAAGTTAAGTGTTTAGGCTTAACTATATGTAAAGTTAAGTGTTTAGGCATAACTATATGTAAAGTTAAGTGTTTAGGCATAACTATATGTAAAGTTAAGTGTTCAGGCATAACTATATGTAAAGTTAAGTGTCCAGGCATAACTATATGTAAAGTTAAGTGTCCAGGCATAACTATATGTAAAGTTAAGTGTTCAGGCATAACTATATGTAAAGTTAAGTGTTCAGGCATAACTATATGTAAAGTTAAGTGTCCAGGCATAACTATATGTAAAGTTAAGTGTCCAGGCATAACTATATGTAAAGTTAAGTGTTCAGGCATAACTATATGTAAAGTTAAGTGTTCAGGCATAACTATATGTAAAGTTAAGTGTTTAGGCATAACTATATGTAAAGTTAAGTGTTTAGGCATAACTATATGTAAAGTTAAGTGTCCAGGCATAACTATATGTAAAGTTAAGTGTTTAGGCATAACTATATGTAAAGTTAAGTGTTCAGGCATAACTATATGTAAAGTTAAGTGTTTAGGCATAACTATATGTAAAGTTAAGTGTCCAGGCATAACTATATGTAAAGTTAAGTGTTTAGGCATAACTATATGTAAAGTTAAGTGTTTAAGCATAACTATATGTAAAGTTAAGTGTTTAGGCATAACTATATGTAAAGTTAAGTGTTTAGGCATAACTATATGTAAAGTTAAGTGTTTAGGCATAACTATATGTAAAGTTAAGTGTCCAGGCATAACTATATGTAAAGTTAAGTGTCCAGGCATAACTATATGTAAAGTTAAGTGTTCAGGCATAACTATATGTAAAGTTAAGTGTCCAGGCATAACTATATGTAAAGTTAAGTGTTTAGGCATAACTATATGTAAAGTTAAGTGTTTAGGCATAACTATATGTAAAGTTAAGTGTTTAGGCATAACTATATGTAAAGTTAAGTGTCCAGGCATAACTATATGTAAAGTTAAGTGTTCAGGCATAACTATATGTAAAGTTAAGTGTTCAGGCATAACTATATGTAAAGTTAAGTGTTTAGGCATAACTATATGTAAAGTTAAGTGTCCAGGCATAACTATATGTAAAGCTTAAGTGGGGTAATGAAATTTTGATAATAACTGCAAAAAGAGAATGAAACACACATAATCAAAGATTTATGTGAATCATCAATTGAATGCTTATGTCATCACTTCTAACGGCTGGAAAAAGCTGGAACATGGAGAATAATCCTGCATAGTGGTGCTAAGACTTGTGAAAGTTCAATGCTGAGTGAAGCAGAAAAACTAATGTTCATATATAAGGCACAAATATCCAGCAATACATTTTTCCATTCCTTTTCTGCAACAAACCAAATCACTCATGGATCAACAGATGTAGCAATGAAGGAGTTCTAGACTGGTCATAGAAAAAGAAACAAATACCATAACAGTCAAATATGATTTGATAGAAACAACAAGATTGTTAAGAGTGACCAAAGACAAGTCTAAATTTGTTACATCACAAATGTATGCTGACCTTAATTGGTGCTTTCCCAGTAACATTGCTGACTAGGAAATTCATGGCAATATCCTCACAGTTGATGTGTTCATCCACCCATTGTTTCAGGTTGCCAGGCATTCCATACGTGTACATAAATGAGAAGTACTGTAGAGAGAGAGAGCACAGCTATACTTGTATAAGTATGAAGAGGAATGCTAAGAATATGACTATGAAATACAGACATACACAAATATAATTATGAAATACAGACATACAAAAATATAACTATGAAATACAGACATATGAAAATATAACTTTGAAATACAGACATATAAATATGACTATGAAATACAGACATACAAAAAACATAACTTATGTTCAATGTCTTAAGAGTCACAAGAGTTGAACAATGTTTTCTTCTACCTTTTGTTTGAAAATTAACCTTTTGTTTTTATCTCAATGACCACTTTGCTGACCAAATTTGATGAGCATTAAATTTTCCTTTATATACCTTTGGTGACCAACTTTGAGATATGTCATAAACTATCATGATACTTCAGTATTATAGCAACTGTAGTCATAGTATTACTAAAAAATAGTTCATTCAGAATACTAAGTTATTGCACCATGCAGTGTCCATGAAATAGGAGGTCTTCACATAGTTTGCAGGTGAATGTTTGTTTGTTTGTTTGTTGATGGATTTGTCTTGCTGGAGTAAGACACACCACTTTCAACCTTGGAATGGTTTTCCTGTAGCTATATCAGGGTGTATATTGTGTCCGAATGACCTTGGTTATCCTGTTTGGGAATAGTGATTTGAACTTAGGGTCTGGTATGCATGTCCTGATAAGGAGAATAAATATTAGTGGGGTTAGGATGTAGTCCTAAGAAGGACTTTTTTTGTTTGAAAAGAAACTGTGCTTGAAATCTTGAGCAGGTGTTTTGTCGCTCTCCTCCTGACTTTCCTGTTGTTGATTAGTTCCTGTTGGCTCTGTGTTGTCTCCGTCTGTTGATTTGTGACCACTTTTAGTTTATTTTATTTTATTGTTTTTTTTTAATTTAAAAAAATATATATATAGTTATTATAAATATATCTATTTATACATTCATTCATTTTCCTTTTGCGCTGAAGTTAATGCAGAGGTCAGATCTCTCCAACTCTTTCTGTTCAAAGCTATTCTTTGCAGTTCTTGAATAGTATGGATATTGGTTGTTTTACTTTCTCTAAGTATCGTTCTTCTGAGTGTTTCTTTTGGTCTACCCCTTGCTCTTTTGCCTGTAGGTATTCATTCCAGAGATTGGTGATGTATCTATTTATACATATAATTTCTTTTATACAATAACTAGTATCTACAACTATTTCTTTTATACAGTAAATATAAGTTGTATTCCTTTTGTTCATTCTTCATGCCTTTCCGATTGGTTACATGATTGTGTGCATATTCTCCATCGTCTCTACTCGTATAATATAAATACACACACACTCCTATGCACATATATAGGTGCATTATAATTTTATAATTTTTATATCATACTTGTTTTGATTACTAATTACTATTTTTTTACATTGATAGTATATCTTATTCAAGATGTACTGATCTCTACAGAATGTTTTGGTTGTAATTTTGTATGAACTATTTATTTTTCTAGTCAGTTGCTATTACTTTCTAAAGGTTCCAGGTGCCCAACTGCCCGCATCTGAAACCAAACAGGTTGTCACACATGTGTTGCTGGGGCCCAAAAAGGAGAGCAAAGAATAGCAACACTGTACAAAACACTAAGGAGGTTTTGTGGTTTGGTTTGGCTTTCAAATCCTATAGAGGATCAAAGTGATCCAGAAAACTTGCAGACACTGGATGTGTTAGGCTGACGGCTCAGATATGGCAGCTAAGTTGTAAACCATGATACAATGCACTCTCTGGACAACATCCTGCTAATCTACAAAAGTTTGAGATTTAACACAGAAGAAGAAAAATAAACCAGTTGCTGTGGACATTCAAGACTGACTGACTGTCCACCTTTGGATGACCATGGGGGACAGGGGGTTCTCAGTGTGTAGCACACAGTTCAAAGCATAACTAGCAACTATTTAATCAGAGATCAGCTAGGTCACGAAATCTGAATGAAACTGCGTAATATTAAAAAGTTGGACTTATCATGTGATGAGGACACATTTTCTTAACCTGTACCCATTCCCCTAATCACACAGTTAAACCTCTAAATTTCTTAACCTGTACCCATTCCCCTAATCACACAGTTAAACCTCTAAATTTCTTAACCTGTACCCATTCCCCTAATCACACAGTTAAACCTCTAAATTTCTTAACCTGTACCCATTCCCCTAATCACACAGTTAAACCTCTAAATTTCTTAACATGTACCCATTCCCCTAATCACACAGTTAAACCTCTAAATTTTTTACCCTGATTTAAGATGCAGTAGATACTGTTTTCAATCATTCAAATCCTTGGGTCACCTCCAAGAGTATTTACACATACTTGGGTGCATGAGCCACAGACTAGGATTTTCCATTTGTCTCTATACTTCAGTATGTTCTGTGTGTGTATGTCTATTTTAGGTCTTCACTGTTTCCTGTTTTACTGTTCGTTCCATGTCATTTCATGCCATTAAATTTTTATCTAGCTATATCTTTTACTGGTTTTCTGAGCATTTACCCAAACCTTCTCCAATTTCTTTCCTTACTGTAGATGTCCACTAGATGTTTGTCTGTTCATCTCCATATCTCACTATTTCATATTTTGTACTTGCCTGCTTAATGTTTAGTATAGTTGACAAATGTCTGTAGACTATATGCTGATCATTAGTGTAAATACTGTCACTCATTTTCAAGTTTTTACCTTGTGATGAAAGGCTGCCCCAGTTAGAACCATAGATATGGCATTCATCCACTCAGATTCATAGCTATAGCTCTGGGAATCATTCTGCCAGAGATGGAGACGGGATGGGTAACCAACAAGTCTATCTGGGTGTTCCCTCCACACCTGTTAGAATAAGTCAGCAGATCAAAATTTGGCTTACACAAAACTATCTATAATTGTTATCAGTAACATGGTACAAAGATAATACAGTGGAATACCATTATAACAACTTGGTCCAGACTGACAAATTATGTATGTAATAACAGAAATTCCCTACATAAAGTACAAACAATATAAAATAAAATATATTTGGGGATTTTGAAAAGTGTGCTATATAGGGAAATTTGTTATACAAGCATATGCTATAGAGGGATTCCACTTGATATAATCTAGCTAAGTTGTAAACTATGACACAATGCATCATGCACTAATAACCACAATATAAACATCACGCACTAATAACCACAATAAAAACATCACGCACTAAATAACTACAATAAAAACATCACACACTAATAACCACAATAAAAACATCATGCACTAATAACCACAATAAAAACATCATGCACTAATAACCACAATAAAAACATCATGCACTAATAACCACAATAAAAACATCATGCACTAATAACCACAATATAAACATCACGCACTAATAACCACAATAAAAACATCACGCACTAAATAACTACAATAAAAACATCACACACTAATAACCACAATAAAAACATCATGCACTAATAACCACAATAAAAACATCATGCACTAATAACCACAATAAAAACATCATGCACTAATAACCACAATATAAACATCACGCACTAATAACCACAATAAAAACATCATGCACTAATAACCACAATAAAAACATCATGCACTAATAACCACAATAAAAACATTATGCACTAATAACCACAAATGAAGTGAACTGTGATCAGATGAGATGGTGGTGTTATGAAATTGTGTTTACTACCCTGACTCGAAAAGAAAATGTTTTTAAATGAAGAAGTTTGGCATCTGCGGCTATTGAAAACGGTACCTACAGCAGAGAAAAAGGTTATGAATGCTTGATTGTGGTTAGCTTTCAGGTTGATGTCCAGTATACAGTACGGAAACCAGTTCTCATGTATGACTGGCCTACTAGCAATATGGCTACAGACATCCACCGTTGACTGGAAGTGGTAAAAGCACTGAATGTATTGTCACTTCGAAGTCAGCTGTGTCTGGCCATTGGCACAAATAAACAGTGATACAGCCCATTTCCGTTCCCTAGACAAAGTTAAGTAAGTTAACCCATAGCATTTATTAATCCCATAGGAGTGTGAAATGTTAGCAGCCTCACATTTCAGTGGCTCTGCTATATGAGGGTGGTAGCCATCTCCTCTCCCTCACACTCTCTTCATTTGCTAAATTAATCCCTATGCCCATATTCCCTCTAATATATCATCAATCATTTAAATATGAGTCTAAGAGTATTTTGTCCATACACTTCATTAATTTGAAAAGAGATTTTGAAAGAATAATTGAAGCATATCGTGTTTATATATATATATTGCTATTCAACTATTGTTACATTTTTAATACAGCCAATTACATTTTCAGTACAAAGTGGAGTATTCGCTTTCAAACCACAAGATAATATGAAGGAGTAGAGTTATGAGGGTGGGCCCACTGTCCACTCTACTCATTGCTGCATAAGAGGCAATATGTTTGGTATGGTGCATGCAATGTTGGGTAAGGTAAAACTTATTTATAATGTGAAATATTTGATCATGTGAAATGCATGTCTAAAAACTATACCATATTTTACCTCATAACCAAACTCAACTTCATCTGGAGTCAGCATCACAATATCATCATCTAGAGCCAGAATACATTCTGTTTCTATCTCATCAAAAGGATAAAATCTGTAAACAACCATATCAGTAATTTTGTTTTAAAATTGTGCATAAAAACGTGGAATAAGATACAGTAAAACCACACAAAGCAACACTTTTCAACACTAATTATTTCTTGCTGAATTGTGGAGTCAATCCTTGGACCATGAACTAGATTGTTGCTTCCCTGATGACACAACACTTAGGAACATGGTCTTTAGAACCAATATGTATATATCCAGGACTGCTAAAAAGCTCTTGTCTATCACCAGTATTGTTGAACATATACACAATCAAAATTCAACCCTCTGAATCGAGTAGAATATTAACTTGATTGTAGTCTGTTCTACAAACATCATGTTAAGTAAACAATACAGTAATGAAAGCAAGGCTTTAGTTAGTTATTCCTCTAGGGTCAAAGACAGCACATAGGACGGATGTCATAGATTCCATGTCTCTCGTTTCATTGCAATTTGCTTTAGATCTTCATTGTTTCTGATACTGATGGTGAAACGTTCTCTTGTAATACTTCTACATAAAGGCTTTGCAGCAAATTAAATCTATGGTGAATGGATGACATGAGAAGAATCTGATTATTATTTTTTCATCAGTTCTTTCTGTCTATTGTTGGTTATGGATTAGGCATTCTTACGCTTTCACATTCCCACTGTAAATGTCCGGAATGTATTCAAAATGAGGAATTGTGTATTGTTCTTGGTTGCAATAGGGAGCTTTAAAATGGAAAATAAAATATATGCTTGAACTTCTATCAATTACGTTCTCATCATTCTCTCACAAGACAAAGTGTAAATGTGAGTGATCATCAACCAGAGATATCCACTACATAAGAGTAATAGTGATATCAAAGGCATGAGAACAGCAACATGTCATGTCTGACAGACAGAAATTACAACAGACAAGGTTACTGCAGTCTGGATCCTATCAATAAGAGATGAATGGGTCTCTGATTGATGAAACAAATACAAACTTTCATAAGAGCAGAATTACCACTTATCAGAGTATGGAGAGAGTGGGACATTGGAAAAATAATTCCCCCCAAAGACAGATGTGTTGTGCCATTGGCATACATAAAACAATGACACAGCACATTTCCACTCTCTGGACTACATCCCCTGCTAGATATATCTAGTAGGACCATTGTCCTGCTACAAGAGACTTCTAACGGGAGTTTGGGAATGAATGCTGAAGAACATGAAGCAGAAGAAAGTAATCAAAAATGATAACTCTAAGGATGATGATGTCATAAGTGTTCAGAGGGGAGTGTCCATCATGGTGAGAAATCTGGAAGAGGATTTATGTCTAGTACAAGTGGTAGAGTCATCACAAAGCTTAATGGAGCATACAGAAAACCACATACAGTATGAGAATACTAATGAATGCCTTCAATGACTATCCATGATTCAGGTTTATTAAAGAAGTTATAGTGTTTGAAATCAGTCCCTGCGCTGAAAGATTCAAAGTGATCATTGTCGGTATCAATCGCGATTGACTGGGTGATGAGAAAATGTACAGACCAAAAACAGCTAGGAATGAAATGGGTAAACAACAAGAACCTGGAAGATCTAACTTTCGCAGATGATATTGCTCTCCTGAGTTCAACACAATCAATTCAATTGTATACAACATTCAAACCAAACTGAGAGGACAGTAGCAGCCATCTTCTATTCTCTCTGTGAAAGAAAACAATAAATTGCGAACTAAAAAAGTCATTTTTACATTTCAAGCAAACATTAACAACTGAAGCACAATTACAATCAACTTGCAATAAAATAAAGGCCAGAGTATAAAATTATATTGACTAAAGTACAGTCTTAATTTTTTTTTAAATCTATAGACCAAAAATGTAAAAACCAAATTGTACGTTGTCATTTTCTAATTAAAAGTATAAAACTCAAGCAATTGCTAATTAAAGGTATGAAACTCAACCCGTAATTTGCTAACTAAAATTATGAGCATAAATTTGTAATTTGCTAACAAAAATTATGAGCATAAATTTGTCATTTGCTAACAAAAATTATGAGCATAAATTTGTCATTTGCTAACTAAAATTATGAAACACAAAAACATTTGCTTAAGAGTATCAAATTGAAAATGTGACTTGATCAATAGCAGCCAAGACAGCAATAAATTGATCAAGCAACATTGAGTGTACATAGGATGATTCAGATTAGTGATAGAGGCCAGTGAGAAGTTTGAGTAATGTTGATGAACAGGCAACTCCTAGGCATACTAATGTTATGACTATGAATATCTACTGTTCAGTGGAATTGGTAAAACAAGTATTCAATACCACAGATGAAGTTGGATGTGTACGAACACTGGCACAAATAAAACAGCATTACAACATATTCCCATTTTCTGGACTACATCCTGCTGGGAATCTAGGGGGATCATTGTTCTGCTACAGGAAAGCTCCAACAAGAGTTTCATCTTCTTCAGTATTCACTTTCCAACTCCAGCTGGATCTCTTGTAGCAGGTGCAAGATTTCCAACAGGATGTAGTCCAGAGAATGGAGATGGGTTGTGTTGCCACTTTATTTGCACCATGGCCCGACACATAGTCTTCAGTGGACAACAAGAGTCTGAGAACAAATGCTAGAAAAAATATAAAACAAGTTATCTTGGATTTTTGTAATATTTTGTAAAACTGCATTGTTTTTGTTTACTTCATTCTGACTTTTTGTGTAATAAATATAAGCAATACAAAAACCTTAGAAAACACCTAACAAAGATTTCAAAAAGAGCTGTGAACCAACATGGTTCCAATTCTATCAGCCATTATACCCTGAGAGATTTATTGAAGTGGAGATCTGAGCACCTATGGACACGTCTGGTGTGCAAAGAGGATAATCACCATATCTAATACCTAACCTAATACAAGAGACAAAGTGTTGTGGAGAAACTTATCACCTATGCTACTTGGCTGATTGAACAGAAAAAACTGGCTAATGTGCAGTTAATAATCAACACACCAAGATCTCTAAGAAAAAACAGAAATACTCAAATTTTTTGCACAACAGATATTCCTTCAAATAAACACACATAAAACGAAAATCATGAACTTTACAGGCCTGGCAGAACCAATTAAACTAGATAATATACTAGAAAATATACGTTTCAAATTTCGTATATTTGGGAAGCAAGATTACAACAGATGGGGATACCAACTCAGAAATCAAGACTCGAATCACTCTCGTCTCCAACAAACTCTCAAACATCTGGAGATTGAAAATCACAAGTAAACACATCAAACTGCGACTATTCAATGCAAGTATGATTCCATCCTTGATATATGGATGTGAAAGTTGGAAATCTACCGCAATAATGGATAAGAAGTTAGTTGCCTTCAAGAATAGATGCCTCAGAAAAATCACAAATACTAATTGGAAAAACTTAAAATCAAACAACATACTAAGAGAGGAGACAAAACAAGAATATGTGACGAACATCAGAAAACGCCGCTGGACATACATCGGCCACGTACTTAGAATGAAGGAAGATAGAATTCCACAACAAGCCTTCATGTGGACACAATCTTGACAGTTGCATTATTTTAAAAAAATTTTTAATAGGATGGAATCAATGTCTTTGCACCTCATATTCCCTCTCAGCTTGATAAAAGTGCAACATCAAAACACATATACAATAGCTCTGATAAAAATTCTAAATTTTTCACCAATTCAGAAAATGTCATCTCATTATTCAAATATGGATATAAAATATGACACAAAGATTTAAGAGCCATCCTTCTCTCCTTCTTTCACTCCTGAACCAAGCAATCCTGCCAAGGGTAGATCAATTCAGCAGCAATCGGATATGGACAACAACAACAAGAACAACCAACCTGTTGCTGAGTCTGTTAAATTTGGTCTGTATAATTTTGATAGGCTTGCCAATGTTTGGCCACTGAGTCACTGAATTTGATAAAAACATGATCAAGATAGAATAATGCACATGGTGAAATATAGATAGATCAGCAAAAATCAAGACAGGCAGACAAGACAGACTGAAACACAGAGACAGACAGATAGGAAACTAACAGACCAATAGATGTAAAGAGCCAAGCAGATAGAGGAATTGAGACAGAGCAAACATTGAGATATGTAGATACAAGCAGACAGAAAGATATATTGACTGAGGATAAGGAGGCTGAAAAAAGCAGACAAAGAGATACAAAAATGGATTTAACAAACACACAGTCATTGTCTATCACAAAAAATCACTAAAGTACATTATTTCATTGTTAAGGAGCAATGAATAGGACGCTGCAGTGGTGACTTGAATATTTCAGTTTGTCATTAGATCAAGCACATTGTATCACAGAAGATGTTTTGCGACTGAGAGACACCACACCATGGGCACCTTCAAAAATTGTTGGGACAAATACACTTCATGGCTTCTTATATCTTCTTGCCCCTCCCTTATAATATTATGTTCAGTCCCTAATTCTTTCAATTTAGAACCTCTGTTCACCTGTGTGTTGTCAGATCCTGAGCAAAGAATTGCAACATTGTTACCTGCCATAAAATACCATAAAAGGTGACTAAGGAGGTTTTTATAGTGGTGTTGGCCATCCCATAAGAAATGCTTATTCAAATTGATCCAGGCACAGTGCTAAAGTCACGTCAAAAGGTGCAGATATCACAGCTAAGCTGTAAACCATGACACAACACACTCCATTATAGTTCTTCAAACTATCTCCTGCTAATCTCTTGGGAGTTTGAAAACGAACACAGAAGAAGGGAACCTCTGATACTTTGCTCTTATCTTTTGCCGTTTACATCTCATTTATATTTATATTGACAGTTGACAAGGTAAGTGTCAGCTAACTGGTTACTAAAACTATTATTCTTATTGTGTCTATTTGTATTTTCCATTTAACATTTTCCTTGTATATTACATTTTCTTGACATGCAACTTAACAAACTTCCATTGTATTCTTGCTGGATATTTTCTTGTTCTGCAGTTTAATGCAGAAGTCGGATATGTCAGGTCGTTGTTGCAAATAAAATGGCTACAATTCATTTCTTTTCTCTGAACTATGTTCTGCTGGAAATAAAATAGAACTACTTTTCTCCTACAAGAGAGATCCAGTGGGAGTTTAAGAAATGTAATAGGACCACTGTCCTACAAGAGAGATGCGGAGGGAGATTGAGATCGAACAAGAAAAAGAAAATCCCATATAGCTTAATATTTTTCAGCATCAATAAAATATTTGCAAACTGTTCAGAAATATCATCCTCACTTTTACTTTCTGATGAAATTTCCAGTAACTAAGACAACTATGTTTTGTCATGTTTCTTATTGTCTGAGCAAGGGAATAAATTCAATAAAAAGAATTATTTCAAGCAATACAGAGTTATTTCACAAAATTTTAAAAATTATTAACAGGTTGGCAGATTTCAGCTATTTTGATATCAAATTATACGATATTACATTCATAGTGGCTGTCTAACATTACGATATCATATTCTGCTAGGATGCCTGAGAAATATATCATACTAGGATTCAGTGTGCGTGCATGTGTGTAATGTAGCTAACTACTGACATTTTTTTATAAAGATATTACACACAAAAAAACTTACACGGAGGTGGGATAACTTCCTGATTATTCCAGACAACAATAATTTTAGAAAGACTTGGTACTTTCCCAACCTGACGAACAACTTGGAACAATGAATCAATTCTGTCAAAAGTCAAGATAACTGCTGTGAAGCCAAGAGATTTTGGAGCTCGAAGTGGTAGGAATAGTGGGTTCTTGATGGCTTTCTGTAGTAATAATTAAACAAATCAAATTTACAAAGAAATGACTCATTATTTTGTTAAATATATCCCAATACTAAAGCAGCGTGTCCGAGATATAAGACTTACAAGGATAAGTAATTTACTATTACTATTGATACAAATATAATAAAATAAGGTATACATTGTCAGATATATATATATATATATATATATATGATAAAAACTATGATATTTTTGACAATGTGGCCATCATCTACCATGACACAACACATTTTGTGCTCCAGACTAAACCCTGCTAATCTGTAGAAGTTTAAGAATGAACACAGAAGAAGAACATACGAGTTGTCAAGACTTGCATATGTTCTGCATTAATGTATGGTTCAGTATGAGAGTCGCTGCGGCCTGAAAGAGGACCAAAGCGTAGCAACACTACCTCCTGCCATGCATGTTGTAAGAAGTGACTATGAGTTTGACTATGCCAAAGTGAGCCCAAAATGTCATGCTGAAGATGGAAGTGCTCCATGCTGAAGTGGAATATGTCAGGTCGAAATGCACAAATATTGCTGTAAAGCTATAAACCATGACATAATGCATTCCGGTCTCTGGACTACATCCTGCTAATCTGCAGGAGTTTGAGAACGCATACAGAAGACGATGGAAGTGTTGGGTCAGAAGGAGTAGATATCACTGTGTTCATTATGTAAATCATGATGCAACACATTCCATTCTCTAGGCTAAATTCTGTTAACCAACGTTGAGTTTTGGGAAAAAACACAGAAGAACAAAATATTTATGGTTCAGAAACATGTGATTTGATTAAGAATGCAACAATTAATTCATCAATGAAGAGATGTTAATCAATCTTAAACTATCACAAAAGTCATTCTCTAAGAGAATTCATTAACAGCTCCAATGTCATTGAATTGTAGATTTCCATTATCATCATAGAGATCAAAATAAAGAGGCAAACCAAATTTGTGATACAAGGTCATATGCAAAACATCAATGAAAAACTTTGTCATTGCTCCTGACAACTGGGAAAAATTTGCAGAGGAAAATGTTACATGGAGACAAATCTGTGTAGTGGTGCTAGGACATTTAAAACTCAATAATGAGCAGAGGAAAAGAACCAATGATCAGGGACAAGGAGTAACAATCCAGAGATGTAATTGTTCCATGCCTGTCAAACAGATTAAATGAATCACGGAAAAGCAGGCTCAGCCATGAGAAGACCTGTTCAACTCATGCACACTCAACTATAACTTCTTTTTCTGAAGTCATTCAAAGCCCATAGATTAAAAGGATGTAGTATAGAGAATGGAATGCATAGTGTCATGGTTCACAGCTTGGCTGTGATATCTGTGTCTTTGCCCTGACACATCTGACTTCAGCATTGCTTTTACCCTTGAATAATCTCATAATATATATGGTATGGGACATCCAACTCCCGCCTAAAATCTCCTTAATTATCTCTTATGACATGCATGACGGGTATCACTCATGTTTCTGTTCTTTGATCCTTTTTTTGGTTCCTGCAACATCAGACTGAAGGCCAATATATAATCGTCTTCAACAGACTGCACAACACATGAAGACAGCACAATGGCCATTTTTAAAACTCCTAAAATCTCACCAGATTTGGCAGCTCATTCCATTCATCATAAGTTGTAGCATCAAATGGGAAAACACGATCATTGAAGATCTGTAGAGTCGTCAGTGTGATATCCGCCAGAGATTTGAAATATTTCTGCCAGTAATATTGAACTTGCCGTCGCATATTAAAGATCCTTTCCATGCTGTAATTTTTCAATATATCTACAACATCAGAAAGTTGATCTTCATTTATGTGTATAGATGCCCTGAAATAGAGAATGAGATAAGCATGTTTATTTGACTGGTAAAGCTGATCTTTATTGTTAACAGGTAGTCTAATATTTTCTCACATTGTCTCTGTTGCCCTCAATCTTGCCTGTTGTAACTATGTTCTCCAAATCTCCTTGTCTAATAACGTGGCCAAAAATTGAAGATTGTCTTTTTCTTATATTATTGACTAAGTTCCATCTCGCATTTGACTCTTTCAACACCTCCACATTAGTTTTTCTGGCACTCTAAGATATTCTCACTCTCTTCATGATGATTCTGAGAAGTAATTTTGTTATTTGGCTCATGAGGCCGATTGTACGGTGTTCTTCAAATTCAGTGGTCCCTGGTTTCTTAGGTAAGGCTATAAATATGGATATCATTAAATCATCAGGTATGTGTCCACTATTATATATTTCATTCAGCAATTTGATGATTATTTCTACTCCAAAGCTACTAATTCCCCTCATGTTATATTGTCTGGTCCTGGGGCGTTGCTATATTTTATGTATCTTAGGGCCTCCCTTACTTCTGCTGCGAGTATTGATGGACCCTCATCATTATCTTGTATGTTTATCTGGGGTCTATTGTCATCATAAAGTTCTTTGATATATTCTGACCATTTCTGTACTATATGATCTTTTCCCATTAATACTTGCCCTGTCTTAGATTTTAGACACCCTGTAACTGTTTGCTTTCTTTTCCCTGTTATCACATCAATTTTCTTATGTAGTAATATTGTCTCTTGATTGTAATGTGATTCAATTTCTGTGCATTTCTTGTTCAGCCAGCTTTCTTTTGCTATTTAAGCGACAACTTATTTGTTGTTTTTCCCTATATATTCCTATTTTCCTTACACCACTAAGAGTTAAATATGTTCTTTGAAGTAAAGACTGTGATTGACCAGATAGCACAATGCAGTATTGACAGAGAAATGTTGATCTCATTAAATTTCACTGCTGTGGGTGTCTGTGTTGGTGACGCTTCTTCTGGTTGATCATCATGCCACAGGCCAAATTTGTCTAGTTCCTTTTATAATTCTTTTGTAATCGAATGCTGGTTCTTTCCCTGTTTATCATTACCAGAATATCATTGGCAAAGGAGAATGTTCTCCGGTCAATTGCTGTTTCATTATCATTACTGTGTAGACATTATCATTACTGTGTAGACATTATCATTACTGTGTAGACATTATCATTACTGTGTAGACATTATCATTACTGTGTAGACATTATCATTACTGTGTAGACATTAAATAGTAGTAGTAACACTATCTTTTTAATTTAACAAATGTGCATTTTTAAAAAAGCCTAAAATAATATGTTGACTCAACTTGCAAGGTGAATTTGCATATATGAACTGAATGGACAGGGTTCAAATTTCATTGGTTACCTTCTGATTTCTGCAAATCTTAATACCTTGTGTTTTATTTGCAATAACGGACAGTAGTTTCAAATGGTACTGATGTCTTAATGATGTGCTGATGAAGTAATATGTGCATGACATGGCTCATTTATGAAACACATTGTAAAAGGACCTCACTTTCATTATTATGATTTTTTTTTAAAATGTTATAGTAAATAAAACGCAGTCAAAACACTCACCTGGTCCAGTCAAGAACCTCATGGAATGGCATCAGATAACCATCAGCAACCACAACAGGGATGCAACCTGCCATGAGTATGTCCATTAGAGAAGGTTGACCCAGGCGGTTCCCCCGCACCACTAGACAAAATGTGGACTCCTGCATGAGTAAACAGATTGGAACTTATACAGCTGACAGCTTATATATCACTGATATTTCCCTACTGACAATATACACCTGCATATATATTTCTATGTGTTTTTAAAAAAATGACCTTTCTTTACTTTTTTTAATCCGTAATCCTTTACTCATTTAATCTTGTAGGGAACAGTGGAGAGTGGAAGAAACAGTGGGGGAAGAGTCATGGACTGACATCATCATCGAATGCCTAGGATTTGAATTACAGAGTACAGGAGAAAATGAAGATTCATATGTTGGTGCATCCTCCAGAGCACCCCTACGGCATTAAAAGGTTCTGTGATGTACTACTATTATTATTATTAGCAATACTAATTTCAAATATTTCCATTACATCTTTACTTGTCTGTATCCATGGAACCATACTTGTTTGCGTCCATGGAACGCTACTTGTCTGTGTCCATGGATGTTGTGAAACTGAAGTTATATGTCAGGCTGACGTCAAATGTCAGACTAAAGTCATATTCTGTTACGCTGAAGTCAAATATTGTCAGGCTGAAAGGATTGGATAACATCATCAACCATGAAACACAATGCATCAGTTTTCCAGACTACATCCTATACACTGGTGGGAGTTTGATAAAAATTTCAGAAAACAAATAAATAAAAAAAAACTACTTATCTTCAAATGTCCCACTTACCAACAATACACTGGGATACATGTAGACATTGCCTAAGAAGTCGCACCGCAACGAGTAGTTGAACTGTGTATTTCCACAACGATCTATCATCACAACATTGCTGTCCAGCCGAACTAGAGCTTGTATTTTTGACTTGTATACAACATTCAAACCAAACTGAGAGGACAGTAGCAGCCATCTTCTATTCTCTCTGTGAAAGAAAACAATAAATTGCGAACTAAAAAAGTCATTTTTACATTTCAAGCAAACATTAACAACTGAAGCACAATTACAATCAACTTGCAATAAAATAAAGGCCAGAGTATAAAATTATATTGACTAAAGTACAGTCTTAATTTTTTTTAAAATCTATAGACCAAAAATGTAAAAACCAAATTGTACTTCGTATTTTCTAATTAAAAGTATAAAACTCAAGCAAATGCTAATAATTAAAGGTATGAAACTCAACCCGTAATTTGCTAACTAAAATTATGAGCATAAATTTGTAATTTGTTAACTAAAATTATGAGTATAAATTTGTAATTTGTTAACTAAAATTATGAGTATAAATTTGTCATTTGCTAACTAAAATTATGAGCATAAATTTGTCATTTGCTAACTAAAATTATGAGCATAAATTTGTCATTTGCTAACTAAAATTATGAGCATAAATTTGTCATTTGCTAACTAAAATTATGAGCATAAATTTGTCATTTGCTAACTAAAATTATGAAACACAAAAACATTTGCTTAAGAGTATCAAATTGAAAATGTGACTTGATCAATAGCAGCCAAGACAGCAATAAATTGATCAAGCAACATTGAGTGTGCATAGGATGATTCAGATTAGTGATAGAGGCCAGTGAGAAGTTTGAGTAATGTTGATGAACAGGCGACTCCTAGGCATACTAATGTTATGACTATGAATATCTACTGTTCAGTGGAATTGGTAAAACAAGTATTCAATACCACAGATGAAGTTGGATGTGTACGGACACTGGCACAGATAAAACAGCATTACAACATATTCCCATTTTCTGGACTACATCCTGCTGGGAATCTAGGGGGATCATTGTTCTGCTACAGGAAAGCTCCAACAAGAGTTTCATCTTCTTCAGTATTCACTTTCCAACTCCAGCTGGATCTCTTGTAGCAGGTGCAAGATTTCCAACAGGATGTAGTCCAGAGAATGGAGATGGGTTGTTTTGCCACTTTATTTGCACCATGGCCCGACACATAGTCTTCAGTGGACAACAAGAGTCTGAGAACAAATGCTAGAAAAAATATAAAACAAGTATCTTGGATTTTTGTCATATTTTGTAAAACTGCATTGTTTTTGTTTACTTCATTCTGACTTTTTGTGTAATAAATATAAGCAATACAAAAACCTTAGAAAACACCTAACAAAGATTTCAAAAAGAGCTGTGAACCAACATGGTTCCAATTCTATCAGCCATTATACCCTGAGAGATTTATTGAAGTGAAGATCTGAGCACCTATGGACACGTCTGGTGTGCAAAGAGGATAATCACCATATCTAATACCTAACCTAATACAAGAGACAAAGTGTTGTGGAGAAACTTATCACCTATGCTACTTGGCTGATTGAACAGAAAAAACTGGCTAATGTGCAGTTTTATGTAGAACAATTACATGGAATTAATGTTTCCACAAAATGTCTTACAGAAACATAGAAGGGAACAAAAATAGAATAGACTAGAGAGAATGCTGCTATTTCCTGATGCTCCTTAACAGACCTTCATTGGAAGGCAGATGGAAAAATAAAAGTAGGCCAGCCAAAAGAAACTCTATGCAGAACAATCAACATGGAAAGCTGAATATTGGGCATAAGCAAAGCACAATAACTACAGCACCAAGTAACATAGAATGAAATGACTACTGCCTTACGTGCCATCTTTGGCCTAAAAGGAACTACTGTAACTGACTAACAGTCATATAATGCAGAAAAATAGAGACATATGACATGTATATTAAGGACAGAATCATGAGAACTGTTTGAGTTGATCTAAGCAAAACTTAACTTACCAAATATCTTATAAATTTTACTTCATAAACACACAAAAAAGCTGTTTTAAATTTGTTTATAACTTTAACGAAAACAGTTGAACAAAATGTACTTGTAATACTTGACAGGAAGTTCAACATCTTCAAGTAATGAGTTGTAAACAGGAATTGTCAAGTCAAATGTTCTGCGATATGTAATGGATGAGAAACCTCCACCAGCTACCATGGCATTTCCAGTATTGACACCCAAGTAATTTGTATAGTCTGGGGCTGTTCCTGGTAGCATGTTGAAAAGTAGATGGTTTTTCCCATGGTTCCACCTAAGATTGAATAAATATGTCATTAGAACTATTTACATGTGTTGCTTTCTTCTTCTTCTTCAGCGTTCACTCTCAAACTTCCATTGGATCTCTCTTGCAGCAGGATAATGATCCTACTAGATTTCAAGCAGGATGTAGTCCAGAGAATGAAAATGTGTTGTGTCACCTTTTTATTTGCGCCAATCTGTCTTATGTGTGATGTGTTGCATTCAAAATACACTAAATTGTGTGTATGTTACCATGGCCTGAAATTGGAGCAAAGAAAGGTGACAATGTTACCTTCCAAGCATGTAATAGGAGGAGTTTTTGGGGGGATGGATTGACTGCTCCATCCTATAGAGATTTAAAGTGACATAGAAGCCATGCTGAAGTCAGATGTATCAGGTTGAAATATGCAAATATTGCAGCCAAACTGTAAACTATGACACAACACACTCCATTCACCAGACTTCATCCTGCTAATCTACAGGAATTTGAGAACAAATGTACAAGAAGAAGAAATGCACAAATAAAACTGTTTTATTTCACAAGATTTTAACTGGATGAGTTTTTGTTGAACAAAGGACAACATTCAGACTTTGTATCTAACAACTGGAGGGAACACATGACAGAGGGGAAGGGATACTAATCAACTCTAAATAATAAACAGAACAAACAGGAATTTCTGACAATTTTTTTCTCTTTCTTCTGCATTAGCTCTAACACATTCCAGTTAATAGTATGTAGACTGGAAAGATGTACCCATTGGGGTAATGAGAGACATGCTAGGCCTACTATCCATCAAATTGTGACATTTGTTGGCCCATGCCAAGACATGCGTGTCTGCAGTGAAAAAACCCCCCACTCCTCAGAAACATTACGGATCTCAAGGGTTTGAGACTTAAGAAGGGAATGTCATGGATGGTGAAAGTAGAAGCACTTATTGCACTGGTTATCAGAACTGATTCTTTAGTTTGAGGAGAGAGGAGTGAATACACACTGGGGAGGACATGGAAAAACTATATGCAGGTCATTATTAATCTGTGCAAGCAGTGTAGAACATGATACAATGGGGAAATGGCAATACAACAGTTGATCCGTGATCATGATAACACAACCAAGAGGATATCGTTATATACACTGACAGTTCAGCCATTCCTAGTAAAAAGCTATGATGAGGCTTTACAGCCAGAGCTTGGGGTAGAACTGTAAAGGAGTAGAATGGAGCTCATACAGCAACAAATCTCCAACATGAGAATGGAAATTGAGACATTTATGGCGGCACTAAAATGGATTTCGGCACACAAAAATTGAAAGCTGTAATAGTAACAGACTCTTAGTCCATACTTAGAATAATTTAGAATGGGTGGCTCTGACATAAGTGGATGGCATACCTTGCATATTCTGACCTGCTTAGAATTCTGTGGAATTATTTTCCTTAACACATAGGATTCTCTCATCCAATGAAAGAGCCATATTAATGTCGAAAACACCAATGCTAGGAGAATTAGCTATGTACAAGAATGACATATTAAGATCTTTATATTTGCATTTTCTAAATGAGGACACTAAGACTAGAAGACATGATAATGTGACTTCAAGAATGTGGGACTACCTGAGGTGAGCAAAACAGGGTGATTGAGTCTAAGTTGTGTGTGTAATTAGTGAGCTATGGAAACCATCAGTATGCATACTCTTCGTCATTTCAAAAAGAGCAGTGAACCAAAACATAACCAGAACCATCAGCCGCTATACACTCAGATATTTACTGAAACAGATGAGCACCTATGGACAAATACGGTGTGCGAGGAGGATAATCAACAGACCTAAAACTGAGCACCAATAGGTTTGCCCAGAGTGCACCAACATTGATTCAGAAAAATAAAACTAATATAAACTAGACTAGAGAAAGAAATGCATTGCATCATGGTTTACAACTTGACTGCGATATCCATTCTTTCAATAAACGCACCTGACAACAGACTAGCATTTTTTTACTTCTATAGGATGGGGCATCTAACCCCATGCTAAATCCTTCCTAGGATGTCACCTCTTGCAACATGCATGGCATCTGACAGTGTTACTATTCTCTTCCCTTTTCAGGTCGAGCAATATAGTCAACCACAGACCCATCACTGTATATTACAGTATATAAGTGTTATACAAAGAGCTTATAAAAACACAGGCAGTTTCTACTCTGTAGTGGTGGAGTACATGTGTGAAGATCTCAATCTTCACATAGATTGAGCTCATAACCATCAGAGTCATTGGATGAATCAACACACAGAGTCCTCTGTTGATTTGTATCTTCAGTGATGTGGATGAGGGAGAATGTTTGTTTACACTTGCTCTCAATTAATCATCATGAATTTTGTGTGATTTCCACCAGCGGAATTGAGGAACATTGTGACGCGTTCAATTTGTGCCATGCAGGTTTAGCACATCTGATTTCAGCATGCTTTTAATTCAGGTGAGCTTCCCTAGTCTATGTATCGATGCACTGGGCTGTCAAGAGCTTTCTGATAACAGCGAAAGGGATTGAATCCTCATCATCATGTATCGATGCTATACCATGACGGTTTATCACCCACAGTGCCCTTGGACTTTACAGTCCAAAACATATCTCTGGATATAAGTTTCCAAGGAGGTGGTAATATAACCAAATCAGATTAGGGTACAAAGCCAGAGGAAGACCACGAAAAAAGATGGATTGAAAACGTCCCAGTCAACTGTTGGTTAATGTGTCCTTCTGGTCTTTCCAGTGAGGACACACTTTCTTCCCTCTCCGCTGGTCACTTCCATTTCATTCTCTGATCATGTACATTGTCTCTTTCATCCTCCTCTTCATCATTTTGTAATGTATCCATGACAGCTTAATTAACTCAGACCTGTCTCTTCTTATTATTTTGTCATTCACTTAGCTAAACCTGTCAAAACATCAGCTCTAGTTTGCTGGTCAGAGCAATTAAACAGGTGCAATGAGAGTGAATAAAACCTTAAATAAATCAATAACAATAATTCACTAGCTAAGCATATCATTAAAAATAATTGGTAGCATATCCTATTCAAGACATATCCATCAACCGAGAATTTTTTGCTGTAGTGACTTACCAGGCAATATAAATATGTTCGTTAGTTTGCTATTGCTTTCGGAAAAGTTCAGATGCACAGTTGCTTGCAAATTCTAAAGCTGAACCTAGAAGTTAAATATTACGTTGCTCTGTACATTTTGTCCTGATTATCACAAATCTCACTTGTGCTAAATATATATTGATTGTGCACATACATATTCTAACTACAGAGTCGAAAGCTTACCAAAGACATGACATCATTTTTGGTGCTATTTTATTAGGTAAGCGTTGTCAACAATCCCCAAAAGTATTTGCCAAGGAACACAGCACGAGCAGCTGTATTTCTGTTAACAGGGTGCACCACAAGGAGCTACTTTTGAGATCTTGGTTATTTTCTAACCCTGAGACTGCATGAGAGCAATGCGGTACCCTTTACACCCCAACATGCATTCAACACAAACAATTAATTATCATAAGACAGTGTTATTTTACCATTTTAACTGTGCAAGAATCTGGCTAACTTTGTCTGGCTTGATTAAGTTTTGATTGAGTAAGTCGATTGATGGGATGAACAGACATGCAGTTTCAGGGTCCTTTGTGTAGTATTGACTTTCAGCAATTACACGTAGTATTTCCTCAAACTCCCTGGACAAAACAGGTGTGATGTCATTTCCATTCTCATCATAATACTGTTGTATTGGATATATATATACGCTAACTGTTGTTTGGTCATCATACCCGCAGTGATAAACTTCTAAACATGTGAAATTGTGGAAAGTACAGTTTCTATTTCTGGGTTCTGCCTGCGGTGATGCTGGGGAAATCACAACTGTCTCATGACTCTGTAACTCGGCAGGTAAATCCCGAGACACCACATGGCTGCTGAATTTTGGAACTAGCCAATAGAAGCCTATACTGAAGAAAGCAAAGGTGACAAAACAAATCCCGGCAACTGAATAATATAATGACCATTTCTTTTTGGTAATGACCACCATTTCTAGGTTCTGTTCCCCCACCATGAGGCTGCTACAACTGCTGGAAGGTTCTGAACTCATTCAACTTGCCATCCTGTTGATAAAAAATAAAGACATTTTATTCAGAATAAACTTATATCATTTAAACAACTTAATAAAATAGGATTTGTTATTAAATTCTACAGAGAAATCTGTGGATTTATTATCCTGGACATGAGGGAGTCTACGCCAAAAGCGTTAATACTAGGAGAATTAGTTGTGGATAAGAATGACATGATGTACTAAGATCTTTATATGAACATTTTCTAAATCAAGACACTAGACTGGAAGGAGATGTAATAATGCAGCTTATAGGCATAGAGGATTTCCTTAATTGTAGTTACCTGAGGATATTTGAAAAAAAGTTTGATTGGGTCAATGAGAATTGTGCACAATCAACCAGACAGTAGACATATCTTGGTTATTAGTTATCAATTACAAATGGGCCTGTACATACTGTGGAAGACTGTGGCTTAGATTGATCTTGTGAGTCACATCCGTCATCTTCATGGATTGGAGATTATATTTCTTATAGCACAACAAAAATACTATCATCTGGAAAGATAGAAAGGTGCCTACTACTACTTAACATTACATTCTAGACAGAACTATAGGTGCTCAATCTCTAAAGCATATGTCACAGGGTATGCATGCTGACTGTTTCCGTGGCTCATTGAGTAAACACACTTGTGTTTACTTGTGCTACATTTAATATCTAATTGAAGTTCTTGTGAAATGGTACTGGGTGACAGTTGAGTTTTTTTCTGCTTGCCTATAAGTGAAGTTTCAGAGAGGAGTTGGATGCCACCAAGTAAAACTATACTTATTCACATATATTTTCACAGGTGATAGGTTGAGACAAAACATGCTGTAACAATGATGAGTTTTTCACAGGTGACAGGTTGACAATTCCCAAACTTTCCTTAGTCACCTCCTACGACATGCTTGTAAAGAAGTTGCCCTATTCTTTGCACCCTGAGTCCAGGCCCTTGGTGTCAAATGGGCGACCTCAATCTGTATACTCTCTACCAAGAGTAATAATAAGCTTGCCATAGCCTCATTACTCGAAATATGTACTTACTTTAAGATAAGGAAAAGAAAGTATTTCCATCAACAACCCATATGCACATATCAGTGTTTACATGAAAACACAAAACATTGCTAAAATAATTCCTAGTTTTTAAACACCCAAAGATCTATCTTATTAGCACTAAATAAATTTATTCAATGAGCAAATACCTTTAAGAAAGTTCACTACACACACATTCTCATTTATGTTTCTCCCCCATGTGTTCAGTGAATGATATTTGAACAAAAATACAAAAATCCTGACTTATTAATTGGACAAACGCCAGATGTTAACAACTAGCAATGCATACGTCTACGTCTCTGCTTCACTTCAACAAACATTTACAAAGCACATAAAGTTTGCTCTAAAAATATTGCAACACGCATATAAATATATGTATGAGCACACATCTTACACTATAACAAGCTTTGCAATAAAGATCATCATATTTTAGCACTCAATACAATCAAGCCTGGGGGCAAAGATTCATCAATATGAGAGAACAATGTACCAGCACACAAGTTCACATTAAAGATGTCTTTTTTTCTAACTTTAGTAGAAGGCATGCTTTGCTGGTAAAAAAAGTGAAAGGACCATCAAAGATGACAAAGATACAAGTGTTCATTTTTTTTATTTAGTTGAGATATTTTCTTCCTTTTGAACACTTGTACACATTTGGTAATATAAATAGATCAATATTTTACAAATTTGACTTCCAACCACCTTTTTATATATTCTCTAAATGCAGGAGAGTACCACAAATGTCAAAATGGTCTCATCTTTCATTTTTCTAGAATGTATCTTCAATTTTGTCTAAACTTGACTGTATTTTTAACTTATACAAGTCTGCAGATACTTTATTTAGTGTTTAGAACAAGCAATTCACTGAGGGGAGGAAACAAACCAAGAATTTGTGTCAAGTTTTATAAGATGTTGGAATTACATCAGTCATGTACTTGTTCACCGTTCATTCTCAAACTCCCACCAGATCCCTCTCGTTGCAGGACAATGGTCCTACTTGATTTCCAGCAGGATGTAGTCCAGAGAATGGAAATGCATTGTGTCTCCATTTTATTTGTTCCAATGGCCCAGTGCATCCGTCTTCAACAGACAGGCCATGTACTTAGAATGGATTAAAACTGACTTCCTAAACAGATCATGTGGAAAGCAGAGAAAAAAATCAATGCAGGTTGTCCAAAAGAAACTCTATGTAGAATTAAAACAATCAACATAGAAAGCTAAATATTGGACATAAGCAATATACAAGAACTAAAGCAGGTTGCAGTGAGGCGTTTAAGATGGAAAGAAATGACCTATATGCCAACTTTGGCTCAAAAGGAACTAACACGTCCGTAGAGTTTTGAATTTAAGTTTTGTTTTTGAGCCACTGTGTTTGCCTCAGCATTTCATATTCTGAAGATTCTTTAAGTATATACTCTGATGTCTGAGGTGTCTGTCCATGTATACACATGACTGTGTTGCTAATCTTGAACTGTGTGTACATGTGACTGCAGAGTCAACTGCGTCCTGTTTTGAGATGTAGAATGACAACTTTTGTTTGAGTCTGTTCAAAATGTGATTTCAACTGTATCTCATTCAGATTGAGGGTGGAAAATCATTTAACTAGCAAATATGTCTTTCGGAACCTACATGGTCGTCTCTGCATTTGTGATGTTGCTTGTAATGCCTGTGTGCTGCTGCAGCAAAAATGGAAGCAAAGAAAAGCAACACCATGTGACATGTCATGCATGTTGTAAGAGGCAACTAAGGATGTTTGGGGCGGACCATCCTATAGGACAAATTGACCAAAAAAACCATGATGAAGTCAGATATGTTGAGTTAAAAGGTGAAGATACCCCAGTCAAGCTGTAAACCATGACATAACACACTCTCTGGGCTACATCCTGCTAACAAGGAGATTTAGAAGATGGTCCTAATATAAAAACATCTCTGTACAGAATAATCACTGATGCCAATACTTCTGAGTTAGCATACCTCTAACTGAATTTCAAGAAGATATAACACATTGTCATCATTAGGTGTGATGCACAAATACATTTTCATGCATTTATTTAATGTACATGAATTAAATAACACACAGAAGTGGATTAAGAGTGTCCAAGCAGCACATAGCAACCAAGTAAAGAAAATAAATAAACTGTCCAAAACTGCAGCTATTATTATTATTTAGAAGCTGCCCTAGTGACCCACCAGGATTTTCCCCAATGATCCAGTCCACCTCTGGGGACTCACAATATTTTTATAACACCATCATTCAAACAAATCCTTAAATAGTTATGTACATCTTTAATCCATACTTCTCTGCTTGTTCTCAAATTCCTGCATGTTAGCAAAATGTAGTCCAAAGAACAGAATGCATTGTGCCATGGTTTACAGCTTATCTGTGCCTTCTGACCTGACACATCTGACATAGGAAGACTCATGGATCACATATGGGAGGGTACAGTTAACTCTACCTCAAAAACTCCTTAGTCTTCTCTTATGACATACACTGCTGATAACAGTGTCACTTTTCTTTGTTACCCTTTTGACCTGGTAACTCATGAGCGAATCCATACTTCTTCTTCTTCTTCTTCGGTGTTCATTCTCAAACTACCGCTAGATCTCCCTTGTAGTAGGACCATAGTCCTACTAGATTTCCAGCAGGATGTAATCCTGAGAATGGAAATGCATTGTGTCGCCGTTTTATTTGTGCCAATGGCTCGGCACATCCGTCTTCAGCAGGAATCCATACTTCTAATTTTATTGAAAAAGGAAGACAAAATTAACTTTTAAAAAAAATTGGCTTAACACAATATTTTTAATTTTAAAAATGCTGGATTTTTTCAAGGAACATGGTAACCCTATGTATAGATTTACTTTTCTGGATATGCAGGTGTTTACTATAGGCCAATAATGATATTGAGAGCAGACAGGTTTGCCTCCAAGACATCTATAATAATCTGTAAGTTCAGTTGATTATTATGAATACGAACGAAGAGGACGTGTTGAAGTTGGTTATGTATGGATACCACAATTGATAACAAAACACTAACACTTCTATATGCCGCGATTAACGGCATTATTAACAAGTAGGCCTATTTAACATGAGTCTAAAAAGAGATGTATTTAAAAAAAGAAATTACAACAAGTAGAACACTATCAATAACTTGGACACATAATCACAAATGATGACCGATGTGAAACAGAAGTTAAAAGGAGAATATGAATGGCTAAAAGTACTGTCAATGACATGAGGAAAATAACATCTAAACAAATTACAAAAAAGTTAAAAATGAAAATTATAAAATGTTACATCTATTCTATATTAATGTATGACTCAGAAACAGGGATACAAAACAAACAATTAGAAGACATAATTGATGCCTTTGAGATGTGGATATATAGAAGAATAGGATCATGGAAGGAGAAGAAAACAAAGAGGTTCTAACAACACTTAATATGAAGAAAGAATTATTAAAAGAAATAAAGATCAAGTAAATAAAATATTTTGAACACATTAAAAGATATGACACCTTATTGAAGACCTTACACTTGAGGGTAAAGTTGAAGGGAAGCAAGCATGAAGTAGGCAAAGATACAAGTGGGAGAATGACATCACAAGATGGACAGGTTACAGTCTAGCAGAGTGCACCACCAAAACAAGATACAGGGGATGTTGGAGGTCTAATGTAGCCAACCTTCATTGCTGATATGGCGGTTTAAAATGTAACAAGAGTAGGCATATCTTTTGAGAGACTGGTGATGTGGTTATCAATGAAACAGAATGAAATGCAGTCACTATTTGGAAGTATGAGAGCAAAAGAAAACTACTGAACTCTTAACTAAGTGTGGATTTTCATGATTTTTCATGGGAGAGAATTACATCGGTTCATAAGCAATATTTAATTTTAAATGTAGTCCTGTACTAGACCAAAAATAAAAACATTGCAAATAAACCTGATGAGGAACTTAATAAAGAAATCAACGAAATTTGCCAACAATCAAAGTCTAATATACAAAGATGAGGAAAATCTGCAAAATCATATCAATGCATTGCTATTAGCATGTCAAAAAGTACATGAAAATTAACGTAGAAAAAAAAGAAGTTATGAAAATTAGAAAGTCTGCAACACCAATGGATATAACAATAGATAACATCAAAGTTAAACAAGCAAAAGAATTCAAATATCTAGAAAGCATTTTTTTCCCCAGAAAATGGAAGACTAGAAAGATAAATAGAAACAAGGTGCCAGAAAGCAAACACAGTGACCTACCAACTTTCAACATTACTTCTAAATCCAAAGATCAAGATGGAAATTTTAAAAAGCAGATAATATCTACTAATTTTATACCAACACTCTGCTACCACTGTCAAACATGGACTTTAACAGCCTTGCGGCAGAGGAAATTTATTAGATGTGAAATGAAGTGTCTGAGAAAAGCTGCAATGGTTACTAAACTAGATAAAATAAGAAATGAAGAAATTAGGAAAAAAGTTGTTATAATATCAATTATGTATTGAACATATTGAGAGACAGCAAGTAAAATGGTTCGGTCACCTTAAGAGAATGGACCCAAACCAAATACCAATAAGAACATAAAACAAAAGAAATATCCGGATGTAAAGCCAAAGGTAGACCAAGAAAACTGTCAAATACTGCATTTTCCTGTTAAGGCACAGTTAAGGAGTTGCTAGGAGAGGACTGAATAGCAAGAAAGCGATGGCTAGAAAACATCAAGATAGTCTGGAACAAACATGGACTAAATGTAACCACTGTGACACATCTGGCCTTGGAACAACAGCTTATGTTCCCACCCCTACGCATTAATGGCAAGTGTGAATACAATCAACCATGATCATTCATCTGGGGACAGAACAGTCCAATAATAGACATTACCTACGAAAAATATATCTAATAGACTAATAGTAATAATAAACAATAGTAAAACTAAAAACAAGTTAAGCTTGCCTTGTAATTAAGGCTTAAATACAAACTCTGCCACTTTCATTTATCTAATAAATTACAAATTAATAGAATACTCAACAACAATACACTTGACTCACTCTGACAACAGTTGACACAGAATTACGTAGTTAGTACTGCACGGTAGACCTCTACTAACCCTACAACAACAATCACAGAAGTTGAGTAGGCTATCCAGTATCATCCAAACCATGAAGGCCTAATCTTAGCGCGAATCTCCGTTGATGCAAGTTACAAACTTAAAGTGCTGAATGTGTAAGTTAGGCCCAAGCTTAATAATTTCTACTAACTTAGCCAGTGCCATGATTCAGATTGAAGACAATGAAATCGTTCAAGAGTTCAACTCCGATCACACTTACTTATTTACGTGGACTGACTCCATATATCAAATAGGGCCTATATATAAATTATATAATAATTATTTAATGTAGTAAGTAAGCTTATATATAATATTACTATAGTATTATGCACTATGTTAGTACAACTAATAGGCCTACATCTGGATTGTTAACACAAGTCTAGTTAGTTACAAACAAACTGTGTGCATTGTGCATACACCGTTTCCGGGTTACTGAACCCTATCTATCTATCTATTCGCTAAACCCTGTTGTCTTTCAGCGTCCGGGGTAGAAGAGTTTTCTGGAGATGACCCATGTGTTTGCTGGGTATGTTGTGGAATTTGTTGCCTCTTTTATTTCGGTGGTCCATTGTTTTCGTGGTCGGCCTCTAGGTCTGCTTTCACTGTATCTGTGTAGCATAGCTTGCTGTCTGATCAGTGCAGGATTTACATATAACTATAAGTTAAACAAGCTATAGCTTAGGGCACCCACTTTCTTGGGGGGGGGGGGGGCCCAATTTTTTATTTTTCACTATCTATATATTCTTAATCGTTAAAGGGCCCCATATCTCAAATAGCTTAGGGCCCTATCAAATCTAAATCCGGCCCTGTGTCTGGTGGTAGTCTGCTGATGTGTGCAAACCATTTGATCTGTTGTCTCTTAATATATTCCAAGATTGGGGTGGTGCCGGATCTTTGTCTAATGTCCTCATTCCTCACTCTGTCTCTTAGTGATATTCTTAAGATTCTGCGTAAGCATGCCATTTCAGCTGTCACAAGTTTACTTGTGTTGTTCTTGTCCATGTTTGGCGATGGTAGCACAGCGTTGGCATAATACTCGTTTTTATTAATGTTATTTTGGTGTTTAAATCTACATTTCTGTTTCTGAGGATTGGTGTCATTTGTCCTATGGCTTGGTATGCTTTACTACATCTATTGTGTATTTCTTTGCTGCTCTTGCCGTCGGTTGTTATATTGCTTCCTATTATGTGAATTATGTCACTTGTTTGTTGTTTCGAATGCATATGTTGGTGTTTCTTTCTGTTCTTCCTATCTTCATTACTACGGTCTTTTCTAAATTTATCTCCATGTTAAAGGTGTGGCAATGTTGATGTAATCTATCTATTTTTCTTTGTAGTTCCTCTTCTGATGGTGCCACTAGTACTTGGTCATCTGAAAATAGTAGTTCGTTTAAGTTATCCTACATATTGTTTTCTTTCGTTGTCTTTGCTACTTTACAGATGTGATCTATGTATGTTTTGAACAATAGGGGGGATAGTACACATCTCTGTCTCACTCACAAGTGAATTTGGAAATTATCGGATGTACCTGTGCTTGTTCTTACTGCACATTGACTATTGGTGTATATGCTCTGACATAGGCTTATCAGTTGTTGAGGAACTCCATATGTCTGTGTTATACACAGTTGTGCTCTATTCACAAAAGCTTGTGTGTGTGTATATATAGGTTTGGTGGTGGTCAGCAAAATCTATCAAAAGTCCCTATCTGTCAAAAGTTTTCACTTGGTCCACGAAATTCAAAATATAAGTTTTGGTTATGTTATGTCGTTCTTTCTTTCTGAAAGTTGTTTGAAGGTGAAGATTGCATCTGTACAGCTTTTATTTTTCCGAAAGCCCAATTGTGTTTTGTTGAGCCGTGGTTATATATATATATATATATATATATATATATATATATATATATATATATATATATATATATATATATATATATATATATATATATATATATATATATGAGTGTAACTGAACTGCAAACAATAAATTAATATTTCACTTACAGTAACATAGAAGATGGTTTATGTTGCCCAACTATTTATAATGTTAATACACCCTGAAGAACATGAAGAACATGAGGGGTATGGGAAGACCAAGAGCGAAGATGTTGGCCTGATATTGTGGCATGGGAGAACATCGGCATTAAAATTATTGAAATCACACGAAACAGAAGGGTGTAGAAGACATGGTAACCAAGCCCCACATGGCACGAACTATAAGAGAAGATTACACCCTGCTATAACTATGTTTGACTTCAGACTATAGACCTAATAGACATGGGCGTGACTCGTCAAAGCGAGACGTTAATCTCCCGACTCCAACACCACTTCACTACAATATGTTAAAATCCGATGTCGCTGATGAACAGGAGAATTGAACATGTTCATGTGAACGAATAAAACATAATAACAAATAATGATGAAGTAGCCCTTTCGGCTGTATACAAGTAGCTCTTGATATCCCATCTGCACAAAAGCACACGTCCTCCTCAGTTGTGATATAGATGTGTATTGTAGATGGTTGGAAGTTGTGGAAGCAGGTTTTGTCGGATGTTGGTTAGTTTTGGACACTGAAGCAGCATGCGATCAGCTGTTTCTTCGTGGTGGCTGCAGCGTCTGCAAGTTTATTTCTAGATACCGCTTATCCGTTCATAAATGTACCAGCGGTACGGCAGAGTTGCACTGCGTCCAAGATCGTTGATAAGGGAGTCCACCCATCCCCCCCCCCAACTCATCCGAACTTCACTTTTAGTACTAGGAAACCATGCCAAAAGGTAGACAACATGCCAACACCCAACCCCCCCCCCTATTCCCTTACCCCCACATGGCAATTTTTCACAAAAAAGACATCAATCAAATTTTTAATCGAAGAGTTGTCACACGAAATCGCACGAAATGCCCTTTTATTTAGGCAGCCTCCCCCTTCCCTTATTAAAAAAAAAAATGTAATGTATTTACTGCTCTCGCTGCGTTACAAACATTTTTTTCTAAAAACAGTTCGCATGAGTCAAATTTGTACAATTTTTCAAATTAATCCGTAAACTATAAAAACTGGAGTATGAACCTTTGTTGATCTGAATCGCATGCCCCCAATATTCCTTTTGTCCATATAAGGACACGTAGACCAGAACCCAGGTCAAATCACCAGTCCCTAACAGGACAACCCAGGCCATTGGACCACAATATACGCCCCGATATAACTAAAGGAAAACCATTCCACAGTTGAAAGGGGCGTGTCTGACTCTAGACAGACAAATCCACCAGCTAACAAACAAACAATGTTGATCTGAAACCGCCTGAATAGCGTCGCCTACCGTACTTGTTCAGAAGTCTTGGCGCCATTCCTCGGCTTTCACAGAGTACGTGCCCAGGTTGCCTACCCTACTTCCTGTTGCCTGGGTGAACCAGGAGAGTAATTTTTTTTGGAACCACAAATATTGAATAGACTTAAAACTATCGTTTGCTGGTAAGTGGGCGAATTACTTTACATTACATTGCCACGACTCCCGAAACATATCGAAATGAAGGTCGCAACAATAAAATGGGTTCACCAATTTAAATACACAGGGCGATGGGCAATGGATCGCGCTGAAGTTTTGAACTCCTTAAGAGATATAGCACGCGAGAGTGAGACTAATGCGGATGATGATTCCTATTCAATGGCTAGGATTCAAGATCAGGGATTGAAACGCGGTGTTGCTAGAGGTGAACATTTTGGAGGGCGCAGAAATATGATGGTCAACCAGCATAGGACCGGCACTGTCAGCAGAAGTGTAATGGCGGATACATTCAATGATATATCGGAGCAACTATGGACGTGTCCAGTTTGCAGTGATGATGATCCGACGACTAACTAACTAAATACATGGGAACCTAGTCAACAGCGAACAGTAAAAGTACGTAAGAGACACAAAATAGCATAGAACAATAACGCGTTTTTTTTCAAAATTAAAAGCATCGTGTGCAACATGTCTCTATCAACAGAAGTAATGAAAAATCCTTAACTGCTATATTGTGTTACTTCTGTCACTTGGAAGAGAATCATGGACAATAAACAAGTGGGAAGCTGGAGACCACAGAGCTGTGGTTCTTCAGAAGAATTCTGAAAATCCCATGGGCAGCTAGGAAAACCAACGAAGATGTACTGAGCGATTGACAGGGGTTAAATGAAGTTACTTATCAATACCAGAAAGAAGCAGTCCGCATTTATTGGCCACATTGTGAGTCGATGAGACTTGTAGTACAATGTAACAACAGGCAAAACTGAGGGGGAAAGAGACAGATGACGGTGAAGAAAGGAGACACTAAATAGTTTGACATTGTAGCATAGTAGAAAGACATCAGTAAAGTTGATACATAGTACTGCAGATAGGATGTTGTGGAGATCAACCGGCACGGCACACGGTCGTGATGTTTTTAAAAACGAACTAGTTCATAAATTATGTTTTCCATAGAGCACATTAGCGTCTTCGTTCTTTCTCAAATTTCTATTAGCTACCACGATATAGTCCAGAGAACATAATGTGCAATGTCAGGGTTTACGGGTTGACTGCGATATCTGTTCCTTTATTCCTGACTGCAGTGCCTCATTTCTTGGTACCAGTTTGCCGTTTTCGATACATTTTTCTTGGTATGTCTGCCCTGTTTCAGCCATGAGCTCCACTTTAATGTGTGGCCACATTTTTATTTCTCGCCAGTGATCAACCAGACAACCATCATGCAACAGTATTTTCCCAGTAGATTACATACCATTATAGTGAGGTTTTCATTTGGAAGCTGTACAACTACAGTATTTAGCCGTACAATCACACGTACAATTTAGATAACCAAGCATTTCACACCACCTTGGGAACCAGACCATGGTTCTTTAGCTGCCAACGTGTACTTAGTGCTCCTGCTATGAACATATGGCACATAAGTAAAGTAAGTAAAGTTAACCCATAGCATTTAACTCCCGTAGCGGTGTGAGATGTTAGCGATCTCACAGTTCAGTGTCTGCTATGTGAAGGATGTAGCCATCTCCTCTCCCTCGCAGTATTTACTTCCCAAATTAACCCGGTACCCAATTAAAGTTGGGTGGACCCTGGAGCCGCGGCGGTCTGAAAAACATTTCCCCCTCAATTGGGGAATGATCCCAGAACCACACATATGCGAAGATAGTGTGCTAACCACTGCGCTACGCCCCCCCCCCCCCCCCCATGGCACACAGGGCTGTAGTGAAAAGCAACTTTGTGCAAGAAGTAAAAATTCCTTCGGAGAGCTCCTAATATTTATCTGGTAAATACGTTAGCACTGAAAATTGGAGAGCCCCCTGTGTAGTGGGAAATGCATAATTGGCTGCCCCATTCATCGCAGTGAACATAAGCTATGTATGGGTTGCTATGAACACCAATGACAGGAATGAATGCTTGGCAGAAGAACTAAAGTGCATGACTCTGGCCACTATTGATTGTTAAAGTCAATGACCACTATTGAGTATTAAAGCCACTGGCCACTATTGAGTATTAAAGCCACTGACCACTATTGATTGTTAAAGTTAATGACCACTATTAGGTGTTAAAGTCACTGACCACTATTGAGTATTAAAGCCACTGGCCACTATTGAGTGTTAAAGTCACTGGCCACTATTGAGTACTAGTTACTGGCCACTATTGAGTGCTAAAGTCACTGACCACTACTGGGTGTTGGAATATTATGGGTATGAAAAAAAGCTATGGGTCACTGATAGCGACTGCCCATGCAATGCTCAGTTTCATCGTCATCTGGACATAGGTCTACTTGCATTAGTTTTGTAAACTTTTTCCCAAAGGTGGTTAAATTCGTAACATGCATCTTAAACTCTGATATTTTATTCGAACTAACGCCGAGAAAGACAAACCAGGATGGCAACAATGTTTTCTCTTATTTAAAATGCACTCTGTGACCTGTTAAAGTGTCGGTCGCATATACAGTTGATGAGAATAAGTTACGTGACATATAATTAATATACTTATACTATATACTTATATATATATAATACACTTATATAAGTGTTCTCCTTTCTTTGTCTTCTGTGTTTGTTGTCAAATACCTGTAGATTATCAGAATGTAATCCGATAACGGCATGTATTATGTCATAGTTTACAGCTTAGCTGAGAGATCTGCGTCTTCCGTCCTAACACATCCGACGTCAACATGACTTCTGGGTCAATTGACACTCTAAGGGATGGGACAGTCAACTTCTCCCCCAAAACCTTCTTAGTCGTCTCCGTCGATGTGCATGGCTGATAGCAGTGAAGCTATTTGCTGCTCCCTTTCGGATCCGATAGCACTCTGACGATACTGCGTATTAATAAATGAAAATATGTGCATTGGAGTGACATTCAATTAATATCAACCTTTAGATAGGGGAGGGTATGATGTTCTTCTACGGTACTCATCATTTAGTCAGGTTGGGACTTCTGATTCTATGATATAAGCTCATGACTGTTTCAGAGTTTCTGCTGTATCCTAGGGTTTCTCTTCAACGCTGATTGGAATGGGGTAGGATGTTTAAACTTTCCACCCCTTTCGAAATCAGAACATGACTTTTAGTATAAAGGAATGTAGCCAAAACGTGAGTAACGCTACCCTAACGATTTCCTCAAAAATGTAATTAACTATCTCATGAAAAAAGAGGGAATTATCCCCGAAGCTATGCAAATGACCTTTTTATAGGTAAACCCTCCCATTTACTCATCAAGATGTATCTACGGCCCTGATGTATATATTGCGCGTTGAGAATTGAGAACCACTGCGTTAGAGTAACATACAATGGTTATACTAAGTGGTGATGACGATGATTTTAAAGTAATCCATTTAGATTCGAGCAGGAAGCTCTTGACAGTCCATAGCTTTTCTGGTAAAACACATGTACTCTTCAGTTGAGTAACCGAGGTGACACTTAAACTCGCATAAGGTTTGCTGTCTCATAGTCATGGTTGTGTTAAAGGGGTTTATGGTTACGTGTTTAGCCTTTTGGTTCTGTTGGGTCTCGGGATAAAACTAAGCTAAATAAGATGGGGTCTAGTGATTGTAAAGCAATATTCATTTTAGTTCCCTTTTTTGTTTCAATATAGGGGCCTATCTCTGTAAGAGTGAATTTTTAACGGGTTTTTTTTTTCATTTGAAAAGCTAAAATATAAAAATTAAATGCTGAAAATGATATGAGGAATACATTAACGAAAGTTCAACCGCGAATTTTACAGCTTGTTAACGAGTTATAATTTCAATCATCGCAGTTAGTATGCCGTAAGTTAGAATTATTGCGTTATACTGCCAGGTGAAGTTTGGAAACCTGTTTCGCCTGTCGGATTACAGTTGTACTGCAGTCGTTACTTAGTATTGATTGTCTTACGTGATGCTGAAAATCTATGTTCGACTGGACTGTAGATACATCTTCAGTAAAAGGGATGGGGTGTTTGCAAAAAAACAATGGTCATTCGCCCATTTTCATGCGCAACTCCTTCTTTTTGTGACATTTGTTGTGATCTGGAGGAGAGGGAATGGTTGGGGTTATTTAAGATGTGTCACATGTTACTGCAAGGCATCAATATATGTGCATATCAGCCTGATATTTAGTTATATCAGAGCTTTACAGCTATACAAAATAGTAGAGGTCGTGATTCTGATAATCCTGTCACGAGACCATCCGATCCAGCTCTGTGGCGGCACGCTACAGAGCGAGACAGTGGCGACCAAAATGCATGGTTAAAATTCCGCCGCAGACAATTGTACATCCGGACCTTCAGAAAACAATGGCAAACTTCTGAACGTATTTATATTGCCAAGAAAACAAATACAGTCCAAAAATGCTGGGTTGATGTCTACATTCTCAATAGGCTATGCTACCATTTTTTTAAATCGGCCCGACATATCCGTTGTTACTTTTTTAATTGTGGATTGCACTCCATCTTCTATTCTAATCTCTCTCGGTCAAGTTACAGCCACGCAATGTGTTAAGAGGATTGTGACTTAAGTGACACATTATTTAGTAAACAGAACCGACATCAACGAACAATGGGGAGACCGTCGAACTTACGGGGTGTGGGTTTTTTTGTGAACGTATTTCAGACGATATACTTTGGTTAAGTAAAATCTACCTCTTATACTGAGGTACCCTGCTGTCAACCGTGAATGGTCCAGTTTGGTTATATCAGCGCTTTACAATTATAAAAAATACAAAACTGAGTAATAATACAACTAGATAAAGCGTATCGAAATGGTCGGGTGTCAATGCATGAACTCACCCAGCTACACTTGAAACCACAAGACATAATTATATACACAGATGGCTCAGTTAGCAGAAACACAAATAAAAGCGGTTGGTGTTTTGTTGCCTACAGAAACGGCGTGAAGTTGATTGATAAATCTTCAAAATATTCTACTGTCACATCGAGCATGAGGATGGAGATAGAGGGAGTTACAGCAGCACCTAAAAGGTTGATAACTGATATACAACACACTCGGTAATACTCACAGCCTTTCAAAGCATGCTGCGCAAGATAGAAAAGTTCATGCTGAGAAAAGAATGGTGGGACTTGTTGAACAGCTCAATTGTCCAGAGTATTACATGGATATACTGCCCCGGTTATGCTGGTGTCAGAGGAAACGAGAGAGCCGACTTATTGGTAGGCGATAGACGGCATAATGCTGAGAAGAGATAAAGCAGACTTAATGAAGGAAGTAATAAATTCATTTCAAGATGAAGATGATGTCAATGAGGCTGATAACGTACACATACAGAGAATGTTAGAAATGAGAGTATCTAGAGGGAAGGAAAGGAAAAGTAAATCTTTTGGAAGGCCCCGAAGATCACACAATCAACACCTGAGCGGGACTCTGAATCTACATACACTGGGATGGATGCTGGAACGGAACGCGGAGCACTTATGGGAATTTCTCAGGTATTGTGAAACTACTTTCAAATCAAGAATCATCATAACCAATAAACCCGTAACCCTTCAGGGTCGTAGGGGTACCACATTGGATGCTGCAGCACACATAGTTCTCCAGCGAATTCTATCCTCAGCGATACGGATGAGTGTGGAAATGTCTTGTCCTGCTCATTCCTTGATGTTGTCTGTCCATGTCTTTATTTGCTCTCCTCTGCTTCTTTCCCCTTCGACAGTTCCCTGCAGTATTGTTTTTGACAAGGAATCATGTCTACATACATGTCCAAACCATGCTAGTTTTGCACGATGAAGAAGAAGATATGTTTTCGGTTAAAATGGGCGGCGGGCTACGTAAATAATAAAGCCATGTCCTTGTTTTCGGTGTAGGTAATTGTATGTAATTTTTGCTAGTTTTAAATCATAAAAAATATTGAAAGTCGCAGTTATGGTAATGATTCCGGAGGCAATTGTGTTCCGGTCCTTTCAGAAAGCAATGGCAAACTAATTATTGCATTTATATTGTCTAGAAAATCCTTACAATCAAAGAATAGTGGGTTGAGATTTACGTCATTAATTGGATATGCTACCAATTAGTATTGATATATATTATTTTTTCATTTACTAATGATAAAGCCGGTATCAGTGAGAATATAGCCCTAGAGGTAACTCTGTATATGCCTATCTCCCACACCCAATTCAGATACAATTCTCTTTCTCTATTCTTATTCTCTCAATTCTCTATTCTAGAAACAGTAACCACGAAAGTACTTATAAAGACCAACATATTTTATGCAAAATGGTCAATTGAGTAAGCGTGTAACACAATAAAATATACTTGAATTAGCAAATATATTTTTTGTAGGCAAAGCTACACCTTGTAACATCAATATTATATTTGCAAGATATAGGTACAAATAAACCAACTCTGAAGATGTAAACGTGAAGAATATTTTTTTTTAAATTATATAAAATCAACATTTTTTATGACGGATATTGATAGTCTTTCGTTTCAATGTATAAAGCCCATTTAGAGTAGCCAGATTGGGTTTTTTTTTTCCGAGCATACCTCATCAAGTTTCGATTTAATGTAACGAGAAACAGGTGCTGTTATTAAAATCAATAGCGACATTGAAAGTCGGCTCTCTGCTATCGTTTTATCTTAGTTTTATGATCAAACGAGAAGCTTAACAAATAACTTCGCTAGCTCGCCCACATCATTATTGATTGCATTAAGAAAATGTGCAGGGTTAAAGGTCACTTACTTGTTCATATTATTATATCCAGTTTGCTGCTTTTTTAATAGTTGCACCTGTAAATATGGTCCGTATAGGAGCTAACTTTAGAAGAGTAGGGAGGATATCGGTAGAAGTCAGCAGAGTCTGCATGTCAGTGTCCCCAACCTCAACCTTTTCCAAGTCACAAGCCCATTTCATGTTTATATATAAGCCTATATATATATATATATATATATATATATATATATATATATATATATATATATATATATATATATAATATATATATATATATATATCAGGTTCTTTCCCTTTCCTGAAAGCACCGACAAACTACGGGAAGTGAGTAGTGGTGCCTATATATTTGCAAAGGAAATGGTATGGAAAGACGTATATTAGAGGGCAGAGTTCCGGGAAGTAGAAGAAGAGGTAGACCTAGAAGGAGATGGACAGAAGACATCAAAGACTGTATGAAGATATCATTGGGAGGAGGCATGCAGATTGGCACAGGATAGAGTCGGGTTCAGAATATAAATTGGCAAAGACATCGTTCTGGAAAGAATGTCATGTGATGATTTATATAGGGCCCATACATATATATATATATATAATATATATATATATATATATATATATATATATATATATATATATATATATATATATATATATATATATATATAATAGGTCTAAGCATGTAGGATTACTAAAGAGCTCACTATTGCCTATTCTTCTTCTTCTTCAGCGTTCATTCTCAAACTTCGTGCTGGATCTCTCCTGTAGCAGTACTACTAGATCTCCAGCAGGATGCAGTCCAGAGAATGAAAATGCGTTGTGTCGCCGTTTTATTTGCGCCAATGGCCCGACACATCCGTCTTCGTCGGAACTATTGCCTATCAGAACAATCATTCTGTAACATTAAATGGCACACACTATAGTGAGGCTTTCCTCTTATGGATGTCTCACATCATTACACCAACACAATCACGTTTGCCTATTTGGTGCACCATTCAGGCAACACATCACTGTACATTACACTGGGGGGGGGGGGACAGATGAGCTCCAGTACTGACCATCGAACTATAGCTGATATCGTGTACGTATTGGGCTTGCTATCAATTGGTGGCACATAGCCCTACGGTGTGATGAAAAGCAATTCAGGTCGTCACCCCCACCCTTGGATTCTAAAACTACTACCCTACGTAAATAAAAGAGTATGAAGATTATAGGTAGAAGGTTATAAGTAGAAGGTTGTAAGTAGAAGGTTGTAGGTAGAATGTTATAAGTAGAAGGTTATAGGTAGAAGGTTATAGGTAGAAGGTTATAAGTAGAATGTTATAAGTAGAAGGTTATAAGTAGAAGGTTATAAGTAGAAGGTTGTAAGTAGAAGGTTGTAGGTAGAATGTTATAAGTAGAAGGTTATAAGTAGAATGTTATAAGTAGAAGGTTATAAGTAGAAGGTTATAAGTAGAAGGTTATAAGTAGAAGGTTATAAGTAGAAGGTTATAAGTAGAAGGTTATAAGTAGAAGGTTATAAGTAGAAGGTTATAAGTAGAAGGTTATAAGTAGAATGTTATAAGTAGAAGGTTATAGGTAGAAGGTTATAAGTAGAATGTTATAAGTAGAAGGTTGTAAGTAGAAGGTTGTAGGTAGAATGTTATAAGTAGAAGGTTATAAGTAGAAGGTTATAAGTAGAAGGTTATAAGTAGAAGGTTATAAGTAGAAGGTTATAAGTAGAAGGTTATAGGTAGAAGGTTATAGGTAGAAGGTTATAGGTAGAAGGTTATAGGCAGAAGGTTATAAGTAGAAGGTTATAAGTAGAAGGTTATAAGTAGAAGGTTATAAGTAGAAGGTTATAAGTAGAAGGTTATAAGTAGAAGGTTATAGGTAGAAGGTTATAGGTAGAAGGTTATAGGTAGAAGGTTATAAGTAGAAGGTTATAAGTAGAAGGTTATAAGTAGAAGGTTATAAGTAGAGTATGGCACACTTTCCCCCGTTCCCCACGGTGAAGGTTATAAGTAGAGTATGGCACACCCCTTCCCCCCCCCATTTCCCACGGTGAGCGATTTGATTTTTGTGGGAGAAAAAGAGATTTGTCAACTTAATCCAATATTGAAACATTAATCTTAATTAAAATAAAAAAGTAAATCATAAATTCAGTCTTCATATCAACATTATGGCATCTATGCCAGACGTGGACACTAACTAAAGAACAAGAGAGAAAGCATGCTATATGTGAAATATGATGTCTAAGAAAAGTAGCAAACAGATACAGTGATACAAGAAGAGATCACGTGAGGAATGAAGAGATTACAAGAACTATTGGAACAACATTTGTGGTCAAACTCGTACTGAACAACAGAGATTGCGATCAATTAATAAGAATGAACCCACTTTCCCCAGCAGTATACGCATGTGGTTGCGTCTGTGGGTCTCACCAATGGCCCACTAGACATACCACCCATGCAACAGAAAACCTTAGTGGGTGACATGTCGTTATATTGAGGTTATCTTCTTAGAGAAGCTTCATGGCACGACATCTATACAATTATGTTTTTATTTTTTATTTTTATTTTTTATTTTTTATTTTATTTTGTTGTTGAAATGTGTTTCATGTTTACCTGATTATATATGTATGCACCCTCTGTGGTTGGGAGCCAGAGATGTGCTGTGCAGCACTGGGGAGGAGGAAACTGACAGCACTGTTTTTTACTATGGCTGAAACTCATCATAGGGGCACAGTGACTCAGGACGTGACAACCCTTTTGACTTGAACATTTGGGTGCATGCCTGGAGCAATAGAGAAGTTCGGCATAACCAGTAGTCAATTGGTGGCGGGGAATGAACACAGTGAACCCTACCTTGGTAACAGTGGCTAGGAGCAGTGCATAGGTTGATACCTATCTTCCTGGAGGTATGATAGTTTATCTGTCCCGGGGTGGGCCGAAAATTCACAGACTTCCCAGCAATATAATGTCATTTAATGGCATTAGGTCAAAGAGCATGAGCCCATGGACTGCTGGATCAGCAACCAACCAACCAACCAACCCCAGCAGTAAGAACATTCAACATAAGAAGGGAAACACGAAGAGGCATAGGAAGACAAAGAAAAGGGTGAATTAATTACCGAAAAATATTAACGACGTCCTACCGCGCAACATTATTGCATATCAAGCGACAAAACGTGTCATGTCACAAAAACCGAGCGCCATTTAATCTTTCGATGCCTAACACCAAGAGTTGAGAAAAAACGAAATAAATAATTTCAGTTTCCTATGCTTATATTGGACATATGCCTATAGAATATATACATATATAGTGTAACAAACATATTTTATATATAAAATGTAAAGCAGAATGCAGCACCAAGAAGAGCTCTCGAAAATGCAAAATGATGAGTCAATTAAAATTGTATTCAACATAAAATAACGATGACATGGCTTTGTGGTGAGACTGTCTGTAAATCTATTGTATTTGCGTAACCTATGTTGTGAGGCGTCGCTAGATTGAATGGCGATCGGTTTTCGGGCTATTGCACGTTTGGTCTCTTGATATGCAATGGTGAGATAAACAATAAAAACCAAAATTCAACCAACATTTGTAAGAAAAACTGCTGTAGCCGTTCCCATCTTCATTCTTACTTCCAGCAGCAAGCATGAAACACATTGATCTCCCTAACTAATCTTGAGGTGAGACAAAATACACTTTGTACCGGTATCTTTATTTTGTAATATAGTATAGGCCTATAATTATTTTATTTTTTTAAAACACTGTAAGAACAAGAGCTGGACTCACAAGCTGGTATCCATCAATATAGGCCTATGTAGTAAGATAAGGTTATGCCCCCTCCCTACTTTTCATGATGTATTTATGGCGATATTTACGAAACTACGGTGACAGATCTATATATTACCGATAGGCAATACTACGAACTGAATGGTCTGATGGGCCAGCAATACTGAAAGCAGAAGTAGAAAACGCAATGAAATCAATAAAATGTGAAAAAGCGGCAAGCTCCAACAACATTACAGCAGACATAGTAAAAACTCTGAATGAATTTAGTGGGAAAACTATCACGGAACTTTGCAATGACATATAAGAAACAGGCCAGATACCTAAAGACCTGACATCATCAATATTCATACCACTACCTAATAAGCCCAGGGTTTTGGACTGTACAGAATATCGAACAATAAGTTTAATAAGTCATATAACTAAAATACTACTCAAGATAATACATGGCAGAATTAAAAACAAGATAGACACTGAAGTCAGTGAAGAACAAATTCGGTTTTATGGAAAACACAGGAACCAGAGAGGCTAGTTAGTCGTCAGATCATCATCACTGCATACTGGACACGTCCATAATTGCTCCGATCTCTCCTTGAGTGTATCCGCCATTACACTTCTGCTGACAGTGCCGGTCCTCTGCTCGTTGACCATCATTTTTCTGCGTCCTCCAAAATGTTCACTTCTATTAACACCGCATTTCAAACCCTGATCTTTAATCCTGGACATTGAAAAGGAATCATCATTCATACTAGTCTCACTCTCGCGTGCTATATTGCTTATGGAGTTCAAAACGTCAACTCGATCCATTGCCCCATCGTTCTGTGTCACAATCGCGCATAACGCCAGTTGATCTGCTCTTTCATTGCCTCGAACACCCACCTGTTCCGGCACGAAAATAAATGTAGTTACTTTCAAACTCGCCTTTCTCAAGGCCTCAATCCACTGTTCGCGAACGAGACCCACTTGTACTTTCCTAATTATACTCATAGAGTCGCTCAAGATGCATACCCGTGTTACATTCTGTGTGCCTACCAACTCAAATTTCCTTGTCACCGCCATAATCTATATCATAGTCATAATCTATAATCAGAGAAGTTATACTTAGTATCCGACTGTTGATAGATTCATACATAGAAGTCCCCAAAAAGTATATCTCGTATATTGCTTCACAGACTACAGGAAGGCCTTTGACAGAGTTCAACATGAAAAAGTAATCAAATGTCTTAAATAAATATACATATATGGAAAAGACATCAGACTGATTAGAAATATATATTGGGAACAACCTGCATCAATAAGGTGTGAAAGCAGCTGCTCACCATACATATAAATAAGAAGAGGGGTAACACAAGGATGTATTTTTCAACCAACCTATTTAATATCAACACCGAGAATATCTTTAAACATATAGAAGGAATGTTTGCACTCAGGATCAATAAGAAAATAATAAACAGCCTGAGATATGCAGATGACACAGTTCTTTTAGCAGAAAGTTAACATGAACTACAAAGTCTAATATATCAAGTCGACAAACCAAGTAATGAATATGAACTGGATATAAATATATTTTACAAAAACCACGATAATCAGCAAAGTCACGAAGAACAGGTGCTAAACGTAAACATGCATGGAGAGAAACTACAACAAGTAGAACACTATCAATATCTTGGACACATAATCACAAATGACGGTAGACGTGAAACACAAGTTATAAGGAAGATAGGAATGGCTAAAATTACTTGGTTCTTTCCTAGTAGACGCCAATACACTGTTCAGATTTTTAATCCCGCCTTTTTTTTTTAGAAAGTCAGCTCATAACACTTCGCGGGTATTTGTTGTTGCATGCAATAACATATGACTGCTGTTAACTCAAACATGACGGTTTGAGTCTTCCCAGAAATAAGCAGGAATAGGTTGTGCTTTTACAAAGCAGAAAAAGTACTACCTGTTGATAATATATGTATACATTTCTTCTGCGTGATACACACTGGGAATGGGGGAGGGGAGCTCTCAGCGTGTAGCGCGCAGAAATAATGAGCAAATGATTGCCGTTTTACTATCTTCTCTGTACCTCTCTTTTGGCAAGGCGCGTCCTTTTCAAACAATGGACAACAAAGTCCAATTAGGTTATATCATGACGCACTATCATAAAATATTAGTGGTAACAAAGACCCCAAGTTGATTCTTAGTAAATCTGCGCGCTACGATAGGTAGGTAATGAGTTAACATCTCTTTCGGAGAGGCAGGCCAACAAAGTCCAATTAGGCTATATAAGGACGCAGTACCATAAAATATTAGGGGTAACAAAGGCCCCAAGTTGATTAATTTCAGCTGCGCGTTAAGGAAGCTAAATAAAAATAATGGCGCTGTACACCTTTCACGAATGTTGGATAGCGTGAAATGGAGAAACAATACACACCGTGTCAAATCTCTATAGCACGTTAAAAGTTATCATGCAGAATTTATGTCGACGTCAAGGACAACCAACAACTACAGACACCACATTTCTCGCTCCTCTTGTTATTATGCAAGATTACTTGTCTTAATAAAATGTTACATTATTTCTGATTGTGTCCCTTGGATAAAATGTTTTTATGTTTTTATGTACCTTGATATCATAGTTACACGTTAACTTAGTAAAGTTTGTTCCGTTTAATATATGTTGGTCTCTTCTAGGACTGTGACATGAGGAAAAAATTAACATCTAAACAAATTCCAAGCAAGTTAAAAATTAGAATTATAAAATGCTATATCTATTCTATATTAATGTATGGCTCAGAAACATAGACACTAAACACACAATTAGAAAGACAGAATTGATGCCTTTAAGATGTTGATATATAGAAGAATAGGGCGAACATCATAGAAAGAGAAGAGCACAAACAAATAGGTTCCTGCCGAAGACGGATGTGTCGGGCCATTGGCGCAAATAAAACGGCGACACAACGCATTTCCATTCTCTGGACTACATCCTGCTGGAAATCTAGAATGGATCATGGTCCTGCTACTAGAGAAATCCAGCAGGAGTTTGAGAATGAACGCTGAAGAAGAAATAGGTTCAAAAACACTTAATATTAAGAAAGAATTATTACTGGAAATAGAGATCAGGAAAATAACATATGTTGGACACATTAAAAGACATGCCACCTTGTTGAGGGCTTACTTGAGGGTAAAGTCGAAGGGAAGCGAGCACGGGATAGGCAGCGATACAAGTGGGACAGTAACATCACAAGATGGACAAGTTACAGTCTAACAGAGTGCACCATCACAACAAGAAACGGGGGATGTTGAAGGTCTGTTGCAGCCAACCTTCGTTGCAGAGACGGCACTTAATGAGGATGATGAATGTACTGCTCTTTGTTGACAACAATATTCTTACCAATAGCCAAAAGAAAGATTTACAAACACACGAATCCTTAGATAAGGGGAAATTCGGAGGTTCAACCCCCTCCCTAAACAATCATAACAGTACTAAGAAACAGTGTAAAAGCGGGTATCCTCCTCCCCCCACTGTACTCGTTTCCCAAAAAAATCACAACAAATTGCACAAAAATGAGGGGAAAACAAGAAAAGCACTATCTTTTTTAGGACCCCACCTCCCCTTTGTCCGAAGACGTATCTATGGAGCAATCTCATATAAACACACATGACAATTGTTTACCAATACCTCAAGATTAGTATTGTTAAAATTGAAAGTCATAACAGTAATTGGAACTTTAATTTGCTTGTGTTCATTGGTGACATATCGGAGTCCGTTCTCTGGACTACATGGGCCTACTGCTAGCGACCTAGATATTATGATTACATTCGGACGCTACATATTGCCAACCATATTACCAATTGCGATGGTGGATGTGAAAATCAATTTAAGACTCCCCTCTTCCTTCCCTATAGCAAAATCTTATCTACGGTCCTGATCGTCACTTTTGACTCATTTTATTTACTTCACTGCATGATTCACACTTCTGATGTACGTATGACAGGCCAGTCATGAAAAGAAGCGAGAAACTGTTAGTCAATTTTTCAGAATGGCAGACTCATGCTGTGTCTAATATTCCTTTAGTTTCCTTATGTATTTGGATCAAGATTAAGGCTACAAATATCGCTAGAGAACTAGCTGTTTTTGACTAGGAATTCGAGGGTAGATGTTAATGTTTCTGGAGAATTTTTAAGTTATTCCCAATTTTCATGTTTGATCCTGAATTTCCAGTTCTATGGTCCAGTTTCTGATGAGCAGCTGCTGGTGCGGCACTTGATGATGATATGTAATGTTACAAAAACACAAAAGGGGGTTGTGCTTGGAGTGCCATCAGTTCACGAGTGCTGCACTTGATGGTGATATGTAATGTTAATTTTAAAACATGTTGTTCCTGGAGTAAATTCTTTAGTGATTTAGACTATCTGGGTGAAAGTTAAGATGTTATGGTTATACATTTTGATCCAGAAATTCATTATTGGCAAAATTAGGTTTTGGTGTTTTATAAGATGAGCAGAGGAACCAACTTCTAATCACTGGATACATGCTATTTTTGTTTTTGTTGTTTACATTTTTTGTTAGACTAACATATGGTACATAGTTTTACTGCAGTCTCGCGTTCATTAAAAAGTTAATATTATACTGCTGTTTACTGTCACGTACAGTCTCTTTGACAGCAGGCGTCTTCGCTCGTCTTCTAAAGTTTAAGTTACTTTAAATTATTGAGATAACTTATTGAGTTTTTACGTTGACAGTAAAATCAACGCTAGAAGTTTGCGCGATATATGACTTGTTTCAATGCAGTTCTTTAGTTTATTAGCTACCGATGTCTGTTAAAATCACAAATTTAGACTGCAGTTCGGTTCTTGTTCAACGTTACTGAGGCCTACTTACGCGACGCCTACCTACAGCACAGACTAGACTAAAAGTACTGAGTACTGTACTTGAACTTCAAGTTGAAATGATTGTGCATAACCCGGTTAGGATTACTACATTATAGGCCCTATACGTTAGCGTTCATCTTAGTGAATACAACATTGTCGACAATTGTCAATAATATTAATTAAAATATATAATAAATCTGTAGAATTATGGCAAATTATACTTGTAAAAGTATTCGCTACTTGTGCCATAGTCATAGAGTTCTAATCAGTTCTCGTCCATTTGTTATAGCACATTTAAACTTCATTTCCCGAGTTGGAGTCATACACTACGGTGAAAACCAAAAGTATATATCTCTCAGAATGGCCTCAAATACCACATCACAGGCACAGTCATGGCAAATTAAAGAATATGGAGGCAGTGATAAGCTGATTTTAAATCCATCAACGCATATTATTAAAAGTCCAAATGAACTGCTGATAAAAATTCATGCTGCCAGCATAAATCCAATTGATGTTAGAATGTTGGGTAATGAATATTTGTTCTGAAATACTATTACAGTGTAATATTTAAAAATGTGGTAAATCTAACATGTATAACCATTTGTGTCATATGTTTGAAAAGCCTGTATGATGCAGAGCCCAAAAGGGGAATAAAGAGTAGCAACACTGTTTACCTTCAATGCTTGTCATAAAATGCTACTAAAGAGGTAATCGGGGGAAGTTGGTGGTCCCGTACCATATTGGTAAAAGTGACATAGAAGTCATGCTGCAGTCGGACAGAAAGGTGCAGATATCACATCTAAGCTGTACACCATAATACAACTCACATTCTCCATTCTCCGAACTACATCCTGCTGATCTGCAGGAATTTGAGAATGAATGCAGAAAAAGAAATTTGTTTGTGATTGCTCTTGATTGAACATTTCTCATGCAATTTAAGCCATAGATCATGAATACATTTTGCCTCCATTTTATGTGTACCATATGATTTAGTACATTCAATTTTGGCATGACTTTGATTTGGGTAGGTTTCCTTAGCCAGTGAAAACCTTTCATTCTGTTGACTTGCATAATTAGTATCATCTCTATGCCATGATGGTTTATCACCTGCTGTGTTCTTGAGCTGGACAACCCAAATCTTTCCTTAGTATGTTTCTAGATTTTGAAATGGTATAGTCATTGGTGTTGGTCATGAGTTAATTACATCTATTTCACATGAGGTAACATGAGCTGCTAGTGAACTAGTCTAAAGTTCCAAGACTGCCTCAACATATTTGTATGCACTCTTATATTAAGCCAACTGTGCCCTGTGTGCAGAACCTTTTATTTTCTGGGGACATTGTTTTGGTACTGGAAGTGCTAGAAAATAGAATTGGATTTTGGTTCTCCCAGTCTTTGATGACGTTCTGTTCAATTACTGTGTGAACAACTCTTCTAGGTCTGAGTTTCTATGCTCACTTATCTGCTGATTTGGGCAAGTGGGTTACTGGTACCTGTCACATTTGCTCCTCATCTCATTGTGCAATTGAAAAATTCTGACTAGAAATGTTTTCTTGAAGGACTTAATGACACTCTTTTGTGATAAAATCAGGGATATGACAGGGTTGTCTCTTGTCACCATTTCTCTTTTTATTTTCTAGCTATAGATTGGATTATTAAATCAGCAATAGCGGATAACAGATTTAAAATCAAATGGGCCCTGATGAAACAACTAGAAGACTTAGATTTTATGATCTTGCATTGCAGTTCCACAGCAACACTCAGATGAAAAAAAGATGAATATTTTAAATGACGTCACAGCAAATAGGCTTGAATATACACAGAGAGAAAAAAACCAAATATTATGAGAATAAATGAAGATAATGTAAGCCAGATTACACTAGATGAAATAGCCCTACAGGATGTAGATTCATGCACATATCTTGACAGTAACATTGATAGAGAGGGAGAAACAGACAAACATAGGAATACAGAAAGCAAAGGGAAACTTTGTTGCATTAGGAAATATATGGAAATCAAATACAATTGCTATGAATATTAAACTCAAATGTTAAAGCAATGCTGTTGTATGGCTAAATAATTGAGAAATATGAGGACTGCAGCTCAAAAGGGATCAAAATATGCAGAGGATTGACTTCACTGTACTTGGTTTCCCATATGTACTCCATTACTCTCAACAAAGCGGCACGCTGCCTGCCGATTGTACCATTCATAATGCATAACTCCGTAGCTTCAAGTGATAGTCCACAGGGATCTCCAAAAAATATACCTTTTTAAAGCAACAGTTTAACCACTACACTATGCTAGGTAGATACCCTGGGGGTGGGGGGACTGTACAAGTATGGTAAGTTAATCCACTCAATCCCAATCCTCTTGAATTCACCTGTTATTGATTCATTTTCAATCTACCTGTTTACGCCTGATTTGCACACATTGTGTTTATTCACAGTTTCCATGTGAACAAACATAAATGCTATATTTAGCCCTCACATGTGTACTGTAATGACTGCTTCCAGTGTTTTTTCTAATCGTTGCTAACGTTTCATATACGAGTTGTGAATTTTTTAATATAGCCTTCAATTTTCTTCAAAATAGATGTGCTTATGATTCAGATCATGGATAGGCAATTGTTTTAATGGAATTTTAGAAAACAAGAATGAATCAGCAGTTAATTGGAAATTAGTTCAGTATTTAGGAGTTGAAAGTGAAAGCGACAATTTGTAATGTAGGCCTAATTGATGACCTAGTAATGATTGAGCCCCCCTTTACCATCATCAGATCCTAGACCCAGTAATGATTGAGAATAGTCAACATAGTTGATCTTTGTCAATATTGATCAATTTCATGAGAAATCAGGTCCTGCAAGAAGATGATTCAAATTACTTTGCTTTTGATTTGGCCTATCTTTCACTATTTTATACAAGTTGATATTTGAGGTACAAATTGAGCAGCAGAACAAACCAACAATATGTAGGCTGGCATCAAAATTTTCAGAAAAACGAGATTCTACTTAGAAACCTGTTTCACCAGATAATATATTATCAAGGGCTTACTTTATGTAAACTATGCCTATATGTTTGCAGTTTAACAGTCACAGAATGATGAACTGTGATGTGACTAGTGAAATGTCATGTCCAGAAATATATTTGAAAGTTTAAACAAATATTTTCATCTCTATGATAACTCCAAATTCATGTCACAATGAGTAGATGTCATTTTTAAATTTAGATCTCTGTTTGATCAAGTCCAGAGAGCTAATGATGCATGAAAAAGATATCTGTTTGACCAAGTCCAGAGAGTTAATGATGCATTAACAAGATATTAACATTGATGAAGTTATGATATGAGCTGATTACAGGCAGACTCCAATTTAAACACTAGACCTGTATGAAAAACAAATCCTGGCAAATAAAAAATTGTGTGTTCCTCAGATCTTCATTCTAGATCTCTATAAATTTTAGGTGTATGCTGGATAATCAGACAAACAGATCCCACAGAAGACGGATGTGTCGGGCCATTGGCGCAAATAAAACGGCGACACAGCGCATTTCCATTCTCTGGAGTACATCCTGCTGGAAATCTAATAGGATCATGGTCCTGCTACAATAGAGATCCAGTGGGAGGATGAGAATGAACGCTGAAGAAGAAGACAAACAGATCAAAGATGGAATATCATGTTGTCAGACAAACAGATAAAAGATGGAATATCATGTTGTCAGATAAAAGATGGAATACCATGTTGTCAGACAAACAGATCAAAGATGGAATATCATGTTGTCAGACAAACAGATCAAAGATGGAATACCATGTTGTCAGACAAACAGATCAAAGATGGAATATCATGTTGTCAGACAAACAGATCAAAGATGGAATATCATGTTGTCAGACAAACAGATCAAAGATGGAATATCATGTTGTCAGACAAACAGATCAGAGATGGAATATCATGTTGTCAGACAAACAGATCAAAGATGGAATATCATGTTGTCAGACAAACAGATCAAAGATGGAATATCATGTCGTCAGACAAACAGATCAAAGATGGAATATCATGTTGTCAGACAAACAGATCAAAGATGGAATATCATGTTGTCAGACAAACAGATCAAAAATGGAATATCATGTTGTCAGACAAACAGATCAAAGATGGAATATCATGTTGTCATGCTGTGTAATGGAGACTACTTTGCAACTTTTCATTTGAACATTTATCAGCAAACATTTTGACACCATTAAATCAGCCGACATGAAACTGATGCTAATTTTTTCCTCTTATTTTTACATGAGAAGTAAGCCTGTCTTACATAACATTCACACAGATATGCTCACAGATCAGAACCTCTTCCATTTATTTGTAAATGAGACTATATCATAAAAATTGATTGCAAATTGTATTTTTAAAATCAATTTTCTTGCACAATCACTTCTGATTTTTGCAGAGTTGTTCCCCTTGCCCTGGGAATACATCCCCGAGTTTTTCCAGATTGGCAGGGGATGAAAGGGTTAAAACTGGAAACAAATATAAAAAATCTATCTCCTTTTGATTTTGTGCTTCCATTCTGTGTTTGTTGTCCTTATCTTGATAATCAATAATAAGTGAGACTGCTGCAAAACTGTACAAAAATAATATGTAAAACACAAGTTTCATGAACGTTAAGGTATTGTACCAATATTTTATAGTCTGTGCATACATTGTAATGCTTATCAAACTTGTGTTCTACTTAAGTACTACCTGATAAAGAACTTTTGATCGAAACACCGATTCTGTATATTGTATGGCTCAGAAGCATGGAGTACAGTAAAAGGGGCAACCAGGAAACTACAACCATTCATAAATTGATGCCTGTGTAAAATAGAAGGATTTAAATGGTACAATAAGACTACTCATCCAAAATTCTAGAGACTCCAGTGGAAGAATAACTTTTAAAAAAAACCGTTGCTGGAGATTAATAAGTCATACATTAAGGAGACCATCAGAAAGCATTGTAAGAGAGGCATTGTTCTGGAATCTATAGGAAAAGAGGAAGACCAAGAAATCCCTGGAGGAAATAATTCGATACAACAGCTTGGTAGAACATGGAAAGAGCTGGAAGCAATAGTTTAAGATAGGACTACATAGAAAAGATTTGCTGATGACCTATACTCCACATGGAGCTAAAAGGTGTATAGATAGTTAGAACTTCATCTTACTCTTTAGCTTTCCTATTTTATTGTCTCCAAGTGTACCGCCTGCACTAAGAACCACTCTCTATTGTTGCACCACCTACATTATAGCCATTCTCAGTTGTACTCAGTAAATAAAACCCAGATCCTGTTTCATATTGAGGACTTTGTCACTGATTTAATTCTCAAGGCCACACAAGAACAATGTACCCAGTACATTCATTTAGAAAGTTTCTCTTATTTATGTCTGAGATGTATTGGGGAATGCAGCTTTAGACCAATATTTTTCATTGACCAATGGAATATTTATGGGGGATGTTGTCAGCATCATGCATCAGCCTGTACTTTCTCAGAATATGTTACCCATTTCCTTAGACTTGATCGATTTAGTAGCCGTTTGTGATTGTAAAATATTTCCATTTGAACTGGGAATGCAAACTTGAATCACCTGACTAGGGAGCCAATGTACTAAGAGTCAGTTCTAGACCACTGAGCTACTATGACCTCTATGCATTCATTGGTATCTCATATTTATGATGATGATGATGGTAGAACTCCTAGAGATCATACATTTTCTCAGGTGACTTACTCAATGTGGCTTTCCTTGTAATGTATATATCCTTGTAATCAGGAAAGTCTTCTCCTCTGGAAAGAACTTTGTCATAATTTTCTTGAAATCTTGAAGTGTATAGTAGTTAAAAATAGCTCTCTCCCAGCATTCAGTAATGGAACTTCAATATACAAAAATACAAAAAGTAATACTTTAATACTGCAAAGAATCAGGTAACCAAATGTACACCTAATCTCCTTAGTTGCCTTTAACATACATGGCAGGTGACAGTATTATTATTATGTTTCTAGTCCCTTGAAGCATGGATACTCCAACAAATATGTTGGTCTTCTTTTGCAATCAGATTTTTAGAAAATAGTTTGGTGGCATTTTTTTGGTTTCTTTTGGTCATGGCGTCATATCTAATTTCTATGTGCAGGTGGCTATGGGAGAAACCTTATTAATGTAGTGAGGAAAAGGAAGGGTGTGGTGACATCAGGTTCAACAGAGTTTCCACTGACTTTAGGGAGGGACTTTTCTGGAACAGTAGTAGATACTGGTAAAGCAGTCAGCAAATTTCACCCTGGAGATGAGGTAAATTAACTACCATACTTTAATAACATGAACGTTTTAGATATTAGAGATGTTTGTTTGTTTGTTTGTTTTTCGTTCGCTCCATTGTAACCATCACGGATATCCGTGCGATTTCCGCCGGGAGCGTGATTACGTTGTGCCACTGTTATGCGCCTTGTAGGCCTAGCACATCCGATTTCGGCATGCCTTGACAATTCGGGTGGGCTACCCTTAGCCTGTGACAGCCTCTATATCTGTCTCCAGGCACGCGAGATATTAGATATAATAATTATTGTCTTCACACACTGGACATGTCTATAGATGCTCAGATCTCCATTCCAGTTAACATCACAGGGCATGGCGGCTGATGGTTCTGTGTTGGTTAAGTGTCCTTTTTTGTGAGGTTTTCTCTTTGGGATATGCCTACTCTCACTCCCATTTCATGCATTCTCAATATTTATTCATGCTTATTGACCTCAAAATCTTCATATTGTGCACTCTCATAGAGCATTGAGTATGTCTGCTCTGTCCATATGTTGATGATCTATATGGTAGCAGAACCAGCCAAGTTGCCGGCTCACTTGTTTCCCTCTACACTCGAATGCTCAGAAACAAAGATGAAAGTGGTTGTGCCATGAGGCTCAATTCTTAGTCTTCAATGACTTTGTCATCTCAAGCGCACATAACCTGTTTTTACTTTCTGAATCATACTCATTGGTCACTCAGTGTGCGTGCATGATAATAGGATTGTAATTTCAACCAGTTTAGTGCCTGCATTATGGTAAACACCTCCATTACTAAGCTACTTGTTGAACTATTCTTCCATGTGATCTGGCGGAAAAGACCCATGAACACTGTTGGTAGATGACAGATCCACCCATGTAAATCACAACATCTGTGTCATCAACATGTTCACAGATGAGTGCCTTGATTTCAGTGTCCACGCTCACATGATTATGCTCTCTGCATTCTCTCTCTTTACCTAGGAATAGGTATCCATTTCTCACCTGGAATAATACCTTCTGGTGCTAAAAAATCTGTCTTAACAGTATCATCAGTGCGCCCATGCACAATTTGCTTCTCTTGTTTCCCTTAACACGAGGAAGTGCTACGTGTTTCTTATGTCTTAGGAGCATGATGTTCTACATGTTGTGGAAATGCATGTGTGAAGAAAACTGGAGATTTTAGTCTCTATGTTGCACCGACCCGAAAAGAGATAAGGATAGCAACACTGTGACCTGGGGGAAGGTGTCCATAAATGACATCAACAATTTTCACCAATCCATTATCCCTGCCCCCCCCCCTCCAATCAAGGACCACACCGGCTTATTTATTTATTTTTTTAAATTATCAATATAAAAAAAAAATTTAGCAGAAAAAGTAAACTGTACAAAAAATGTTTGTTTCCCATTTTTAGAAAATATTTCACATTCTAACAATTTAATTGGTACATAAAAATAGTATTGTTGACATCAACTTTTATCAAGCCCCTCTCCAACCTCCCTTGTCAACAACTGTCAAACCTTTTCCTCTCCCATAATTTGTTTTTATGGACAACCTTCGGGTCATATATGCTCTAAGAGGTGACAAAGGAGGTTTAAGGGTACCGTTGACTGTCCCATCTCATAGGTGGGACAAATGTGACGCAAGAGTTATGCTGAAGTCAGATGTGTGAGGTTGAAAGATGTAGATATTACAGACAAGCTGTATACTGTGACACAGTACATTTCGTTCCCCAGACGACATCTTATCTTATTATAATTACCAACTACCGTTATATTTCAGAATATAAGCTGAGAATTTTTATATTTATTTCCAATTGATATAGGGTGTTCACCTTGAACATCTTATCTTTACCACATTTCAGGGCCCTGTCCCTTCCATATTCCATCGCTACATAGACGATAGAATTGGGGTTACTGATATTTCTCTTGATAACCTCAACCTTTTCATTGACTTTGTGAGTGGTTTCCATCCAGCTATTAAATTTACCTCTCTTATTTCCTCCACCTCTGTGAACTTCCTTGACATTTGTGTTTCCATAGGATCCACATCCCTTACCACTTCTGTACATTATAAGGCTACGGCCTCTCCATATGCAGTTGTTAAGCATTATCTTTATGTGAATGAACGTTTATATTTATATCAATATATGTATATGTTTCTATGTGTGCGAATGTTCATGTTATTGTAGTTATTTATGTGAGAAAGTGTTTATGTGGATGCGTGTTCATATTATATATATATATATATATATATATATATATATATATATATATATATATATATATATATATATATATATATATGTATTTATGTGACCGCTTGTTTATGTTAATGCACGTATCTCCATTCTGTGTCAATATGTATGCCTATTTGGTATGAGCCCTTTCCTATGTGTGGATACATTTACATGCCTGTGCATTTTGTGTGGGTATCCTTCACACATCTGTCTATTTTGTTATATATTTATTTCTTAACTCTTGTTGTGTGTATACATTTCTATGTATGTTTAGGTGTGGTTGTATATATATTTTTATGTCTATATTTGGTTTCACATTCATTCCATGCGTTTTAAAATGATGATTCTTCTTGTATCCTTCCTTCCCCAAACTCACTCACCCCACCACCACACAGCCTCATCATTACTCATCAATCATTATCATATGCCATTCTGGTTGGCGTAGGCGACCATGGCTCTCTGTCCACAGTATTGTTATCAGAATCGTTGTTGTTTCCATGCCTTGCTAGGTTGTCAAACTAATATTTTCTCACGTTGTCCCCATCTGTCTCTGTTCCCTTCAGTCTTGCCTGTTGTGACTATGTTCTTAAAACCTGCCTGTCTGATAAAGTGACAAAAGGGGTCTTTTTCTTATATTATTCTTGCATTCATTATAAACACCCCAACCACATCTTTATTGCCTCTAATTTCCCACTTTCTAGTTTGTTTATAATGAATGCACGCATTTTCTCTTTTACTAGATGTGTTTCCAATCCTGCGTCATGGAGAAGTGGTTTTATGTTTTGGAGACGTGGCTTTAGACAGGCTAAGTCATCTATTCTGTTTATTATTGTGGTGAATACTGTTGTTTGTCTCTTGAAAAAGGTTCCATTGAGCCGATACATGGAGAATTGTCCTGTTTAGTTTTATTGTGTGTTTTTTATATATACTTTTTTATATATTTTTATTCATAGGCAAGGTAAGTGTTTTCAGTAAACCTGTTTAACTCATTTTTCTTTACTATTTGATTATTTGCAACCCCGTTGGCCACTTGTGGTCAGGACGTCCGAGGTCCAGCACATCCGTTTTCGTCATTCCTTTATTTCGGGTTTGGTCCCTAACAAAAACCGCTGTGAAATGTGTCTTCTCATGTCCATTTGTCTATACAAAAATTGTCTTCACACTTTTTCATTCCACCATGTGATTTTAATGCAATCTAAAAGTCAAGCTAAAAGTTGACCTAGCTCATTCATTGATTTAAATTTGCTGTAATGGTTGATACTAATCTTTGTTACTGCTACCACACTGAATGATGAATGAATCTGATATCTGTGAATGCTCTGGTACCTGGTGATCAAGAGATATAACTCTGGTTTTGGGGAAATAACCCAATACTGAAAATTTTTACTGGTACATTATGTCTGGTGGTTTCGGGTTTTGTGAAGCTGGCAACCCCTCTGGGGAAAGGTCGCACTGTGATATTCTGATTGTCATATTTTATGTGAGTACAGATAGGGTGTAAATGGAAAAAAATAACCTTGCATTATCTGTTGCAACAATTGTATTATTTTCCTTTTAGCAATATTTCACTTGTCCCCTATTTCTTATAATAACAGGATTCCACAGTATTATTACTGGTATTATACACATCTTTTGTCAATGGCAGGAGAGTGTATTTGCGCCCCCCCCCCCCCCGAGTCCCTTTGCTAGGTCGCCTGTAATCAATAAAAGAACTAAATTTTGGTTAGCAGGTTATTTGAAATCTGGCAAGTTATTCATTTGACTTTCTTTTTCTGCAAGTTTTAGTGGCAACATGGTGACAATTTCAGTGAAATATCGAAATTTTTGCAATCTGTCAACATCTTCAAAACGGGCATCACCATGACAGTGAAATGGGTTTTATAGACTTTTGTTTTATCATATTGTCATTAAAATCATTATGGATTATTATTTGGATAATGAATTGCTGAGATGTAAGTTGTTTACACACTCGAAAATAGGTTAGACCACGTTGTTTTCTATAATTTGATATTAGATATCAACCATTTTGAAGCGATTAAGTTTTAGACTAGATCTAGCTTTAGAGAACGATTTTATAACAAATCTGTAAGGTCTATTCATTTTCCTCAGTGAAATTATGACAATTTGACCATAAATACTTTCGAATTCAGTCTTTATAACTGTTACAACTCCAGGAAATTTCCAAAAAAGGGCAGATATAATATTGAATAAAAGATGTTTTTGGTGAAAATTTGTTTTTTTGTTTAAAAAAATGCCTTTCTGACTTTCTCATATCACACACACACACACACAGAAAGAAAACTGAAACCAATATATGCAGATTTCAATTCTTTATTTATATGTACAAATATTATTTAAATATCTCTAACAACAAAAAAGCTATCGCGTTTTCAAAGTAACAGACAACTATTACGCAACATTTTCAAAAAAAGAATCCAGCTGTGGTGATGTGGGACAGAAGTTCATCTGCAATGACCAAGGCACCAGGTTCAAATTCTGCCCCAGCAAATATGGATCAGGACCATTCAGAAAGCAATGGCAAACTACCTGCGTGTAAATACTGCCAAGAAAAACACATGCAGCCAAATAATGGGTTGATGGCTACCTTCTGAATAGGATATGCTACAAAAATTTTTTCAACAGTAACATTCTATTAGTAATAATTATATAACTATTTCTAAGTTTTTGGCTATCAAATTTCTCAATCTGTGCACAAAAGCATTGAACTTAAAGCTGAATTAACAACAATACATAGAATGTACCACCAAAGTTAGGCGTCTTGTGCTATTGAATCAAATAAAACAGTAACACAATGTATCTCTGGACTATGTCCTGCTGGAAAGTTAGGGGGACTATTGTTCTGCCACAATATAGACTCAGTTGGAGTTTGAGAACGAGCACTAAAGAAGAAGAGAATGCTAAATGAGCTGCCATTAGTTTATGCTTAGGTTGTCTTCCATGTTGAAAAAATATTAGATTATAAAATTGTATTTGTTCTTTCAGGTTTGGGGTGCCATAGCAGTAGAGAAGCCTGGAACCCATGCCACACACACAGTGGTCACAGAAGATGAAGTAAAAATTTCTGTATAAGTTTAACAATCACATTTTTTAAAGAATGACTTGATTTCTTCTTCAACTGGAAGTAAATGATGATAACAGTTACTACAGATTTATGCTTGTTTGTGAAACGGTCAAACACAACTCATTGACTGCCCTATTGCAATGACAATTTACCTTTGGAGTGATTATAACAAAGTAGGAGACATTGCAGTGGCAATTAACCATTGGGAATTCTTATAGCAAGATAGACTATTTGATGCTGTGCTACCTTTGTTGGTATGTTGAATCAATTCTTGTGGTGTAAACTGTATTGCTGATGGATAGGAATATTACACTATGCTTGGAGACATGGACATCAGATCCTACACTCATATAAGTTTGGATCTACTCAGAGTTCCAGTCTATCATTTATGTTATTTACCATATATTGTGGATCAATTGTGGACAGAAATCAATTCTTTGGACTAGGATGGACATGAACTTTTACTAATGTCATTCTAACTTACAGATCTGGTTCAAACAAGAATGTTTTTTGTATGGTAGAAACTATAATTAATATTGCACCTGAGCTGCAGTTTGAGGAACTTGATATTTAATATGCAATGAATAAAACTGGTATTTAGGAAGCTGTGATGTATAATATTAAGTCATTCACCTGCTGGCAAGCAAACCTGGTTTTTAGTCCACTTCTTCTTCTTCTTTCGTTCAATTGAAACATGTCTATATCTGTAATTCTGTCTCCTTAATAAAACTCAGTCTTTTGTAGTTCATACAGTGCCCCATAGAGTCCACTTCTTATTTGTGGTTTAAAATAAAAATTATTACTGTGGTTAACCCAGCATCCAGAAAGTAATGAACCAGGGCTCACCCTCTGGGAAAGCTGATGCTATTAGTATTGAGCAAGTGTGATAGACGATGCTGTGCAGGCAGTTTCTGGTCAATCACTAAGGATGAAGCTGAGTGCTTATGGGAAACTATGATACTGGTTTATAGCTCAACTTACCTTTACCGTGCCTCCCCATCAGAGTCAGCCCCTTGTCATGAAGATGTAACCTATATTTGCCACCTGTACTTGAAAAACTAAGCCTGGTAGGCAGTGCCGGATTTACCTATAAGCTAAACAAGCTATAGCTTAGGGCCCCCAAATTTATTTTTTATTTCACTATTTATATATTCTTAATCGTTAAAGGGCCCCATATCTCAAATAACTTAGGGCCCTATCAAGTCTAAATCCGACCCTGCTGGTAGGGTCAACCCACATCCAAGCAAACCTACTGTCTACCCTAGCAAATTAAGTCTAAACCAAAGGGTAATCAAGGTTTGACAACTGGAATTGCAATGAGCCAGAAAAAATATACTGCTCACAATGAAGTATTGCTACAGTGTGAGGAAAAGGGCTGAATGTTGTTTCTTGCAAAATCACTGACGCACAAGATGTGACACTGTCATTGAGAATGTAGCACACAGTTAGAATATATTAAACTTTCTGTAAATAGTGTGCACTTATGACTAGCGAAGATTTTGTAAAGGAGTACACTGTGCCTTAAACGTTACTAACATAGACAACTAGTACCCAACCTTTACCTGGTCCATACATATAACTAAATGCCCAACTTGAATAGTAAAACTAAGTCCTATATAGCTTCATTGGATCGAATAGATCACAACTATCAACCCAGATCTCATGTCAGTTAAAACCTATTATAAACAGTAAAGTGTGTCCTAATTGAATATATAGGACTCCAACAATAAGCTAGACAAGAACTTCACCTACCATATCCATCTATTCAAAACATTTTATATGGAAGTCTATCTCAACTACAAAAAACATACCGATTTTACAAACCTGACATGGGCTTCTTAAGAATGAAAACTTGCAGCTCTAGGTACATGAAGAAGAGATCTTTGTTTTGTATTATTATTTGAATTGTGACTTTAATTTCAGATTAGTCATATTAATTTTATATTCATCATTATATCTGTATATTACTGTCTTGATTTACTTTTGATGTATGGTATATAGATTATAAAAGTGGAAAATGATTAATTCCAGATTTCCAAGAAACCAGCCAACTTATCTCACATAGAGGCAGCATCTCTGCCATATGTAATTGGCACAACTTGGGCAGCTTTGTGTTCTGTTTGTGGACTGAATGAAAAACATGCTCCTATGAAAAGGTTAAAAAAATTATATAACCCATTTTTGATGTTCGTCCATCACAAGTGATGATGCCATTTGTTTCATCCAATTTTTGAAATTCAGTTAGAATGCCCTTGTCTATGAGTTCACATATGGCTATGTAGGCATCAGATGTCCTGGCACATGTTGGACATGAGATGCTCACTTTAGATGGTATTTGATCTGCTTGTGCGTTTCTACCAAGTCTCAGCTGTTGAGATATTGCATTTCTCCTTCACTATTCAAGTAGTGTTTCTCTCAGGGTTCATGCTCTTCTGTTCTGTACCATCTTGTGTAATTTCATCTTTTCCATTTTCTTTTCTGGACTACATCCTGCTGGAAATCTAGTTGGACCATTGTCCTGCTATAAGAGAGATCTAGTGAGAGTTTGAGAATGAACGCTGAAGAAGAAGAAAAAAGAAACTGCTAATTTATTTGGTCTCATCCTCCAATGGTCTTCTCCAGGCGTTCCTCAGTCTTCCAATTCTCCTCTTACCTTGTGAGTTCCAGTTCAGCCCTTTTTTTGGTTATAATGTCAGGCTTCTTTCTGTGGATGTGTCCTACCAGTCTGTCACTAGTTGATATATTCTTTTCAACAGATAGTTTATTCTCATTGATCACTGGTGACCATCTGTCACAAGTTAATGTCTTCCTGTCACTAGTTAAAATGTTTTATTTGTCAATAGTTATTGTTTTCCTGTCACCAGGTAATATTTTATTTGTCAATGTCTTCTGTCACCAGTTAATGTCTTCCTGTTACCAGCTAATCTGTTTTATTTGTCAATAGTTAATGTCTTCCTGTCACCAGTTGGTCTTCCTGTCACCAGTTAATCTGTTTTATTTGTCAATAGGGAATGTCTACCTGTCACCAGTTAATCTGTTTTATTTGTCAATAGGGAATGTCTTCCTGTCACCAGTTAATCTGTTTTATTTGTCAATAGGGAATGTCTACCTGTCACCAGTTAATCTGTTTTATTTGTCAATAGGAATGTCTACCTGTCACCAGTTAATCTGTTTTATTTGTCAATAGGGAATGTCTACCTGTCACCAGTTAATCTGTTTTATTTGTCAATAGGGAATGTCTACCTGTCACCAGTTAATCTGTTTTATTTGTCAATAGTTAATCTGTTTTATTTGTCACTAGTTAATGTATTCATGCCACTAGTTAAAATATTTATGTCATAAAATTGCTATGTTCATAACTTTCACCAGTTAATGTATTGCTATTACCAGTTAATGTATCTGTGTCTTCATTACTGTGTTAATAACTATCACGAGTTAATGTATTCTTGTCACCAGCTAATGAAAATGTATTTCTGTCATCAATTAATGAATATCTGTCACCATTGCTGTAGACATCTCTCCAGTAAAAAGGGGAGGGTGTGGTTTTGATGGTGAGGGTTACTTTAAAAAACAATCATTCGCCGCTCTTCTTACGTAATCCCATTTTTGTGAGATTCTTGGTGCCTTTCTTTTTGAGCATCATTGGGGGCAGTTGTATTTACCATCCTTCTGGCTAAGTCCCTAGTACTAAAAGTCATGTTTTGATTTCCTAAGGGGAGGCAACGTTTGAACACTCCTAACCACCCTCCCACCAAATCTACGGACTTGAGTTAATGTATTCCTGTCCTCAGTTAAAATATGCGTATCATCAAATTACTATGTTGTAATATATCACCACCTAATGTGTGTTGTTTTTCATCACTAGAATTCTGGTTCTGGGTGGTTCAGGTGGTATTGGAACATTTGCTCTTCAGGTAATATATATTTCTAGTTTATTAATATATATTTCTAGTTTATATTTTTGTATATTTCTAGTGTATATTTAAAAAAAAAAATTTTTTATACTTTCACTTTAATAATATATTTTTTGTTCAGGTGCTTTCTGTATGTAATGCGAAGTGGGTAATAACAAATAGTTATAGCATTAGGATTAGATATGTTGATTATTGTCTTCACACACCAGACATGGGTATAGTGGTATCTCATGGGTATAGACATGGGTATCTCTCAGGGTATAGTGGCTGATGGTTCATGTTCTGTGTTGGTTGATTATTCTTTTTGAAGTGTTTGCGATGCGTTTTCTCCTTACTTCACTGATCCTCAATTCTAATTCACACATTCTCGATACTGATTCATGCTCATTGACCTCAAAATTCTCTGATTGTGCAGTCTTTTAGAGCATTGAGTATGTCTGCTCTGTCTATAGGTTGACCACCAGTTATAGAAGCAGAACCAGCCAATTTGTCAGCTCACTTGTTTTCCTCTACATCTGCATGTCAGGAAACACAGATGAAAGTGATTTTGCTCAGTGAGACCCAATTCTTAGCCCTCTCCAATGACTCCACCCATCACCTATGCACTTCACCTGCTTTGACTATCTGGATCATACTCATTGAGTCACTTAATTTCAGCAAATTTTGTATATAAGACATTACTTTCCAACTGTTATTGAATTTGTAGGCACCACTTAAAAGATACCAATGCATCATGAATGACTGACTTCTCTTTGCCTTGAACCTTGAGAGCTTGTACAAGTAGCGATTGTGAGACTAACTCACAAATCTTGCTGCCTCAGAGATTGACTTGAAACTGGTAATTATCCAAATCTGGTTTTTTTTCAATATTTTTTCCATTTTTCCAGAGGAATGTACATATTTGTCATAAGTGTAATATAGTTCACACAAATATTGTGATTTATTTTTTTCTAGCTGGCGAAAGCCTGGGGCATGCACACAACAACGACTTGTGGCACAGATGCAATTGAGCTTGTTACAAGTTTGGGAGCAACAGAAGTTATAGATTACAGGACAAAAGATGTCTGGACTGAGCTTAAGAATGTTGAGAAGTGAGGCATTTCATTGTGTTCTATATTATATTGCCTATAGGTTTATTTGTTTTTGATTTTGTTTGCTCTCAAACTCCCACTGGATCTCTCTAGTTTGTACTACCTGTGTCTTGAAGGCCCGAAAAGGAAGCAAAGAATAGTAATACTTACATACCATGAATGTCATAAAAGGCGACTATAGAGTTTTTTGGGGGTGGAGTTTGTTACCCAATCTGAGAGGGTCAAAGTGACCCAGATGACATGCTGAAGTTCTAAAGAATGTGTCAGGTCAGAGGGCACATATATCACCGCTAAACTGTAAATTATGGCACAGTGCATTCCATCCTCTGGACTACATCCTGCTAATCTGCAGGACATTGAGTACAAACACAGAAGAAGAAAAAAGAATATTCATATTAAAAGTCCAGAAAATGTGCTAATAGCACGACACATCCAATTTCAGTGGCGGAATATAATATGTTCAGTATTTTATCTATTCCACTGAATGATGGGTGTCCATATCGCTAGTAGACCAGCCTCAACTTGTTTCTCAGTACTGCTCACATCCCATACTTGATCTCTTCCAACAATCTGAATGCTAACTATGGTTAATGCTAGTTGACATTTTACCACTGTATGGGCTGCTATTGACCTGATCATAGCTTTAGACACCCACACTACCACTTTAATGCTATATGCATCAATAGGTAGGAATAAAGAACACAAAGTTAACGGTTGTACAGTTCATAAAGTTACCAGCAAGTATGGAATAGAAATCAGAAGTACAGACCAACACCATGATGAATGGGCTTAAACTTAAAGAGGTGAATATTTTCAAATACCTCAGATTTAGCATATGCAGTCATGGAGACTTATTGATAATAGATGGAGTCAACAAAACAGACTGAATCATAGGAACCTGTATGTAACACAGTTTACGGCAATATGTTTGTTTTTTGACCTGACATTTCAGCACCGTACTTATAGAGCAATAAATGAATCAGTTAAACCCCTTAGACCCACCTAGGGTGTTTACACATTTCAGGTTCACAGATCATGGACAAAGATTTTCTATTTCTCTCTTATTCAACATGTTCTCAACTTCATTCCACGTGATTCCCATTTCTGTCAAGTCCTTCAAGATATCTCTCTGTTTTCCTAGACCTTTCTTTTTCCCAGTTGGTTCCATGTCATTGATCTTTTAGCTATATCATTTACTGGTTTTCTCCCCATCAAGGCCAGCACCGTGTAGTGGTGATGGGGCTTAGTTCAGCCATCAGGGGCTGGAAACTAAGACTGGTCGGGCAGTCCCATTCGAGCAGGAGCATAGTCCTGCCCAAGTAAGCAGAGTGCTGAAGACGGAGGCATCCAGCCAAAAGGCGCACAGATAATCAGGATGCCACGCACAAAACACAATGGAAACATGTCTGTATCTATAAAAAGTCTATATGGGACACTGTATGATCTACAAAAGACAGTGAGTTTTATTAAGGAGACAGAATTACAGATATAGACATGTTTCAAGTGAACGAAAGAAGAAGAAGAACTGGTTTTCTGAGTGTGTGCCTAATCTTCATTTTCTGTCCTTAATCTGGGTGTCCACCAGATCTTGGCCTATTTGTACTTTTAGGACTGATTTTGCTGTTCCTCTTCGATTCCTATTTGCTTATCTTTATGTAATGATGCAGCTTGATACCAGGTAACTAACTGATGCTGAGGCACTGGAATTTCCAGAATTGTCATTATCCTCCATTGTTGTCACCTAAGATGACTGGGTCTTTTATGCAGAAGAGATAATATTCTATGTGAAGAATTGACCTCTGGTAACAGAAACAAAACATGAGACTTCCTTTATTATAAAGGTATACAGGAACAATATATGAAGGTGCTAGAGATGAATACAGTGAATTGAGATGAGGTTTCCAAACCATATCCAGCTGAAAGCAGGTTATACAAACAAGCTTGAAAATTTGAGAAGTCAAATTGCTGCAGATTATTGAAACTGGATATGCATAAAGGAAGCATAAACAGCTTCTAATTAAGACTCTACATAGTTCTTTCTAACTTCATTCTCTCACAAGATTAACAGAATGTCAGTACCAGTGTTGTAAAGACCACCAACACCTGGGGGTTGAGGAGATTTCTGGATGGTTATGAGGATGAAATAATCCCATTAGCTGTGAGCAGATAAATCTTAACAGTCCATAGCCTTTTACTTGATTGAGTAACCAAGGTGACACTCAAACACATACGGTTTGCTGTCTCAAAGGCATCATTGTGTTATAGATTTATGTTTAGTCCCCAAAGTAAGGCATTCCTTTGCAGCAGTATCCCAGGCCCAGGATCATGGTCTTGCCAGGAGTGGAGTATATACATCTGGACCAACTAGTTCATTATTTTTCTGTCAGATCTGTTGACTCATCTGTATTGATGGAACACTTAGCATTCCCCACCATCTAGAAGTCTGCTACAAAAGGACAGAGATGCAATGTTCACTGGCCTGTATCTGTCATCCATGGCAACCATTTGACATCCATGAAGACCATTTGACAGAGGACAAAAGAAAGAAATTGAGACAAGACTTAAGTGACAATGACTTTTTCACAAGTGACATGTTGTCTGAGCATCCCCCAACTTTCTGTAGCCTATGACATGCCTGGAAAGAAGATAGTGGTCTTATTCTTTGCACTCTGAAACTAGAAGTTCAGGCCCCAGTTACTACAACATAAGTGATCTCTGGTGGCTAGTTCTGATTTACTGACTGATAAGACTTAACACTTTACCTGACCAGAAGATAGTGGCTTTATTCTTTGCACTCTGAAACTAGAAGTCCAGGCCCCAGTTACCACAATATGAGCGATCTCTGGTGGCTAGTTGTGATTTAGTGACTTGTCCTTAACACTTTACTGACCAGAAATCCAAAGTCTAATCTCCAATTACCAAGGGTGCTTGCAAATTTTGGACACATTAACAGCGTTGTATTTAAAATCTGTATCAAATTGAACTCACATCATAGATATTTGAAATGTGTCATGAATATTTGTTTTTTCTGAATGAATTTGAAAACTCCAGAGTTATTTCAAGAGTGTAATCTTACTTAATATCAGATTTTACTCATAAGCATTGTTGAGAGACTATATTGTGTGTGCCGCCATTTTAGAATGACATACTTTCCTGGATATTCTTAGTACTTAGTACTTCTGTGTTTTCCTTGTGTGCTATTTGATAAACCAATGTCCTGAAAACAATGGTAGTAATGTGCCTAGTAATTCTATTATGGAAATTCTGAAAAATTCTTTAGCAAAGCACCAGCAGCATAACCAAACTATGTATGATCAGAACATGATTATATCCAGTGGCAATATACCGTTGTGAGGTATGGACATTAAATAAAAGAATAGCAAAGAGAGTTGTTGTTTTGGAAATGAGAAGCTACAGGGGAATTTTACATATACCATGGACAGCTAAAAATACAAATCAAGAAGTGTTGAGATCAATAAACGTCAACGGCTCCTTAACAACATCGTAACAAGAAAGCTGAGTTTTTTTAATTATATAGAGACATAACAGCATGGACAAATTAATGGCTGAAGGCAGAGTTAACGGCAACAAGGAAAGAGGACGCCCATGACGACGATGTTGCAGCAATATATCAGATTCTTTAAGCATCTCTAGCTGCAGCAGGTTAACCTGCCCAGAATCATGACATGTTCAGAGAATCAATAAGGAAGACCACGTTCTGGAATGAATATGTCACGTGATGATGATTCTTAGTTATATTATCATTATGGTTGCTGTATTTCTGAAGTGTCATAACAGTTTCACCGATCGTCAAAGTTGGTCATCAAAGTTCATTTATAACAGAAATTCCAACAGAATGGATTTGGTTAACAAATTGTTAAGTACATCATAGTTTCCAAAAATGTCAGAATCAGCCATTCATACAGTGACTTCATTGATGACTCCACATTTTTTCTCTTAACTCAGAAAGTTAAGTGTCATTGTTAAATAAATGGTTAGTAATTGATTGTATCAAGGTGATTGTTAGTAATTGATTTGTTATATCAAGATAAATGGTTAGTAATTGATTTATTATCTCAAGGTGATGGTTAGTAATTTATTTGTTATATCATTTATATCTAGTGATGGTTAGTAGGTGATTTGTTATATCAAGGTTAAGTGATAATACTGTACAAAAATATTGAAATATATGTTAAAAGATTGTATAATATGCTACAGATTTGACTACATTCTGGACACACTTGGGGGAGAAAATATCAGTAAAGCTTACGCATTTCTGAAGCCCTGGCATAATTCACATTTTGTAACACTTGTCCATCCAGTGCTTGGAAATTCTGACAGACTGGGATTGGTACCAGGTCTACTTCGAACAGCTGTATCTGCTAGTGTGGACACTTTAAAGGTAATCATAAGTTTAATCATCATGTGCAGATCATCATTGATGCACACATGGAAAGTCCTAGATGTATTGATCCTCGTCTCAGTAAGTCCATAAGAGTGTAAAAACTCATAGTTTCAGTTAGTAATTTCCAGGATTAATGTAACCAACAAAAATAATCCAAACAAGTGCAGTGAGTTCCAACAGCAGCTTGAAGATGCTCTCACTGACTCAACAGAAAATTGTACAGCAAGTGGGAAGTTGGATATAATTAAAGAAACAGCCTGTGTGTTGCCGGGCCCGAAAGGGGAGCAAAGAATAGCGACACTGTTTACCTTCCACGCATGTCGTAAAAGGTGACTAAGGAGGTTATGGATGGAGTTGGCTGTCCCATCCCATATAGGGTCAGTGACCCAAAGCCATGCTGAAGTCGGATGTGTCAGGCAGAAAGGCGCAGATATCGCAGCAATGCTGTAAACCATGACACAACGCATTCCGTTCTCCGGGCTACATTCTGCTAATTTGCAGGAGTTTTAGAACGAATGCAGAAGAAGAAGAAGAATTAAAGAAACTGTTAACACAGTGGCTGTAAAAGTTTTATTGCACGCATCATCGCACAAAAATCAATACTGGTTTGTACCTATCCAGCAGATTAATAAGAAATACTCTTGCTGATCTGAGACAAGCTAGAAAAGAAAAGCAAAAGGCAGCCAGACAATGTGCAAATAACTACTGGATAAGTTGTGTGAAGATATTCAGAATGCTGGCCTTCTTCTCATTTGCAGCTTGACATGTCTACACAGAAGTTCGGTTTTCTTAATGTATGCTGTTGTATTTAAGAGCTCCTCAGTGCTCCCATGCTGAATGCTAGTGACGATGGTAATAGCTCCTTGCACTCTCAGTTATGGTATATCAGCTGAGCTCCCTGCACTGCTCATAGTTATAGTATAGCAACTAACGCAGCTAATATAAATCTGTATTTTTAACAATTTATTTCCGTATTTCAATTTTAAAAATGTATTTATTTAGCACCAAAATCCTTTTTTGGGGGGGGGGGGCATCAATGTGTGCATGTGAGATAAAAACATCAGCATTAGTTATTAGTATATTTACTAAAATTTTGAAATTTAGTACAAAATTTTCTTTTTTTTAAATTATATTTTTGAGGCCCGAAATCTGAATCAATATGGGAAATCCATACTAATTGACAGTGTACATTACCCTTTAGCAAGCCAGATTAAAAAACACAATCTTTTCCCAAGTACCAGATTCTTTTTTTTGAAAATTTGTGGTCTGAGTGAAAAATGCAGTAACTTTTTGTTTGTGTACAAATATGTTAGTAATTTGTTTCTTTTTGTATGTGAGGTGTGAGAAAGTGGTAAAGACATTTTTCACAAAAAAGCAACAAAAACAAACATGGGTGTTTGGAAAACACAATAACCTTTTTCCTTAGAGATTTTAAAATAATACTTGTATATATAAATAAAAAGTTGAATACTGCATACATTTGTCTAAGTTTGTGTATATGTGATATAAGATGTGTTAGAATGTTGTAAATATGGGAAAGGGAGGATCAAAATCAAATAGCAAGAAATTGCTCACCTTTATTTATTTTCCATTGTGGCAACCCTGAAAACATTATTCACACATGTAACACACTTAAGTTTATTATATTTATATAGTATCATAACTAAACTAACATAATATCGTTGGGGAAATAAATAAAACATGTAAAAGTAACTTACATTGTTGAAAAAAATTGTTCTTGAGACTTAGACTTAGTCTTGTCTGTAATCCTGTCAAAACATTAGACTCATACTTGTTCCATGTCATATCATAACAGAACCAACGTGTGCTAATATATCTACTTTGAAAACAAACATAATTCTCAAGAATTCCTTACTATCAGAATCATAATCTGTAATGGTTTTACATCAATTATACATATCGATGGCCATTGTAACCCGCAGATGGATTCTGATCTGGATGTCTCTCGGTAATTACATTTTTATGTCCATCCGTCTACCATTTTTCATAGACTATACCGGCATCGGAAGAAGAATACTACTGCTAACTATAGTTTGCTGATTCCAGTCACATGACATTAACGATTGTGTGATTTTCACTTCTCTGAATAAGGGGGCAAAGCAATGGTTGAGTACACTTGACAGTAGTGGTAAACTTTGCTGCCATCTTTGTGAATGAACTCGACCATGACACATTAAAGGTTGATTAAATTAGTTGCCCATTGTTATAGTATATCAACTGAGTTCGTGCACTGTTCATAGCTTTGTTATATCAATTTACTTAGCTCCCTGCATTCATTACAGTTATAGCACATTACCAAACTTAGTTCCCTGCATTCATTACAGTTATAGCACATTACCAAACTTAGCTCCCTGCATTCATCACAGTTATAGTACATTACCAAACTTAGCTCCCTGTATTCATTACAGTTATAGTACATTACCAAACTTAGCTCCCTGTATTCATTACAGTTATAGTACATTACCAAACTTAGCTCCCTGTATTCATTACAGTTATAGTACATTACCTAACTTAGCTCCCTGTATTCATTACAGTTATAGTACATTACCAAACTTAGCTCCCTGTATTCATTACAGTTATAGTACATTACCTAACTTAGCTCCCTGTATTCATTACAGTTATAGTACATTACCTAACTTAGCTCCCTGTATTCATTACAGTTATAGTACATTACCTAACTTAGCTCCCTGTATTCATTACAGTTATAGTACATTACCTAACTTAGCTCCCTGTATTCATTACAGTTATAGTACATTACCTAACTTAGCTCCCTGTATTCATTACAGTTATAGTACATTACCTAACTTAGCTCCCTGTATTCATTACAGTTATAGTACATTACCTAACTTAGCTCCCTGCATTCATTACAGTTATAGTACATTACCAAACTTAGCTCCCTGTATTCATTACAGTTATAGTACATTACCAAACTTAGCTCCCTGTATTCATTACAGTTATAGTACATTACCAAACTTAGCTCCCTGAATTCATCACAGTTATAGTACATTACCTAACTTAAACTTTAGCACTCTGTGTTTACAATTACGTAATTTCTCTCCTGCAGCTGAATTAATTTTTGGAAATGTTATGTAATAGTTGGTGTGTTTTTAAATTGTGATAACTTTTTTATTGTTAGAGATATTTAAATACGTTTTGCACATATAAATAAATAATTGAATTCTGCATATATTGGTGTAGGTTTTGTTTGTGTGTGTGTGTGTGTGATATGAGACATGTAAGACAGTCTCAAAGACGTTGTTCCACAAAACTCCAGCAAATTTTTACCTTTAAAATGATAAAATAATTGTAGGAACTTTTCAATATTATTTTGTAAATATTCTGGAGTGGTAACAGTCAACATAGACCCATTTGGGGGCGCCATTTACGGTCTTATTTGTTGTAATTTCAGGGATTAAAAGGTTTAAACTTACAGGTATGTCTTAAAATCCTTTTATAAACCTAGATATAGTCTGTAAATGTATTGTTTGAACTTGGTTGATGTTTTAATATCAATTTAGATAAAGCAGCAAGGTGTAACTGATTTTTGAGTGTGGAAATAACTTATCTCTCCATAAATAATCATTTGAATCACAATCCATAATGATTTTAATGAAAATTTGATAAAATAAAAGTCTATAAAACCCATTTCACCGTCATGGCGATGTTTTTGTTTGAAATTCTCAATATATTGCGAAAATATCGATATTTAAATGACATTTAACACATGGTTGCCACTAAAACTGCAGGAAAAGGTAGTCGATTGAATAAAATGCCATATTTAACAAATCTGGTTTTAAAAATATCAAAAATTGGGGATTTTTAATTGATTGAAGTGTACCTAGCAACGGTGGTCTACGGCAGCAAATATACTTGCCGCTTGCTAACAAGAGAAGGGGAAAGGTTGGTGAATAAAGTTGCTGCACGCGTGCTAAATGTTAACTCCCAATTTTCGTTGCAGTTATAGTATATTACCTAACTTAACTCACTGCACTCTCATCGTCAAGGTATATCTAACTTAGATCCCTTCATTACTCACTTGTATTTTGCATTAAGAGGCAAACAGTCCTGAAATTTTTACAAGCACAAAGAACTTACCTGGTGATCTCATTCTGTTCACAGGGCTGGACATCAGGTAGCAGTGTTAGGTGGGCTGTCTTCTCACCAAATGGTGCAGCTTTGGAAACAGTCAGACAGTTGGTGGAAGCTGGAAAGGTACCAGTAATTTCCTATTTCTTACCTAAAAAGTAGTTCATCACAGATGAACAAGAGATCTAGTTTATTTCAACTGATGCAGGTAGTTTAGTATCCACACTATTTAGAAAGGAATAGTAACCTACTGAACGTAGCTATTGCATAATAACAATTATAATTTTTAATAATTGATAATAATTTCTTCATGTCATTGAAGGTACTTTTAGCCATTCCTATTCTCCTTTTAACTTCTGTTTCACATCCGACATCATTTGTGACCATGTGTCCAAGATATTGATGTTTTAATTGTAGTTTCTCTCCCTGTATGTTTACCTCCTGTTCTTTGCTGATTATCATGGTTTTTGAATATTTATATCCAGTCTATATTCATTAATTTGTAGTTCATGTTCACTTTCTGCCAAACGAACAGTGTCATCTGTATATCTAAGGTGGTTTATATTTCTCACTGATCTTAGTCCTGGTATTTCTTCTATATTTTTTAAAGACATTCTCTATGTGAAAACCTTTAGCTTAAAAAAAACCCCAATTTTTCAGTTTCAATTGAGGGCAGATCACTCAGCCCAGGCATCCCACTAAGTAGGTGGGTCACCATGGGGGCGACCTTGGCCCATAAACAAATTCTTCCAGAACGGATTTGTCTGGGAGCCTGTAGTCACCCAGGCTCGTTATTTTCCTTACTCATTAGTTTAAGGCATAAAGTGTATAGCTAAATTTGTGATCATGTAATTTTCCAAGTATAACTCTCTCATGGTTTTCGTTATTTAAATATTCTCATATAAAATATTCATTAAATGTAGTTGTGTTAAAACAAAACATGCTATGACACAAGTTTATTTTTTCTTAATAAACTGCTAATTCTAGTTCATTGTATATTCCAATATTTTGCCACATTAAATGAATTTTAATGACTTTGTGATAATATGGAATCCTTAGGAGGGAGATAATTTTGCAAGTATTTAATTTCAGGGGAAATTACTTTGAGACAAAGAACATTTTTTTAACTTTAAATATTTATTTTCCTCTGTAGGTCAAACCAATTGTTCATCAGGTATTCCCTTTCACTGAATTACCAGCTGCCTTTGACAGAGTGAATCAAGGTCATCTCAGAGGCAAAGTTGTCATAGATACAAATAAATCATAAATATTAAACACTGGATACTTCTAGAGGATAATACAGACTAAAATGAAGCCTGGAGACTGCAATCAATTTAATTAATAAGTAATTTAATAAGTTATATACTTGTGATCTAGAATATAACTTAGCTAGATTAGCTGATATAATTTGTGGCTTCCTCGCTAGTCAATCTCTGCCTCATGGTAATGACTAGGTATAGGGCTAGACTGGAGCCACATTAGAAGTATATGTTTATATGATTCTGTTGCACTCTGGTTAGTAACTATATTCTGGACTAGGGAAGGACATCTAATTGAATCAGAAAATTATAGAATTGTAAATTATAAAACAGAATAATGGACAGATCACCTTTTCAGGATAAGAGAACAGTTTCATAAATATTTGGTGGCAACTCAGCACCTTTAAAAAAGTGTTTTTAAAGTTCTCTAACTCTCACGGGATATCTCTTGTAGCAGATGTAATCCAGAACATAAATGCTGTTTATCGCCATTTTATTTGTGCCATTAACCTGACAGCAGTAAACTATGATTTATTAGTAAAGTTATTTAAACATATTTCTTCCATAACTAATGCATATTGACTCACTCAGTCTTAAGTTTAATACTAAGGCAAATATCATCTGAATCCGGATTTCAGAGTCAATAGGTAAATGAATTTTTTAAGGTATTGAGTGGCAGTGTTATTATATTCTTGTGTATCGTTGTTGGACATGGTATAAGATTGATTGATTTGTTAAAATGTCGTGATTTTCTGTAGGAGCTTCCATAACCTGTTGTAATTGCTGACAGGTGTTTTTCTGTGCACACCAGTTGGTGGTTCCAGTCACACGTTACTATGCACTAATTTAATGATGAAGAACTATGTGATGGTTAAGATTTATGTGACCAGGAATTTGCGCCACCTCTGCAAGCTAGATTTAACTTCCATTCAATGCATTTCCTTTTCCAAGTATTTTGTAAATCAGAGCGTTTGTTTAATTTTTACTTATCTTTCATGCCCTTCAGGCTACAGTCATAATTGGCTTCACATCTTTTCTGAAGTTGGCCTTTTCCAGGCCTAACTGATAATATTAGTGAGGTAGATGTGTTTCGTTTGTTTATGGCAGATGATATTGTGAACATGTTATCGGTAGTTTCGTTATGAAAAGACATCAAGGAGAAAAACTATTTCGGACAATCGTGTTCAGCATTGAATATATTTACGTTGAGTCTCTAAGTTAGTTATGTAGAAGAATTTTATCAGAGATGCCATGCCACACTTTGAATAAGTATAGCGGGTGTGCTGGACCTCGGACGTCCAGACCACAGTGGCCAACCGAGGTGCAAATAACAGTTTTACTGTAGAACGTCCAGCACAACATACTTTATGCTCCCCGGCGGAAATCACACAATATATTCGTTGTGGTTATATGAGAGCGAACGCAGAAGAAGAATAAGTATAGGTGGATCAGTATTATTTTTTTCCCATTCATCACCTTCACACATACGCCAACAAAATTTACACCCGTAGATTCAGTATTCAATTCTTTACATTTAAAAAAAAACTATTGTAAAATCTCTAAAAACAAAAAAAGTTATTGCATTTTCCACACACCCGCCAAAATTAATGCAAATTGTCAACAACAAAATTCCAGTGCATTGGGGAATTTTTTACAAGTAAATTGAAGTAGGAAGCAAGAGGATAAATTAAAATTTCTTGAGACTAATTCTGAGGGATTTTAATGCTGTGTGCTGAAGGTTAATTAATATCATTATGGAGTGAAACCCAATGAACTGATCTCTGAGCATATCTCTGTCCATAGTATGAACAATTGAGAGACATGTTAACCAAATAGCTCAATCTTACAAACAGAGATAGTTGCGCCCATGTGTTGCTGGGCCAGAGAGAGGAGCAAAGAATAGCAACATTGTTTACCTTCCATGCATGTCGTAAGAGGCGACTAAGGAGGTTATGTGACAGATTTGGTCGTCTCATCCCATATAGGGTTAATATGACCCAAAGCCATGCTGAAGTCGGATGTGTCCGGCTGAAAGGCACAGATATCGCAGCATAGCTGTAAACCATGACACAACTAAAAGACACAACCATGACACAACACATGCTAAAAGTCTAATTCACAATGTTAGAACTTTGAAGAACAATCTCCAGCAATTATTTTTGATTAGCTCATTGTAGCTATTAATATATGTCACAAAAATCAATTATTTTTGTATTTAGCAAGTAGCCACTGTCAACAAATATTGTGTTTTTGTGCATCTTATATTCACATTTTTGTTGAGTTTGTTATAGTTCAGTGAAGCTTCTTTTTTGTGTGTGTGTGTTCTTCTTTGATATATTAAAATATTGTTTCTGGTGATTGAGCTTTTCAAATAATTGTGTTCTCAATGAAAACATGTGATCTTTATTATAAAATGACAGTTTATTTATATTATTTTGCATTTGTTTATTTGATTCAGACAATAAGATTGATGCTTCCAAATAAACATCATTGTGTACAGTGTTTTCATCACTATCAGTTCCATGCCAGTGATGTCATTTTTATTGCTATCAGACCTCAGTGGTGAAGACATAAAGTGAAATCCTTCTGTAGCACATCCTGTTATAACAAAATTCCCTATTTAACAACACTTTACAAAATCCCCAATTATATCTATTCTTTATTGTTCATACTGTGTATATAGTGAAATCTTGTTATTACATAAGCAGTCCAGACCAAGTTGTTATAATGGGATTTGATTGTAGTATGTTCTCCAGTTACACAAGCTGAAAATTGCTACTTGATTTATGGGACAATTTTAACTCACAAATGTGTAGATTTTTTAGGTGCTAGTACTTTCAACAACCTGAAAAGGAGTTGAGCATCTATTTATGTGCCCTCGGCAGCATTTCGTTCTCTGAACTACATCCTGCTAATCTGCAGAAGTTTAAGAATGAATGCAGAAGAAGTGTACCCTCAGTACCAAAGATTCTGACCATTTTTCTATACACTAAATATATAGTTGGCTGAGTGGCCTGTCTCACAAACATAACTCAGTTTAATATTGTTCTGGCGATGTAATTGGATGTATAAGTGGCACCTAAAGAAAATTCAAAAAAATGGAAAAGCTACATCCTATAAAAGATACTGTGGATTCCCATTATAACTTGGTCAGGACCAACAAAATATGCATGTAATAACAGAAATTCACTATATACAGTACAAACAATATAGAATAAATATAATTGGGGATTTTGTGTTGTTATTTAGGGAAATTTGTCATAACAGAATGTGTTATAATTGGATTTCACTGTATGCTTCAATTATAAAATAATGAAAAGAAAAGAAGAGAGCTATCCAGGATCTGCAGGGACAGGTCATCATCATCATCATCATCATGTGCTGTCTCCGCAACCGATCTCCAACTTGTGGTCTCTTGTCTTGGTGGTGCACTCTGCTAGTGATGGGACTGCAGTAAAACTGTTTACCAATAGATATTGATGGGAAATACAAAATAAAGTATTAACTGTACAACTTGTTTCTATTCCCAAGAATTACAAGCAATTAACTCTACTTTGCTATATACAAATGGAATTTTTTTTCCATACCTAGATTGTTGCTCATCCACTACAAGTGATGGCTAATTCACTTTTAATATTCAGTAAGTTATATCCTTGATTATGAGTTCGTTGATAGCTAATAAGACCTATTCTGGCCGCAAACGTCCTTGGGTAGTTCAGGCATGGGATGACCAGATCCCCCCGCCCATGCATCAGAAAACTTCGATGGTGTTTGATCTACCCGTGACTTTCTAGCTACTCTCTGCTGTTGAATTTCACATCTTTTCACAAGATTCTGTGCCTTTCTTTCACTGTAGAGTATCATATAGGTCTATTTTGTGCAAGCTCTTCCACTTTATCTTGGTCTAGGTCAAAGGCTTTCAGTGAGGTCTCTAATGAGTCCTTGTAGCACTTCTTTTGACCACCTTAAGTATGTATGCCCTTCTGCAACTCACCATAGAAAAGTATCTTTGGCAGGCGATGATCTGACATACCTGTAATACAGTGGAATCCTGTTATATCGCACACATTTATAAGAAATTTGCATATTTAATAACACTATTCAAAATCTCCAATTATTTTTATTCTTTATATTTCATATTTTATATATAGCAAATTTCTATTATTACATACATATTTCATCGTCCCAGACCAAGTTGTTATAACAGTATTCCACTGTATCATGTCATACCTAAAAGACTAACTCTCTAAAAGACCAAGTGTGCAATGCTTTGAGAAGTTTCCTACTTGGGGTAGATTCTAGGAGTTGTGTGACTTTTCTACCTTTTCTTAGCATGCAGAGATGGAGTCATAGGCTACAGCAACCCAGTCTTGCATTTAACAAATACATAGAATCAACATTTTGACCAAAATGTCTATCAAGTTAGGGACAAACAAACCCACAGAATGGTACACACACAATAAAAGTAGTCATTCCAAATAGTTATGGTTTACAGAAGGTTATAAAAAGGTTTATTACTCACTAGAACACACTTTTCCTGCCACTTGCAATGTACATATAATTGTAAACAAACAGATCAGTTATTCCTGAACATTTTGATATATACTGGTTGTATCCCAGCTAAAAGAAAATGTATAACAAAACATTTGTCAAGTTTGTGACATACAAAATAGTCAATTTTAGAGCATTATATACTGTATGATATCATTCTCCTATACTTCTTCAGTTGTTCTTTCTGCCCTCAGCTTGTCCTTCAATATTTGTGCTTCAGTCAGTATGTCTTCAGCTTGCCCTTCCTTCCATGTTTGTGCGTGTCTGTCTTTGGAACTCCATTCCATTTGTGTGCTTCTATTTTCAGCTCACAATTCCTTCAGTTTTTGTGCTTCTGTAAGTTCTCAGCGTACACTTCCTTTAGTTTTTGTGCTTCTATAAGTGCTCAGCTTACACTTCCTTTAGTTTTTGTGCTTCTGTAAGTTCTCAGCTTACACTTCCTTCTATTTTTGCACCATATCTATCCCTGGTGTACACTGTCTTCAGTTATATTTTCTGCCTGACCTGGTTAGTTGGTTGCTGATCCAGCGGTCTATGGGCTCATTCCCTTTGACCCAATGCTGTTGTGTGATATATGCAAGTGTTTGTGAGCTGTTGTTTTGTTCCATATAATGTGTTCCATTTATATGGCCTTGGAGGGAGAAGTATTTTCCTGACGTCACCTATTGCAGGTCATGTCTTGTGAAGTCACAAATTGTGAATCACCTGTCATAGCAGCTGTCAGTTATAGAACTTCTTGATACAAACATTTTAATTGTTCACATTCTCTGGGAATACACATCGAACAAATAAAAAAAGCAACTAAACTGGAGAAAAATGGAGATCCATCTTATAAAAGGCATACATATTTTGCTAACTAAAAATAGGGCCAACACTCTGTGAGCGACATGACATATAACAAACTTATCAATAAATAATCTGTTGTACTTGCTCACTGTTAATAGTTTCAAACTCAAATTATTTTATGCAGCTCAAGAAATAGAATAATTCAGATATTCTTAACCTGTTGTCTACGAATTCTGGGAACCATGGTAGTGTAATGTTACGGCATTCACCCACAAAACAGAAAGTCTGGATTTTGAATGCACTTATTTGTGGTGTGAAGAAATAACAACTACTCCCATTGTTCAGTCAGCCACCAGGGAGTAGGGTTACCAGGGTTCATGGTCTGAGATGGTCAAGGAATGGTGCCATACTGAAAAACTGCTGTACGTGATGCTGGTTACGTGGTTTCTGGTCAACCATTAACTAGACAACTGAGGCAACTATGAGAAGCTGTGACGTTGGTTCATAACTCCCTTTACTTTGCTATATGTTCTGCAGTTTTACTGAAATCTCCAGATGATTAAGTTTACAAACATTTGAAGAAATGAGATTCTATAATTATAATAAAAGTAGAATCAGATTAACTGAAATTGGGAGATATGACAACATTCTACTATCATCTTTTACTTGGTTCTCTTATTTTAACAAGACATTTTCAATACCATAAATTTTTACTAATGTTAGTACACAAATAATTCATTGCTGATCATTTTAATATGCTCAATGTTTTCTAAGTTGATAACAAAAAATATATACAAGAGACACACTGTAACAAAAAACTGAAGAACTGCTAGGTTAATATTTTTTAAAATAGTGTTCAATTAAAGAAAAACTCAGATATATATATAAGATACTCTCATAGAACAGTAATGTTTGAAACCAAAAAGAGAAGTTCCTAAAGTGAGACAATCAAGTGCCATGCTGAGTGGTGTAGGCAATCATGTTTCTCCACAAACTCTGTTGTTAATAAGTTCAGTTGGTGACATTCTCTCATGCTACAATGACAACCAATCTAGCAACATCTCTGTCTCTTCTTCCCTTGATCTTTCTGGTGGTTACTAACTGTTCAAGTGAGACTACTACTATAAACAGCAAAAACTAGAACATTTATTCTAATATTTATATCAGTATTGGGAAATAACCTAAAGGACCATTCAAATTACCTAAGAAGCCAGGTATGTGGATTGTACAGAATACAGAACAACAAGTTTGACGGGCCACTAAACCAAGATAATACATGAAAGAATTTTTAAAAAGATAGACATTGAGGTAGGTGAAGAGCAATTCTGTTTTAGGAATAACAAAGGAACCAGAGAAGCTATACTTAGTATCTGACTATTAATAGATAAATATATAGAAGTACAAAAAAGTGTCTATATTTGCTTCATAGACTACAGACAGTCCAACATGCACAATTAATTGAATATCTTTAAGTAATAGGCATGACTGATTAGAAATACATACTGGGAACAAACTGCATCAATAAGGGATGAAAACAGCTACTCACCATACATAGAAATAAATAGAGGGGTAAGAACTGGATATATTTTATCACCCAGCCTATTTAATATCTACACAGAGTATATTTTTAAACATATAGAAGGATTGCCAGGATTCAAGATCAGTGAGAAAATAATAACAGCTTGAGATATGCAGATGACACTGTTCTTTTAGCAGGAAGTGAACAGGAACTACAAAGACTAATAGATCAACTAATAGATCAATCAAGTAAAGAATATGGACTGGATATAAACATCCAAAAAAACCAAAAACCATGATAATTAGCAAAAACAGGTGCTAAACATAAAAATACATGGAGAGAAACTATAACAGAACATTATCAATATCTCGGACACAATCACAAATGATGGCAGATGTGAAACAGAAGTTAAAAGGAGAATAGGATGGCTAAAAGTACTTTCAATGACATGAAGAAAATATTAACATCTAAACAAATGAGCAAAAATGAAAATTATAAAATGCTACATCTTGTCTTGTCTTATCCATGTGTGCCACTAGGCGTCATGGGGAGCTGAAGTCCTCTTTCTTAGCTAACTGTGATGCTGCTGCCAAAGTGCAGCCTTAGTGTTCTAGTATATCTCTGATGTCATTTATCCATCTTCATTGGGGTCTTCCCGTTTCTCTTTTCAGATGATCTTTTAGTGAAGGCTATTGATGGAATACAATCTGGTTCCATTCTGATTAGGTGGCCAAACCATTTGACTTTTTTGTGTCTGTGTTTTCTTTGCATGATATTGTTTACATCAAATTTCTTATAGTGTCATTGTTTATTCAAATCTATTTTTGTTACACCCCCCCCTCCCCAAGTGCTGTTCTCAGGCACTTCATTTCACATACCTCAAGTTTTTGTTCTAGTTTCTCTGTCAGGGTCCAGGTCTGGCGTTGGTAACACAGTGTCATCATGAATATCTTGTTTATTGACATTCTTTTTGGAGATGATGTTCTGGTGTTTCAGCAGTGGTGCTACATCTATTCTACATTAATGTATGGCTCAGAAACATGGACAATAAACAAACAATTAGAAGACAGAATTGATCCCTTTGAGATGTGGATATATAGAAGAATGGGGAGAACATCATGGAAAGAGGTTCTAACAACATTTAGTATAAAGAAATAATTATTAACAGAAATAAAGATCAAGCAAATACAATATTTTGGACATATTAAAACACATGATACCTTGTTGAAAACCTTAATTGAAGGTAAGTCGAGGGAGGCAAGCAAGATATAATCAGAGATACAAGTGGGAGAGTAACATCATGAGATGAACAGGTTAGTCTAGCAGAATGCACCACCAGGTCAAGAGAAAACGGATGTTGGAGGTATGACACAGTGCAGTCAACCTTCATTGCAGAGATGGCACTTAATGATGATGATTGGGAAATTAAAAAAAACTACAGTATATTTACAAAGTCTACAAAATAGGTTCACACAATCTCCATCTTTCTCGTTACCTAATCAGAGTCAGACGCTGATATGGATTTCTTCAATGAACTGTACTGTAGTCTCTAGGGCCATAGAGCTTGTCCATCAAAGTTGTCCCAGATCACCATAAGTTTTATTCTTGTGATGTGTTACAGTGGGCATGGCAATTCTGTAAAATATGGTCAGTGTATTCTACAGATTGTCCACATGGGGCACATACCATGTTGTCCAACCTCCTATATGAGTTAGTTTACATCTGTTCTGGAGTAATCTCAATCTAAAAATTGGTGTTCTTTTCTTCTTAGCTTGTGGATGACATCATCTTTTTGGCTGCATGGGTGAATTGAGTTCCATCCCATGTTCATGCAGCTTTTGATGATGGTCTTCATTCCTGGGAATGATACCATGTCTTCTATCTGTTGCTGCTGACAGTTACTTCCACCTTTGGCTAGCTGATCTGCTATCTCATTTCTCCTAATCCGTGAATGATCTGGAATCAATTGGAGAACTACTTCTTTAGCTTTGTTGTTTAGATGAGATAGAAATAATTTTATGGTTTTTGCAATCAAGTAGGTCCAATAATGAGGTGTAAAGTAGAAAAACGTGTATAGGTTCTATACTAGTCCGTCCAGTTTGTCTCTATACAGGCTTATATAAATGGGCATGCCTCAGTCAAATTGTCAAAATTATAGATAAGATATATTCAACAACAAACTAACATCCAATCACACAAAAAGTATTTTTTTTTTAAAAACCTCAGAAATATACATTTTCATTAATTACATTGATAAAAGATTGTACTAACAAAATTAATGAACAATAATAAAATAAACAATATTTGGCAGTATTTTAAATTCGCATAAATATTCATTTAAAACATTGCCAAGTGAAGTAGTATACATTCTACTGTCAGTATTCATAATGAATTCTACTACTGTTATGGTTTTTATTGTTAAGCAAATGTGATTTGGTACAATTTTTTAAAATAAAATAGGAAAGAGAATATAATGGTGAATTGGACGGGGTACACAAGTGAAAACTTTGATAGATCAGCACTAATTATCCTAGATAACTGTGAAGGGCATCTGATATTTGTCGTAGATGTTGATGATTCTATAGGACAGGGATGTTGACCACATGTAGACCACTTTAAGTAGAATTATACATTGTTTAAAACAAATATTTATTTGAGTTAACTAGTCTCATCATTGGAAGCTGCCGTAACATTCTTGTTAGTGTACTGACTTCCTAGCTGGGTGGTCAAAGGTTTGATTTCCAGTTGGTCATGAAACTTTTTGAGGACCAATAGTTCCTGGTCAACATAGTCTAAGAAAATAAGTACCAGATCCTCTGGACAGTAAAGATGGTGGGTGTGATGATGACTATTTGATTCATGCAGTTTGTTGTAAAAAAAAAATATGTGAGGAGCACTGTATTTCCGAATATGCTTCCATGACAATGGAAAAGCAATAATTTACTTTTTAATTTTGGTCATTTAGTACACAGAATCAATCACAACTCATGAAAAATACCTTACTATCCAGGAAATGGGCACCAAGGATCATGCTCTGAAAAAGTTGAGGAATGTCACCATCATTACTGAGAAAGTGATGAAACCAACACTAGTCAGTTTCTGGTCAACCACTCACTAGACAGCTGAGCACTTATAGGACAATTGTGTGCTGTGATGCAGATTTATAGTTCAATTACCTTTAACTTACCACACAATCTGGAAAATAGTCAGCGTAAAATAGTTAAAAGCGCTATAGAAGTTGTGAAGTTGCAGAAATCGTAACTAAACTGTGAACCATGACACAACACATTTCATACTCTGGAATACATCCTGCTAATCTGCAGTAGTTTGAGAACGACCATAGATAAAGTCTACTGTGTCCAGTACAGAGCCTGCAGATAGTTTTTTTTCTTTGTGTAGCATTTGGTGGTAAGGGCCCTTATTTTCTGCAACTTAAATGTAAAACAGATGCTTACTAACCAATAAATATAACAGAATGACAATCTCAATTATAAGAGAAATTCCATCTCAGATCATAACATTCTTCCAAATGCAATGAAATTCATACTAAAAATTATAACCATATATTTTTTAAAAATTCAGAATGTTATAAACTCTTCAGTTTACATATTCTGAACAATGACAAAATAAAAAGCTAGTTACAGACTCACTCCTACTTCAGTCTGCACCCTTATAACCTCTATAGAGTTCAAGCAGAATAAAAAACATTTAGGGAACAACACGTATTCTGCATTACTTTTCAAATACAGGAAATGAATCTGTTAAAATAATATCATTTGACACCATTTTTTAACATGTGAATTATTCCAAAACATGGTATTTAACAATAGCAACATCTCAAGATATGGCTAACTTCCTACAGATGTAGGTGATGACTTTAGCTACCTTTAGATAATTCAGTTGCAGGCTGACATGAACACATTTTTGGTTACTGGCATGAAATATTAGCACAGTCTACGAGCATGCAATATGTACATATATATATATGGTGTGTATGTACGTATTTATATATGTGTATATATATATATATATATATAACCATATGTCTCACATTAGCAAGCGCAACTAATAATTGCCACTTATAAATTGACATAAGCGCAAAAAAATAAACAAAAGGCTAAAACAGTTGATAGAATTGTCTGTATTTAGTTTCATGTAAATTTGCAATGGAACCTATGTATTTTTTTGACTTATGTTAATTTACCTTTGTACAAAATTTGACTATGTCTACCATTCATTCTATTTTTTTATACTTGTAAATGCAAATCTGAGAAACAATTTTTTAATTTGAAAATGGCTATATGTATCACATTTAACCTTGGCTTTCCTGAGAATAACAAAGATTCTCTGGGCTGGGCAAATAGACACATTTCTTCCTGTTCTTATTGCTACCCCTTTCCAGCTGTTAATTAGCTAACTTATATATATTCTATTGAAGATTGATTTTGTACAGTTCTTGCTCTGTAACTTGTAATATCAGCAGGTCACCTTTTCAAAGCGTGCCCAACAAAGTTTAAATATTTTGTTTAACTCGCTTATTATTCATTTCTACAGGTTTACAAAGTTTGGCTAGCTCAGTACCCACTCCCTTCAAAAAAGTGCAGTTATCGGAATATAACCATAACTCCATGTTAGTTTCTACCTCAAATTATATTTCTGAGCTCTGATGATAAGGAATGCAATTGATTCAACTAACATGTCTGTTCATTTTATTACACTGTTTCATATTTCTTTCCCTTTGTTCCAGTAGCTGTCACCACTAGAATATAACCACAATGAATATTCCATTCTTGTGTCTACTTCAAATTACCTTCCTGAGCTCTGTCGATGAGACTTCAGATGATCCAACTCTCACATCAATTTTTTTTTCTTCTCAACCTCGATATTTGTTTACTTTAGTCCCTGTCAAATCCATATCTGATACAATCTATCCATCATTACTTATCTTCAGTCTGCAATTGTATCAGCTGATGTCTTATTCTCTCCAGAAATCTGTTCAAATTAATTTTGTAAATAAACAATTTACAAGAACTGTAGTTCTACAGGTAAATGAAATTGACTATACTGAAACATTAGGTAATTATTACCAAAAATAGCCATATTCATAATTTTTAACACATTTTCAAATTGACCAAAACATGAATTTCATCATGTGACATTTAAAAATTGCCAAATTTCAAGTTCAAATAATAGTTATCCATGGACTATTTGATTTTAATTTTGTATTTTAAACTTATGTCACAGTTAGTGAGCGTAGTTTTACAATCTTAATTTGCATGAACTAGGTTGAAGTAAAGTAGCATTCTTGCCGAAGAACAGTTGCAGCCGATTTGTTCACATTACACCGGCCATCACGGGAATTGAGACTTTAAAACATTCAACAGCAGTTTAAAATCAATGTCCTATACTGGATACACTCCAACTATCTACTACAATTTTCATTTAAAAGAGGAAAAAAACACTTCTTTTCAAATGTATCTATTAAATATTTTTTTCATGTTAATGTCTAACTTTTTTCTGACCAAGCTCGGCGATACTCAAAATTCTGATATATACCCTTGGTAATCTTCGACAAAAGTCAAAAGCTGTGATACTTCAGTAAAATGGTAAGCACAGCAATAGTATTACTAAAAATAGCTCATTCTAAATAGTTATGCTATTTTAAAACGAATGCGATCACAAAATAATCTTTACAATGTTTGTGGGAGAATTCATTAATAATTCAAAATTTATTGCAGGTGAGCAATAAAAAAAAATTGGTAGCATATCCTACTGAGGAGATGCTAATAGGATATGCTACCAATTGTTTTGGCCAGAATCTTTTGACGGTAGTGATAGTAAGCCTGTTTACTATCACTGGGTTGCAGCATGCCAAGTTCAAAACCATGTCCTGAGACACAAAAAATAATCCAGGTCGTGATTTCTCACCTGACATGACCGCTCCTTCAGTCTAACCAGCTGTAAATGGGTACCTGACACATGAGTTAGGGGAGGTAAAGACAGGAAGGAAGGGAACTGGTCACCCCAACCTAATAGTTGTTGCGGCTTAGTCCATGAAGAGTTATTTTCATCCCCGACAGCAGGTTGCCATGAGACCTTTTTGGGGTAATTGCAGATAAGTATGCCAAACTAAAATTGATATGGTAGTTTCAGGTCTTTGAAACACTCACTCATCAATTACAAAACTCAACATTTGAATACAATACAGAGATTACAAAGAAAATACAAAAATGTGCAGGACAGATAAGGTAAAATATGTGCAAGACAAAGCATACAAAACCTGTCAACTCTAACTTCTTGGTACAAGAAATAAATTTCTCAAAAGTTAAAGGTGTGTTAACCCTTTACAGTTCTTTTGTTCTCGATTCTTTCCCTCTGAAGAAAGAATCCTAGCGTTTGTAAAAAAATACTCACCTCCACTTGGAGGAATGCTGAAATCATTTCTAGACTGAATTTTATTTATTTAATTTTGTTTTATGCTTGTTTAGATTTTACTAAAAAACAAGAATGCACTACAATGATTCTTTTAATTTCTTCATCCTCATCAGCAATTGCTGTCTCTGCATCAAAGGTTGGCTGAAGCATACAAGACCAACATATTGCCTCTTGCTGAAGTGGTGCACTCTGCTAGACTATCCTGTCCATCACATCATGTATAATTACTTACATTGTTCAAATGTGCAGTTATCAAAAACAGTGAACAAAAAGTGTTGGATATTTTTCATGTCTTAATAATCAGAGAAACACACGGATGAGAGAGTTTGTGTACTCTAAACAACAGGGCCAGGACTGACAAAAATACTGCATCACCTCTTCAAGGGTGTTTTACTAGTGCATTCTTCTTCTTTTGGTCTTAAATTCCTGCAGATTAGCATGATGTAGTTAGAACTGACTGTGTCGTATCATGTTTACAGCTTGGCTTCTTGGTCAATTTAGTCCTCTATGGGGTGGAACAGCTAACTTCATACACAAACCTCCTTTATTGCATCATATAACATGTACAACAGGTAGCAGTGTTGCTATTCTTTACTTCTTGTTCAAGCTCTGACAACACACCAGTGATTATCGTACCTAATAACCATCTCCATGACAGGAGGCTGGTCTTGATGATGATTAATCTGGGTTAAAGCAATACAATGACAAAAGCCACAGAACACAGAAAGCTTACTACATGAACACAAAGTGACAGAGAAAGATAAAAAAGATGGATTGAAGGAATTATCGATGTCATAAGACATCACAATATTACTTCATATCAAGTGACGAAATGTGCTTATCCTGAAAACCGATTGTCATTCAATCCTACAAAATCTTATAGAAAAAAGAAGAGAAAAAGATAGAAAGCAATACCAAAAAACACAAGACCATCACTGTAAGCAGAAAAACTATCAAATATTTGTAATAATTATTTAGTAATCTTATATATGATATATGACAGAGCTGGAGGCTACTGAGATGTGGTTTTTGAGAAGAATGATGAAAATACCACGGACAACTAAGAAAACTAAATGTGTGTGTATGACCACTGCCCTGCTATAAAAGAAATCAGTGGGAGCTTGAGAAATAAAAGGGTATAGAGAAAAAATTTTGATGAATGGAAGTTAATCTTGGACAATCAGCAGAAAAGTACAAAATTATGTAGAGGCAGAAGAGATGTGGTTTTATAGAAGAATGTTGAGAACACTATGGACGAATTAAAATCGTAATGAAGATATTTTGAAGGAGGCTAATTCAAAATAAGAGCTGCTCACTTGCATCAGAAGATAGTCCACATCCTTCGGACACGTAATGAGATGAGGAAAGATGGGAGTACTTTGTAACAACAGGCAAATTTAAGAGCAAGAGGAGTGAGGCAGATCATGAGAGAAGATGCTGGACAGTTTAGCAATGTGGCATGGGGGAACATAAATATCAAAAATTATTAACAGCACACGAGACTGTGTACAGACATGATAACCAACACCACACAGTGTGGTCTATACGAACATAGTGGCCTACAATCTAAGGACAAATAATTAATTCCTGAATATTTTATGATTTGTGTTTTTTAAAAGTAAAAAACAAATGAGTTTGCAGGTTTTATTCAGCCATTTAAAAAAACAAAACAGAATAATCTTGAACTGTAAAGGGTTAATATAACCAATGTTCAATTGTATAATAAAATATAACATTCAAATTACACAATGTAATAATGTTGTAGGAGAGACTTGTCATTAAGGGAACTGTGATGATGTTCAGGAGGCTATGAGACTCAAAGATGAAGATTCTGTAGGCTTCCTGCTTTTTGTAAGTGATGATACTTGACGAGTCAGTTCCCTGTTCTTGATCTGTTCAAAGACAACATAAAATATACTGTAAATGGTTAAACAGTAAAACTCTCTTCTGAAAAATTACAGTGGGAGCTTTCTTTACCAGCAATCTGTTATTAATGAATTTTCATGTTTAATGACATATTTTAAAATTCTCAATTTTTTAATGCTTATTATAACGCATGCATTTAAGCAAATATCTCTGTATAATAGACTATTTAAAAACTGCTTCAGGTACAATACAAAGTACAAACTCTGAACTTTTGACATGCACAAATTTTCACTACATACTTTTCAGACAAAGCCTTATTCAGAAAAGTTTTGTTGAAGATCATGGTTTACAGTATTCTAAGGCGGCGGTGATGTATGCAAGAAATGATAAATCACCACTTAGGGACAGGTCAAAGCACAGAAAATCTTGGAGTGGCAGAGTGAGTGTACATTTTACATGGGTGACATTCTGTTCCTCTAAATTGTCACAATTTGATCATTCCAGTGATTTTCACAAAAAGTGAACAATGAGAACCACAGAAAAGTGAAATTGAGTAATTTTAGAAGGATGCATCTACATCATAAGATCATCTTTCTTTATTTGTTGACATTTCTAATACAGGAAAATGGTGTTAGTGACACCATCTCTTTGTATATTACTTTATTTATTGTGTTTATTTCTTGAAAAAGGTCCAAATTGGAAAGTAATGTGGAAAGAGTCCTTTTTCCTCTGTTTTCTGTTATTTCTTTTTTTACATTAGTTGTATAATTTTTGTTATTTATTAGTTAAACCAGTAACAATAGTACATGACCCTAGTTATCTCTGGTGATAATACAAAAGCTGACACACGTGTGAAGACTACACATCTACCAGTATGTATTTTGTCACAAAATCAAATCACCACAGATAGGATATCATCTTTGTATCTCTTAGAACCTAATATCCTGGACAGCAGAAGTTTATAAATACTTATCAAGCATTTTTAGTTACTAGCAACCCTTGGGAAAGGTGACATTATAGGAACATTTTCTTGTGCTCTCAAACTGCTGTCAGTTTACAGAAGGTAAATCATCTGTAGAATGGAATACAAAAGCTGTGATATATATGTATGCTTTTTGACCCTATACATCCGACTTCTATCTATCTATTGTCTTTTCTCTGCTATTTCTGTAAGGCAACGCTGGATTTAATGAAGATCGGTTTTCGGGCTATGACACGTTTGGTTGCTTGATATGCAGTAATATTGTGACGTCTCAGAATGTTGGTAATTCCTTCAATCCATCTTCTTTTTTTTTATCTTCCTCTGCATCTTGCTGTTTCCATTTTCATGTTGTATGCTCTTGCTGTTGGTCAATAAGAGTGCTTTCTCATTAAGTGGTCGAACTATTTTAATACTTCAGGATGAAAATTTCAGATCATATTTACCTTCTGTGGGTGGGATAGCAAACACCTTGTCAAACCCTCCTTAAGTTCATTAATATAAACATGGCAGGTGACATTATTCCTATTTATTGCTCTCTTTTGAGACCTGACAACATACTGGTGTAAGAAAGAACATTTTTACCTGCCTTAGTCGATGATGACCATTTTAGCTCAAATAGGAAGAAAATGATGAGTGTGTCCAGCTGTGGCTAATGAGTCATAAGCATGCATGGAATTTCCTTTCAGACTCTGAACATGTGTGGGAAGAGTCTGACATTGATCAGCTATTGACTTTCATCTAGCACTTTTTTATTGAGCAGTAACTTGTCTGAGGTTCTCTGCAGCAGCTGTATAAATCCTAAGCCTGTGTAGTCAGTTAGACCTGTCTTGTGCCAACCACTCCCATACATTTCTGTCTACCTTGAAGTGAGTCAGTGGTGCTTAAATGTGCCTGTAAAACTGTTCTGTCTTCTGGCTTTGCAGAAACTAGTTTAGAGTTCTTCATATAACAGTTATTGTGTGGTAGACAGAGATCTTTCATTTGGATTAAATGACCCTCCAAGAATGTCTGTGCCTTCATCTGCAACTCTCTGATATTTTATCTCACCAAAGGATGTTGGCTATCTTACGGAGGCAGCTTAGGTTGGATTGTTATTAGAACATACAAAGTCTTTGATGCACAATAAATTGACACGGGTTTGTATTTTGCTTCAATCAATCAAGCCTATAGGCACCCATGGGTGTTTACACACCCACAGGTGCATAGGCCATGGACATAGGTTTTTCATTCCTTGTATATGTTCTCAGCGTTACTCCATGTATTTCCCATATCTGTCAAGATCTTCACGGTCTTTTCTCTGTGTGTTTCTAGGTCTTTCTTGTTTCCTTACTTTTTTCCCTGTAGGTTCCATGTCATAGATCTTCTAGCTACATCTTTTATTAATTTTCATGTCTTGATCGTCTAACTAGATCTTTTATTGATTTTCATGTCTTGATCGTCTAACTAGATCTTTTATTAATTTTCATGTCTTGATCGTCTAACTAGATCTTTTATTGATTTTCATGTCTTGATCTACTAGCCTTTTTTGTTTTTCCCCAGGTGATTTGTTATCCACTCTTGCCATTAAACGCTGGGGGTGATTGGAGGTTGAGCTTGTGCTCCAAGGCCAGATGTGTTGCCTCAGCTGTGCTATGACTGTGTTTGTTCAAGATGTCCCCAATGTTTTTTATCCATCTTTTCCGTGGTCTTCCTCTGGCTTTGTACCCTGATCTCATTTGGTTATATCCTTCACGGGGAACGTGTTGTGATGCATTCTCATAATGTGTCCAAACCACTTGATCAGCTGCCTTTCTATGTATTATGTGCAAGGCGTTATACCTATTCTTTCCCTGATGTCTTCATTTCACAATCTGTCACGCCTGGTGCAGCTTTCCTCAAGCATTTCATCTCACACACCACTATCTTTCTGTAATGTGAAGATGAGAGAGACCAGGTTTGTAACTGGTAGCGCAGTATTGGTAGGAATATACTGTAAATCATTTGCCTTTTAACTTCCATCTCGATCTTGGGATGAAGAAGTAGTGGTGACTGTTGGCATGTTGCTGCATTTGCCTTTTGACAACTTGTCTCTATCTCTCTATCAGGGCTTCTATTTTATGAGAAAATACTACAGAGATATATGAACTCCACTACTTGTTTTACTCCTATGTTGTCTTTCTGTATGTTTAGTGGGCTCAGTGTTCTGCATATTTTCATAGTTTCCATCTTTTGTGTATTGATCTTCATGTTGTATTTTCTGCACATTGCGAATAGTGAGTTAACATGATAACATATGTTATACAATATATTATATGAAAATCATAACAAATAATATCAAGTCTATGATCACGTCCCAATCTCAGGCCATATCCTGTTTTTACCAAGATTTTCATTTGCTAGTGGCACATGCTATACATAGATGGCCAATAAAAAGTATGGAAAACAGGCATGAGCGCATGTGATGTATGTCCAAAGGTCTTGTAAAAGTGTTGGATATGTAGGGAAATATAAACGTAGGTGGAAGATTTCATGTTGTTTTCCAGGCTGACTAAAAATGTTTCTTTCATGACAGTTCATTTTAAACATCAAAATTTATGTAGTCAGTATTCACTTTAAGTTTCAGGTTCTACTTATCCAAATATTCGCGTTACGCAAATTCGACTTAACAGGAATTTTAATACAAAGAAAAAATGGGAAAATGGCTGGGACTAAAATGATCAGTTTGACTTAAGCAAAGTACGATGTAAGTGGACTCCACTGTATTCATTCTCTCTCTTTAACCGAAGTGTTCACCAGATCTTGGCCCGTTTATCTACATATCTTTTATTACCTTGTCATTGCTACCTAATGTTTAGTGTGGTTTTTAAATTCTTGTGTGGTGACGTGGTAGTTCTAAACCTTTGGTTCATTTTAACAAAGAATTGGGTTAACAATTGGGTCAAATAAATTGAGAAAACCAACTTAGGTAGAGAACATGGACAATAGATGCCAATGTTACCATGGAAATGGTAGGGATTACATTTAATAGATAAATGAATGTGACTCAACAATTGCTAATTTAACCCAACATGTGCATCTTAACTGACCTGAAGAGTTTCAATGGCAGTAGCATGGCTTTGCTGCATGGCTGTAACTTTTGACCTGAACACTTTGTCACTCTCGTACATCTGTGCTTTCAGTTCTGTGATCTGTGATCAAACTAACATTGCTCAACTTGCCATAAGTACAAATATACAATGATAATTGTGATACAGGGTTGTCAGAATTTGGTCATTTATGGTCATTTTTAATGTCAATGATCATGAAGTTTATACAAAAAAATTGTATGTATTTTTAATCAAATGAATGAAAAGATAATTGGAATTTGGTCATATATAGCCATATTTTACTTGAGATTTGATTTTAATAAATTTTTACTACCTGGCAACCCTGTTATAATCAAAATCACTCATGTAAAATTTATTTAACATATTTTACTATTTAAAAATTATTTCAATGTAATTAGTGTTATTGTGTATCATAATCGTGTGTTCAGGATGTGAGTTTGAATCCATTCATCTCATGATGCCTTGTTTACAAGTGGATATTTTGAAGATCCCTGCGGATATTTGATTGAAGCCATGTTATATTCTATGAGTGGCACTCTCCAAAGACAACATGATGCTTTGCTAAAAGGGACGGAGTACATATGGAGAAACCCAAGTACTGTGAAGTCAATCATCTACACCTTTAACCCCTCTTTTTTTTCTTTCATCTTCTGTGAGTAATAATAACATTCTTGTGTGTTTATTTTCAAACATGCTGGCTAGTAAGTTTTGGTCCAAAGAACAGAGTGCACTGTGTCATGGTTTACAGCCTGGCTGTGATGTCTGCAACGGTTTTGGATTACTTTGACCTATGGAATGTTACAGATAGTCTCCCCCTCCTTATTTGCTGTTTACATCATACATGCAAACATAAAATCAAGAACAAATTTACAATTACAGTATCAAATAGATAGAAACCCCTTAACATTCAGTGACACATTATTAAGCATAGCAACTATTAAATAATGAAGGAACTATGACAGTGCGTTACTGGAGACACTGTTACCTGCAATGCATATCGTAAGAGGCGATTAAGAAGGTTTTATTGGTAGACTTTGCTATCCTATCCCTAAAATTTCAAGTGCCCCAGAAGCCACGCTGAAGTCAGACGTGGCAGGATGAAAGGTGCAGATATTGTAGCCAAGCTGTAAAAAAGACACAGCATATTCCATTCTCCGGATTACATTCTGCTAATCTGCAGGAGTTTGAGAATGAACTCGGAGAAGATATAAGGAACTAGTATAACTCATACTATATCAAGAATTAATAACCTTATTGGTTAATATTTTTTTTAATGTTTTTATTTGGCATTCGCTCTCAAACTCTCACTGGATATGTCTTGTAGCAGGACAATGGTCTAGATTTCCAGCAGGATGTAGTTAAGAGTTTTTTTATGAACTAATGAACAGGTACATCTGACTTTAGCAGTGGTTACTAATATTCAGTACTTTTACAACTTTCACTTAACAGTGGAAATCAGTTACCATATCGCTAGTAAGCCAGCCATAGAGAGAACAGTTCCCATGCTATATGCTGTACACTCACCTCAAAGCTATCCATAATCAAACGAACTTAATCTTTTTGCTGCTGTCTGCATCACTATCAATATAGCCAGACGTCCACAAAATTAGCAATTATTATTTATTTAATAATTCAGATAAATGATCATAATCATAAAATGTGTTCAGTTCTCACTAAACTTTTTAATTAGTATTTGTTCTCAAACTCCCACTGGATTGCTTTTGTAGCAATACAATGGTCCTACTAGATTTCCAGCAGGATACAATCCAGAAAATGGAGATGTGTTATGCTGCAGTTTTATTTGTGCAATGATCTGACTTATGTAGTAAACTAACGTCACTTTTAGAAATTTACCAAGAGTGATAAAAATATTACCTTTTTGTCCTTCTCCAAGAGTTGCTGGTCTTTGGCTGCCATTTGTTTCTTAAGGCTTTCAATCTGTTCTCGCAGCTGGGTAATGAGGATGACATTTTCTGATGTTGCTGTATCAATCCCAGCCTCAGAAGTATTGCTGTCTACACTGAAATGTCACATGGATGACTTTAAGAATGTATCTAACAGATGTTAACCTTTATGACCCTGAATTAAAATTAAGAAATATCCCCCTGGGCCTAAATTCTTTTTTTGAAAATTTGCGTTATTGATGGTGGGTGTTTTGAAAACGCGATAACTTTTTTGTTTTAAACAATATCAAAATAATGTTTGCACATCTAAATAAAGGAGTGAATATAATCATGTTTTTGTGTGATATAACAGTTGTGAGCAAGTTGTGAAGTTGAAAATTCGGGGGGGGGGGGGGGGGGGGGGATCGCAATACGCCATTTTCAAAATCGCCTATATATCTTCTTGACGACCCTAATACATGAGCAATGTGTGGCAACATTGATAAAATACTCATAAATACCTATACTTATTGTATATATATTGTTTTATATCCAAACTAATAGAATATGAACTAAAAAAACGTGAAGAAATCGCATATAATGTCCGTCCGGTCAACACTAGGTCTATGCCGACATGCAACGTAATTATTGTCCATGCACACATGTGGCACCTTTGATACATATTATTTTTGTGTTTTTGAATGAATAAACACACATTCTTATTAAAAAACAACATATTAAACACAAAGAACAACAATTAGAACATGTAGTCATGATCATTTACCCATGCCATGTGTTACTCAATTTGATAGTAAAATACGGCAGAAAATGGCAAAAGTCGCTCCCGAAAAGCGTTGATAACATCAGCCGGTTTTCTCCTACTATACAATGCTAATGTGTAAAAGAATTTTACCTTTACACTGTGACGTATTCCTAGCTTCGTTTGGCGGGCTTTATACGTCATCGGTTCATTACTTCGTGAAGTTACGAGCTCGGGAATCGGGCGATATCGTATGGTGCGTGGCCTCGCCCGTCACACGGGAGCGTGACCTCACCCATAGGGGCCTAAAGGTTAAGATTGTGCCAACAGCTAAAACATCAATGAGAATTCCATCTGTAGCTTAAAACATTATGGGACTTATGATTGCACCAAGATCGTGATGCAAACACACTTTTTTTGCTGCTACAATGCACATTTTTAGTTCTATTAAAATAAGGAAATCTGCTGGACATCCCTAAAAAACAGGCTTCAGGCTAGTATCAGAAGAGATTATACGCTACCAATGAAGTTGGAAAACGTCAACTCTAGTGACACAGGACTTAAAATAGGGCATTTACATAATACAATTGAATCTGTGTACCAAATGGTAAGCAGTCACAATAGCAATGTATTTGTAGTATGCACCCATAGAACAAATAGCAGGGACCAAACATCCATGACTAACCACAACATTTATATTACAGCACAACCACTACAGGACTATCGTGAGCTTTGATATTCACATAATGACAATATCTGCAAAACAAGTTGTGGGGAGTGTAGAATAACCTAAACAAACCATTCTCTACATGACCAATATTGTATTAGATATCCCCATCGAGGCCAGCTCCTTGGTGTGGAGATGGGGCTCAGTCCAGCCAGCAGAGGCTGGAAACTAAGACTGGCCCACATTCGGGCAGAATCAGTCTTGCCTAGCAAATAAAGGTGCTGAAATCAGCAACATTTGGCCAGAAGGCGCACCGCAACAATCAGAATGTCATGCATTATCGCACATAAATGTTTTTATCTGCATTACCCCGTTATGGTGCTAATCCTGTGACGGCTCACCAGGCAGGAGTAGCACCGGGTCCTATTCGATTGCCTTGTGGAGCCAGGAGGCACAAGAGTAATATCACAGACCAAAAAATATTACCAACCAATGAGGCACCACTTACAATAATGCACTGGAATGCTGAGGGTGTAAATAGCAAAAAAAATTTGGCTTTAGCAAGAAATTAGAAAACACCCTTCTTAAGGAACAGGTCAGCATTTGTTGCATACAAGAGACACACCTCAGCAAAGATGTAGCCTTTAAAATTGCAGGTTATCAGTGCTTTAGAGCTGATTGAATAGACAGAAGAAAAGGAGGTATACTAACTCTAGTCAAAAATAATATCAGCGCACATCAAACTGAGCTATACATAGAAGGAGCAGAATATCAGGTCCTTCAACTAAAGACCAAGAACACAGACTTCAACCTACTAAATTATTATTGTCCAAATGACCAGTCCCTTTCCCTGGACACAATACCGTGCAGAGGAAGACTGATAGTATGTGGAGATTTTAATAGTCACTCACAAAGCTGGGGTTATGACCACATGGATAAAAGAGGAGAAGAACTTGAAAGCTGGCAAGACGATAAATGTCTTCTAAAGCTTAATATGCCAAAAGATCCTCGACATACTACTCAAGAGCATGGCCAACCACTTCCACGCCAGACTTGGCATTGTACTCAGCAGACCTACACTGGGAAATCAATAGAACAGTGGGGAAGCAACTTGGAGGTAGCGACCATCGACCAGTCCTCCTTAGTATTAAAAATGAACTCACAGGAAATGCATGTAGCCTTCCAAGATGGAATTATAAAAAAACAAATTGGGGACTATTTAAACACCTCTGTAGTGTTTTAGCTGGACAAATAGATATGGAAGGAAAAGACATAAACGCCATAGTCAAAGAGTTCAATAAATGTATTCATCAAGCTGCCAAGGAAGCAATACCAAGAGGAGCACGCAAACAATACAAGCCATACTGGAGTGAACAACTAGAACAGCTGCAGGAAGAATTAGAAAAAGCACGGACGGAAGCCAGGAACATCACAACAAACATCAACTCGCAAAAGCTAAATTCCAAAGAGCCAAACTAGAAGAAAGAGCTGGAAAGAGAAAATAGAATCCTTAAATTTTGAAAAGGATGGAAGAAAACTGTGGAAACTGGTCAAACAACTAAATGATGAGGGAACAGGAAGAGGCACAAACATAACACTCGTACAGAATGGCAAAATGATTACAGGAAAGCAAGCAGTAGATAATTTTGCTAGGATATTTGCTCAAAACTGCAATATTGAAATTAGTCCAGAGAAAAAAAGCGTACAGTGCGGAGCGACCAAAAAAGTAAAATGGAACATGCTCAGACTAGAATCAGTGATGAAAACAGCGCAGATGAAATTATGGATACATTGTTCACATATAGTGAATTGGAATTAGCGGTCTCTAAACTAAAGCTAAATAAGTCCCCAGGTATTGATGAAATATCAAATGAAATGATAAAGAATCTAGGAACAACAGCCAGAAGGAAACTATTGGACATCCTAAATATTAGCTGGACTACTGGGAAAATACCACAAATCTGGAGAAAATCAATTATGGTCCCTTTGCTTAAACCTGGAAAAGATGGAATAACACCAACTAGCTACAGACCAATTAGTCTTACAAGTTGCCTGTGCAAAACAATGGAGCATATCATAAATCTAAGACTAAAATTTCACCTGGAAAGTAGAAAATTCCTTGCACCACAGCAGGCAGGTTTCAGGCAATGCTACTCCACAGAGGATCAAACCACATACCTCTCACAGGAAATTGAGGATGCTTTCCAAGACAAAAAATCAGTTTTAGTGGCATGGATTGATTTACAGAAGGCCTTTGATAAAGTATGGAAAGAAGGATTGCTTCAAAAAATGAGAAACTACAAGATATGTGGAAATATTTATAGATGGACAAAAGCCTTACTTCACAATAGAAGAGCCAAAGTACAAGTAAATGGCAAAAAAAGTAGGAAAGTATTACTACGTAATGGAGTGCCTCAAGGAGGAGTTCTATCACATGCTCTTTTTCTCATATTTATCAATGATCTAATTGAAGAAATACCCTGTGGAACTAAGGCAGCATTATATGCAGATGACTTGGTTCTATGGTGCACACATGAGAGCGCCATGGTTGCCACAAAAATGCTTCAGAGAGCCATGGACATTTTGACTAATTGGGCTTACAAATGGTGTGTAAGTATCAATATAGAGAAGTCAGCAACAACCCTTTTTACACTTTCACCAAAACAAAGAGCAGGAAACATCTATGTAAATAAAACTGTCTTAAAGGTAGATGACCAACCCACATATCTTGGTGTAACATTTGATGCCAAAATGACATGGAAACATTATATCAGCAAAGCAGAAACAAAGGCTAGAAGGAAGATAGCTATACTAAGAAAACTGAGTGGGACAACTTGGGGAGCTAATGAAAGAGTTTTAAAAAATGTATACCAACAAGCCATTCGACCACACTTGGAATATGGTTCTACAGCATGGAGTGCATCATCAAACAAAACACTACAAAACCTAGATAGAGTACAGAACCAAGCACTTAGAATCATTACAGGCGCAATGAGATCCACACCAATCATAGAAATGCAGAATATCAAAGGGATGCAGTCATTGAAAGAGCGTAGAGATACTAAAATTATAATTCATGGAGAAAAGTTTCTTTCCCACCATAGTCACCCAATGAAGGAAAGATTCCAGAATCTGTCACAAAGATGGCTTAAAAGAAGCAGCTTCATACACCAGGCCAAGCGTCTACGTAGACAGGTATTGGATCTGCCAGAGGTAACAATACCACTGACATCTCAACCGGAACACACCCCATGGGAAAAACGGACATGCCTACCAGTAACCATCCAAACAACAATAACAGGTGTGCATGGGGATGAACATCAGAATAATCTGCAGAAAAGGGTAGCAGCTCTCAGCTTCCTCGATGATGTTTACCCAAGTGGTATATGGACAAGAGTATATACAGATGGATCAGCACTGAATGCAGTAAAAAATGGAGGAAGTGGTGTATATGTAGAATACCCAGATGGCACCACTGATACCACTTGTATACCAACAGGGAATTACTGCAACAACTATGACTCTGAAGTCAAAGCTATTTATACAGCTGCAGAGAAACTGTTAACATTGGACAGGACCTCACACCCTATTGTTATACTTACAGATGCAAGGTCAGTACTAGAGGCATTACAATCCAATAAACTTCCAGAGTTAAAAGAGTCCATAGTACAAAATAGGTGTAGTTATACTGCAGTGGAGTCCATCACACTGTGGAATAGCAGGAAATGAGAGAGCTGATCAACTCGCCAAGGAAGGTGCTAACATGCAGCAACCGGATGTACCAATCAGCTATCACCAAAAGAAATCCATGATAAAGGCACAACGAAAGCCAGACTTACCTCCACAGGACGACTACCACCTACTTAACAGACAAGAACAGGTCATCATATTTCGACTGAGAACTGGACACAATAGACTAAACAGCCATATGTATACAAAATTTAAAATTGGCACAACAGCAAAGTGTAATTGTGGACAAGTCAACCAAACTTCAGAACATATCCTTCAAGAATGTGCAAACTATGACACATTAAGATGCACATACTGGCCTTCTGATACACCAATGAATGTTAAACTTTATGGTACAAAACAAGAAATGGAAAACACTGTCCAATTTATACAAGAAACAACACTGCAGATATAGACATTATTAGCGAACGAAAGAAGAAGTATTAGATATATAGTACTAGTAATTGATTGTAGTAGACGAGGTACAATACAAGAATCAGTGGACAGGGTCACAGCTTTTAATTTTATGTGCAAATACCGTGCACTTATCATACAACTTTTTAGTGTGTGTGTTATGCGCATCTTTCTGTCGTCTTGTCAACAAAACAAAATGGCTAAAGCAATGGATGTCTGTCTACTGAGCTTGCCAACTACTGAGAAAAATACTGTACATTTGTTACAAATACAAGGAGTGCTAAAACAGGAAAAAATGTGCAGCCAGTCATCCAATGATCTTATTGTAAACACTGATGGACGGATTCAATGGTATTGCAATGTGAGGCAACACCACCAGCGCATAAATGCAAAGGTCGGCATGTGCTTCCAATGCACAAACTTTTATTTATAAAAATATGCTGCTTCATTTATGGATGGGCGTTTGAGATGACATCTGCCGACTGGTGAGTTCGTGAACTACAGATTAGCAAGACAACAGTTGTTGAATGGAACGCATTTATGCATGAAGTTTGTGTCTACAGTGTGACACAGCTGTATTGGAGGAGAATGAATGATCGTTGAGGTAGACAAAGGTCTATTTACCAAAAGAAAGGCAAACTCTGGCAGAGTGTTGCCTCAACAATGGGTATTTGGTGGTCTATGTTGTGAGACACAGGATGTTTTCTAGCTGCAAGTGGAAGATAGAAGTTCTGCAACTTTAATGAAGGTGATTGTTGACAATATTGAGCCTGGATCAATTATATATTCCGTCTTGGAAAGGATATAAAACTACAGATAAAGAGAGAGCGGGCTTCGACAATCTAACAGTGAACCACAGATACAACTTTGTGGATCAGGTAACCGGGGCCCATACCAAAACTCTAGAGCGAATGTGGGGAAGTGCGAAGTGGTGAAATAAGAAACACAGTGGAACAGCACAGTACCACTTAAACAGCTACCTAGCATAGTTCATGTGACGATCTAGGCTCCAGAACGATGTCAATCTTTTCTATGTCATATTGGAGGAAATGAGCAGATACTGGCCACATGTGTAACTATCCATCCCCATCAACACCTGCCCCTTTCCATAATATGTCTTCACCAACACCCGTACCTACCCATCAGCTACACTGTTCCAAATCCTAACCTCAAACACTGAAAGCGGCCCCTCTTCCCAAAACACTAAAATACCCCCCCCTCCCAAAACACTAAAATACGCAGCCTCCTCTCCCAGCAGTATTAGTGAAATTTGCACTAACAAAGGGACATAATAAATGCCAATGCTAACACTGGTTAGTTGCCTCTAACGCTGAAACGAAATATCTGAACAAAAGTTTGTTCGGGTAAATATGTGTCCACTGATTCTTGTATTGTACCGAAGAAGAATTATAAAGATTGTGTACAAAACAACAAACATCATGCTAAGCTAAGCATACATATAATCATCATGCATGTGTGCTTGATTTATTTACCTCTTGGGAGTAGATGCTGCCGCAGAAATGCCATTTGCAGAGTTTTTCTCTGATTTTACTTTTTTCGTCTCACTTGTTTCATCATCATCTCTGAAAAAGAAACTAGATCTACTTTAAAGAGTTAACATGAAGCATGATTTGACATTTGGAATACTAATGTTTCTCAATGAATATGCCTGTGTGTCGCCATGCAAGTCGTAAGAGACGACTAAAGAGGTTTTGAGGGTGGGCTTGGCTGTCCCATTCCATTGAGGGTCAGTGACCCAGAATTCATGCGGAAATCAGATGTGTCAGGTACAAAAATCAATTCAATAGTTTATATATTTCTTACATAAGCGAACACAAAGAATAATTGATTACAATGTTCCTAATTCACAAGTGAAGATCAGCAAGGCACAAAACGACAGGGATCTTCCTGAAGAAGGGGTTACGCTATTCGCTTTGTGCTAATGAGGTCATAGGTTCAGATCACTTCACACAAAAATTAATTTGTTTATAAAGTGAATTTTCTTGATCCCTGAGAATTATTGCTTGAAGTATGTGCTATAAGTAGTATTCTCAGCATGCAGTGTACCACTTCATTGAGAGAAACAGAGTACATGTGGGGTAACCCATAAAATGAAGTCAATTCTTTTGTGCCTTTTTTATGGCATGAAATGTTTATTAGATTTGCTGTTTGTGAATCCACAAATGTCTAGGAAGACCAAACCTGGTTGGGAAATACAGGTTGTAATGTAAAAAGTAATGAAGATACTCTTGTTGGGGCAATTTGGATGGCTGTCGTCTTACATCTATGCCTGTTTTGAACTTCATGCAGTGTTCTAATGTTCTTGATAATAGATAGATAGAGCTGTTGCAATTTGCAAATCTGTGATTCAACAGGAGAACAATGAAGGCTCAGGGTATGAAGTTTGTAAATCACTGGAAGTACATAGAAAAACACACAAATCAACATTTCAACCACAAGATCTTCATCAAGGACACAACATAGCATGACTAAAGGAAGGGAGTGTCTATGATCACATCACAATACTGAATGATGCAAGTTAACTGTTAAGCAGGGACAGCAGGAGTTCAGCTTAGCACAGACGCAAGGATGTCTGCAGACTGTGCTTTCATCAGCATTGCAATGGCAGTGACATGATTTATAGACTCAGATGCAATGATACCTGCAAATTGTGTTTCCATTCAGCATTGTCATGACATTGGCACGACCTATAGACAGTGCTGTCCTTTACTCATCAAATGCTATGTTGTATTTTTGATAGGCTTTTGGTCGAAACATTAAGTTGTGTGATTTCCTGTGGGCTACCACTGGTTCAAAAAATTTCATTATAATTTTTGACCATCCACTCTTTTCAAGTCCAGCCATGTGACAGAGTGGTACAGTGCACACCTAAGATGACCAAGGTATTAGGTTCAAATCTAGACAGACAAATGTGTCTCAGGACAGTTCAGACAGCAAAGGATGCAGCAGGATCGTGTGAATATTGTTGTAACCTTAATATCATATCCTGAACATTATCTTCTTTATTTCTTCAGCATTCATTCTCAAACTCCCACTGAATCGTTGTCTTACTAGATTTCCAGCAGGATGTAATCCAGAGAATGGAAATGTGTTGTCGCCATTTTATTGCTCAATGGCCCTACACATCCATCTTTGGTAGACGTTATCTTGAAAGAAGATCTATAACTATGGGAAAGTTCTGTTCTAACCACTCTTCTGAGGTTCAAGCAATAGAACATGCTGCTCTGATGATAATTGACTTAATCTCTGGTTGCCAAATGATCATCTTCACTGTTCTGCAGACTCTCAAAGGTTGTAAGCTCCTGCATATGAGAAACAAACTAAACATCAGCGAGCAGAAAGAGAACTACTTATGTGAGTAACTATGGTGTGCCTGGACACTCAATTGTTGATGAGCTTTTAAAAAGGGAGAATGTATACAGAAAGACAATGAGGTCTCATATATGGAAAAGAAGAGAACTATACAAATCATGTGAAGTGAAAATAACTCAACAAATAATGTCTACCAATATTTAGATCAGCAAGGACAGATCCCATACTTCACTTGAGTACAAGACACAACAGCTAAATAAACACATGCATAGTCTGCCACACCACTGTGCATGGAACAGATGGAAAAGATTTATGCCTAGTGTCATTTGGTAAGTAAATTAGGACTGTATCATTTAAGAAAATTCAAATGATAGGAAAAAACAATATCAGAAATAGTTCACAAAAGGTCTCTGGGATGTTGACTAACCACCATAAAGCATGGAATGCAATTTAGCTACTTTTTTTTAGGTTTAAAAAGTCAGCAAAGTCTCTCTCTAAAACAAGACTGATCAGCTCATTATATTGCACCATAGTCCCATGGAGTCTAGCAGAACTCTAGAATTTGAAAACCTGTGGCATAAACCGTGCCACAAAACTCCCTGATTGTTCCAGACAACAATAATTTTAGAAAGACTTGGAACTTTCCAAACCTGACGAATAAGTTAACAATGAATCAATTCTGTCAAGGCCCCGGTTGTCACATGGGAGAAACCCTTTATATAGAAGTCTATCCCAACTACAGAAATCATACATGTTTTACAAATTGGCATGGGTTGTCAGAATATGAAATAGCTATGGATGGAAGAAGTTACTTACTTTAAATGATGCCTCTTTGAATGTGAATGATGGTGGTGATGTTTCCGATGGTGGTGCCTGTGATGTGGCCGACATTTTTCAGCTTCATCTTTCACTTCATCATCTTCACCACTTGTTACTTTATCTAGAAGATTATGAGGTTTTTCTACTGTTTTGTTTTCGCCTTCAATCTTTGGGAGCTGATCTGCATCTGCAGGTGGGGTGTTGCCTCGACTGCTCCCTCCACTTGTAGCAAGCTTTGTCAGACGCTCGAGAACAGTCATGCCTTCAAAAGATGCAGCTGGCTGTAATGACTGACTTGCATGAAAGTTTTGTCCATTGTTAGTTGGTGTGTTTGACTTGCTGGATGTATCAATCAGTGATGAAGATGAACGAGATGGTTTAATGATCATATCTTGTGTTTTACGAGTCTTTGCTAGAACTCTTTTGTATGCCTGGTCACACAACCAACACATAAGCTTCCCACTAAGCTGCAGAAGAACAAATAAAAAGTGTTGTTAAATTAAAGCATTGGAAGAAACAAATGAATCAATCAGAATGCCACCAACATAAGATTACTATAGCATGTTTAAAAATTCTTGAGACTAACAGGAATTGAACCAGTCCGTTCAACGGCACTAAATCGCCTAGCAATAATTGCACACGCGTTCTTTCATACTTGACTAACAGCATCTCCAAAAAAAGATGCAATTTTGTCAAGACATTAAAACTGTGCACTCAAAGTCACCAGAACAGACCAATCGAGACAAGGACTATTACAACAACAATAAACATCCCGTACAGGTATTGAAATATCCTCAGTAACAACAAACATATAATATCCATATTAGTTGCAATCTTTGGTTTATGTTTCACTAGCTTTGTCCTCAAACAAATGCAATTATCTGATTAACTATCTTAAATGTATTAATGTCATTTTTTGCATATGATGTTGTATTTGGTTAGACCCAATAAATATAAACTTTACATTTGAGCATCATGTTCAGTTTTTATAAAGGAATGAAATCCTTTGATCTTTGTCTGCATACTAATTATTGTGTATCGAGAAAAGAACTTTTACTTCAGACATTACACTGGATATGACCTTAAACACCATCTATCATGTGTTTAAGATTACAAAATAGTCAAATTTCCCACTAAAATCAAGCCAATTGTACAATAAACCAATCATGTGCACATGGGGTCTTACAACTGATTGTAAATATCTTTAAAATTGTGTGTGAAATGTGTGTTGATATGTAGACTTTCACATATATCGCAAATAAACAAGAATTGAAACCAATGACTGCATTTTAATTAAAAATTGTACTCATAGGGACTACATAATTTCAAATTCACAAACAAAATTTCAATTGTATGCATTATACATTTGCTGAGATACAAAATTTTGAAGTTGGGCGAGTGGGTCAAAGGGCATTAGCCCATGAACTGCTGGATCAGCAACCAAGTTGGGCAAAGCTAAGTGAAACGTGCTATAACAATTTATCCCAGAACCTGTTTGTGACATAGGGGGCTGCGGATATGTCAACAAAGAGATCTCTCAATTTCTTCTGTCTTGTGTGGTGCAGACGGGTATGTAGAATTTGTCTTGTATATTTTTGTATGCTGTCAATTCATCATGCCAAAGTCAGATTGTAGCTGGGAAAGTGTAAAAATAAGAAAAGCTTGGATGGCCAAAAAAAATCTATTGTGCTCTAAAAAATAAAAATAAACAGATTGTGCTCTAATTGAACATGATTGGAATGCGTAGTGAGGTGATGTACTTATGTAAAACACAGGTTTTTATAACAGTTTCACTCAGACACGACAGACTATCTCTAAAACTAGTGGGTATTGATGTGCACTTTGAAGTGGACATCTACAGGCAAACCCGAATGATTTTTTTTATTCTATACAGATGTTCGCAGAATCGGTCCTTCCAGTTTCAATTATATATGTCATGGCGCAGCGCCTGTATATGATGGCATAAATGACATTGCGGGACACACATAGGAAGTTCTCAATGGTGAAAGTTGCTTTAGGGAATGTGACAGACCAGATCTAGGTGACATAGGCACAAGTGTAGCATTTGCTGCGTTTACATCTGATGGTGCCAACATGATTAGGAACATCAGGTTGGAAGTTTTTCTGGTCCAGTAGATCCCTGAGGTTCTTGTTACATCTGTAAGCAACAAGAGGGGGGTCACAGAACACTTCCAGCGTCTCAGGGTCAGACTGGAGAAGGTGACGAAGCAGGACATGGCGAACAGCAGTGCTATGGGAGTGGAAAGTGAAAACAAGCTACCGGTTGTTGCCACCCACCTTCCATATGCTGGTAGGAGGACCTAACCAGTCCAGTTTTCAGTCTCGGGTGGCTGGACTATGCCCCCATCTCTGTGACAAGGAACTAGCCTCGATGGTGGGAGAAAAGAATGGAGTCCCCTATTCCATCCCATAAACGGTCAATGAGACCTATATGTCATGCTGAAGTCAGATGTGTCAGGCCGAAAGGTGCAGATATAACAGCTAACCTGTAAATCATGACAATATGCACTTAATTCTATGGATTACATTCTGCTAACCTGCTGGAATTTGATAATGAATGCAGAAGTGGAATTGATCAAACACTACACATACTACTGTCTGCGTCAAAGGAAGAGTGATATATGCAGACTTCTCCCAACCAAATCCACACGACAGCATAAATATTTAGGACTACACCACAATATTTAGGCTGCGAACAACACATGTACAACTTAACAAACACCTACAAATAATTACAGCATAATATACACCATACTGCAACAGACAAGAAGAAGAAAATGAACAGCTAACGGCTATGACACATTGGTTCCCTCTCAATAACCACATCATGTACCAATATTGATTACAAATTTATGTAGCAGGTACTTTAATTACTGAATATTCTATAAATTGCAGAAGTGTTCAACCATTTATTCAGTTTATAAAATATTCAGTAAGTAAAGTAAAGTAAAGTAAAGTAACCCATAGCATTTATTAATGCCGTAGAGGTGTGAAATGTTAGCGATCTCACATTTCAGAGGCTCTGCAAATGAGGGCGGTAGCCATCTCCTTTCCCTCGCAGTCTTTACTTTCTGGATTAATCCGGTACCCATTTAAGGGAGGGTCGACCTGGGAGCCGTTGCGATCTGAAAAACATTTCTGCCTCAACTGGGGAAAAAACCCAGGACCCTCATATGTGAAGCCAGTGCGCTAACCAAATATTCAGTAAAGTAAAGCCATGTGGAGAGATAGTAAAAGGATACTAACTTTGAAAATGCCAAGCACTAACATGGTCCTTGGTACATTTATGTTGAAATAATAATTTGTTGCTGGGAATACATAAATTATTTTCATTTTGGCAGTTAGAGTTTTAAAACAAGACTAATCTGGGCTTCTTGTCATGTTTGTATATTCTATGCTATACGTTTTACCGCAAAAAGAATATTTAATGCCGAAGTCGGATTTGTCGGGCCATGGGCGCAAATAAAACAGACACAATATATCTTCATTCTCTGGACTGCATCCTGCTGGAAATATAGAAGGACCATTATCCTGCTATAAGAGAGATACAGTGGGAGTTTGACAACAAATGCAAGGAAACAATTATTTTTTTAAATACTCATATGTATTACTACCTTATTTTTCTCAGGACGTTTAAAGGCACACTTCAACTTGCACTGTTCACAGACCAAAGGGGGTCCCCATTTCTTTTCAGAGTTGACACATCTCTGACATCGGTTACCAATAAATGCTGCAAGAACGCTGCAATTTTCACATGCAGTTGGCTGAAACAAAGTTTTTAAATAGAAATATTTTTACATCCTTCTATAAGCATACCTGGTAAACACTAATGATATTCAGTCATATACCAATACTGCCTGTGTGTTGTCAAGGCCTGAAAGAGGAGCAAAGAATAGCAACACTGTTTACCTTCCATGCATGTCGTACGAGGCGACTAAGGAGGTTATGGGATGGAGTTGGCTGTCCCATCCCATATATGACCCAAAGCCATGCTGAAGTCGAATGTGTCAGGCCGAAAGACACAGATATCGCAGCAATGCTGTAAACCATGACACAATGAATTCCGCTCTCCGGACTACATCCTGCTGATCTGCAGGAGTTTGAGAACAAACGCAGAAGAAGAAGATATACCAATACAAAATAAAACTTTTTTTGGTTGATTGCTGATCCAGCAGTTCATTAGCTTATGCCCTTTGATCCAATGCCATTTTGTGATATATGTATGAGTTTGTGAGCTGTTGTTATGTTCCGTATTGGGTGTTCCAGTTATCTGGCCTTGGAGGGATTTGTTTTCTGACATGATCCAGTACTGGACACCTGAAAAAGTTATTGGTCAACAGTTTCATAAGGATGAGTGCATAGCCGGCAACCAGGAGTACCATTTCTATTCTCCTAGATGATCTTCTGTCAGTCATCATAACTTACATCCCATAGCTCCAACTTCACTAACAATTTGCTTCAGTTATCCAGAGAATAGCCAACCATCTCCTCCCCTCACCAATGTTCAGAAGTAGTGCTGTTGTGTTCTGCAGTTTCTGGGCCAAATTCACAGGCCTGACCTGCCAATTTAAACATTTCCACACATGTACCCAGTTTGATCATTTTACTAAAACCATATTTTAAATCATTACACATGGTAACCATCAGCAAGTACATTCTTCATCATGTGCTGTGAGAGATCAAACACCTATGGGTTTGTCGAGAGTGCATCCACGTTGATTCAGAAACCTAAACTAAAACATCATACGCATGTTAACAATTTTTTTTTAAATTTCTCATAATGAGAACAACTCTACAAATCTCTGTATGAATTACAAAACACTGTCAAGTTTATAGAAGAGACAAACTTCAGATTAAGCATGTTCCAGGCGAAAGAAACAAGAACAATCAGATATCTCAGTACACACTGGTACCTGGTGGTTGCAGATTTTATGAGTTTTATGAGACTGGTAATGCCTCTGGGCAAAGGTCGCACTGTATTATTCTTGACGTATTTTATGTGAGTACAGGTAAAGTGGAGCAAATGGAATTACCTCGCGTCTTACCATTGCTAAAGTTTGTGTTATTTTTGTTTTAGCAATATTTTACTTGCCTTTCATTCTTATAATAACAGATTTCACAGTATTATGACTAGCTTTATTTTTTTATACTTTGATCTATACACTATTTTCTGATTTTGGTCACATTGTGGACATTAAAGTTACATTTTTGGCTTATATGCGGTTCGTCTTATATTCAGAAATATACAGTACTCAAAGATTACATTGTCCTTACAACTCTTATTCATTGCGTTACTGTTTGAGCACTTTTGAAAGATCGAACTATCATTTCTTATGGAAGGTCAAGCTTCTTCACGATCATGAAGATGTCACCTTTTTGTTACAGCTAATGGCTGCATAAACATATATTAGATGGGCGGGAGTTTTCAAAGAGCTGTAAATTTAATTTAACTATTTTAGTAAATATTTGTACATATTTTCAATTCAGTTTATACATGGACTTAGATATTTAGTCAATTTGTTATAAAAAAAGTAACACTGCTTATAAACGGATCAGAATATACATAATAATATGATGTACTACTAAAGAACATACAAAAAAAAACAGTAAATATAAAACAATAAATGAATTCCTTTACCTTTCCATAATGTCTCACATTCTGCGCGCACTTGGCACAAATGGAACTGGTACTGCCTTTGCTGGATAACAGATTTGAGATAAATTAATTACTATATTCCATACTATATCTTTCTGTATGAAATAGGTCCCACATTGATAAACATCCATTAAAAACAGCATCAATTAATACACTGGACAAACACAACCGTTTATAACTTTCAATCTGGAAATAAGCTTAAATCTATCCTAAATAATAATATACATATAAACTGAGAAATGTATTTGTAGTAAAGTATTCACATGTCGTCTATTTCATATATGTCAGTGCAAAGTTCTGTGATTTTTTCATTTAGAGTTTTTATTATGTTTGCTGTTATATTGTCAGAGCCTGCAGCGTTTCCACATTTGATTGTTTTAATTGAGTTTCTACTTCTGATTTCAGTATTTCTGGTCCATTGTTGTTTTGTACTGTAGGTTTTTTGTTCCATTGGTCATCAAACAGGTCTGTCACATAATCTGTCCACCTTGCAATTACATTTTTTTTAATCAAATACAATTTTTCACTTTTATCTTTAATGCAGCCACATGCATTTATAGGATTTTTCTTATTTGTGATCTATCTTATCTCCTTCTGCTGTAGTGACATCTCTATTTCTCAGCATCTTGTTTCTAGCCATTGTTGTTTCACTGTTCGGCACATGTTACATATCTCATTGTCTGGAAGTGAATAGTTTAGAGTATTTTTAGCTTTCATTCTTTCTAAAATTTTCTCTAATATTTCATCTGTCATCTATGTTTGTTCGTGAATTTTTCTTATTGGTAAATTTTCATTTAATGATTGAATGCTTTTCCTTAAGCTGTCCCATTTATTGTCAATTTTCTCTCAATTTTCTCTTCTGGATTCTTCCTTCTGTATTGTTCCATGCATTCTATCATTGTATTTATGTAAAACACAGGTTTATATAATCACTTCACTCAGACATCACAGACTATAACTAAAACTAGTGGGTAATGATGTGCACACAAGAAAACATACAAATTACAATACACAAACCATATTCAACGTTTCAACCAAAAAGTCTTTATCAAGATACACACAAAACATCAAAAGACAACAACTGGAAAAATCATCACAACAAACAAACGTTTCCAACAGAAATATGGAAATGAGATGCCAGAAGGTCAGGAAGTACATAAAAAACGTGAATATATGTGAAAACGAAACGAACAAAAAGATGAGTAAATGACGGAACAAAATGAATAAAGACAAAGACCACACCAACCCAGTACTAGACATAAGAGTGGTTGGAATTGAGTCCAAAAGGCTTGAGTGTACCCAATTCAAAAATGAGACGATTTTCTAGAGAGTAACTAGATCTATCATCGGTGGTGCAGATCTGATGGAGGTGATCTGAATATCAAAAGCACCATGATGACCCTCGCTGTTGAAGTGTGTGGGCACAGGAGTGGGTGTTCTGTGATTGATGGCATGAAGATGGATACAAAAGCGATCGCTCAATCTTAAGCCGGTTTCCCCGATGTACTGTTTGATGCAGTGTTTACATATGATTACATAAATGACATTACCGGACTCACATGTAAAGACCTCATCGATGGAGAAAGTGGCCATCTTGGTGATCTTTAGTCCAAAGTATTCTGAGGACTCTTCTATAACATTTTATTTCAAATGCTGCAATTTTGTTTCTCACTTTAGTCATGGTTGTCCATGATTCACATCCATATATTGCTACTGGGAATATGCAGGTTCTATGGATATGCAGGCTCGAAGTAGGTTTGTTATTTTGTTGCAGTCAAGCCATTTGTTCTTCATTCTTTACAAGTTTAATTGATGCATTTGCTAACACCCATCTACTTCATAGCAAATCCAATTTTTGATCAGACGAGAATCTTTGCCGAAGATATTGGGTCATCAGGGCAAATAAAACGGTGATACAGGACATTTCCATTCTCTGGACTACATCCTGTTGGAAATCTGGTGGAACCTTGATCCTGCTACAAGAAACATTCAGCGAGAGATTGAAAATGAACGTTGAAGAAGATAAGAGAACCAAGAAATTTGAAACTGGTAACTCACTCAATTTCCCTATTACTGATAAAAATTAAATGTAAATCCACACAAATTAAATAGTGTGTACCTGTTTTGTTGAAATTCTGCTCTGCAATAAGTGCACTTTACAACAGGGTAGTTGTTTCTGCAGTCCTGAAAGACAGAAAGCGAAAACATAGTTATCGAAATTGAAGAATTTTTGTGTGATTTCATTTAACATATTTTAAAACAATTGATATATTCAATTACCAAATTGTAACAACAACTTTTAAACCAGCATTAAAAATAGTACTAGCAAAAAGTTAAGAGCATTAATACCATAAACATAATACTAAAATTATTTTAGAGTATCAAACAGTAACAAAGCATAAAGTATGGAATTTAAGACTACAAATAACCCTAAATCCAAGGATTAAAAATGTGAACAAATCTGCCCAACTCCTGAACTTCTTCAAGCAAACCATACCAAGAGGTGATAGGAAAAATTACAAGCAGTACTGTCTGACGAACTCAATGAGTTGGAGAAAGAGGTGTCAACGGCCAGAGAAAGCAGAAAAAAGGCCAATCTACAGAAAACAACATATCACTAAAAGCTGCTGTAGCCAAACTAAGAAAAACAACAATTACAAACACAAGGAAAAGCAAACATGAAAAAACAGAAAATTTAAACTTTGACAAAGAGGGAAGAAAACTATGGAAAATAACACAAATGTTCAACAATGAAGATAATAAATAACAGATAACAAATGTGTTCCATTTATCTGGCCCTGGAGTGAGAAGCATTTTCCTGATGACCTCCAGTGCTGGGAATGCCTGGTAAACAAAAGAATGATGTGGTTCCTAGAAAATAATAAAATCCTGCTAAATCAGCAAGCTGGGTTCAGAAAGTGTAGATCAACTGAAGACCATATTATGCTAATTGTCCAAGAAGTAGAGGATGCTTTCCAGGAAAAAAAGCAGACATCAGTGGTGTGGGTAGACATGAAAAAAGCCTTTGATTATGTGTGGAAAGATGGACTCCTCCTTAAACTACAACAAAACAAAGTGATAGGGTGCATGTATTGCTGGATAAAACACTACCTGCACAACCGAAAAGCAGCAGTGAAGCTTGAAATGAAGCACAGCAGAATAAAAAATTCTTCAAGCAAGGAGTACCACAGGGAGGTGTTCTATCCCCTACTCTATTCCTTATATTAATGAACGACATTGACCAAATCCTCTCGCATAAAGTAAATGCTGCAATGTATGCAGACGATCTGGAGCAGTGAAAATAGCATAGGAAAAACAACAAAAATAAAGTTACAGGAAACTATGAACAATTTGGCCAAGTGGACAGAAAACCTGTGCATAGACCGAAGTTTGCCAAAACAAATATATTATGGAGAACTCAAGGCAGGATTTGAAAAGCTGGTGGACAGAAAAAGCGTTTCAAAGACACGCTCAAGTCATCCTTGAAACATCTTAACATTGACGTAGGCGCTTGGGAGAGCCTCACTCAGGATAGAACAGCATGGCGTTACAGCATTAGAACTGGAGCACTAGCGGCGGAAGAATTCAGACAAGAAACTGCAAGACAGAAGCGGACATGTAGAAAAGAAAAACATCTCAACCTCACACAGATACCTTCGATTGTTGTCAATTCTGTAAAAGAACATTTTGTGTGCGCATTGGACTTGTTAGTCATTTAAAAACGCACTATTAACTTTATTATTTTATTATTTATTGTTATTATTATTATGGTTGAGTTTTTGGTCATCGTCGATCATGACGGACGAACATCATCATCAGACCGAAGTAAGAAAAAAATAATAATGGTAATAATACTGTGGAATCCCATTATTATAAGAAGGAAGGGAAAAATGAAATTGGTTGTGCTAAAAGGAAATTACACAAACTTTAGCAAAAGTAAGAGGTAAGGTAATTTCTCAAATTTTCCCAATTTATATAAAATACAGAGGTACACCAAAGATAATACAGTGTGACAATCCAAAAATTCAATGGTTCTTTGTCACTTCATTGTGAACGAAAAGCAAGAATGAGAATGGAGACAAAAAGGAAGAATTATCTCTGATGTACCCGCCGAAGACGGATGTGTTGGGCCATTGGCGCAAATAAAACGGTGACACAACGCATTTCCATTCTCTGGAATACATCCTGTTGGAAATCTAGTAGGACTGTGATCCTGCTGTAAGGGAGATACAGTGGGAGTTTGAGAATGAACGCTGAAGAAGAAGAATCTCTGATGTAAAGGACACAGAAAGAACCACATGGCCATAGAACCTCATTCCCTACGCTTATCCAGATCTATGGATCAAGGTGTATATGGATGGATTAGCGCAGAATGCAGTAAGTAATGGGGAAAGTGGTGTATATGTGGAATACCCAGATGGCACCACTGATACCACATGCTCACCAATGGTGAATTACTGCAACAACTATGTGAAGTTAAAGCTTTTCATGCAGCTGCAGAGAAACGTTTAACACTGGACAGGATCTCACACCCTATTGTAATACTTCTAGATGCAAGATCAGTACTGGAGGCATTACAATCCAATAAACTACCAGAGTTTAAAGAGTTATGGACGATGTCCATAGTGCAACATCGGTGTTGAATTATACTGCAATGGATTCCATCACACTGTAAAATAGCAGGAAAAGGAGAGAGCTAAATGAGTGAAATTGACCATGGAGGGAGGGTATAACTCAGAACTGGACATAATAGACTAAACAGCCATATTAACAAATTTAATTGGCACATCAGCAAAGTGTGCATGCCAACCAAACATTAGAGCATAGGCCTATGGTAAAAAAAAAAACACTGTCCAATTAACAAGAAACAACACTGCAGATATAGACAGACATTATTAGCAAACAAAAGAAGAAGAAACAGCCATAGTTTGTAAGTTATTTGTTACAATTAGTTTATAAAATAAAGAAAGGGGAGGGATTGAAGTGATGTCCGAATAGTGATGTGATAACTGACAATGATGACAATGGAATGGACAGAAATGTGTGACCAGAATGATGAGGGTAGAAAGTTTGAATCCTCTTGGATGATAATGTAATCAAAATTGGGTACCCAAAATTGTATTGTAGCTATTGACGAGTTTTGACGGAATATATAGTGGAGCCCTCAGAATATGACTGCCTCAACCTGCGTCGGACTGTGTAGCCTACTTTTGTTGCCGTTGCTGGTTCCAACTTATTTAGTTATTAGTTACTTAAGTCATCAAAATTGCTGGTAACAGCTTTATCTACTTATAAATAAGGAGATTTGCATTTCAAGAATGCATTTTAAATAAAAATGTAATTACAAATCTCAATTCGGTCTTGCTGTCCCTGCCCTTCATAAAATAATCTTAATCGTAATTCGTCTTCTCTATGGAACGGAATCTTTGTCTTTTACTTTCTCCACTCACTCACCTTACATAGCTGCTCGCCTTGTGACAATTCATCAAATGGATATCTCTTGTGACATTTAGTGCAAGAGAACAATGCTGCCATTTTAATACCTAAGCATTATTTAGCCCAAAAAAAATTTAAAGCTAAAATTATTAATGTTTGTGCCCAAAATTAACTAATTTAAGATAACAACATTCGATTGCTTCAGTTCAACGGAAAAGCTGAGATGTTGTCTAATGCGCATGCGTAGACAATAATTTAAAACATTGGATTAGATTAAATCCTCGAAAACGATGGACCACCGAAATAAAAGAGGCGACAAATTCCACAATATACTCAGCACACAGAAGGGCCATCTCCAGAGAATTCTTCTACCCATGACGCTGAAATGCAATAATGGGTTAGCAAATAGATAGATTAGATTAAAATGATGTCTTCAAAATCTTTTTATGGGCCATGCCATGTGACCGTATTTTGCGTCTTTCCACAGCCTTCTATTGCATGTGCTGCCAATCATCAATCAGAACAGGTGCTAAACAAAAAAATACATGAAGAGAAACTTCTTTTTCTGCGTTCGTTCTCAAACTCCTGCAGATTAGCAGGGTGTAATCCGGAGAACGGAATGAGTTGTGTCATGGTTTACAGCATGGTTTACACTGCAGGGCTATTCAATTGGGGGCCCGCGGGCCAATTTTGGCCCGCAGAGACCTAGTAAGTAGCCCGCAGATAATTGCTAAAACAGTGAAACAAAGTTATAAAAAAACTAAGTCTATAAAATCATTCAATGGGTTTTTTTTATTAATCTGGCCCGTGATGATCCCCATTTTCTACGTTTTGGTCCCATAGTAAATGTAGTTGAATAGCCCTGGTTTACAGCATGTCTGCACCTTTCGGGCTGACACATCCGACTTCTGCATGGCTTTGGGTCAGTACCCTATATGAGATGAGACAGCCAATCCCATAACCTCCTTAGTCGCCTCCTACGACATGCATGAAAGGCAAACAGTGTTGCTTTTCATTGCTCCCCTCTCGGTAACACACGGGCGGGAGAGAAACTACAAGATTGTGTACATTGTACCAACATAAACATACGATGTAATAGTTGTAACAATGCTACATAAAAATTATAGTATAAAAATGTAAGAAAAACCAGACATTTTAAAAGATTTTAGCTTTGGTTGCCGACCAGCTAGTATTGAGCTAAAAAGGCGGACATGCCCTCCTTTCGTCGGCTGTCTGGCAACTCTAGTTGTATTGTACTGTGTGTTTGATAAGGATTGTTATTATGTCAATATTTATCCACTCACACCGAATAAATGTTGTCAAGTGTTTTAATCACTGTGAAAAGCAATAAAACCGAGCATCTCATGTGTATATCTAATGGTATTATGTTTCAGGTGTGAGGTGATAATTTGATTTTATTTCATGAATATATCCCTGTATATTATACATGTGTGGTCGAGAAAATATTCCTACATTTCAATATTTCAGCTTTCTATCTAATGTTGTTTATTGTTTCCATTACAGACCAATTCAGCACGGTCTGTAATTGAGGGACTATGGCTGGCCGTATTTGAGGATAGGTCACTGCACTACCGTGGCTGTATTGAAGATCAGCCAAATCAGTTGGCTCATTCATGTTTACTACCACCCAAGGACCTCATAGAGCAGCAGTTGGGAACGGTCCTGCCACGGACGTGTCCCACGAAGACTTACTTATGTTAATACAGCCAACGATACAGCGCTACTTTATCACTCGGGTGCGTCGACGCGCTGGTTGGCGGGCCGAGTGGATACAAGCACGTCAAGAGCGCTCAGGTCGTCATGTGCGCCGGTGTTTGTTTCTTCATGTGGGCGAGTGTCAATCACCATTAACCACAAATTTTTTAGAATGATATATCAGTAAATAAGCATGTCTTTTATTACATTTGATGTAATTATAGTTTGTCTCTATGCTGTATTAAATGTTGTTGTATTAAAAGTTTAGTGTGTTATGTGTATAATCAGGTGCATCAGTGTGTTGTGTTAGTTGTGTTTATTAACATATAACGTACTAATTATATAAGATATGAAATTATTAGTGTATTCCCCTGTATTCACCAGTTGCGCATTATCAGGCTCAGATACGGTCACACCGTGGAAGCCACCCGATCTTTCTTTTTAGTATGGGTCTGTGTTTGGCGACCTCGTGTATTACTTTTCACAACTAGGAAACCTACTTAGCGTTTACACTGTGTTTCAGTTCTTCAAGCTGATGTGGTGTACTCGGCGTCCACCAGTGGTATTGTATGGGTTGTTAATTTAGAACGCACTATGTCATATCCCATATAGAAATATGTAATATGAGTCTTAGTGGAACCTAAACGTAGTGCGTTTTACTCCTTTAAGTGTATACAAGAACCAAATACACCCTTTGATCATATGGGAACCTGTTAAAAGGATTTATCTAGTTGTGAAACGTATTAGCATGTGAGGAAACACAACTAAAACACCTCAAATGTTTTATGTTGTTAATAAGAAAGAAGACCCTTTCGGCCTTTCCTACTAATAATATAACACCTAATACAGCCCACGAAATGTATACAACCCTTAAATATTTTATGTTTTGCCTAAAATATTTAATGCCAAATGCTGGGTTAAATAAAAAAAATTGATAAATAAATAGCTTGGTGAGTGGAAAAACCTCTGTTGTTTCATAGCTTACAAGTATGGAAAAAAAACAAATATCACATGATAAAACTTGATCTTCAAGAAATAAAAGTATTTTAAAATGTATTATGTTGTTAGTGAAAAAAAGACGTGTCCACACATATAAATTAAGTGATAGTTTTTTTCCATATATTTCTTTTAACTCAACATTTTTTCGTGGCTTGTATTAATTTATATAGAACCAGCGTTTCACTATCGTTCAGGGGTGCAAAGGGAACGCATTGCTCTAGGCGGACCCAGGGTTAGCAGATAACCAAGATCCCAAATGTACCTCCACGTGGTGCACCCTGGAAACAGAAATACAGCAGCTCGTGCTGATTCTGGCCAAATCATTTGGGGATCGTGTCCGAGAATGTGGAGGTAGCAGATGGAAAGAGATTTGACTGCACAAGAGACAGACAATATCTCCGACACCACCAGCATCACCACATATAGCAACACTGTCGACATACAGTGAAGCTAGTCAGTCCAGTCCGAACATTGGAGGGGCGGCCAATGTAAAATGCACGTAAAGGTAAATGCATGGCGAGAGACAAATATGTTTCACACAGAGTACAATGAAACAATGAATGGGCAGAACAGCGCTAGAGGGCAGCGCGAACTGCAAATAGAAAGTGAATAGCCCCTAGGAAAGGGAACTACAAGCTCCGTCAGCTCGAGACGGGCTTCTAGTTACCAGAGTTCCTAACAGGCAGAGACCCAGACCCATCCATCGGCGTTTGGTAAAGCAAAAGACCTAACCCAACTCTAATGTCGAGCTTTCCTAAACCGGAAATATGCTTGCAAAGAGAAAGGGTTCTGTACCCGATGGGTGTAGGCAAGAAAGGGACAACGATGGCGGTCCTGGCCCAACTCTACTGTGAAGGTTTCCTATACCGGAAGTAACTTGCAGAGAGAAAGGGTTCTGTACTCGATTGGCTCAGGCACAAAAGGGACAACGATTTAGCCCTGGCCCAACTCTACTGTCAGGTTTTCCTACACCGGAAATACACTTGAAGAGAGAAAGGGTTCAGTACCTGATGGGCTCAGGCGCTACTGGGACAAGGACGCTCAGCTCGAGAACGCCTTGCTCTCATACGCGTGGTGTGAGACTCGAACTTGGACAAGGGGTACACGATGTCGATGAATGACACCTCGGCTAAGAGGGCGAAAGAGCCAGGGTCCTACTCCTCTGTTGAGTTCTTCCCCTTAAGGAACCAGGCTCATGGATGAGAAACGGTTCAGTACCCAATGGGCACAGGCACAGCACGTCCAATTACACGAGGCAAGTTCATAGACAGTGGAACACCTCGTTCGAGTGAGACGAGAGCTAGAAAATCGTCTGGGCGAAGAGTCTTCACTACGCGTGCCTGGAGACAGATATAGAGGCTGTCACAGGCTAAGGGTAGCCCACCCGAATTGTCAAGGCATGCCGAAATCGGATGTGCTAGGCCTACAAGGCGCATAACGGTGGCACAACGTAATCACGCTCCCGGCGGAAATCGCACGGATATCCGTGATGGTTACAATGGAGCGAACGAAAAACAAACAAACAAACAAACTATCGTTCATTGGACACTAGACAAGCCTGTTTTATAAATAAACCCACACAATGACTAGTTATTGCACTGTTGCGCTGGCATACTAATCTGAACGGAAAAACATTCTGGTATGGAAAGGTTTCATAATTAGAATGCTGAGCCCGACACAAGCTTAGATGTTGTATATGTGATTATCTTTATCTTGGAATATCAGACTAAAGGTGATTCTCAGGGTAGAAATGTGTCATTTAGCTACAACCGTCACCGATGTTGACATCGCGTAGGTATCACATTGTACGGCTGGCTATCTACTAGTTTCAACCAGAAATACAGTGGAAACGTTTCAGTGGAAAAACTCCAACACGACCACTAAACAGATAAGGTCATTTCATGTTAACAACCGACACAAGAGGGGGAAGGGTGGCAGATAAGCAAGTGTAAAATTTATTTGTCTAACACACCCAAACAAAGAAAAATGGTGAGTTTCCGAGGAAGGAAATTGACCTTTAACACAAGCTCCATGACACCTGTGATTGATAGTAGCGTGGCTATTATCAGTTGTTGTACTGGCTTCATCCAGCGCAATCTGGTATACGTGCCCACACCGCGCGCGCGTATCCGGCCGCCATCTTGAGAGTTGTACTTAAGGTGTTGGTCGCCATCTTGAGTGACGTACCTGAGACATTATGAGGCGTCGTGTTGGGTATGCTAGCATACCCGGGGGTCCAGTTTCTGGAACGTTGTACTTAAGGAGGCGTTGTGAGGCGTCGGCCGCCATGTGATAGACGTACCTGATGCGTTATGAGGCGTCGTGTTGGGTATGATATCATACCCGGGGATCCAGTTGCTGGAACGTCGTACTTGAGGAGCCGTCTGCCGCCATCTTGAGAGGCGTACCTGAGACGTGTTTACGCATCAGGGGGGTCCAGTTGCTGGTATTACACTACTGGCATGCCCGTGCATACATCAGAGTGAGTTCTGACATAGACCACCCACTATACAGTGAGCTCCATCGTGTGAACGAAAGCAGGCTCAAGAGAGGCAAATCATGGATGGTTCATGCCGAGGATACCGTTAAACAGATTTGCGCTCCAGAATGCATAACTCTTGGCGAGGAATGAACATCTATTCCTATAGTCATTCAGGAACAGTCAATACCGTAATTACATTCAATAGATAGTGCTGGGAACGTAGCTCTGTAAGTGTGGATGCTGAAGTTAAGGCACTAATCTGTGAGCATGCCAATGACATAGATATTGTGATTTACATAGACGGGTCAGTTATTCGCCACCAGCGATGTGCATGAGTCTTTACTGCCAGCTCACAAGGAAGAACAGTACATGAAACCAATGGAGTCTTTACCGCAACAACAAGCAACAATGGAAGTATTTGCTATAATGCAAGCACTTAACAGGCTGGAATTACAAGTCTATTCACATACTACGTAAGTCAATGAAAATGATTGAAAAGCTTAGAACAGCTGATTGTATGTAGGGGATGGGTGAAGTCATTACAGAGAGCTAAAATGCAGGCATCACTGCAAAAAATCACGCTTATCTTTGTCCCCGGACACGCAGGTGTGAAAGAAACGAACATGCCTACCAATTAGCTACTCTCGTCACCATAACAGATGGTCAGCCTATGGACCGAGCAGACATACTCAATGCTTTTCGTGAGACCGCAAGATCAGACGAATTTGAAATAAATAAGCGTGATTCAATATCGAGAATGCACGAATTGGGTGTATGCATAGGCGTAGCCCATTTAGAGCACCTAACAAAGATTTCAAAAGAGCAGTGAACCAATATAGAACCTGAATCATCAGCCGTTACATCCTAAGGTATTTGCTGAAGCGGAGATCTTAGCACATATAGACTATAGACATGTCTAGTGTGCGAGGAGGATAATGAACAAACTCATACCTACTATAAGAGCTGGGCTTTTCAGGGCTCTCTGTTTGTCCTCGGAACTGGAGACTTTTCAAAATATTGAGTGGTAACAGTAATTTCTGGAATGTGTGAATGGTTGATGATGGTATTGTTTGAATAGTTTCATTATTGAAAACATTGGTAAATAGACTTCATTATAATTTATTGATATTGCATGTGATATTAAGTACTTTAAGGCAAATACTCAATTTCTCCATCTATGTTATGAGGAACAATTAATGGATTTACGAGATGAGTGAGGTCCATAATGATAATTTAATTAAAATAATTATATTATAATATTATTTATTATTAATAATAAATAATAAATTTATAAATAAATAGTAAAATAATTTTCATTTTTGCCTTTACACACAAAGTTTACTTTTTATTAAATTTAAATTGTCTTTGATGCCTGGTCTTCACTACTCTAGCATGCATTTGATACTGCATGATAGTTAATATACTCAATAACAATACTGACATCAAATTTTAAAAAATCACTTTGTTTAAATTTGTAACGAATTGTTTTATTTATGTTATTTTCATTTAATTCTAATATTTATCATCGAGGTTGTGGGATTGATGATTTTCCAATTGCATTGCCATTGGTGTGTGAGAAGATATGGCCTACCATCTCCATGTTACACAGTGTACAGTGACTTCACTTACTAATACTTAGGACTTAGGTCCTAACTAACAGTACAATAGTAATACTGATGCGACTGAGCTGGAGCAAGTCTGAAAGTTGGTTTTTGCAAGGAAAAGCCAGTCAGTGTAGGAAGTCCTTAGGCTTAAGTAGTGTTAATGGTCCACATTAATCAATTAGACCCCCCCCCCCCCATACACCGAGTTTTAAGTGGAGGAGGCTAAACAGGTTGTGTGAAATAGGCCTAATCATGTGCCCAATTTTGTGAATTAATTATAACAATAAAATTTAAAAGTACTAAGAGTGGTATTATTGCTTCCCTCCATGCCTGTGGACTATTATCTGTGGTCCAGCTTGTGTTGAAGATCTGCAATTAGACTTACGTAAAACACAGGTTTATATATCGTCTCAATGGAACACCATAGACTATATCTAACACTAGTGGATATCTTTTACGTAAGTCTAATTGTTGTTACGTAATTATCTTTTACGTAAGTCTAATTGTTGTTACGTTTCACGCAGTTACCTTGTATTGATTGTCATATTGAAGATCTGCAGTAGCTTTGCTCTTGCTGCATTTCCCAGATTTTTAATTATTTCATTGGACACTCCATCAGCTACTGGGGACTTTTTCATATTCAATTTGGATATTGCATGTTCCAGTTCTTTCAATGTGATTTGTGCCTCCATGACTTCAGGTATAGGTTCGTCTTGTCCAATGTTTTGCTGGTTCTCTCAAACTTCCTGTTATTTGTCTGGGCTGACTTTGATGTTATTATCTTATGCAAAGCCACAGAAGACGGATGTGTCGGACCATTGGCGCAAATAAAAAGGCGACCCAACGCATTCCATCCAAACTGGCTCAGTGGCAGACCAGCCGTGCAGCGGAAGACCCAGAGTCACAATTCCTGTTGAAGACTGCTTCATATGGCTGCGACACCCCAAGAATCAATTTGCATCAGTGTCCTCCATAGTGCAGTCAATGCCAGCATTTCATCGAATTTCAGATCAAATGGTCAGGAAACGGCTGCACGTTGGTCTTTGGGCTAGAAGACCTTACATAGGTCCTGTTCTTACGGACTGACTGCAGTGGGCAAACTAGCATCGTCAATGGACTGTTGGGAATGACTGGAAACAAGTTTGGTTTAGTTAAAGTCTGAAAGTTTCTTCATGCCAAGGTTTAAACATTAATTCCGTAAAATAAAGTTTATGTACACGTTTGAAATAATGTGTAATCACAAATAACACACATACTGGTACTGACCATGTGGCGGGGTGGTACAGAATGCATTTGTGAAGGCCAAGGTACAGAGTTCGATCCCTGCCACAGGCAATTGTGCATCCAGTCAGTTCATAAAGTAATAGCAAACTACTGAACATATTTATATTGCCTAGAAAATCACTACAGCGAAAAAATGCTAGGTTGATCTCTATGTCCTGAATAGGATACTCAGTCGAAGACGGATGTGTCTGGCCATTGGCGCAAATAAAACAGCGACACAACACATTCCATTCTCTGGACTACATCCTGCTGGAAATCTAGTAATCCTGCTACAAGAGAGACTCAGCAGGAGTTTGAGAGTGAACGCTGAAGAAGAAGAATAGAATACACTACCAATTATATATATATATATATATATATATATATATATATATATATATATATATATATATATATATATATATATATATATATATATATATATATATATATATATATATATATATATATATATATATATATATATATATATATATATATATATATATATATATATATATATATATATATATATATATATATATATATATATATATATATTTTTTATTTTTAATTGATATATATATATCTCATTCAAGCACCTACTGGAAATATAACTGTCGACGAATGCTGACAGATCACGTGACAAACGTTAATGAACAGAAGCGGGTGGAATGTGATAAAGTTCCGGTGTCGGATAACAACCCGAAACTGAAAATGGTGGCTGGGGTAACACAGGGCAAATATCAAAATGAACAGAAATAGGTATTCGTGTTACCAAAATAAAACAAAGCAACCTAACAACGAGTCACAGTGATGGAAGATACGACTAGAAAATCTTTATCAGGACACATACAGGCAATGAATGTTACAAAGAAAAAATCATAATGTAAGTTAAGAGGAAATAGAGAATATAGGAGATCAGATGAGAAAGAGGAAAAGAGGCAATTATGGTAAGAATCAAGCAAAAGGAGGAAAATATTAGGTAGTGAAGAGAGGAGTGCCACAGGAACAAGGAAAAAGAAGAAATAAACAAAGTGATATGAGCAGGTTAGATGAGTTAAATATTAGTAATAAAATGTAACTTATCTGGTTGTCTCGTCCACCTGAGTGCTGCAGGCAAATAATGTCAGAAACGCAGGACTAAAGGTCAGAAGTAGAAGAATGTGGACTAAGACAAAGAAAGTAGGTCATAGTAGGAGTCAAAGCTCTGTTGTCCATCGCAAGACAGGAGCAGGGAGAGCCAGACAATGAGCAGGGTCAAAGCAGGGCTGTGGATCTAATAAGGAGGGGGTCTTATAATAGTTAGTTAGTTAGTTTCTTTGTGCCGCAGGAAGCACATAGGAAAGAGGTTTTTTCTTTTTTTTTCTTTTGTTGCTCCATTGTAACCAGCACAGATATCCGTGTGATTTCCGCAGGGAGCGTGATTACGTTGTGCCACCGTTATGCGTCTTGTAGGCCTAGCACATCCGATTTCGGCATGGAAAGAGGTTTTGATTCTCCATGTATTGCTGTCCGCTGCCTGCAATTAATTAAACCGGAACTAATATCTAAAAAGGATAGCACCGTAAAGGGTAAGTATATGCAAGGCAGCATCCAAGACTTGAACAAAGTGGACTATAATAACAGATATAAGAGAGAAAAGGGGGTTGAGAGAAGGAAGTAGAAAAAAGAAAGCAAATAAGGGGGCGAGAAAAAGAAAATACGTGAAGTCAGAATCATAAGTGGTAAATATGTGTGGGCCCCAAATTATAACGGAGAGACTTCACAAAAGGAAGAAATGTGGAGGTTGGTGCAGGAAGGGCTTCGCTGAAGACGGAAACCATCACGGAAAAGAGCCTCATAGGGAGATGTCAATGTGTGAATGGCAAAGAGGCTGATATAGAAAAATAGATGATAGATGAAGGGTGGAGGCAGACGGTGCAGAAGAAAGGGGCACCGGTGTGGATAGAGAATAAAGGGATAAGAACCTAAGGCCATGGCGGAGAGAGGCAGACACAGAACTACAACCACGGCATCTGAGATATATTGTATGGAGCATGGGTGGGTATCAGATCATCATAGGTGACTAGTCAGTCTCATGCGACCAACATGTCGTGGTCAGTGAAGGTCGGTGTGGCAATAGTCCCGATGTAGTATAATGGAAGATGAACTGAGGACACAGCAACAATGCCAAGTACCTTTTTAGATCATTGGTTGGGAAAAGTGACCTGTCGCATAGACAGAAGATGATATAGCCAGGATGAGCCAGCCATACGTTGCAAACCTTTTTGTGGGTATTGCTAGCACTGTACACTGACTATTCTGTAAGGAACACTGATCAATGGACAGAACCTCGAGCCACCAGCAGCACACGATCCCTTAGTGCGGACCATGTACGGTGTGAAGGAAAATGTAAGAACCGAGGTTCTTGTCTATGTGAGACCAACCGTACATCGCAAACCGTTTTTAGGCATTGATTGTACTGCATGCTGGATCATAGAAAGATATGTGGGACCACTGCCTCAGCACCAACAGGCGGTCTGCTACACAAGGACAACATGGCTCGGAGGCAGTGGTCCCACTTATATCTTTCACTGCCATGCCCTTAGGTTCTTCTCCCTTTATTCTCCAGCCACAAAGGTGCCCCTTTCTTCTGCACTGTCTGTCTGTCTCTCAACTTTTTAGTTGAAACGTCGTCCATCACTGTGTCTCATTTTGTTAGGTTGCGTTATCGTTTTATTTTGGTAACACAAATACCTATTTCTGTTCATTTTGGAATGTGAAGAGTTCACAGCTCTTGAGTACTGATCGATATCAATGTCCTTAACTTATGTAAACATAAATCAGTCTGTGTATATTGTGACCATATGTCAAATCAATGGTCTCTTTGTGTCCTGTAAACTATTCTTAAAGCCTTGTTCATTGTAAGGCTATTTATCTCATTATAGCTGCTTTCTGCAACGTTTGTATTTGTCAATTCAATTGTATTCATTGATAATAATTAACTGGTAGGTGATAAGCTCCCCAGATACTGAATGAATGGCATGTCTTCAACATACCAGTACTTGAAAAACAATAAACATGTTTAAAAAAATCTCTTCTGATGGATTATCGTAAATGGTTTTAAAAAAAAATGTGATCTATTACCACGCTGACGGATTTCAATAAATTGCAATGTAATGTAAACATGCTGTAAATACATTTTATTTAAAGTTGAATTGGGGGAGGGGTTATCTTAACAAAAATATAAAAAAATTAGCACGTTTTTGTGTCAAATCGTACTTTTGATGAAAACATTGCAGACCTGTCTCTTGGGAGGGGGAGGGGGGGGGGGAATAAGGGGGTGGTTGGATTTTGGCCCATCCCTTTTGCTAAGTTCTTAGTACTAAAAGCCATGTTCTGATTTGCTTCTGAAGGGGGGGGGGGGATTGAACCCAACCAATCTCCTTATCTACAGCCTTGAATGTAACTATTTATCTTCATCACATCTAGACCATGCTGTATGAAGCATTGATTGTAATTTATGTCCACACAGTTTTTTTGTCTCATGTACTGACAACATTTCTGTATAGTCTGTGGAGTGTGAGTATTGGTTATCATGTCTGTTCACAACCATCTACGTCTCCTGTACCGCCAATTATTTATTTAAAGTCCTTGTTGTGTGAGCTCTGGTCTGAAAGGAAAGCAAAGAATGGCAACACTGAACTGCCATGCATATTATAAGAGACAACTAAGGATTCTTGTGTGTGATGTTGTCTCTCTTATCCAGTGATCTAGTCATGCTAAAGTGGATGTCAAGCAGAAGGTGCAGATATCGCAGTCAAGCTGTAAACCATGACATAACACATTCTGCTCTCCGAACTACATTCTTCTGACTGGAGGTGTTTTATAACAAATGCAGTAGTACTTAGTTATGAAAACCTGCAGTTCCCTATGTATTTGGACATTTTACTTTAGATTATTTATCTATTTTATGTGTAGGTACCATGAGATGAACTAACTTGTGTGTAAAACAACCAAGTAAGTGTTGCTAGTGCTGGCTGTCTGGACCAAGTACCAAGTACTAAGATAAAAGCATGGATCAAAACCACACCAACGATCACAGACTAGATCTCATGACCACTTCCCATTCTGATAGTACGAATGCCAAGTACTTTGATTACCCAGCCAGTAGGCCATTCATCAATACAGACTTCACTCGAACAGATGGCCCTGTCAACAGTTTTCCAGAAAGTGATAGAGATGGTATGCCTTTGGATAATTTTAATATTCTTCTTTATTCAATGGCAACTTAATGAATATAAAATATTGCCTAGAAAATCATAGCCAAACATGATGGGTAAATACTATATCCCGAATAGGATGTCCTATCAACTTTTTTATTATGTACTTTTTTCAGTCATCAATAGAATACACTACCAACCTTTTTCTTATGTAGTGCTCAGCCATCAATAGGATGTACTATAAACCTTAGGTTCTTGTTTCCAATTAGTGCTTACCGCAAAGGGAAATAATTACATGGGTAGGCACTAATTCCAAACCAGTTCCACAAGGGTTAAATATATTTAGGGTTAGGATTAGTACCATCAATGCATTTCCCTACTGTTCATAGTTGGGAAGATATTTGCCAGAATCCTTTTGAACTGTCTTACATCTCATATTGATGAAGGATTATTACCCAAAAGACAATGTGGTTTCAGAAAAGAACATGAAACAACTGATTAGGTCTTTGCTGAAAGTCAACTTAAGAAAAATGTCAAGAACAACACTGTGACCTGTACACAGCATTCATAGACTTGCATTTAACACAGTAGTAGAGAGGGGTTGTGGAAGATTATGGTAAAATATGGCTGCCCACCGAAATTTATAAAAATGGTGCAGCAATTGTATGATGGAATGCAAGCTAGAGTTCAGGATGATGAAGAGTTACTGAAACGTTTCATGTTTCAAATGGAGTTAAACAGGGATGTCTTCTTCTTCTGCGTTCGTTCTCAAACTCCTGCAGATTAGCAGGTTGTAGTCCGGAGAACGGAATATGTTGTGTCATGGTTTACAGCATTGCTGCGATATCTGCACCTTTTGGCCTGACACATCTGACTTCAGCATGGCTTTGGGTCACTGACCCTATATGGGATGGGACAGCCAACTTCATCCCATAACCTCCTTAGTCGCCTTTTACAACATGCGTGGAAGGTGAACAGTGTTGCTATTCTTTGCTCCCCTTTCAGGCCCTGGCAACACACTGGCAAATAGGGATGTCTATTAGCACCTACCCTATTTAACATCATGTTCTCTGATATATTGGATGATTCTTTCAGAGATCTGGACTTTGGTGTAGGCATCAATTGAAATCTGTTCTACCATCAGGGACTTCAAGCAAAAACCATAAGTCAAATCACACACAATCAGGGATCTCTTATTTCCTGATGACTGTGCCCTAAATGCCAACTTTCAGGCTGATCTACAAAGTATTATAGACAGGTTCTGCAAAGCTTGTACCAACTTTGGGCTTACTATTAACACAGAAAAAACACAAGTCAGGTTAAAACCAGCACCTGAAAAAAGAGCTATTTTTTCTCGAGCCCTGCATAAAGGTCAATTGCATACCACTGAAAGTTGTTAATAAATTCACATACCTAGCTAGTACTTATAAAAAAATTCCAATATTGATGATGAAGTATATATAATGGATCTCCACGGCAAGCAGCACTTTCGGTAGATTGTAAGCAAATGTGTGGCATAGAAATGACATTAACCTACAGACTAAGCTGAAAGTTTACAGAGCAGCGGTTTATGCCTTCATGGTTTCTATCAGTGATGTTTTTATTTGTACAAGACCTGACCTTTCACTCATCAATTTAATTTATTTAAGAGACAAAACAAAATCCATAAAGGTTCTTTTCAAGGAATTTCTTTTTGCTGATGATGCTGCCCTGGTTGCAGATTTTGAAGTTGTCATGCAATCTCATCATGAGAATGACAAAATTCTGTAAAATTTCTTTCAGAGTATAAGTTTTACAAAGACTGTAGTTTTATGTCAAGAATCTATTGTACTGACAACAACAATTCTCAATGATAGAATTCTGCTACCTAGGTTCCACTGTCACATCCTCTCTATCTTTAGATGAATAGGCAATGCAGCTACTACATGTGGCATAATATCAAAATAAATTGTGGAAAAGCATACAATTAAATTTGCAAATGAAGATACAAATCAATCAACTTGTGTTCTCACCACTTTATTATACAACTCAGAAACATGGACATTATACTTCAGACATGAGAGAAGACTCGTTATATTTCATATTTTCTGTCTTCACAACATAATGAACATCAATAGGCTGGACAAAATTATAAACAGGTTCTGTAGAAAAAATTACCATGGATAATGGAAATACTCAGCATTAGACTATAAGATCACTGGTTATGTGCGAAGAATGAACAACAACAACCATATCCAACAGCAGATATTGTTTCCGAAAGGAAAAGAGTTAGAGGCAGACCACTCCTGAGATATGAAGATGTATGCAAAGCATCAATGAAATACTTTTCTATTGACCACAACGGATGGGAAAATGTGCCGAAGACATAGAGGTGTGCATAGACATTACACAAAGTTGCTGAAACTTTTTGAACACTTTTTACGGACAGAATTGAATACAAGTGTCACACATGTAAAGGTCATTGTGACTTTGTAGTGATTAAATCATTCTATAAAAAGATTCACCCAAACACATGAACCTGCTAAATAACCATCTAAAAGATGTAAAGGGCCATATACATACTTAGTTATCTGCTTCAAGCATGGTTAAATTGCTAATAGGAATTGAGGGTAGGCCTATTACTAATACAATCAATATAAGGTAATACTGTGCGAAATGTAACAACAATAGTACTTACGTAAAACACAGGTTTTTTTTAGAAAATTCCACTTAGACATGACAGACTATCATTAAAACTAAGAGGTTGCAATGTGTAAACAAGAAAACATACAAATTACAATACACAAGACATTTTGAACTGTCAGGTCTTTCTCAAGAATATATAAACCAAACTGCGGAAAACAAATGAAAACAGTAAAACCAATGTTAACACCACAGAGGCACTAGAAACACTATTGACATGTAAACAATATGAAATTCAAGGTGACAATGATGTATATGGAAACATGTAGTATGAGAGCGGGTTTTGTAGAAATAGGAAAATAGTTGTTTGTTTGGGCCCGAAATCTGTATTAATACGGAAAATCCATATAGTTGACACCTATGCCTGTCTGTCAAAAGTCCAGCCATTGTAAAAATCGTACCTAGCATTGTTGATGTCTACTACCCCTTGTTCTGTGTTGCAGCTGTTATTTCTGCTCTGAGAAACCTACATGAAAATGTTAAAAAGTTGGAATTAGAAAGAAATATTGCAGAACAAAATTTGCAAAGCTTGGTCTCCGAAACAGAACAGTACAAAGAACTTTTGAACATTGGGAAACCCTGGAGGCACAATGATGATCAAACAAACCAGAGCAACTCTGTTCATACAAGAGGTATAATTTTTCATCTATCACACTGGCTGTATAATATGATTGTGTATTATATATAAGACTATATGTATGATATATTTAATTGTTCTTTATCTATCAGACTAGAGATATGGTATACCAGGCGTGTTCAAATGAAACATGTCCTTGCTGCATTACATATGCAAGCATGCAAGGAATGTGAAGACATCATAACTGTTGTAACATGTGCACTATTGTAATAAGTACACACCAATGAACAAATAGTCATGTGGTCATTCTCTTCGTATGCTTAGTGTCATGTGCAGGCAGTTGACATCATGGCTGGTGTGATAATGATTCCATCCAAATTTGACCAAAGAGCAGTGATTCGGTTACTTACAGTCGAAGGATGTCAACCAACCAACATTCATCAAAGAATGCATGCAGTGTATGGTTGAAATGTGTCTCGAAGACAGCAGTGGAGAATTTGGCAAGAATGTTTAGAAAAGAGCGACAGTTAACAATTAATCTTTCGCAGCCGGGTCAGGCATGTGGTGTTGAGACAGAAATCTCAATTTTCATGACGTGGGTGAACATTGTCACGCAACATAATGACACCACATGACAGCATGCTAAGTCGCTTATTCTTAATGACTGTATGCAGCGTGTTTAGTGTGTTCTTGTAGCAGTGGCATTGATGTCCACACTGGGCTCTTTAAAGTCTACCAATAAGAATCCCTCTTGGTAAAAAAAGGCAGTAATCATCATAGACTTTTGTGCAGAAATTTGGTATTTGAATTGATTGCACATTGGTGATCCAGGATATTTCCATTTTATGCTGGCTGCTTTGCTGCAATGACACAATTGGTGACACGATTCGTCGCCTGTCACTATTCACGACAGAAATATATCATCCTCCACATGGTAATACCGCAAATGGTTCAAACTCCACCCCATTAATTTTTCCTTATGATGTTCAGTCAATAACCTTGGTAACCACCGATTTTTTTCTGATATTTAAGTGTCTTCCAAACAATTATTTGAATTGTTCCTAATGACACAGAAAATTCATTAGCTAGTGAATGCAAACTTAGCGATGGTCAGCACATATTGGTGATGGCTTCTTCTATCATAACACATGGCTGACTCGACCATGGGAGACCATTTGTTACCTGTTGCCCTTCCTGAAACATTCTTGCCCAACACTTCAATGTTGTTTTCGAGACACATTTTCAACCACACACCACATGCAATCTTTGATGAATGTTGGTTGGTTGACATCCTTCGAATGTAACTAAGTCACTGGTTATTGGCCAAATTTTGCTGGATTTGTTATCACACCTACCATGTTGTTGACTGTCTTGCACATGACACTATGCATACAAAGAGAATGACCACATGAGCATTTCTTCATTGATGTATACTTACTACATCAGTGATGATGTCTGCATGCTCTTTGTGTGCTGGTGTGGGTGATGCAACATGAGTGAGTTTGCTTTGAACATGCCTCATATTTGTGTATTGTCTATCAGACTAGAGGTATATGTTTGTGTTCTATATATTAGAATAGATGTATGATAGGCTAATATCTTATCTATCAGACCGACCTGATTTATTATGTTTCACTGTTTTATACGCATGTGGTTGCGTCTGTGGGTCTCACAAAGGCCTACTAGACAAACCACCCATGCAACAGAAAACCGTTATATTTCATGCCGTTATATTGAGGTTATCTTCTTATAGAAGCTTCATGGCATACATCTATACAATTATGCTCCTTGTGCTGTTATTTTGTTAATTGTTTTTCATGTTTACTTGAATATATGTATGCACCCTCTGTGGTTGGGAGGGAGCCAGAGATGTACTGTGCAGCACTGGGGAGGAGGAAACTGGCAGCACTGTTTTTTCCTATAGCTGAAACCCATCATAGAGGCACAGTGACTCAGGATGTGACAATCCTTTTGACTTGAACATTTGGTTGCGTGCCTGGAGCAATAGAGAAGTTCGGCATAACCAGTAGTCAATTGGTGGCGGGGAATGAGCACAGTGAACCCTATCTTGGCTACAGTGGCTCGGAGCAGTGTATAGGTTGAAACTTACCTTCCTGGAGGTGTGATAGTTATTCTCTGGCTCTGTCTCGGGGTGGGCCGAAAATCCACAGACTTCCCAGCAATATAATGCCATTTAATGGCATTGGGTCAAAGGGCATGAGCCCATAGACCGCTGGATCAGCAACCAACCAACCAACCACTGTTTTATATATTGAACATGTTATCTAAAGATGGTCACCTAATCCATTCTGTAAATGAAACAAGCAACAAAATTAGTAAACATTAAATTGAAAATTATATTCAAGAAAAGTTTATGCTTTAGAAATAAGTGATTTTTGTTTGTCAATATATAATTAACATTGAGTTAGTATCAATGCTTCCCCTATTGTCGTCTCCTTTAGAGCTTGAAGGTCAGTTGATGTCTGCAGAGCATCGATGTCAACTTCTAGAACAACAGCTTGAGCAGATGAGGAAGATGGTAGACAATTCTGAGCAGAATCGGAGAGAGCTGATGGAACAAACTAGAAAAATGCAGCTAAAAAGAGACATGACCGGATCAGATGTCAAAATTCACATGGAAAGACTCAATGAACTTGAAAGGGAGCTGAAAAGGTTAACATTGACACAAACGATAGCAGAGGTTAGACATCAGTAAATATATTTAACATTTTCATCTGTGTAAACGTTTATGGCATTTTTAATCATTAATTTGTATAGCTTAAGTGCTCTGAGGGATACTCTCGGAAAGTGCTGTTGAGAAGGATGGAGTACATATGGGAAAATCCAAGTGCAATGTAAACAATTCTCTACTATCATCATTTTATAAATATTTTTAAAATGTCCCATCCCACAACATTTTTATCCCTCATGCATTTTATCTAGAACTCATAATTTCCATGAAAGCTAGATTAACTAATTTCTAGAATTATAAAATAAAAGGTGAGAACAGATATAGAGGGTTGACTTCATTGTACGTGGGTTTCCCCATACGTATAATACCTATCAACGAAGTGATACTCCGATAGCCGAGAATACCATACATAGCACTAGGTAGCTTCAAGGGATCTCTGAATAAAGAATTAATCTCTGAATTAATTCTGAATTAATTTATGCTTCGTAAAGACGTCATTGTGAGTTGGATTTAAATTCACGACCTCTTGAGCTGAAAGAGGATCTTTCTGGCGATCATCAGTGGCGTAACCACTATGCCAGGGAGATCATCATGATATTGCAAGTTTATATACTGCAATTTTGGGCATATATATATTTCAGTGTATACTGAAGTTATACACAAGCTAACCAGTGCATGCTACACAGGCACAACATGCCTATCAATAACTGTCTTGTCTGTGTGTTGCCAAGGCCTAAAAGAGAGAGTGAAGAATAGTAACACTATTACCTGCCATGCAGGTCATAAGAATTGACAATGGAGGTTATAGGGTGGAGTTTGCTGTCAAAATGGTTGAATTGACCTAGATCTGGTACACACTCTCGAAATAATAGAAGAACTCGTTATTCATTGTTAACCTTTAGAACCCCTACCTTTTTGTTACTCTATAGATTTACAGTCTCCACCCGGCTGAGAGAGGCGAGCAAGACAAGTGAGCTTCCCAGCATTGAGAGAGTGTGTGTGGTAGAGGTGGTGTATTAACTGTGTCCGTATCAAAGTCAGTAGCTCAGCATAAACATATTTTTGTCAGCTTGACTTGGTCTCTACAAAAGACTGTTCTCTTGCAACGAAGTATGGACAGAGAGGTAGAAAAATGGTATGGTGTTCTACCGGTACTGGCGTATTGGTTAGCTCGTCCAGTAGGTGGCAAGCTCAATGCCCGTAGCAATCTTTCCCCTCGATATCACTGGGATCCACTCTGCACAGAGCGCTGTGTTCAGTTAAGTTTTGTTCAGTTTGAGAACAAGCTTCTAGTCCCTGGTGCTCTTAAAAATGTGTAGAGACTTAGACTTGGATGAGGGGTTCACGATGTTGGTGAATGACACCTTGGCTAAGAGGGAGAGTGAACCCGGGCCCAACTCTACTGTTGATATTTTCCTATACCGGAATCATAATCTCGTAGAGAAATGACACAGTACTCAATCGACACAGACACATAACGTCTAATTATGCGAGATGAGTTCACTGGCAGCAGAACACCTCACGCGAGATTGATGTAGTCTACCAAGGGACATGTTTTGGCCTGTAAATAACACAGTGGGTCGAAAAATGTCACTGCGTAGAGACATCCATCACCTGGCGACAGATAGGAAGGTTGTCACAATTTAGGGAAGCTCACCTGAATTAAAGGCATGCAGAAAACAGATGTTCTGGACCCTCTGGGAGCAAACAACATTCTTTATGCTCCCCAGCGGAAATCACACACAGAGAGAGAAATAGAGAGAGGGGGGAGAAAGATAGAGGGAAGGAGCGAGGGATATATATATATATATAAAGAGAGAGAGGGAGAAAGAGAGATAGAGGGAGGGAGATGGGAGAGAGAGATTTGCATAAACTGTACCATATCTGCATGATAACTGCCCTTTTATTTATATAGAACTCTCAATGCACATCATCTAATAATTGGACAACTCTTGTAATGACCAAAAAAATGGTTTAGAAACATTCACAGATATTTTTAATTCACATTTATTTTAGTCCAAGATTCTGGAACTAGAGCAGGATATAAGGAACGAGAGAATGCACAGAGAAACATTACAGGACAGGACAACCCAGGTTTGTTAACCAAATTGAAAGTTAATTTGGATTTATATATCAGCATTGATATTGTTTAGAAATTTTTATACAATAGTCACCATGCATTGAAATATGTTGTCTAAGTGTTACATTACATGCACTCTTGTCAATTGGGCAGACATTAGTCATGGATAATGAACAAATAACAAATGAGTTCTTGAAAGTCATAAAGTTATGGTTTTACCAAAACATTTTATTTCCAGTGAAAATGGCCTTATAATATAAAGATCACATGCACAGGAACTCTGTACTACTAATGCATGTGCACATTTTATCATTGCTACATTAAAACTACACAGGAACATAGAATTGAATGAAATTATGCAGAAGATGGAAGTGCCAGACCATTGGCGCCACCAGAGAGAACATATTCCATTTCCTGGACTACATCCTGTTGGAAATGTAGTAGGACCATTTTCCTTCTACAAGATTGATCCAGCAGGAATTTGAGAATAAACACTTAAGAAGAAGAATAATGAAATGATGGCAATTCTAGTTCAGGTGCCTCATAATTTCCAGATTAGTGATCCAGTGGATACCTTCACACTGCTACATCAAAGGAAATGAAGTCACAGATAAACTGACCAAAGAATGAGGGAACCTGCCATAAGAAGATCTGGTCAGCTATGACGAAGTGAAGACAATCATCAGAAGCAGTTGCAGCAACATCACTCTGGCCAGGTGCTTTGTGCTCAATAGGTCTCAGGTTTGAATCTCACTTGCAATGTCTTGTTTGTAAAGTGAATTTTTTGGGAGATCTCTGGGGATTGTCACTTGAAACTACAGTTGTATGCTATCAGTGGAGATTGTCACTTGAAACTACAGTTGTATGCTATGAGTGTAGATCTCTGGGGATTGTCACTTGAAACTACAGTTGTATGCTATGAGTGGAGATCAGTGGAGATTGTCACTTGAAACTACAGTTGTATGCTATGAGTGTAGATCCCTGGGGATTGTCACTTGAAACTACAGTTGTATGCTATGAGTGTAGATCCCTGGGGATTGTCACTTGAAACTACAGTTGCATTCTAGGAGTGAAGATCCCTGGGGATTATTGCTTGAAACTACAATTGTATGCTATGGGTGGAGATCCCTGGAGATTATTGCTTGAAACTACAGTTGTATGCTATGAGTGGAGATCTCTGGAGATTGTCACTTGAAACTACAGTTGCATTCTATGAGTAGATCCCTGGGGATTATTGCTTGAAACTACAATTGTATGCTATGGGTGGAGATCCCTGGAGATTATTGCTTGAAACTACAGTTGTATGCTATGAGTGGAGATCTCTGGAGATTGTCACTTGAAACTACATTTGTATGCTATGAGTGGAGATCTCTGGAGATTGTCACTTGAAACTACATTTGTATGCTATGAGTGGAGATCCCTGGAGATTGTCACTTGAAACTACATTTGTATGCTATGAGTGGAGATCCCTGGAGATGGTCACTTGAAACTTCTGTTGCATTCTGTGAGTGGAGCTCTTGATGGGTGGCATGCCGCTTTGTTGAGAAGGACGACATATATTTGCTGTAACTTGAGTTCATTCATTTTCCTTTTGCGCTGAAGTTAGCGCATAGGACAGAGGTCAGATCTCTTCAATTCTGTCTGTTCAAAGCTATTCTGTGGAGTTCTTGAATAGTATGGATATTGATTGTTTTACTTCTCTAAGTATTGTTCTGCTGAGTGTTTCTTTTGGTCTACCCCTGGCTCTTTTGCCTGTAGGTATCCATTCAAGAGATTGGTGGTGTATTCTGTTGATGTCTGCACGTAGGACATGCCCGATGTAGGACCAACAGTGTTTTCTAATAACATCTGTGATTAAATTTTGATGTGTCTCTTCTCTGATTTTATCATTTGATTTGAATTCACTCCAATGGGTGTTAGTTACAAAAACGAAGACATTTGTTTTCGAAACTTAGTAATTTTTTTTCTGAAGATAAAGAGCTTTTTCAGCTCTCAAATCCATATGATAGCACCGGAATAATGCAGGTGTTAAATAAGTACATTTTCGTGCGTGTGCTGATTGACTCCAGATATTAGATAGTCTGTTAAAGGCGCTTGATGCTAGTGCAATGCGAGTTGTAATTTCTGCCATGACATCAAAGTCGAGTGTTAATTTGGGAATAAACTTACTTCTGTTGCACAAATTGGTCTGGATTTTACGATGTTAGATGTAAGTAACTTGAGTACAATGAAATAAATTCTGTGTGCTTTTCAACCGTAAAAGCTGCAGCAGTGCATGGAGAAAAAGACCACCACTGCCCAAGTGTTACCAAGCCTGAGAGCAAAGAATAGCAACACTTTACCTTCCATGCATATTGTAAGAGGCAACTATGAAGGTTATGGGATGAAGTCGGTTGTTCCATCCCATATATGCTCAAAGATGACCCAGAAGCCATGCTGAAGTCTGATGTGTCAGGACAAAAGATGCAGATATTACAGCAGAGTTGTAAACCATGACAACACATTCCGTTCTCTGGCTACATCCTGCTAATAAAAGGAGTTGGAGAATGAATGCAGAAGACGAAGTAGGGGTACCACATTGGATACATCAACATAGAATTGTTTGAGAGTAGTAATATCACTTAGCAGGGAATGCAGAGAATGGTGTCCCACAGCTGTGGAGAAAGAAGTACAGGCTTTGGTCAGTGAGAATATCAAAGAGAATGTGATTAGACATGTTCGAAGTGCTTGGGCCTTCAGCTCAGTGCTCAGGTAAAACAATCAGGGAGGAGAGTGGTGCCTTTGTGGTCACTACGAGTAGCATGACCATGGAGACAATGGTGGTGACCAGGCATTTGAGTGGGTATGCACACAGAAGGTAATGCAGGTCTGCATCTTGAGTGACTATGAGTATGATTAGGAAGGTACAAGTGGGTCTCGTTTGCGAACGGTGGATTGAGGCCTTGAGAAAGGCGAGGCTGAAAGTGGTTACATTTATTTTCATGCTGGGACATGTGGGTGTTCGAGACAGTGAAAGAGCAGATCAACTGGCATCATGCGCGATTGTGGCACAGGGTGATAGGGCAATGGATCGCACTGATGTTTTGAGACTAATGTGGATGATGATTCCTTTTCAATGACCAGGTTTAAAGATCAGGGATTGAAATGCGGAGTTGCTAGAAGTGAACATTTTGGTGGGCGCAGAAGAATGATGGTCAACCAGCATAGGACCGTCAGCAGAAGTGTAATGGCAGATACACGCAAGGAGAGATCAGAGCAACTATGGACGTGTCCAGCTTGCAGTGATGATGAACCGACAACTAACTAACTAACAAACACAGAATTCTGCAGCGATGCATATGGGGTAGGAAAAATCATGACCTGACCAGCCCTTGATGTTGTTTGTCCATGATTTTCTTCGTCCGTTCTGCTTCTTTCAACTGTGATCTGTGATTGTTCCATGTAGTATTGTATTTGAAAATGGTTTGTTTTATTTTATGAACTCTTGAATATAAAATCATTGATAATACATTTTGTGAGGTTTAATCTGCAGATGAGACAAAAAATTTCTTTTATTCTCACCAATTTCAATATTCATAACAATAATTTCTCAGGTTAAAAAAACTAAGAAATTATCAAAGACAAAGAAAACAGTGATTTCCAAACATTCATCAAGTACATGTAGGTCAGAACCAATGAGACATTTCAGACTGAATTTAGCAGATATTCCATTCGTGGCTGGGAAGGTAAGCTGAAATCTTTTGTTTTGTTGTTTTCTTGTCTATTTTGTTTGGTTTCAGTGCTGACTTTATATATGTGCTTGTTTAAATATAAAATGCAGCCGAAGACAGATGTGTTCATATATTGGCACAAATAAAGTGGCAACACAACGCATTTTCATTCTCTGGACTATATCCTGCTGGAATCTAGGACTATTGTCCCGCTACAAGAGAGATTTAGTGGGAGTTTGAGAATGAACACTGAAGAATATAAAATATTAGATTGATGTGTTAGTTAAACTTCATATTCTATCTTCATTGATTTAAATCTCTAATTTAGTTTTCAGTTGTCTTGAGATATATACTTATTTGAATTAATAAAATATTACATACACACGTTAGTCAGCTGAAAATAAGTTATATGTCAAAATATAGGAAATATAAAGGGCTCATATTTCTTCTTCTTCTGTGTTCGTTCTCAAACTCCTGCAGATTAGCAGGATGTAGTCCAGAGAACGGAATGCATTGTGTCATGATTTACAGCATTACTGTAATATCTGAGCCTTTCGGCCTGACACATCCGACTTCAGCATGGCTTTGGGTCACTGACCCTATATGGAATGGGGCAGCCAACTCCATCCCATAACCTCCTTAGTCGTCTTTTACATGCATGGAAGGTAAATAGTGTTGCTATTCTTTGCTCCCCTTTCGGGCCCCTGAAATACACACATGTGGATCATATTTGATTTGTTTTAGAATGAATGAGAACTGCAGTAAAAATTGCATACCATAGATAATATAAACAAATTATCCATGGGTTTAATAGGTTTTACAGAGACACTGCAATAGAACAAATTGACATTTTGACCAATAGGTCTTTATCAACATAGATACAAAAAAGAAGAGAGCACCAATATAGAAGGTGGTTGTAGCCACTTACGTAGTTATAGTTTCCGATAACCTAACAAAAATGGAAAAACGAGTTGAACTTAAGACAACAAAATGCATTTACGTTCTCTGAATTACATCCTGCTGGAAAACCTAGTGTATGAGCACAAGTTAAATATAACAAAACAACTGTAATATATTTTTACATACATCTTCATTCCTCATCTGTGACCAGTGTGCGCTTATTTCTTTTTGTATTTCCCAATTATTTTGTAGCCATTCAAAAATGTATTACTTATAGATTAAAAATTATCATTTTTCTTCCATCACTGATTCATGTCTATCTTCTATTCTTATATTTTAGTCAACTGGCCCAAGTCATTCTCTTGGGGCTAATGTGCAGAAAGTTTTGTCCATGCTGAAATTACACAACACTGCCCTGTGTTCTCATGTATATGAGAGCAGGAAAATATCCAAAAGCTCATCATCTAGTACATCAGGTGGTGCTGATGAAGACATGAGCGAACTCCTCATCCAGTTGCAAGATGAGTTTGGGCAGTTAAGTAGGTCAGTATATGTGCTTAAACAGTTAAGTAGGTTAGTAGATGTGCTTGTACTTTCAAGTAAGTCAGTATATGTTGCTAGTTGATTCTTGACCAGGACCCAGATTGTAAGACACACACAACCAACAACTAAAACATGCAGATATTACTTACTATGATGGTCACATACCATGCCACACAGTCCAACATTTCACCTTGAAGCAATTTCAATTGTAAATACATATATTCAGTACATCACCTGTGTTATGGAAGTCTTGGTTTGTTCCCCACAGCAGGCACCAGGAAACAATAGATCAGTTACATGCTGCCAAAGATGCTCAAGTCAAGAAACAACTAGAACTAGACCTTGCCTCACTATTTAATAGCATGGACAACAAAAGTCAGCAAATATCCAGGATCAGGCAGCATCAACGACAGGTTGGTAGAACATTCCTTCATCAACTTTTGACTTGATGTCCTACTTTACTGATGTTCTTTCTCATAAATGATTTGGTCCACTGATTTCTTTTTTCAATGACCTGCTCCACTGATGTTCTTTTTTTAATGATGACCTGCTTCAGGATGTTATATCTCACTGATGATCCTCTCCACTGATGTTATTTCACATTGATGACCTCTTTCACAGATAGCTTGTTCTACTGATGTTTTGTTCCACTGAAAGAGGTAGCTTGTTCTACTGATGTTTTGTTCCACTGAAAGAGGTAGCTTGTTCTACTGATGTTTTGTTCCACTGAAAGAGGTAGCTTGTTCTACTGATGTTTTGTTCCACTAATGACATGTCTTACTTAAGATCTGGAAATATGAAAGATGCAAATTGGCCTTTTGTTTAGAGTTAACCTACTAATGAAGTCTTGTATCCTAAAAATAGACTAATCTTCATTATTTACTTAAATCACTGATGCTAGCATCTTTAATTTTTCTCCTGTGATCAATTACCAAGCATCTAATCTGATAATGGTTATGTATAGAGCAGTTTGCTTTGTTATTGTCTGTTTCCCACGCATGATTTTCAGAAATTTTTCTAGATGACAGCAAAGTTATGACATTGTTCTAGGAGGCCTGCATTCTCTTAGCAGTTCTCATCAGTCTTAATACTTTTGTTGTAAACATAATTTCTCTAGGACATCATGTAGGTCAAAGGCCAATCAGTCACACAGTTTCCTTTCTTAAGGCCATTAAAAAAATCATATATCTAAATTATTCAATATTATATGTTTATTCTTCTTCTTTCGTTCACTTGAAACATGTCTATATCTGTAATTCTGTCTCCTTAATAAAACTCACTGTCTTTTGTAGCTCACACAGTGTCCCATAGAGTTTTGATTCCAGTGTTGTTTCCTCTGGCCAATATGTCTGCCTCAGTGTTTCATGCTCAGAACACTCTTGAAGTATATGTTTGGCACTCTGTGCTGTCTGTCCACATGTACACATGGCTGTGTTGCCAATCTTGAACTTTGTATACATGTGACTGCGGAGTCGGTTGTGTCCTGTTCTGAGATGTAGAATTATAACTTGTTCTGATCTGTTCATAATATGAGTCATCTTGTGTTGGTGTTTGTGGCTTTCTTATTGACTTGATCATCTGTTTTTTCTGATGGTAGGTGATTGGTATATCTGGTTGGTCTTCGGCAGCACCTTCCTTAGCCAGTTGGTCTGCTTTTTCATTTCCTGGTATTCCACAGTGAGAGGGTATCCACTGCATGGTTACCCTATACTGGTAAGACAATTCGCTAAGTAGTTTTTTCAAGTCTTAGTTTTTCAGACTGGAGAGCTTGAAGCACTGACCTTGCATCTGTCAGGAATACCACAGGCTGTAGGTCAGAGTTGGAGTTCAGCAGTTTTTTAGCTGCCACACTAATTGCCTGGATTTCTGCATCATAATTATTGCATTATATGTTTATGATTAAGAGATTCTCTTTACAGTATTAATGTTACATATATCACACAATTATGACCAGCTGTTTAACTTTTTTTATGCTTGTATTTTAGTAAATGGCATTGTATTTCTGGTATCTTGCTTAATTGTTCTATCTGGCCCTGTGAATTGGAGGTTCTTAGTGCATCTCAGAAGCCCAAGATAGTGGGCCAATTGCAGGAACTTGGGCAACAGACTGTCAGAAATCAATGGCAAAATACTGAACATAAATATTGTTAATAAAACCAGAAAATCCCCAAAATACTGGGTTGTTTGCTACTTCTTAAATTGTATATGCTACCAACTTTATCGGACATATTCAAAATTTGTGAGATAGACCTGGGCAGCTGTTGATTGAGCACATTATTTTTCTCATGTCTACTCTACCAAGAAAAGAGGGAGAAAATATGACCTACAGATGGCACTTCTTCCAAACCCGAGGAAGTCCATGGATGACTTTAAGATTCTTCTTCTGCGTTCATTTTCAAACTCTTGCAAATTAGCAGGATGTAGTGAAAACCGAATGCATTGTGTCATGGTTTACAACTTGGCTGCGATGTATGCGTTGTTTGACTTGGCACATCCAACTTCAGCATGAACATAAAGTGAGTTAAACAGATAATTGATGCTATTGGTGTCTGAACTTGATGACTTATTAAAGAACAACGAAGAAGATAAATGTGCTATTTAGTATTTTATTGTCTGAAATCTGTTTTAATTTTTGTTAATATTCTTGCAGGTGAAAGATCAGAAAAATGTTCAAACATCATCACGACAAGTTCACACAGCAACCAAGAGCCATCACACTAGTAATCGGAATATAAACTCAAGATCTGAAGCTTGCAACAAGGCAGAAGATAGTACATCTCTAAAAAGATGTGAATTGTTAGTGCTCAAAGATGTAAAGAAATTACAGCGCAAACTGCGAAAAGAAGACTTGTGCTGGAAATAGATCGTAGTAACTATTGTATTATACAATTTGTTTATTTTCATTGTCTCTGTTGTGACCTTTAGTTTTCAAAAATCTATCTAACCTATCTAAATCTATAGGTTACTAAATAGGTCTACCAGATAATTGGTAAGACTGCAGTAAAGCTTTACCAATAAGTATGAATGGAGAACATGAAGTAATTAGCTTCACATTTACAAAACAGATACAATCAATTTACAAAACCGACTAAATCAACTTGTTGACCAAAAGACCTTTATCAAGAAACATACAGGACACAAGAACAAATAAAAATTATGCAAATAGTCTAAAATGTGGACATTTCATAATATAAAAGACTACAGAAGCAACATTTTATTATGGTTAAAATACACATTAAAAGACTTGAGGGATGAGAATAAAACAAAACTAGGAGTTAAAAAAACAAATAGAATAACAAAACAGCATATCTAGATATGCGAAGGAGTTCTACTGAGACCAAATGGGTTTATTGTAAAATACGCAATATATAATTTCTCAATGGCATTAGCCCTATTGTTAGTGGAGCAAGGATGTTGGCAGTTTGTTGAGTTGACCAGTACCATTGAAATGCATAGCAACAAGTGTAAGAGATTTGTGTTACAAATGTTTGTTTTCTGACTGATTCTATCAGTATGTTGAGATATATTCAGCCAGGCTATCTTTGCCACCAGTGGCCAAAGTCTATGAAGAAATCTTTGCAGAAAATAGTTACTTTCATTTGGTCATGTGGGTTGTTGGAGAAATGAAAGAGCAGACAGACTTGCCAGCATGGTTGGCATTTCAATGGACCCTGCTGATATTTTGAGTGCAAACAAGGAGCTAGACTAGTTGGAAGAAAAAAGCTTGGTTTTGCAAGAATGAGCGTCTTATATGAATCAAAGCTGTAAACCATGACACAACTCATTACATTCTGCAGACTACATAGCAGGAGTTTGAGAATGAACATAAAAGAAGGAATTAAAAGAAAAGTTATCAACTAACACAGAACTAGAAGTCAGTTATCACATGCTGAAGGACATTTTGAATATGAGATCAGAGTACCCATGGACGTTTCCTGAGTGCCATGATGATGATCTGACGACTAACTAGTCATACGCTTTTCATACGCTCACGCATACATCATATTTAACAATTTGACCCTTAAAGGTAGCTTCTATTTGTAGAACGCTAAAGTAGCCTTTTTTTTAATTGTTTCACTAAAATATATTTTGAATCTGCCCAGGGTTAATTTAAAACAGCGACCTTTGCGTAGTTCAAGAGTTAATGCTTTCTCTTCGTCTTTACATCATGCGTATATCATGTCGGACTGACTTTTTACAAAATCTTCAACATTTGCGGAGGTATGATTCATTCTTGCAAAACCAAGCTTCATTCTCAGGTCCAGAAATCTGGCCATACACCGAAAAAACATGCCTTTGCATCTTCCAACTAGCCTAGCTCCTTGTTTGCACTCAAAATATCAGCAGAGTCCATTGAAATGCCAACCATGCTGGTAAGTCTGTCTTTTGGACTCTGTGAATTGTGGATTCACAATGGAGGATATTGTATGTACACTGATGACACGACACAGCCGTAGTTACGATGGAAATGTGCATGATGTAGGTAATGTGCACACCAAATATAATGTAGAAAGTGACATTAAAATCTCTTTGTTAGATAGGCCTAATGTTTCCGACAATGAGAATGAAATTCATGGCATTTATTATGACAAATTATTGTCACAAATTTCTCCAAAGTGATGTCGTTTTTGAGTAGAAGTAGACAATTTTGTAGAGAACGTTGGAACTGTATATGTTTGTTTGTTTTGTTTTGCGTTCGCTCCATTGTAACCATCACGGATATCCGTGCGATTTCCTCCGGGAGCGTGATTACGTTGTGCCACCGTTATGCGTCTTGTAGGCCTAGCACATCCGATTTCGGCATGCCTTGACAATTCGGGTGGGCTACCCTTAGCCTGTGACAGCCTCTATATCTGTCTCCAGGCACACGTAGTGGCGACTCTTCGCCCAGACGATTTTTGCTCTCGTCTGACTCGCATGAGGTGTTCAACTGTCTATGAAGAACTGTATATAATCTTGATGAAGTTCCACATTATGAATACTTCAGCCTCATTGTCAACGAGGAGTATTATCAATTTGCAATTGATCAATGAGATTTATATGTAACATATCGCAAAGAACAAGCAAGGAAAGAATACATGCTGGACATCTGTACCTGCCAGTTAAATAAAACTATTGTGATGGGCCTGCATATTCTGCCTAAGTATGGCATTTATAGGAGTACACATGTTTCAGAAGTATCAACCTGTTTGCGAAAAAGTAGAGTTGAGAAAATATCTCAATATTTTCATCTCAATGACTCCACTAAGCAGCACCTCCAAGGTAAACATTTTTTCCCACACATTATATTGAGTTTGACAATTTATTTTGTTAAATATATAAGTATTAAATTATTTGTGATATATTTTCATGCAAGACTGTTCATTTTCTGTTGATCTGCCAAGTCTGAGTGTGATAAGACAAAATAGTTTTTAAAGAAAATTCATATTTAAAATAATATTGACAATGTGTTGTTCCCCTTGTCTTAGTGATGGGGGAGTGACAATAGGGAAATCTGTTAGTGGTGAAAGGGTTAATTAAATAGTTTGAAAACAGCTGTTTAACACTTTACTGACCAGCAATCCAGAGTGTACTTATCTCCAATTACCAAAGGTGTACGCAAATGTTTTAGACATCAACGCTTTTAAAAATCTGTATAAATTCCAACCTGCGAATTAGCCTTGAAGAGAAGAGACTCTTGGGGCTTTTAAGAGAGCCTTGAAACTTTCTATGTCACAATGAATGTTTGCACTTTCTGAATGAAAGCCCCAGAACTTTTTCAAGTGCAAAATCCTACTTATTATATAATGCTAAGCCTAGATTTACATTACTTTATATATATCTTTGAAAACTGATTTCTTCATGATCAATATGCACGAACGACACCTATAGATTACATGCATGGGTGCCGCCATTTTGGAATAATGTACTATCCCAGGTGAGCTATGTTTAGTAACACTCTGTGTGGGTGCGTATTTCTGAAGTATTATAGTGGTTTCAATGATCACCGAAATTGGTCACCAAAGTTCTATAACGGAAATTCGATGGCTGTCGAAAATGGTCTGTAAAGTGTTAGTGTACCAATATTTACCATTGTTGTTTTGATCATTTGTACTGCAGCATTCTGAATTTGTGTTAATATGTACTGCTAAATCAAGGGATGGCAACCTTTTATGGTCTTTGGGCCAAATATGCACGGTTACTTGGCCAGGTGTGGGCCATTATTTCCACACAGAGTCTACAATTGCCGCAGACCATACACCATACTGTAACAGTAAAATACTACCTTATTAAATGCCCTGCACTACAAGACCTACGAAAACAACTGTTACCACCAAATACCTCCATCACCAACACCCTTTAAACAGACACAACATTACTGAAGAAGACATGCACCAACCACCACCTAGCCCAGGGAAGAAAGAGTGAAAGCTCGCAACCGGATCGGGATTGGATAAGTAAGTTCCACATAGGGGCGTGAGAACCCTTTTTATAAACAAGTTTGGACATGGACTTCTATTCCATTACTAAAATGTTTGAAATTTTTGAGAGAAAAAAACCGACATTGCAGTTTGGAATAATTTGTAGAAAAACCAAAATCACAACATAATGCATTGAAATTTTCAATGTGTCATAATTAATATTTACATTGTTTGCATTTATATCCCCAGAATTATTTTAAGAGCTAAATTGTATTTAACCCTTTCCTTATCAACCCGCTCCCCTCCGCCCGCATGGGGTACTAAACTGCCATTCACCATGGTTGCCTTGCAAATAGACATGCTAAATTTAGCACTCGTGATTACCGGTAATGACAGCCTCCAGTGTATTTTCCCGTACTTTTATAACAGCTATCGTATAGGAGATCTCTCACCATAGACCTAGTAATGATTGAGAATAGTCAAATCTATGTCAATATTGATCAATTTCATGAGAAATCGGGTCATGCAAGTGCTTCATCCAGATTATGCCTAGGCTTATCTTTCACTTATTGAAGACCTTACTTCAGGGTAAAGTCAAAGGGAAGCGAGTAAGAGGTAGGCAGAGATACAAGTGGGAGAGAGTAACATCACAAGATGGACAGGTTACAGTCTAGCGGAGAGTACCACCAAAACAAGAGACAGGATGTTGGAAGTCTGTTGCAGCCAACCTTCGTTCCGGAGACGGCACTTAATGATGATGAGATCTTTCACTATTTCTACATGAGTCGATCTTTGATACAAAACAAATGTGTGTGTATGCTAGTACTGTATCAAAATTTACGGGAAAACAAGATCCCATTTGGAAACTTGTTTGACCAGATTATGGCTATCTTTATGTGAATATGCTTATATGTTTGGAGTAAAATTACAGAATGATGTTGTCTACTGGTGAACTGCTTTTCATTTGAACATTTATCAGCAAATATTTTGACAGGTAGATGAAGCTGACAAGAAACTTGTGCTAATTTTTTTTCCTCCCATGTTATATAACAAGTAAACTTATCTTAAATGACATTCACAAAGATCAGTACCTCTTCAATTTATCTGTTAATTGGACTTTAAATCATAAAAATTGACTGCAAATTGTATGTTATATTAAATTTTTTGCACAATTACTTCTTATTGTTTTGGAGTTTTCCCCTTGCCCTGAGCGGCCAGGATTTTTCCCTGAGCGGACAGGATTTTAAGGGTTAACATAATGCTGAATGTCATATTACATTACTTTCAATGTATTGAACCGACTTCCACGTGTGAATAATTCTTAATTTTTAAAGGATTTACTAGCAAACTACATCAAAACAATATTACATGGACTTAGCCACAGGATTTCAGATCCGCCAGTGTGGGGCACGTCAAGACAGAGCATGTCACATGTAGCACTTCCTACTGATAGGTAGTGTTGATTTTACATTTAACTCGTTTATCATCCCATTCGAGTATGAGCCTACCTTTTGAGTTTGACAGAATTTCTGGAAGACACTTGACAAGGGAGGCATAGTCACTGCCTGACATGCCCTTAAGTATAAATGATTTGATTGACAAAATTTGGCTTCCAGACCATATTTTGCCCACATTTGTGCTAAATGAATTTGATCACCCATGTTGCCAGAGCCTGAAAGGGAGAAAATAGTTTAATGGTGTTACCTTCCATGCATGTTGAAAGACATGGAAAAGCAGGTTTTGGGGCAGAGTTAGCTTTTCTGCCCAATAGCTCAAAGTGATGCTTTAGTAACTCTGATGTGTCATGCCGAAAAGTGCAAATATCGCAGAGAAACCGTAAACACTGACAACACATTGCATTCTCCTCACTAATTGATCAGGAGTTTTGAAAATCAACGGAGAAGAAAAATGAGTGTGATATTATAATTAAAGGAATTATTGTTAACCTTTGAACCATGCCAGATAATTATATAAGGGGGACACCCAACAATTATGAAAAGGGGGGGGGGTGGAGAGAAAGAGTTGTTATGTCAGCCATACTGTCTTTTATACACCAATTAAATTGTGTGAATTTGAATTTTTTTTCTTCAATAAATGGGAAACAAATCATGTAATTTTGAAATTGTTGCTGTAATTTATGGACAGAATCTTAGTAATACATTTTAGGAGAGTGGCATTGCATGTTATTTTTGCAATTATTTGGTCTTTCATTTAATGTGATTTCGTCATTTTTATATTATGTGACTTTCCAATCGGTTTTGCATTTTTTTTCCCAGTCAGGTTTTGCAAGGTTGTTTTTTCTCAAATTCTCTACACAGGTCCAGCAGAAATTTGTCTTCTAAAAGTAGGCCTACACATAAATTTGATTTGTTGAAGGTACAAACACAGTGAAGGTTGCAGCAGCAGATAACTTATATAGCATTCTTACAACAATATGTAATGTTTTTCCTTATACTTAGTTTTAGAATTGCGGTCAAACTGTTTGTTTTGTGGTCACAAGATTGTTGGTTTGTGATGTCTGGTTCACAAGTGTATTTTTGTGGGATCCCTGTAGACTATTATGTGAGCTTGAGTTACATTCTCTGAACAATAATCTCAACAGGCAGATTATTGCTCTTGAAAGAGAGCGATAGAAACAGTACATTTGGGAAAACTCGAGTGCAGTGAAGTCAATCCGCTGCCTTTTTATCTCTTTTACCGCTAAGACGGATGTGTATGACCATTGGCGCAAATAAAATGGCAACACAGCGCATTTCATATCTCTAGTCTATTATCATCATGTGATATATTCTTTCCAGAAGGTAATCTTTCTTTTATGGATCCTCTGAATACAGTGTAATTTTGGTGGAGTTGACCTGCTGCAACCAGAGACATGTTTAAACAATCTGATATATCACTGTACCATTGTCTTCTTGGATGCCCTCTTCACTGTTAACTATTGCCTTCAGCTATTAGTCTTTCGATGCTGTTATGTCTCTTCTTTTATGACCAAAAAAACTCAGCTTGTTATCATGTTGTTACGGAGCCAGACCTCTTCGACGTTTATTGATCTTTAACACTTCTTGATTTGTCTTTTTAGCTGTCCATGGTATATGTAAAATTCAGTACTATGATCGCAGTTTAACCCGTTGTCATTCTTGTTTCCCCTTAGTGCCTACCTATATATTTTGTGGTTAATTAATCTAAATATTATATCAATAATTAATTGAAATATTCATTTTTAGGGTTAGTTTTATATATATAACTAATCCTAACCCTAACTATAATTATATTTGAATTAATTAATGATAAACATAAACTGATAAACATAAGCATGGGAAATACACAGGTAGGCACTAATTGGCGCCATGGGGGTTGGGGTGTGATCATAGCACCTAAAATTCTGCTGTAGCATCTCGATTCAAAAACAGTTTCTCTTTTCTACTGATTTATGCCCCATGCCTCCCTGTCCATGCCTCACAGTAGAATACTGCCACTTGAAATACGCATGAACTGATCAAACATATCCTGTTGGAAATCTAGTAGGACCAATGTCCTGCCACAAGGGAGATCCAGTGTGAGTTTGAGAAGGAATTTGCAGAAAAAAGATAACTTTTAAATTTAGTTACAACTTGGTGGACCATACTGGAAATAAACCACACTTATATCTTAACACCGCCCCCCCCCCCCATATATGTGGTGACTGAATATTACACATTGAGTGTTTTTCTACAAGGACTACCAGCTGAAATTGAACTTGCTGATTATAAATGAACTGACTATACATTCATCCTTCATGATTGAATTCGTATGCATTACACTTTTCCTGCAACAGGTTACCTATGTAAGTTTAAAAATATGTATTGTTGTAAGAATACTGTGTACTGGTAAGTGATCTTATGCTGTGATACTTTCAACAAGGTTATATGTGCTCTTAGAAGATGGTTTATCATCAAACCTCCCAAAAAGTTGCATTGGTACGAAACTGATAAATAATGGGTGTTATTACATAAGCATATAGATAACATTTATACAGTGGAGTCTGTGTAACAAATAGGTTGGAATAGACAAAATATTTGATGATATATTTATAAACAATAAGGAATAAAAATAATTGGGGATTTTGAAAAGTACTATTAAATAGGACATTTTGTTATAAATGTATGTGCTTAACAACTTCACTGTATAAAGATTAGCTTGGGCAGCTCTGCTCATGAAGCTTTGCTTATTTATCACAGGTCCTCTTTTGACTCTACCCATACATTCCAAGGAAGAAAATTTCCAACATTTGGAGCCAGATAGGAACTGTGAAGTACCAGATTTTTGAAACAGCATTATCCTTCCATTGAACACAAGTTCTGCAAATAAAACAGACGACACAGCACATTTTCATTACCTGGACCTCAATCTTGCTGGAAATCTAGTAGGAACATTGTCCTGCTACAAGAAGAGATGCAGTGAGAAATTGAGAGAAAATGTATGCTGCAGAAGATGAACACAAGTTCTCAAAGATTTAACAGTTATCCAAGTAGGATCAAATTATAAGAACTAAATACAAATATAAAACAAGTAGAGGCAGCTGCTGTCATATTTATTTGTTTTTGAGTGCTGCTGTTAGCTAAAGACTTGACTTCAAACAGGAAACATCATTCAATCATTGTTTAAACTATATTTCATCAAAATATTAAAAAAATTTGCCTTTAATTTTTGAACTTTAATATTTTTAATAAGTACAATGCACATTGTTGACAGATACAAGTAAATAAGCAAATAAATGTGATTTGATTCTAGTTTTTACAATAAAACTGTAGTATGACCAATGCCAACGCAGACTTCTGCCAGTTTATCCACCAATTTGGTGAAGATGAGGCAGACTAAAGTTGCAATACAAAGATGTATGCAAATCATCAATTAATAGTATTTGTTATCGTTTCTGCCAGCTGGGAAATGTTGACAAATTATCACATTACATGGAAAATGTGTTCTGTGTAGTGGTGCTAAGACACGCAAGAAGTCAATACTGAGCAGAGCAGAAGAATGCAGGTTCAGATGTTAGGTGGAACAGTTCGGTTCTAGCATTGTCCCCATGCTTGATCTGCAACAGATTAAACTGTTCATGGATCTGCACAGATTTAGCCATGAAAAGACATTCAGCTTGTATTTTATTGACTCCATCTGGTACTTGCTTGCTTCAGAATTTCAGTCAAGATGAATAAGGACATATAGTAGTAGAATTCCCTATTTTTGAGGCAGTGAGAACATTCTAGTACAGTGTAATCCCACTCTAGCATATCCTTGTATAACAAATTTCCCTCTATAACACTTTTCAAAATCCCCTATTATATTTATTCTTTATTGTTTGTACTTTATATAAAGAATTTCTAAGTTGTAATAATAGGATTTGATTAATATCCAGCACAATACATTTGTTTAATATATAAAATATGTTTTTAAAAAAACCATTAACATAAGCCATATCTGTTGCCCTGATAAGAAACATTTCAAGAATAAAATGGTATATGTAAAATACGATTTTACATAGTTGATGTCAAAGAATAAAATGTAAAATGTCTTATTTTCTTTGCATGACAAAAGGTACTCAGTACTCAAGTTTTTAAAACAATTATGCACAGACTGTGACCAGTTCATATTTTGTGTGTGCATTTAATTACAATGTAAACATCATTTTGTGCCAATTCCTGTTCACAAATTGACCAGGCAGCTCAAATATTCATGTTCATGCAAGTATTATTACAATTTTGCATAAAAATCATACCACCAGAAATATTAGGAATACCAACAGCAGAATATGGACATGCACATTTAGTGTTAAAGTACGAGGGATGATTAACAAAAAAAGTAATGCTGCCTAATTTAATTAAATGGGCATGAAAATAGATAAAACTCATTAAAATGTAGTCTGTATTTCAAAAATTAATTTCTCAACATAATTTCCTTTATTTGTTAGTTTTTGTACATCGTCGCACAAGGGCATGAATCCCGCACGGTAAAAATGTGGCGTGTCCTTAAAGTGATGTCTGCGAAGATCTCCCTTTAGCGATCTAAACAGATGGAAGTCTGAAGGTGCAAGACCAGGACTGTATGGGGTAATATTGTCCAGCCATCAATGTCCTCTAACCGCATCAATGGTGCATTTATCAGTGTGTGGCATGGCATTATTGTGCAACAGTAGTTAGTTAGTTATTCCTCTAGGGCCAAAGATGGCACATAGGGAGGATGTCATAGATTTCCATGTCTCTTTCATTGTAATTTGCTTTAGGTCTTCATTGTTTTTGATACCGATAGTGAAATGTTCTCCTGTAATAGTTTTATGTAAACTAAACAGTAGTGCAGATCTCCAATATTTTAATGGGTAACCTGCAGAAGACGACCTCTAAGCTTCTTCAAAGTTTCAACATAATGATCTGCACTCACTGTATTCCTTTGTTCCAAGAAGAACACACCCTTCTCATTCCCAACACAGAGGCCATAGCTTTCCCTACAGATGGTGAACTTTTGAACTTCTTCTTGTTGATGATGTGTGATGCCATTCCATTGCCTGCCCCTTGGATTCTGGTTTAAAAAAAAAATTAACCTAAGTCCCATGACAATATTTGATAAAAACTCATCTTCAGTTTATGGTTTTCCTTGTTTCTTTATGCCTGTCTTGTCAATATTCTGGGCACCCAAACATTTAAATAACCTAGAACTTTAATGATGTTCTGGACACTACCTTTACTAGCGAACAATATGGCATGCAGTTCATCAGTGTTACCCGACGATCATCACGAATGATGTTGTCAACTCAATGAATGTGTGGTGCCACTGCGGTAGACGTACGACCAGTCCACTTCGTGCCATCCATTGAGGATTGACTTACTTCAGCTTGTCACAATGATGTACCGAATGTCGGACAGTGCAAACACCCACTGTTGAATTTTCATGAACAATCTTCAAATGTCTGTGGATGCGAATTGCGATCTTGCCTTCAGCATTGAGAAATTCTATGACATATTGTTTTAACTATACTTCATTGGCGGATATTTTAAAATTATTACGGTGTTGCAATCTGTTAATGAAACTGGTTGGTTATGCTATAAAGTACAGAGAGTGTCTGGGGATTCTTGCAAAATTAACAAATTGCTAACACTGATATAGTATTTAGATAAAATTGGGAGGCATTACTTTTTGACCATCCCTCATACATGCTGAAACTACCCGCACATATTCTTTGATGAATTGTCATTACTAAAGAAATATATCTGCTGCTGCTATCATAAAATATGAAGACTTGAAGAGAAAAAAAACATGCTTTACATTCCTTCATCACTGTATTTTGCATTGTTCATCGCAAGTGATGATGGCCATCTGTCATTATATTTCCTGAAAAAAAATCAGAGTATGTCCTTGTCTGTGAGTTTGTAGGTGGTTGATACGCTCTATTTAGACACTAAAAGTCCTTGTACAAGTTGGGTGTGGTTTGATTACTTTAAATGATGGTTCATCTGTACTTGTTTTTTCAGCCAATCATTGCTATTGAGCTGCATTTTTTATTATTTTTTTTCTCACAAAATGCTGTACCTTTTAAAAAAAAATATATTGCAGAGTACCATGTAGTGCTGTTTTGTGCAGTTCCTACTGCCATGTATGCACTATTATAATAAAGGATTGAATATATCTCTAAACTTAAGAACAATTGATGAAACTGCAAGGAAGTTGTTCCAGGTTCAAGTTTGGGAACACTGACAATGGAGATAAACTCGTCAGGATGTCAGCAACAAATAATGAAGCCCTGTGTCAGGTTATCACAAACACTCCCAGTACAGTGAAATCCCCCCCCCCATAAGCATGTCTTTTTATAACAAATTTCTCCGCTGAAGCGGATGTGTTGGGCCATTGGCGCAAATAAAACGGTGACACAACGCATTTCCATTCTCTGGACTATATCCTGCTGGAAATCTAAAAGGGCCGTTGTCCTACTGCAATAGAGATCCAGCAGGAGTTTGAGAATGAACGCTGAAGAAGAAGAAGAATAACAAATTTCCATATTTAACAAAAATACTTTAAAAAATATTCAATTATATTTATTCTTTATTATTTATGCTGTATATAGCAAATTTATTATTACATACATATTTCACCAGTCCGGACCAAGTTGTAATAATGGGGTCAGCCCTGCTTCTTTTCTCACATCGTCATTGCTTGTATGAATTCAGATTCATCAGATATGCTCAACCTCACACCCCAGCAAGTGTATAAATTTGTTGTCTGTCATTAACTGCTGGCAAACCCACATGACACCAATATGTAGATGCCGTGCCAATCCAATTCTTATTTCTTGATCCAGGATAATTTATTTTTGACTGAGTATCCTAGACATGTAAAGGGATCAGCTACTTCTAGCTCATCACCATCGATGACAATAATTTGTGCTTTCTTTTTTGGTCACAATTGCAGCATCATAATCTATCTTTGGGAGTTAATTAAATGTGGTCATACTGTGGGCAGGAACATGTACATTGACAGGATTATGCGATGTTATGAAGACCAAATATATATCCACCACTCATCAACCTCCAACATAACAATGTTCCAGCTCACACCTCCAAAGTGGTATGGGAGAAATGTTTTTTTCTTCTATGTTTTGCTACACAGTCCAGACCAAACAATATTTGACCTCTGGCAAATTCTTTTCTTGGGGGTGGGAATTCAACTCATTGAAGGAAAGTTAAAGCCCGTATAAGAGACTTTAGTCTCAAAACCTCCTGATTGGAGGGTACTATCACGGATGCCTCACATGAGATGGAAGAAAATACAAAAAAAATGATATACTTTTTTTGTTGTAAAGATGTCATCTTGCATGGTTTTTGTGTACCATTGTTTCAGTGAACTTTTGACGCACCAAAAATACATGATGTACAGTAAGGGTCAAACCCGTACCACAGAAATATGGTCTTATTTGTTTATGATGTATGTAACACTATAAGTATATTTCAGGCAGACATTAAAAATATTATACAGTTGTATTTATATCAGGACTGTTTGTTTTATATTGTTTATTGTGTGCGTGTACACACACATAGTGGACTTACCTCTGACATGTACTTAGAATGAATAAAAACAGACTGCCTCTACAAATATTAAAATACATACTGGATGGCAAAAGAAAAAGACCAACTCTTTGCAGAACAGTCATCAAAAAGGTAACTATGGGTCTCAACAACATGCAAGAATCACACAGCAGCATCACATTTCTCAAACTTGAGATCATTGGTTTCTGCCCTATCACTCTTTAAAAGTGTATACGGTACAGTACAAGTAGACACCAACACATAGTTGAGTCTATGTAAATTTCATGTTCATCATTTCATAATTTAAATATTTATTTATTTTAGAGTTTGGGTTAGAATAGCTGTGTTTTACATAACTAACCCCAACCCTAAATAAATATTTCAATTATTAAATGATGCATATTTTCAGCCGAAGACGGATGTGTTGAGCCATTGGCGCAAATACAATGACACAATGCATTTTCATTCTCTAGACTACATCCTGCTGGAAATCTAGGAGGATCATGGTCCTGCTACAAGGGAGATCCAGCAGGAGTTTGAGAATAAACGCTGAAGAAGAAATGATGAACATAAAATTTCCAAACATAGACAAGGGAAATAACTCGACTATGTGGTGGCGTCTAATTGTACTGAACTGTGTATACATTTTATAACAAATTTCACCATTCAACAACACATTCAAGATCCCCAAGTAGTTCTTTATTGCATATAGCGAACTGCGGTTATTACATACATATTTCATTGTTGCAGACCAATTTGTAACACAGTAATTTGTCAATGTAGGTGTTCCTATGTACAGCAGGTGGGGGAAAAACAAGACAAGAAAATTAGAAGATAAATGATATCCCACACTGTAGGTCAGTGATAAAAAAAATCATGCTAAATAAATTTATATGAAAAGTGCAGATATTGCAGCCAAGTTGTAAGTCCAAAATAAAATTTTTCTCCAAGCTACATCCTGCTATCCAGCAGGAGAATTAATGCTGAAGAAATGATGGAAATAGTAATAATATTTGTTGTATTGTGTGAGGGTTGGTTGAAAAGTTGTGAAATTGTTGACACAGGGTGAGAATATTATCACTTAGTTATGTTTTCATTGCATACATGCTACATTGGGCAGTAGCAGAGAAATTGTTGGGGATGCTGTCCATTGGCATTCTGTTTCAGGACATTGAGTTAGCTTCAACAGCTCATGGCTCTTATAGACCTTGCCCAGCAGTGCAGGTATGAAATCATACTCCTCAAATTTAGCACAGTGACTTCTTGTTCACAAACATGACATGTACCCAGATAGAGGGAGTCCTACAATCAAGAAGAGCTGTGCAAGTATTATCCTACAAGGTGATGCATATAGGACTAAGTTCACATTTTCAGGTAAATACTTTGACTCTTAAAATCTTAAAGTGCAAAATGTTTGATACCCCAATATTTTAACTGTGTGCTCAAATAGTGTAGAAGATTTACTTCATTGTATTAAGGTTCACCAATATGTACTTTATCCCTCACACTCAATAGAGTGCAGGGGACAGTCCTATGAGTGTGGATGCTGAAGTCAAGGCGAACATGCAGCCGACACAGATGTTGTGATTTACACGGACAGAACTGCCACCAGCGATGCGAATGGGCATTTACTGCCAGATCACTAGGAAGAACAGTACATGAAGCCAATGGAGTCTTTCCTGCAACAACAAGCAACAATGGAACTATTTGCCGTAATGCAGGCATTTAACTGGCTGGAATCGCAATCCTATTTCCATGCGTGCATAATAAGTGACTCAATGAATATAATTCAGAAAGTCAAAAAGGTGATGTTCATAGGAGATGGGTGGGGTCATTAGAGCTATCAATATCAGAATGTGCAAATTGGGAGTGAGGATAGGCAAAATTAGTAGTGAACCAACATAGAACTGGAACCATCAGCTGTTATACCCTGAGAGATTTACTGAAGCAGAGATTTGAGCACCTATGGACATGTCCGGTGTGCGAGGAGGATAATCAATATGTCTAATACCTAATACTTTATCACTCTTAAAAGAACATGCCACATATCAAGATTTTTACTCATAGCACATAATTTCAAGTAATTATTCACAAGAGCAAAAAAATATGCTAAAACATAAAATTGATTAAACAAACATTTGTTCTTGTTCGAAATGGGTACCTCCCCCTCGATGTAATTTCCCGTGGTAAAGTTTGTCAATTTTATGTTTATCCTTCATTAACTTTAATATAAATTTATTTAGGGTTAATTATGTAAAACAAAACCTCTCCTAACCCAAAACCCTAAAAAAAAAATAATAGTTAAATTAATAATTGACAAACATTGCCAAGGGAAATAGTTGTCAAGAAAGACCAAATTCTAGACAGTCTGACCTGGAGAAATTTCAAAAAGAGGACTCTCTGGACAGTTATATGTGGAGATCTGTCTCACTTATGCAAGTTGGCATGTCAAATATTATAATTCTAACAAATGTTTGCATTTGATATTCTGATCACGTGTTGCGGTGACCCGAAAAGGGAGCAAATAATTGCAACACCGTGACCAGCCATGCATCTCGTTAGAGGTAACTAAAGAGGTTTTTGGGAGTGGTTTTGGCTCTTCCATCCTATAGAGGTATATATGCTGCACATCTTGAAGCACATTCCCATATGTTGCAAGATATGGAAAAGCGGAATATGACAGGAAGAATGGTTAAAGGCAGTACACATACCCTTGCCAAAGAAAAGAAACCTTCAACTATGTACAACTATAGAGCAGCAGCACTGATTAGTCAAGCCAGCTAATACTACTGCAGTTTATAATGAAAAGAATACAACACAAATTAGAAATTAGCTATGAATCAGTGACACATGAAGCTTTCCTGTGCTAATCTGTCTAGCCAGTGCTTGACCATAAACCATCTGACTAATTTTTAACCCTAGGTACAAATGTTCAGTCACAGATTTCAGCAAACCGTTTTATTGTTTATTAAACAAAAAGTTTTATTGGAGATGTTTACATGCGCAATGCAATGAAGAAGTAATTATATTAAATAAGTGTTACAATAAAATGTTACAAATACCTACCACTACTAATAAAAAAGTTTATGAAAACAAATTTAAAATAAATAAGGACTAAAAAAAGTTCCCTTTCCCCTCCAAATTATTTATGTGGTTCTAATATGGACTATATGGCCCTGCTGGGGTTGATAAATACTTGTAGGAAGAACATGAAGAAAAATTTAAAATCCCCCCCCCCTTACGTACATTTAAATACACATGAGCCTAATAACTGATGAATGATAATGTATACATGAAATAACCCATCTGACAGAAAAAAAACTTATTTTATGGAGGAATTATTTATAGTTTTTGTGACAATTTTGCCAAGCTTTGTCACCAATGAGCTACCCTGCCATTCTGCCTCTTTCTGGCTGTTGACTCGCAGATCAGGCTGAAGGGGGAAAAAAATACAAAGCTGTTATAGGCAAACATGTTTAAGCAGATAATTACAATAAAAATTCATTAGCTTTACCCATTAAAGACTGAAAACATGCTAACAGCATATTTAAAAATGTCAAAACGATGTTGAACAATTGCGATATATTTTAGTATTTAGTAATGCAGATCAACCTATTGGACGCCCTCGTAAAAGGTGGATAGATAGTGTATTAGAGACACTCGGAAATATAACAGCAGAAGAGACAAATAGAAGGGCAAAAGACTGTACACTCACTCTCCCGTCAACACCGAAAGGTACATGAGGACAGAAAGAAGAAGAAGAGTAATGCAGATAGTTATTTAAGGCTTTTAAATTATCAAATACTATACTTCCATAATGTATACAACATGTATCATTTTATACTTGTGCACAAAATGTGTCAATAACATCATCCAGTACTAAATTCTTTCCACAATGACTTTCCCCCTGTGCTGAATCCTTCTTTTGTCCTACAAAAATAAGAGATCTTTCACGGTACTGGAGTGTTATTGATGTCAGAAAGTATATGCCACATGGATGAGATGGTTGATGCACACTGGAGCTTTGCAATTTCAGTTTTTTTACCATGCCATAAAAAATTTGGGAAAATTCCCATGAAAAATCTCCCATGCTGTGTTACTTATGTCAGCAGAGAAGATGTCATCACAAATGTATTACTTGTTTGAGAGCCCCAGGAATTGCGAGCGATTATATCTTAATTCTTATGTGCAATGGGGTGGTTTTTTTTTAGCTTTCTTTCACACTCAGGAGACCAGCTTTCGGCATAGTGCAATGCATATAGATGGAGCCTTCTACTCTGAGCGGTTAGTCACTAATGTATCAAGTACACATCGATGAACAAATGGTCACGTTGTCATTATAATCTTACGCTTACTGTCCTGTGCAGGCGGCCAACAACATAGCTGGTGTGATAAAGTATCCATCCAAATTTTACCACACGAGCAGTGATTCAGTTTATTTCAGCCGAAGGATGTTAACCAACCAACATTCAAAGAATGCAAGCAATGATCATCTGCGGCCTCATCAGGCACATGTTGTTTATTGTTGTGACATAGAAAAACCACCCCAAAGATGGATGCAGCAATACATGTTGACAATCGTCAGAGTTTGCTAGCTAATGAATTCTACATGTCATTAGGAACAGTTCAAATGATTGTTCGGAAGAAACTGAAGTATCAGAAGGTGTACTATGGTGTATTCTCAGTGGGTACCACAGTAATTGATTTAACATCATAGGGAAGAATGAATGGGGTGAAGTATGAACCATTTGCAGCGTTATCATGCGGAGAGTGATGCATTTTTGTCACAATTAGTGGCAGGCGATGAATCATGGTGTCACCATTTTGAGACATGTAGCAAAGCAGCCAGCATGCAATAGTAGCATCCATGACAAAGCAAAAAATTCAAATTCCAAAATTTCTGTAGGAAAGGATATGCTTTTTGTCTATTTTACCATGAAAGACTTTTGTTGTAGGCTGTAAAGAGCCTAATGTAAACATCAATGTCATTGGCTACAAGAACACACTAAACAAGCTATGTACAGCCATCTGTAAAAGTGACCTAGCATGCTGTTATTCTGTTGCACGGCAATGCTCACCCTCATGGAGTACATTTGGGTCTTCTGTCACAACATGTGCCTGACCTGGTTGTGGAAGATAATTTATTACTATTCTTGCACAATCCTTACAGCTGTCTTCAAAACACATTTTTCACCATATACTGTCTGCATTCTTAGAAGATTGTTGGTTGGTCGATATCCTTCAGTTGTAATAAACTGAATTACTACTTGTTTATCAAATTTGGATGGATTCGTTATCACAGTAGCCATGTTGTTGGCAGCCTGCACAGGACACTAAGCGTATGAAGAAAATGACTGTCTGACCATTTGTTCATCTATGTGTACTTATTACATTAGTAATGATGTCTTCGTGCTCCTCGCATGCTGGCATAGGTGACAGGATGGGTTTAATTTGAACATGCCTCATATTATATATGCATGTGCATTCACAAAGCAGTTTTACTTTAAAAAATAAAGATGCTGCATCAAAAAAATAATAATTATGATAAAACTGGTAAAAAAATGATGGTCTTTATGAGTTATTCACATGCAGATGAGACCAACTATAGCAAGATGCATTAAAAGACTTGTTCATTGCAGTAGATGCTGAGGTTTTTCAGAAACAGGGGGGTACAACTATCAGTCGTGGCAGTAAAATAAATAAAACTTGGCAACATAATTAAGTGACTAAACTACTATGACAACAAAAATCAACAGTGGTACAACAGATGGTGATGTTTCTCTTTTTCAATCAAAGATAAGCATGTTGTATAAAGAAAAAAAAAGTCCATCAGGTGTGATGTTTGTGAGTCCGCAAATGACTGAGAATTTGCAACTGGTCTTTGAGAAACCTGTTGCAGTGTGAACAGTAATAAAGAAGGTCTTGAGGTGAGGGAATGATGTCTAATGTCTCTTTTTTTGAATTTCCTGTACAACTATCACAGTTGTGATAAAGCAATGAAAAGTCAGAAAAGCATATCTTTATGCTAAATAAATATTTCTGCCAAGAACCTCATTTTTTAATCTGAATAATGAAGCCTCACCTGTAACTTCTCCCATACTTTCTTCTTCGGCTTGAGTTCATCGTCTGGAGTCCCTGACTCAAAGCCTTCAACAAAGACACGATCACCAGGTTTGCTTCCTTCCGGTGGAATAAGTGGCTCATATTGTCGAGGATTGTCTCTGTTTTAGCAAGACAAGATATTTTTTTGATTCAACATCCAAATACATGCATTAAAAGGGGGGGGGGAGGAGGAGGAGGAGGAAAGTTACATACAAACATGAAATAACTTGAGCACGTGTATGTCCAGTGTGTTAATACATTAGTTCAGCTAGTATGTCCAGTGTGTTATTACATTAGTTCAGCTAGTATGTCCAGTGTGTTATTACATTAGTTCAGCTAATCAATAAACTGAACACATAAGGCGTGTGACGTATATGTCTAATCTTTTATTTAAAAAAACTGAGACAAAACCCAATGAGTTAACAATAAAACAGAGAATGCAAAAGATTTTTCTGTAGCAATTATAAAAAATAAGGAGAAATTCTGTGTTGATGCAGCTGGAATGGAGAGAGTAAATAAATAGGAGCACTGTAAGCCCCATTCTTGCAGTAAGAGATGATTAATGATGATCACTTACAATGTTCTGCAGGCAGAACTCTAAATTCCACCAAAGATGTATGTGTCGGGCCATTGGCGCAAGTAAAACGGTAACAGTGCATTTCCAGTCTCTGAACTAAACCTTGTAGAAATTTAGTAGGGACTACGGTCCTCCTACAAGAAAGATCCAACAGGAGTTTGTGAGAATGAATGTTGAAGAAGAAGACGAGATGTAAAATTGTGCCCTGAATTTGGATGTCTCAGGCAAAAATATTGCATTCCATTCTTTGAACTATATCCTGCTGATCTCAGGCATTTAAGAATTGTAAGTAAGAGAAACTGAGAACAATGTAAGATTTAAACTATTAAGACTAACAATTTTAGAATACAAATTACCCCTGGGTCACTCACGCCTATGGTTATTCTATGAAAAGGTCCCTTCTCTTTGTAGTACTTATGTAGAGCATAGGTTTTTGATGTTTCACTTGAACACAACAGACGGACTATCACTAAGACTAAGGAGTTATGAGGTGTAAACACAAAAACATACAAATTACAATACACAAGACATTTTCAACATTTAAAACTGTTAATTCTTTCTCAAAAATATAAAATAAATATATAAAACAAACGGTGAAAAACAATGAAAACAGTAAAAACAATGTTACCACTACAGATGCACTAGTGGTGGTAACATTATTTTTACTGTTTTCAAACTATGCTGGGTTGATGGCTACACCCTGACTAGGTTATGCTACCAACAACAACTTTGATAAATTCTGTATTCAAAGAGCAGAATCATTGGGATTCTGTACTCAAATAGAAGAATCATTGGAATAAATTATGTACTCCAATCTAAGAATTATTGGGATAAGTTCTGTACTCAGAAGAATGATTGGGATAAATTCTATACTCAATAGAAAAATGATTGGATTGTACTCACGATGAAGCACACATAAGCATGGCTTGGGAATCAATTCCTCTCATCTTGACTGACTTCAGGTTACAAAGGAACACAGCCACTCTGCCATGCAGCTCCTCTATGGGCACAATCCCAACCAGGCCACTGATAACTGTTCGTGGTTTAGCTTCTCCCAAGTCAACAGTCTCTACAAACAGATTTTCTGCATCTGGGTGCTACATTGAATACAGGACATTTGTTTTATATTTCATCAATATTGTATTGCCATCTTTAAAAAAATGTTATCAACAATTAGTTTTCTCACTACAATAAATATATGAATAAGTTTGGGTGTGTCATACTGATAAGATAATAGAGAAAATGGTATAGAATGAGGACAATACAAATCAACATTTCAACCACATACCTTCTATAATAATATATTAAAGAAATTAAAATATTTATACAAATGATTATGAAGCAATACGTATCAGATATAGTCCCTTTTACTGAATCAATGTATGTTTTAAATGAGCTTACGAGGTTCAAATGTGGAACTTGCAGCACAACGTACTTCACGCTCCCCGGCGAAAATCACACAATAATTTCATTGTGGTTACTTGAGAGCGAACGCTGAAGAAGAAGAAATGAGCTTAAACAGAACCTATATGAAAATAAGGATATTCTCTATATAGAAAGAGCGACCCAGTCTTATCTCTGCATATTCAAATAGCAGACCCTTAGACATAGTGATATTGCAGGACGTGAAACAGCAGACTTGCAAAAATAGGTGTCTCAAAATAACAAACATAAAACCTTGACAAAACAGGGGAAATCTTAATGAACAGATGGGCTGATTATTTAGCGAAATGCAGGACCAAATGACAATATAAATAGATTCTCTTATGTTTCAGTTTTGAACAAGAGTAGACTACTCAGCAGCAACTGGATATTGACCACACAAAAAATATTAAAAATATATATAAATATAGATACTGAGAGCTGCTGCTGCTGACCTGGAGAAGACTGAGAACTTTGTCTTGATGACTGACCTGAAGATTTAGCAAGACCAAAAGAGTTAAACGCAAAAGAAAAATAAGTGTGAAAATTATAAATCACATCAAAATGTGTTTTTTTTACCTGTATCACATTTACAATTTTGCCAACACGTAAGTCAAGCCTAGAGGGCACTATCTCCTCACTGCCACTTCCTGTCACATTATTGGCCTTTGGAGTTGCTACAGACTCTGTGAATAAAAATTGTTAGAAATAGTAATATGAATAAAATAGTAATATTTCCTGTTATACATTAAGGAGATAAAATAGTTTATAAAATATTATTATAAATTTCATCACTACACCAACAGTGTCAGAGCACATAATATAACTAAAGCTGAGCGCAAAACACAGTTCTATCAATATTATCAGTGCCTATGCACCAACCCTTGCTGCCACTGCAGTAGACAAAGATAAATTATATCACTCTCTACAGAACATCGTGTACTCAATCTCTGCAAAATAAAAATTGTAAATACTGGGCAATCTAAATGTCAGAGTGGGTACTGACAATCGTGAATGGCCGACCTGTTAGGGTCATCATGGTACTAATAATACAACTGTGGATAAACACGGTTCTGATAACAGAGGGAAGAATAATTTTAATTTACCTATTTCTGTTCATACTAGCACCTGTCATGTTACCACATCCCATATATTTGGGCTATCCTAGACATTCCAGTGATTTATATGAAGACAGAACAAGACATGTCTGTTTTCAGTCTGAACCCGATATCAATATAGAATCCGGTCTTAGGTTGAAAGAGTTATGCCCGGCACCCCCCCCAATCAGGGAGGTCACACTCATAATAGATAGTTTCATAGGAAGTCAGGTTTATTAGGGATGATCATGTGCTATAAGGGGTCCCAGTAAACATGAAAACATACTAGAATGTACTACCAAAGTAAATGAGATGTTATCAAGAGAAATTCTAAATTCAGTTACCTGATAACATCAGACAGAAAATGTAGCCCAGAAATAAAAGAATAGAATGCTGTAGATTAGGCAAAGACAACTACTGAATAGCAATAGCGACAGAACTGAAACATGGAAGTGATTCCATGGGCAATTAGTAATCAGCAAAAACTGCGGAAACAGAGATGTTTTACAAAAGAATGTTGAGAATCCTGTAAAGTGGTCAGACTGGTTTATGAATCTGTCTAACAGTCAGCAAAAACAATGGAAGATAAAACACACCAGAGAGAGACACATTTTTTGGACAGCCTAACTCCATGACATAAACAATGTGTATATCCGAACTGTTAGTGCTAAGGACAGATATTCATGAAGATCTATTGCACACACAAGCATTATTTCTATTGCTCACTGCTTGATGTCTACCCTATCAGATAAGCCTTCTGTTTCTGGATGAATCCTACCAATGTAGGGAGGGAGAGGGGAAAGAGGAAGAAAGGGAGGAGAGTTAATTCCAGACGGTAGACTTCACCAAGAAAACACTGGTTGAAGATGTTTGCCTTGTGTTCAAGATGTTGCAGTTTGAATCTGATTGGTTAAAAAAAAAAAAGGGAATTTTTTTTGAGATCCATGAGGATTATTACTTTAAGCTACTGGTTACATACTATAAGAATACCATTAAAGATGGCATGCTGATACGTTGAAAGGGATGTAATATATATGGGGAAACTCAAGTACAATGATATCAATTCTCTACTACTTTTTAACCCCTTTTTAATGCAAAGTTGAGAAGCTAGGCAAAAACTTCTCAGTTAGTCATACTGATTTATGATAGTTCTCCAGGATGTGCTCAGAAATCTGTTCTGTGAATGAATGATGGTATAGCGGACAGCACCATTCCATGGATGTGCTTGTTCAATCTGTTGTGTCATGATCTCAAAGTATTGTGAACTGTCTCCTGTCAGTCTGGATATTGATCCCGATATAATAAATATAGACTCTGGTCATCGGTTGAAAGAGTCATGCCTCGGCAAGAGGCTTTAAACACCCCTCCCCTTCCAGTCATGGAGGCCACACTCACAAATCACGTAAGAGGAAGTTCCATAGGAAGATTAGTTTAGTAGAGATTGCTACTAATATTTTCTATCACTGTATCCTCATATAAAAGATGCATAAATTTAGAGAATTCAAAATGTCCTTATCCATTGTCACCATTCCTGATAATTGTGCTCTTAAACCCTGTCTGTAAATTCTTTCATTAACCCAAACTTCAGCATGACCAGGGTAAAATATTCGTACACCTCCCTCCAGGTGTGAAACCCCAAAAATAATTCATCCACTCACGGCACAGTCAACCAGTGTGAATCTTCTAAGATTCTGATGTGATAATTAATCAAGCAGATCCTAACAAAAAAATAATCTTTTGACAGTGTGGATATAGCACAACTATGGATAACACTACAGACATATAGTTCATATAGTTCTCCAACATCTGATAAGCCTATGTCAGTGCAATAGTTAATGCGCAGTAAGAACGAGCACAGGTACATTAGATGATTTCCAAATTAACTTGGGAGTGAGACAAGGATGTGTACTATCCCCTCTATTCTTCATAACATACACAGATCACATCCGCAAATACAATGGACAAAAACAATCTGAAGAATAACTTAAAACGAATTGCTATTTGCAAACATGCCAAACCTTTAACATGAAGATAAATATAGAAAAGACCGAAGTAATGAAGATAGGATGAACAGAAAGAAACACCAATATATATATATATATATATATATATATATATATTGGAAACAATAGACTTAAACAAATGACAGAATTCACATCACATACCTAGGAAGCAATATAACAAAAGATGGCAAGAGCAGCTTAGAAATACACAATAGATGTAGTAAAGCATAGCAAGCCCTAGGAGAAAATGACACCAATCTCCAGAAACAAAAATGTAGATTTAAACACCAAAATAACACTATTCAAAATGATTATTATGCCAATGCTGTACCAAACATGGACAATGACAGCACACAAGACAAATGTAAACTTGTAACAGCTGAAATTGCATACTTACGCAGAATTCTAGGAATATCACTAAGAGATAATAGTAAGGAACGAGGACATTAGACAAAGAACCGGCACTATCTCAATCTTGGAAAATATTAAGAGACAACAGATCAAATGGTTTGCACTCATAAAGCAGACTACCATCAGATAGCATACCCCAGCAAGCTATGTTTCACAGATACAGTGAAGGCAGACCTTGATGCAATGAAAACAATGGACCACTGAAATAAAAGAGGCGACAAATTCCACAATATACTCAGTAAACATGAGGGTCATCTCAAGAAAACTCCTCTATCCCTGACGCTGAAAGGCAACAAAAGGGTTTAGCGGATAGATAGATGCTAACAATTCTACAGCATCAAAGTATTAGAAGACCTTCAATCATATTATGATTGATAAAACACGAGACAGAAAAGTAGCAAGCTCTCCAGTATTCTCCAATATGGTGGTCATTATTTAAAATTGCATTTGGTTATCATGAACACATACAATATTCACTGCTGCACTATAAGCACCATATTTCTATATCAGCAATCAAAACTAAAGAACATTCAAAAGTGCGTAGGGAACATACTTTTTTTCTGTACTGGATAAGCTTGAGATGTCAGTTTCTTGAGTTCTGGTGATTCAAATTCTTTTCTAATGGGCTCCATCAATTCATTTAAGTATGTCTCTACAGCACTTTTCAAGTCTCCGGGATGAATGTCCTATTATAAAACAATAACATTTTTTTTTAAAAATGGCACAGACTTCTAAATTATTAAATTTAAAAAAAACCAACATTTTTTCTGTGTGTTCATTTTCAAACTTTTGTTGGTTAGAAGGATGTAGTCAGGAGAATGTAATGCATATTGTGATTTACAGTTTCAATGAACTATATGTGAATTTCTACCCAGCATATCAAACTTCAGCATGGTATTAAATGAAAAACAACACAAAGTAATAAGCTTTACAGTTCATAAAAAAGGCTAAACCACATGAAAAAAAAATATAAGTAACTATAGAAAGAAATTTAGAACTACTCCTGTTGATATTCATTTCAATGGCTATCTTCTTGCTTGTAACACCTAACACACTGAAATAAACCCTTGTTCTACTAATGATAGTGTTAGATATTAGTTTATTAGCCATCTATGAACTCACAATCAAGGACATAACTCTAACTGAATTTCAAAAGTGGATGTAACAAATGGTCATCATCACTTGTGATGGACGATCAACAGTGTTAGGTACAATCTTTAGAATAATTATATATTGCAAAATGGTAACCCTAAAACAATTGTGTCTAAATACAACATAATCCTCTATAGAGTGCCCATAAAATACAATGCTTATTTGGCAATTTAGACCCACCCAATTGTTAAAATTCAGGAATCCTCACCTAACTATAGGGCCTACCACATGTTAGACCCACCCCCATTGTCAAAATTCAGGAACCCCCACCTAACTATAGGGCCTACCAAATGTTTGACCCCCCACACATTTTTTTGTAGTGAAATAGTGAGAAAATACACCACCCCCCCCAGATTTTAAGATAAATTTGTAAAATTTGCACAATTTAAATGGTGCGCAAAAAACCGCTGTTGCCAACAATTTATGCCAAACCTCTTGTCAAAAAGTGTCAAACTTAATCAGACCCCCCTCCCCCAATTGTTGACATAATTTATGGACAGTCTCTATCTAGACATGCTGATTTGTCACTCAGGCACATCACTAAATGTTCAAGTTTTTTCATATGCCAGATAAATTGTGACTTTCAACATCTCATTTTTTATACAATTAATATCTCTTTATTTCAGCATCACTTAGTGTGTCAACATTATTTTTCTTAGCTGCCCATGGTATTTTCAGCATTCTTTTCAAAAGACACACTTCAGTTGCCTCCAGTGCACTTTTAACATTTTTTTTAACCCAACATATATTCTCACTTACTTACTCCGATCCAAGAGGTTGTGAGATTTCACTCTTACTTCCCTGTGCCAGGTAGTGGTAGGTGCATGTCTACATATACTCTTACAAATTAGAATACACCTTACAGTGTCACATTTAATGAATATGTGAATATGCTTGTTCACTGGAGGCATTTAATATGTAAAATGTAAATAGACAGAAGATCAGTAGTTTTACCTCCTTTGCAAAGGCATTCTCTAAGTCCTCATAATTGTTGTAAGAAACATCTCCCCCAAATGCTGCTGCTCTTTTGATTTCAAAGGCTATATAAAAATAAAACATACATGCCCATAACAAGCAAACACAAAAATGAACACAATTAAACAGAGATGGATTAGCTTGGTTATTAGTGCATACATTGACATGTCATCAAGTGGGTGGCAGTTCAACTCTTGCATTAACAATTTTCAAGTTGATCATGTATACTTGTTCTGCGCGGATTCTCAAATTCCTGCAAATCTGCAGAATGTAGTTTTATGGTTTACAGTTTAGCGGAGATATCTGCGCATTTCAGCCTGAAACATCAGACTTCAAATTGGCTCCCGGGTCACATTGACCCTATGAGATGGGACAGACAAATAAACGTACTTAGTCGCCTCATACGACATACATGGCAGGTAAGTGTTGTTATTCTTTGCTCCCAGGAACACACCAGTGCATCCTGTATTGAAATATATTCCGAACTCGCAGCCAGGACAGGAAAATACTGAGATGTAGGAGGTAATTGTTGTTATGATGTTAATGTTAAAAAGATGTTAATGTTATAGAAAGGTTCGAAGAATATCATGGACAGAAAGATGAACCAACACAGATGTCCGCAAAGATCTGAACATAGAAGAATGGCTCCTCAAAACTATCAAAACATGCACACTAACATATTCTGAACTTATAAAGAGACAATGGTTTAGAAAGATTAATCATAGAGGGAAAAGTTCCAGGTAAGAGAACACGATGCAGACCAGACTATGATGGACACATAACAATGAAGACCTGAATATGACACTGGAAGAAGCCGGGCAGCTTGCACAAAACAGAGAGGCTTAGAGAGTGGCAGTGAGAATAACATTGTGTAAAGGACATGTCACATAGAGATAATTGGTCCCTTGTATCCAAGATAGCTGATGCAAAGTACAGTGAGGTATAATACACACAACACCTACTGCATGATGTGTATCTACAAGATTATGGGATAGACATATAATCAAATCACTTATATGATTCAGGAAACAAACAAGCGTAAGTGGAGCTATGTTGCATACCTACATATGCTAGAAGATGGATATTTAATTGTATTTTTGTGCAGATTTTTCCAACGTGACACACACACCCCCCCCCTTTATATTTATATAAAAATAGAATAACTTGCATGTATGTATATATCCAAGAATATGTGCATATAAGTCTTGGACTCTACAATATAAAATTTTATGAAAATTGCATATTTTGTATGCATTTGCTGATGTCAAGACATAGTGACATTTACAAGTAATTACTACACATCCTGAGGGATTGAAACAGCTAATCACAACAACAAATAAATACAGTGAGATCCAAAATCTATATCTAAATGCATTATTTCCATTATACAGAGCACAAAATCAACATATATGTGAGAAGTAAAATAAATACTCTTGCAGGCCAACAAAGACATCTCATGGCAGTGGTGAGGCGTTGCAAACGTTTGTGGTTTAGCTGCGCATGAGGTACAATTCTCTTTCCAAAAATATTTTGCAGGGAACAGTTGAGGGAAGAAGAGGAAGAGGTCAGAGGAAAGTAAGGATTGACAATATTAAAGACTGAACAAGTTTAAGATTCTCGACACTTAAACAAAGAACTGATAACAGAGAGACATGGCAACATTTTTGTGTTGTTTCCAGAGTGATCCTCCTGTGACCCTGAAGGGTTATGGGTTTGGTGATATTTTCTTTATAATGGTATTTATATCCTCCTGTTTGGCACTGCATAAGCAACTCTTCATTTGATATAATTATTGATCAAAACATAAACAGGATCTATCTCAAGTATGTAGCATGGATGGTAGACAGTCTTGACTTATCAATATCTTATTATGTCATTCTACAACATCATACAGTTAGTTATATGGTGTAACAACATTTCTTCTCTCTAACTGACAAAGAATCAATCATATCAAAAGTTAAGCTGTTGTTCAATCCCCAGAAATTATGAGTGATGAAGATTTTGTTTCCTATGTGCAATGGAATGGTTTCTCTAGAGCTTTATTTCATACCCAGAGGAGTCAAACTCTCAATAGTGTGCAATGCTTTAAGAAGATGTTTCCTATTCAGAGAGGGGGTAATTCTAAAATTCTATGATGTGCAATGCTGGGTTCTCTGAATGATGCACTACATTCAATCAATTTATGTGAAATGTTCTTTACAGAATGTCCTCAATGCCACTATGTAAGCCTCTTGGTTCTGTGTGAACTATTCAGCCTCTTCTAGTGCTATGTTCAGAAGGTTTTCGATATCCTGTGTCCATCATAGTCTTGGTCTGCCTCTAGTTATCATTCCTGGAACCTTTCCCTCCATGATTAATTTTTCTAAACCACTGTTTCTCTTTATATGTCTGAAATATGTTAGCTTTCATTTTTTGATAGTTTTGAAGAGCTAGTCTAGTCATGTACTATAAAAGGAAATATAATTGTATAAAATGCTGTAGAGCTTCCACAAGAGAAATGGTGTCTATATTGGCATGTCATGTAATGAGAGTTGGTACAATACGGGACGAGATGCCTACATTATTTAGCAGAACACAAAATAATATAAAGTTGGAATATTGCGAAAAACAATATAGGGGTAGATAAGGAGTGTTAGCATAAATATAAAAAATGACGCAGTACGCATTCCAGTCACTAGGACTGCTGTCGGATGCATCAGTCTGCGCACAACCCACCAAGTCCCCCATTGGATGATTTTTTTTCATTTTGTTTTATCTTTTCATCTCCATGAGTTTGTAACAAATGTATCTGTTGCTGGCATACTCAGTAAACAAACATCGATAAAATTCAACATTTTGATTTTGTGGCAACATGGTTTGCTAGTGACATGATTTCCCAGAAAACTGTGGATACTATAACAAAGTTGGAATGTAGGCACCTCTCCCCATAATGAACCCGAGTTCACTGTTGCATAATGGTCGATTTAATAACCCCAATAGCGAGACATTCAGACCCTTCACGTGTCATCTACTGAGAGTTTACTGCTGCACAATGGTTGATCTCATATGCTAATAGACCAGGGATATTCAACTATATTTGCTCGGGGGCCAAAATGTAGAAAATGGGGATCATCACGGGCCAGATTTAAAAAAACACATAGAATTATTTTATACAATTAGTTATTTTATAACTTTATTTCACTGTTTTAGCAATGATCAGTGGGCCGTCAATTGAATAGCCCTGTAATAGACATTCAGACTTTCCACATGAGCACAAAAAATTAAGTAATAACATGCATCTATATAAATTTAGGGTAAAATATGACATACTATTCACTATTACCTTTTGTTCGTAAAGGAAAAAGTACGTATTTACAGAAGGATAGAACTCCATTATCTGTAATGTTTCCAGGCTCACAGAATGCTTTCTTTAACTTCTTGCTGACTTGAGAAGCAGAATCAAGCAGGTCAATTTTAGAGTCCTCATCTGATGAACTCATTTTGGTTCCTGTCAGGCCAGGCACTGATTATCAAGAGAAAATGCATTCCAGTTCAACTATTATATTACATTTAACAGGTTATGAAAAGGCTGGGATTGGACCAAATTGATATTTCGAGTAAAAGATCTTTGTCAAGAAAAGAATGAGAAGACAGCAAAAAAAAAATCAAAATTATTAATGCAAAAATACAAAAACAAACTACACTAAGGTGAACTACCCGGTGTCTATCATCTTATTGTGAATTCCAATTATTAATTCAGTATTTCATAAATTAAAAGGAGAATAGTAATGACTAAAAGTACTTTTAATGGCATGAGGAAAATATTGAAAACTAAACAAATTACAAACATGTTAAAAGTGAGACTTATAAAGTACCACATCTATTCTATATTAACACATGGCTCTGAAACAATGAATAAACAATTGGAAGACAGAATTTATGAATTTATGTGGTTATATGGAAGCATATGGAGAATTTCATGGAAAGAGAAGAAAACAAAGAGATTTTAACAACACTTCGTTTGAAGAGAGAATTATTAAAGAAAATAAAAATCAGACAAATAAAGTAATTCGGATAAATTAAAAGACATGACACTTTATTGAAGACATTACTTGAGGGTAAAGTTGATGAGATGCGAGCAAGAGGTTGGCATAGATGCAAGTGAGATGGACAGGTTAAGTCTAGCAGGGTGCATCATCAAAACAGGAGACAGGATGTTGAACGTCTGTTGCAGCCAACTTTTGCTGCTGAGACGGAACTCAATAATGTTGATTTCATGACAATATTATACAATGAAACATACAAGACAATCAGTCAAACCAAGCAACATATTTTTTTTATCAAAGTGTAACGTATTGACGAAAGTCAAAAAATGGTCAAAAATGGCTAAATTGCTTGCTCATAACAGTGAATTGTCTATTGTTTTGCTCCAGGTGGATAGTGATGCTACTGGTACACACTTGTAAAGAATAGGGGTGGAAGCTTTAGTTTTAATTCCAAGGCTTGATGTATCACATCTGTATTATTATATTTGTGTTTGTTCACAGTGTCTTTGATGTTATCTATCCATTTCTTTGTTGGTCGTCATTTATAACTTGGTGCTGTTTTATTATATGCACTTGTGATAAATGGGTGTGGGGTGTGTGTGTGTGATGGCATGTCATTTTGTTTACGAGTGCTTTCCTCCGTTGGTCCTGGGGATTATAAATGGAAACTACAAAGTTATATTTTGGCTGGCAGTCTGTGTTCTGTTATAACACTTTATGGACCATTTCCGACGATCATCAAAACCGATGTACTTTAGAAATACGGGAACCCCCATTGCGATAATGTTACTAAAAATAGCTTGTCCAAGAAGTACGTTGTTTCAAAATGACGGCAGAATCCATCGATCTGCATGCACTGCGAGCCCAACCGACCCAGGGCTCTCTTTCAGCATGTAGATTGATACATCAGGCAGCAGACATCGCGACTTTTAAATCTGAGTTCAGTGATGTCATGAAAGCTGAAGGAAACTGCGAATAATATACAAAAATTGGAATGTAGGCACTTCTCCTTGTATTGTACCCAATGTTTTTATTGCTGGAAATGCTCCACTTAGTTCTCAAACTATATTTTTTCTTCTTCAGTGTTAATTCTCAAACTTCCGCTAATTCTCTCTTGTATCAGGACAATGGTCCTACTAGATTTCCAGCAGGATGATAATGAGAAATATGTTGCGCTGCTGTTTATTTGCACCAATGGCACAAATATCTGTCTTAGGCAGACTCAAACTATACAATGTCTATTCTACAGTATAACAGTTTCAGTAAATACATACCCATTGGGTTCATCAAATGTGATCTCTTGGCATAACCTAAATGTGGTAGGTACTAAAAAAAAAAGAAAACATGAGTTATTAGTGTGCCATACAACTAACTAACCACAACATACGAGGATTGTTCAAATGAAACACATCTGTGCTGTGTCACCTATAGCAGCATGAGATCTCATCACTGATGCAATAAGCACACACCATTTAACAAATGCTCATGTGGTAATTATCTTCCTATGCTTAGTGCCCTGTGCAGAATTTTTTTGATAAAAAAATCCATCCAAATTTGACACAACGAGCAATGATTCAGTTTCTTATAGCCAAAGGATGTAAACCAATCAACATTCATCAAAGAATGCAAGTTGTGTATGGTGAAAAATGTTTTTTTGAAGGTTACAATGAAAGATTTGCCACGACAGATAAATGATGTAGCATGTATTGCTGCATCCAACTTGGTGATGGCTTTTTTTGTCACAACAACAGGTACCTTACATGGCAGATCATTTGTCTCATTGAACATGCCTTATACTACAAACCAATAATAAGAAAAATTAACGAAAACTTAACTCTAAAATAAGTGTCAAATGTAAAGGAAACATTGAAATGTGGCTGGTTGCAAGTGCTTTGTCACCAACTGTAAGCTGTATGGGTGTACGCATCACCAGAAGATGTACTCAATGTAACATACCCATTACAAAAACCCAAAACTAAGGACCTAAAAGTCCCGCAATACACACCATCGATAGAGAAAGACAGAAGTGTGGAATTTCTGTTCCTTTACGCACTTAAGTTGCGTCATGGTTGGTTTGTTGGATCACAATATGTCTGCACTTTTAGGTCTTCCTATTCGATCCTATGCTCTGGATTATGGATTACTTTGACCTACTTAGTCCTTGTCATCTACCTGCCTTCTGACTTGCCAGACATGTCCTTTCTGACCCCAGGCAGTGGTCTTTTTATGTTCTGACTTCCTTCTTTTGTCCTTTATTTACTTTCAATGTTCTCATGTCCATCAAGTGATCTTTGACACATCACAAATTGGTACAATCATAGTGTGTACTCTATTTACTGTTGGCTTCCAGCCTTACTCAAACTGAGATAAGTAACCCTATTTAATTTTTTTTAAATATGTTAGATGTTATCATCTCACTTAATCTCATCCCTTACTAAATCATTTCTATCATCATCATCACTCTCTTCCCCATCTTAACCGCTCGGCATACTAAGTCTGTCTTCTGCTACCTTCCAGTTTTGATCTTTCTCTTCCCCATGAATGATTTCATACCATGTTTTAATTTCTTCTTCCTACCAGCTTCCTACCGTATGTGCTTTCTTATATTGTTTGTTGCCTTTCATCGTGATGAAGACCGTTAGTCAAAATATCGCCTGTCACTGTGTATTGATAGTATGTTTTGTTTACAAATATTGGTAACACTTGTAACTATTTCCATTTATTTTACATTTGCTTTGTGTACCCCAGCACCTCACATTTCCAGTATCAGGTTGTCTCTTGACAGCGGAGTTTTATCTCATGTAAACACATGAACAGGATACGACTATCTGCTACACCTCTGTGCACTTGTGGAACAGACCTCTGAGAGTATTCTGCAGAATTGTACTCAGTATGAGCAATAACTAAAGCCATATTGGCCCACAATTCAACCAAAGATCTAAAGAGGCAAAGAAATCCAGACATCAGTAAAGCTCATCAAGCGGATTTGTCTGACAGTGTAAACATCAAGCAGTGAACAATAGAAAGGAAACACTAAATACTAACAATATTTATTTATAATTAGCAGTTTGTAATGTAATTTTTAAATGCTTTGAGATTTATCTTTGTTCAGCTAATCTCTAATCTACTGATTGTCCGCTTGGCAGTTGAGTAAGTAATCTGACTTCCACAAACACATTTAGGACGAATGTGCTTGTAATTCTCAGCACATTGTACTGGTGATGTGACTGGATATATTAGTCACGTTTAAATTCCTATACAGAACATGCTTTAATTATATTATAATCTATTTATATCATTATTATCAATATAAAAATATACAAGAGCTGTCCACCTTTTCTGCATAAGTAAAAATCTTTCGTTGATCGACACCCCCAAATTGAGCATCACATTTAAGGTACTCCTCATCCAGTGCTTGTAGTCCTGGGTAGAGGAGGCCGCTAAGTAATGGATGGTCAACTTGTTTGACAACTTCAGCCCCAGCCTTGCGAGCATCATGTTCCGTAACAATGGAGCTAAGTCTGTACACATCAAGCGTGTACTCTCTGCATGGAAGGATATAAAATATGGTACACTAATAATATTTACATGTTCAAAGTAAGATTTTTGTTAAGACAACCATATGATTTTTCTGTCAGCGTAGTGCACTTGTCTCACAAACAAAACGTAGCTCTCATGCTCGTGGCATGCTGTGTGGCCAAAAGCCTATCATTTACATTTGTACTGCTGATACAACATGATGTATTGGTGGCACCTACAAATTCAACAATAGTTCAATCAATTCCATATACAGATTATGCTTCAATCATCATTCTATGATTGTTTCCACTTCTGATGAGCAATTCAGTGGGAGTTTGAGAACAAACACTTAAAAAATAACATAGCTGTTAACTTGCTGATTTTCTGTATTTTATACATAATATGTTTCAGTTAATTGAATATGTTATAATGACTATTAGTATTCAACTCAATCGGAGTATATTTATAATGAATTTGGCATACCTACAATGGTGAAAAGGTCAAGCATATGGTCGGCCTACTAGAGATATGACTATAAACGTCCACCATTTAGTGGAAGTGTTAAAAACTGAACATATTAATTACCACACCGAAGTAAGATGGGTCAAGCCATCTGTGCAAATAAACAGCGACACAATGCATTTCCATTCCCTAAACTACATCATACTGGAAACCTAGTAGGACCCTTTTCCTGATACAAAAAGATCAAGTGAGAGTTTGAGAAAAAAACATCCCTGAAAATATGTTTAGGATTCAAATACAATTATGGGCTGAAATTCAGAATGATCTTTCTTGACATTGGCACATTGACAAATTTTGAAGTCACCTGATAAAAATAAAAACGTGTAACAAACTGTCACTTTCAATTCTTTGCACTCAATGTTTTAACTATAATTTATGTGTAAATAAAGAATTACTGAGTGGCAAGAGAAAAAGACGGAAAAAAATACAACACTGAAAAGAACTATTGAAAAATAATCACAACAGTTGGTATGAAAATGAACGATCTGAACAAATGGCTTTTGATCGCCAGGCATGGAGAGTAATGACATCTGCCCTATGAGAAAAGCTTGGCACAAGAGGAAAATGATGATGATAAAAGAATTGCTATAATATAATATTTGATGTACAGAATTTTCTTAAGATTTGTACAGAACTAATTTTTTAGATTTTTTATCACATCCACCACAGGAACAATAATAGTACTTCTAAATATATTGAAATTATAATATATATATTTTAAAACAGAAATAGACTGAGAATGTGGTTATCACAAGTTTATTCTGAAGAATCGTACGTTTAATATTGAAAAATTAGTTTTAAAAATAAAATATATTGTATAAATTAAAAGTAAAAATCTAATATGAAATGTGAGCTTACCAAACTTTCAAATCAATAAATTCCACTTAAGTATCAATTTTGTAGATAACCAATTATGAACACAAAAATGTATCTAAGCATAGTGTTTCACTACGTTTATTATTCACAAAATATTGGAACTGGTTCTCTTGAGTTTTCAAGATAGAATATGTAGCAACATTTTTCATAGAAATTGTTCTAACAGGTTTGGACTGTTAACTATTCAAAACATGGCTTAGGTATGTATGTTGCCAGTAATCTCCAGGTTGGATTTAAATAATCAAAGTTGTGAAACTAAATAAAATAGTCATACTTGCACGAAGCATAAGTGCACTAGAAAAATATACAGAAAAATGACTTCAGATGCTACACATCAAATATGAGTATCTTACAAAATTTATATCATAACAAAATAAGATAATAGATCATGACAGAAGTAATGTTGACATATTAAACTTTTGATCAGAGCTATCCTTATGTTGAAATAAATACCACAAAATGATAGAAGAAAACACAAATTACTGTTTAAAAAAATTGGGCTATCAACTTTCCATCTAAAATAATGGTACTTTTGGATCAAATATTCAATCCTTTATAGCGTGACAGTAAAGAAATTGGTAGAAAAATTACTGAGATAAATAACTGGTGTTAGGAATTATTTAACGCATGTGTTGCAGAAGATTAAAGGGACTGCCCTGTACTATATGTGTTCCAATGTTGACCTCTCTTTGTTAGTCCATTGTTCTGTCTTGGTGAAGGATTTTTACTTGTAACGTTATCCACTTGCGTTTCGTTATTACTGTGAAAAGGGTTTTACCCAACTTTTGGCTACATTCTGAGTACTAAAAGTCATATTCTGATGTGCTAATGGGGGTTTGAACACCATGTTCTTACCTAGAGACTTGATGGTCACTAGCCAACAACACAATAACCATTAGTCCTCTAAAAGAAATATTCAAAATCTGAAATTATCTGTGATAACAAAAGCTAAGATTATAGTAAATGTCTGTTCTCTCGAAAGTGAAACAACTGAACCACAAAATGTCCCGTACTTATTTCACAACAGTGCTTGTCCAAAAAAACTGAAGATATTTTGGTGCTTACCTACTAAGCTGGTAATCTGTACCTTTCACAAACTTCAATTTCCCAATGTCAACTCCAATTGACGTAAGCATGGCTTTTATAGCTGCTTCGTAGTATTTGACTCTCAGCGCTAAGAGTTCCCATGGAGCTTTCATGTTGTCTAAATAGGCATGCATGTCTGCAAACAGTATAGTTACCTATCCAATGAGGAAAAATAAACACACCCATAAAATACACAGAAAATTACGAACATTGTAAATTAGATAACAGGACTACCGCAGAAGATGGATGCATTGGGCCATTGGCACAAATAAAACAGCGACAACGCATTTCCATTTTCTGGATTTCATCCAGCTGGAAATCTAGTCTGACCATTGTCCTTCTATAAGGGAGATCCAGTGGAGTTTGATAATGAACGCTGAATAAAATAAGATCCAACAAAAACAGCTGTTCTTCGTTCGTTCTCAAACTCCTGCGGATTAGTAGGATGTAGTCCGGAGAACGGAATGCGTTGTGTCATAGTTTACAGCATTACTGCATTATTTGCGTCATTCGGCATGACACATCCGACATCAGCATCCCTTTGGGTCACTGACCCTATATGAGATAGCCAACTCCATCCCATAACCTCCTTAGTCGCCTCTTACGACATGCATGGAAGGTAAACAGTGTTGCTATTCTTTGCTTCCCACTCGGACCTCGGCAAGGCAACACCTGGGTGATCATGAATGCTAATTTTGGTCAAAGATTTTGAAGGCTTCAGTGTGTTATTATATTATGGTATATATATATATATGCGTGTGTGTGATTGATAATCAGATGATAATTTCTTCTTCTTTCGTTCACTTGAAACATGTCTATATCTGTAATTCTGTCTCCTTAATAAAACTCACTGTCTTTTGTAGTTCATACAGTGTCCCATAGAGCTTTGATTCCAGTGTTGTTTCCTCTGGCCAATATGTCTGCCTCAGCGTTTCTTAGATGATGATGATAGTTGACAAGATGTATAGATCTACGTTGATAATTGACATCACAAATATAGATTACGTCTATACTGGTAAGTCCTTTTTGTGCATATGTTTTTGTCATTGTCATCACTGTCCATGTAATAATGACACACACAAACACCACCATACACGCATCTCTATTATCTCCAAATTTGAAATCAATAATAAAAAATTAAAAAAAGTTAGGACAAAAAAAAAAGCAAAAATTCCCAATAAAACCAGAAATAAAAAAAAATCACTGAGTTCCAGAGGAAGTTGCATCATTTTTGTGTGTGAGATGCTACAGGTTAAAAAAATAATACAGGAAATATTTATAAAAAAACCAATAAAAATAATAAGTTTAAAACCTTATTTTGTATAACCTTCTGCATTCATTCATTCTCACATTCCTGCTGGTTTGCAGGATGTAGGCAATATATATATATATATTGCAGGATGTAGGATATATATATATATATATACAGGGATCTTCTTGGTGTAGTCATTACACTATTTGCTTTTATTTACTATTTACATACACCACTTGTGGTGTCTTTTTTACAAAGTGGATTTTTTGCAATGAGTGGTGCTCTCATACAGGCAGCATGCCACTTCGTTGAGAGGAATGGCGTACATATAGAGTAATCTGAGTACAATGAAGTCAATTCCCTAAATTTCTTCAACCTTTTTCATACTCTACGTACACATCTAGCATGCTTCACATGCAATTTCAAATTCTCCTTAAAAGGTCAGGATATACATACTTCACATCCAGCGGCAAGGAAATCAGCTACTTTGGACATGGGTACAAAATAAGCTACATGAGGTCTGCCGGTGGTAGCTGTGCCCCAGTATATTTTGACGTCTCGTGTCTTCAGGATCTCCACCAACTTGTCTTCACCAAGAACCTCCTGTGATTCAAAAGTCAATGGCACAGTTAACAAATACAATAGACTAACCAGATATTTAGTTTACTAACCACAGATTACTAAAAAGTCAAATTCTGACCTAGAATTTCCTGCCACATTTGGGACATATATAGTTCAGAGTTTGACATATATACTGCCTGAAATAAACAACTTAATACAACTAGCAACATAACATTCTTTTGCAATAACAGCACGCACGGTTCTCAATTCCCCCAGACCATAGGGTCACACTTAGATAAAAGGCATCTTGGCCAAAAATAAACACCAACTCCACCTAGCAATATAGATAATATTTAGCAATAGCACCCACGGCTTTCCAAACACCCAGACCATTAGGTCACATTTAGATAAAAGCTAATACGGCCTGATATAACCAAAATAGACTAATGTCTTGGGTTGAAAGGGTCTTGCCTCAGCTAAGAGGCTTTAATTCCCCATCAAATAAACAAACAAAAAAATCTGTAGTGTTTGCTCTTCTGTTATTTTGTGCAATAAATTTTTTGGTGCCTCTGCAATTTGATCCTTATCAGTAATGCAAGATTTTGTGCTGGTGATACTTTCACTACATTGGGTGATTCTGTGCAATGATTCCCAAACAGTGATGTCAATATTGAATGTATTTTAGAGATACTTTGAGTCATTAAAATGTTTCCTCTGTCCACCAATCAGTCGTTTGTCGACACATGCATATTATAAAAAATTATAGAATCTTCTTCTGCGTTCGTTCTCAAACTCCTGCACATCAGCAGGATGTAGTCCGGAGAACGGAATGCGTTGTGTCATGGTTTACAGCATTTTGTGATATCTGCACCTTTTGGCCTGACACATCCAACTTCAGCATGGCTTTGGGTCACTGACCCTATATGGGACGGGACAGCCAACATCATCCCATAACCTCCTTAGTCGCCTCGTACGACATGCATGGAAGGTAAACAGTGTTGCTATTCTTTGCTCCCCTTTCGGGCCGACAACACACGGGCGAAATTAATAGAATATAAAGTTCCTTTTCCACCACACATGACTGGACTGAGAGATGTTCACTTGTTTATTAAGAATATATTAGACTAGTATATAGACAAGGTGAGGCCTCGATGAGGGCCTGAAGAGACCTAGGACTGGAGAGGGATACAATCATTACTTAAGATCAAGGTTTTATTCACATGGGTTTCTTTATTTTGTATCAAGTGCACCATTTTTGGATGACTCACTACCATAGCACATTTATGAAGAATAAACCCACCCCAAAACTTTTTTTTAAAGATGTTACAGAAACTAAGTGAAACTAATAAATCAAACATACTTTTCAGAAGTTATGAATGCAGAATTTCTACCCAACATACTAGGGCAGTTCAAGTAAGCTCGCAGACTGATTTTTTTTCAGGTAAACCATAATATGATGAACATTGCTATTTAGCAGGAGCATGTTAAGACCATGTATCAATGTATGTACAAAACTGAACTATGTAGCTCATGCATGCAATCCTATAAGTGAAGGCAACCCAGTTTATCTTATTTGTATTTAAAAGATAGACGTTAATTTTTAACATGTGTGCATTAATTTCTGCTTTCCGCTTGAAAAAAAAACTGCCTCTGAAACTTTCAAAATGCTATTATCAACTATACGAGAGTATAATCTAAGTCAATTCACAACATTTGAGTGGTATTCCCATTTCAAAATTTCATTCAATTTCCTGATGACTCGTAAAGGCAGATAATCCATCACTCAGACCATTGCAAGTGTATTAGAAATTATGTTTTCTGAATATGAGAGAGGTTGCTGATGATACTGGAATATGAATATGTATGTGTCCTAAAATTGTAACTAGATTCGCACATGAAATGGCCGACAGTGAAACTCATGCCCCAACTTCTGACTAGAAGGACGATGGGTTGTTGATTTGTAGACCTCCATGAGCGAGCATAAAATGATGCAAACATTATGTCCTTGATAATCAAATGTGATGAAAACTGAGTGTACTTAATGACCAAGAAATTAAACAAATGTCATCCCAGTTGCAAATATCTCTTCAACCGAAGAAGATATGACAGGTCGTCCAACATCTAGAACATCGTCCAGCTGTTAGTTGCATGGGCTCATTCATTGAAAGAGAACAAGACCTTAAATATCTTTGGATAATCTTTGATAGAAGTCTCTCATTCAACAAGCACGTCACAAATATGATTCGGAAGGCTAGAAAGAGGGATCAGTGTTATCAAGGTTATGGCGACCTTCGACATGCAGCAATGGGTACTTTTTCTGCTCCTGCAAGTGGTGGTGCTATCTGTAATAGATTATGGTCTCGGCCTACTAACTTTGTCACAGACACAAATCGACAGATTGGAAAAAGTTCAAAATGAGAGTGGTACTGGGGTGTACTAGTGATACACCCATCTCTGCTATGAGATTTCTGCTTGATCTCCCCAGCATTAGAGTGCGACATCAAGTAATACAAGTTAAGTCGTACCTTAAAGTGACAGAATACAACCACCACATCTAGATGAGTCAAAGGGAAAACATATTAAGCGTGGCAGATCATGGATGGCAGAGGCTGAAGACACACTGCGAATAGTATGTGAATTGGAAGAAATAGGAAAGGGCAGTGAATGGGTGGAGGTAGACACTGAGAAGAAATCACTGACTAAAGTAATAATACAACTAGATAAAGCGTGTCGAAATGTATGGCAGTCAGGGCTCAGGATACAGTGCAAGAACTCGCCCAACTACACTCGAAACCACAAGACATAATTATATACACAGATGGATCTGTTAGCAGAAACACAAATAAAAATGGTTGGGGTTTTGTTGCCTACAGAAATGATGTGAAGTTGGTTGAGAAATCTTCAGCATATTCTACTGTCACATCGAGCATGAGGATGGAGATAGAGGGAGTTACAGAGCAGCTCTTAATTGGTTGATAACTGATACATCAACACACGCGGCAATACTCACAGACTCTCAAAGCATGTTGCGCAAGATAGAAAAGTTCATGCTAAGAAAAGAATGGTGGGACTTATTGAACAACTCAGTTGTCCAAAGCATTACATGGATATTCTGCCCTGGTCATGCTGGGGTCAGAGGAAACGAGAGAGCCGACTTACTGGCAGGCAATGCGGCGATAGACGGCACATTGCTGAGAAGAGATAAAGCAGATTTAATAAAGGCAGTAATAAATTCATTTCGAGATGCAGATGATGTCAATGAGGTTGAGAACGTACACATACAGAGAATGTTAGAAATGGGTGTATTCAGAGGTGAGGAAAAGTAAATTTTTTGGAAAGTCCAGAAGATCACACAATCAACACCTGACCGGGACTATGAGTCTACATACACTGTTATGGCTGCTGGAGCGGAGGGTGGAGCACTTATGGGAATGTCCTGCATGCTGTGAAGCCAGTTTCTAATCAAGAATCAAGAACATCTAGAAGACCAGGTTGATAGCGTTTTTCAACATTGATGGGATAGGTCACCATCAACATGTCCCTAGAGGACAGACTGCCAATGCAGAATTCTGCACAACAATCCAGCAATATCTCCACAACGCTTTGCGCTGACATTGTCCATGGAAATCATGCAGTTATTTTGTGAACACAGGCCTGGATATTTTTTGTCTGGTTCAATTTGTTATACAGGAATTTCATTGTAGTAACTATAACTTCCTACTTAACCAATCACAGGGATTGCAAGTATTCACTCTTTATTTTCTGTGCCAAGTGGTGGTAGGTTCAGGTCTTCTTCAGATGTGTTGTATCTGTATAGAGGGTGTTAGTGATGGAGCCAGAACAGCTTCTGTGTAATCTAGAGGAACAAAACTACCGGTAAAACAGACATCAAAATTTAAATATCAAGCAAGCATTTTTACAGAAGACTGCAAAATTGATAGAGAAATTGAGATGAGGTGCCAAAAAGCAAACGCTGTGACATACCAACTATCACCGCTGCTTAAAAACCCAGCAATCATCATGGCGACAAAATGACCTATAATAAACACCATCTTTATTCCAACTTTATGTTACCAGTGCCAGAAAAAAACTAATGAGAAAGACTATAAACATCACCAGAAGAGACCGAATGAAGATATCTGAAAGATAGTAAAGACCATATCATGCAAACAATATGTAGAGACAACAGATCAACTTTATGTGAATGGAATCATCACAACCAGCTATCCAGGCATACAACAGTAGAAAGAAAAGCTACAAAACAAGAGGAAGACCTAGAACAAGATGGGAAGATTCAATCAGAGAGATTGTTAAAAATCACGGCCTAACCAAGGACAAAAAATTTTCCACATGATGCCAAACAGCATTTGTGGAAAAGAATAGATAAACTGTGATGATGGGATTTAGTGCTGATAGTTGTTTCTGCAGGTCTTGTAGTGCAGGACATTCAGTAAGGCGGTGTTTTACTGTTTCCTCCTCTTCTGTTATAGTAAGATGTTTCTTGTTCTTCTTCAGCGTTCATTCTCAAAGTCTCACTCTTGTAGCAGCACAATGGCCCAACTAGATTTCCAGCAGGGTGTAGTCCAGAAAATGGAAATGTGCCTGTCGCAGTTTTATTTGCACCAATGGCCTGACACATCCATCTTCAGTGGTGTACGGTGTTTGATCTGCTGTAATATTTGTAGGCATTTGATAAGTTGTGCATGTATTGTTTGCATCCTAAATGTTGAGGTTTGGTCCTTGCGGAGTAGCCTATTTATGCTGTCATGTGGATTTGGTTAGGATATGTCTGCATATAATACCCTTCATTTTGAGCCAGTGGCCTAATGGTCCATCCATTGTTATTTACAGTTGTTGTTGCGGATCATATGTTTAACTGTTCTAAGGTTGGTGGCAATTCCTGGTTGAGTATACTTGATCCCTTTTTCGCCAGTTTATCAGTAATTTCATTACCGCTGATACCTGTGTGGCCTGATAATTACTGCAAAGTAGCATTGATGCTATAGGATGTATAGCAACTGGCAAGATGTAATACTACTGACAACTGAAAAAGCTATAGAATCTTTAGATCTAGTGCAAAGAGAAGCTAATAAAATTTTGAGCCGAAAGATTATAGTGAATGATGAAAGCCTCTGTATGTGAACTTTCTAGATTGTGAGAAGACATTTAATAGTACAGGATAAAGTGATATGGAGAATGATTTTACATATTGTAATATAGAGCAATTTATTTCAAATATACTTTAATTCTATGATAAGGTCATCAGTCAAGTATTTTCCAAAAGTAAAAATTCTATAAGAATACTGAAATCACTGGGTTTCAGACATATGTGTGAGATACTAAAAATCTCCCTTATGGTAAACAAAATAATTTGGAGGAATTGTTAACAGAAGAACAGGCTGGTTTACTTAAAAACAAAAGTACCACAAAACATGCTTTTAACTTCAGAACATTGATAGAAAAACATTTACATCAATATGCTCTGTATCATAATTCCAATTATTTCACAAAGGAATTTGATTGTGTGTGACATCAAGGTCTGTTGCAGATACTGAGACAATTTAACTTTGACACATAACACCATAGAAGTTATTGAAGCACTGTATAAAGATGTAAGCAGTACTAATTTCATAAATAATGACATTGGTGGATTTTTCAAGATAGATACAGTTGTGCGCCAGGCTTGCATACTTTCCCCAGTTCTTTGTAACATTCATCTTGAATATATAATACAGGAGGCATTACACGATCAAAAGACATTAATAACTATTGGCAGTAGATCACTTTGTAACTTGCGTTATGCCTTGATATTAATCTCTTGGCTGGTACTGAACATATGTATATTCGTCTGACACCAAATAAACAAACTTGCATGTTATCAAGAACTACCTTTATTTGCGGTGAAATGGCATAGTAAACTTGCTTGGTTTGAACATGTAATGAGACATAACTCACTCTCTAAAATTATTTTGCAAGGAACAGCCATGGTGAGAAAGGAGAAGAGGGGTAAAAATATTCTGGATGGATAACATCAAGGAATGGCCTGGGCATGATTTTTATGTGCTTTTCTAATAGCTGAGCATATGTTTGGAGGATTTTTGTGCTGATGTCTCCAGTGTGGCTACGACCGTAACGAGTAATGGTTATTATTATTATAAACAAAATTAAGCTAACCTGTAAGTTCCTTTTAATAAGTGTGAGTTTCTCTTCTGGAGTCATCTTAGATGAACCAACCACTATGAAAGAATAGAACACACATATGTTAATGACACACATTAACAGATTTGTCTATGATTATTTAGTATTTCTAACTTGATATATAAATGTTTCAAATTAAAGAGATAGAATAAGTGGATTCAATTTTCAGACAGTGCAGAAAATATCACTTAATTAAAGAATGGGGACAGGGAAGGAGGGTGTTGGAAGTAGTTTGTAGTTTCCTAAAATAACCAACAAAGAACATCACATTTCATTTTTTAAGATATTGTGGGTGGTGTGTTTGTTTACTGTGACAAACAGTAGTAGGATCACAAAAAAGCTCATATGGTTAGAAATCAACTAGATGCTGAAAAGGTTTTACTTTTGTTAGAACAGTTTCTTGATACTTAAAGTAAGTGATGATGAAAATATTGAAAGCAACATTAACATTGATAGTAACAGCATGAGTAGCGATGTTGAAATTTCTCAATTTCTGGATCATCAGAAGGTTGTAGACATGTAAGAGTAAAGGTCCCTATAGGCCTAGATATCATACACTCTATCAAGTGTAGTCTAGTAGTTATTGATTTATGTAAAACAAGTTTCATCATATTGGAATATAGTATATGTATGTTTACATATGTCACTGACAGATCCCACAGTATAAACAACTATTAATTTGCAAGTTCTTGTGCCTTTTTTGTTCAAAATTATATATCTGCTTCATTTCTTTCAATTCCCTGTGAAACATAAGGCAGTAAATGTTCTCCATTGATGTCTGTGCTGCACTATGCTCTTTAACTGTGCCAATGAGGATTCAACTGATTTAGTATCTTCTTCCACTGCTTTTCTTCAGCGTTCCTTAGTCTTTTAACTATTTCCCTGAAGGTTCCAGTCCAACTCACTATTCTTCTACATATACAGACAGGAGCAATTATTAAAACTTTTACTATTTCAATCTTGGCAGTATTTCAAACCAAAAAAATGCAAAATTCATTTTGGATTGTTGTTGATTGGCGCACATTAAATATTTATACAGGTTAAATCATTATTTTTCATGTTAATTCAGTATGCTTAATGTTAGACCAAATAAATGTGCAGAATAAACTATTAACTCACAAAAATTAATGTAGCAATCATCTATAGATTATCTGATTTTAGTTGTTCTAACATGACTGGAATTTTATATGTACCATATATGAGCATATAATGCCATAGGGGTTTATTGAGATCTTGTGGAAAACTAAAAGTTCACAAAGTTTCAGGTGTGAATTAGTATGTCAGATATTTAAATATTAGCAACACTCCCTACTTCGTGTTTTTCCCCGTATGCGATATATTTCTAGCTTTAACTAGTGAGCTACTGGAATCATTAGCATGCATATTATTTCACATTTGCTGGCACAGACTAGACATCTATGGGTTTGCCCATATTACAATGATGCTGATTCATAATAAAAAACCTGCCAAAGACATGTGTCGGGCCATTCATTAGCGCAAATAAAATGGTGATGCAATGCATTTCCATTCTCTGGAAATCCTGCTGGAAATCTAGTGGGATCATGGTCCTTCTACAAGGAAGACCCAGGGGAAGTTTGAGAATGAACGCAGAATAATAATAATAATAAAAAAACATTTTTTTTGGCTTACTTATTTTAATTATGCTAATTATCTGCCATTTCGAATATTAATCAGTTATGAGCTCATCATAAAATTACTGAAATATGACCGCCTTTGCGAACACAAAAATAAAAGGTTTAGTGAGTTTAAAAAAAAATATTTAATAGTTAGCCTATATAATTTATTTTCATTTTAATCATGCTAATTAGCAGCAAATTTGAATATTAATTAGTCCTGCGTGCATCTGACAATTACAGAAATGTGACCAACAGATGCAACTTGCCTTAGCTGTCACATAAATATATAGTTTCTATTGTATTCTTTTGTGAATGGCATATATTTAATAGTTATATAATTAATTTCTGCTTTTTAAATGTGTAATTAGCAGCCATTTTGAATTTAATTAGTTTCTTGTACATCTGAAAATGATAGAAATAGGATAAACCGATGCATGTGTCTACATACATCATATTATCAGCTCTGCTACATTTTGTGATCATGCGTTTTATTTATATTTTCCTATCTGTTTCATGTAAATTATTCTGATGTCAAATTAATTCGGAAAAAATTCAGAACTTTTGTTCAGGACGGACATACAGACTTGGTTGAGGTATCATTGAATTTCAATTTTCAAGGCTATCTAACTATCCGGCTCTGTGGCGAAGTAGTACAGAACGTGTCTGTGATGGTTAAAGTACTGAGTTCAATCCCCGCCACAGGCATTTGAGCATCTGGACTGTTCAGAAAGCAATGGCAAACTACTAAACATATATATTGCCTAGAAAATCACCACAGCCAACAAATGCTGGGTTGATAGCTACGTCCTGAATAAGATATGCTACTAATTTTTAAACTATACTTTTTAATGATGTCGCACTATTTTTGAAAATTTTGAGCACGTTCATCATGTAACTTCTGTGACCTTTGGCCTAGTTTTGCAGTATTCCCCAACCTTTGCAGGTAGTATGTGATTTGAATGTGGTCTCGGGGTGAATTTAGGATGTTTTCTGATTGTGTGTGTTCAAAAAAAAAAAAACACTACTTTTTGTAGTTTGCCTTGGGGGGGGGGGGGGGGGTGTTGGTTTAATTTAAATTCTTAAAAACAAATCTCGCCTCTCCAAGAGTTGGTCCGGTTTGTCTGTGCGCATGCGCCAACTGTTTTTATAGCATGCACCCAGAAATTTAAATACAGTTGTGGATATTGGGCAGTGAAAATGACCAGCATTGTGCAATACAATTTAAGTTACTTCATACATTTACGTAATATATAAATGTGATAAACTCATTCTATACCAACTCAAAATGCTGTGTTAGAACAGAAAAGGCAATTCAGAATGGTTCCCTGTAATTACTGGTGTTAAACAAGGCTGCCCTATGTCACCATTACTATTCAATATCGCAATTGACTGGGCTATGAGAAAAAGCACATCCAACACAAATTTAGGAATCAAATGGATAAATAAAACAACATTAGAAGTTTACATTTTTAACTAGCTGACTGGATTTTGTAGATTTAAAACTAAATTGTAAAACTAATCAAATTGATGGATGTCGAAACATAACAAAACCACATAGCTAAATTTATTTAGCATCGAAACTCGTCTGCATCGGCAGTGTAAACGTCATGGCATCCTTCAATTAGATTGGTATTGCGCTGAAATAAGTGATGTCGGCTACTTCAAAATGTACATAGTGTGCTATTTATAACGCAACGGTTACGTGAAAGAAAAATTTACCAAATATTGTCCAAGTAATTACCGAAAAGTTATGAGCTATCTTCTCGCAGCAAAAAAAGGGATTTTTTCATCAATAGGTCTATCTGGCTATCATAATCGATAATGATATACATATCAATTGTCATAATTATAAAAATATGATGTTTCCTTCATGATGATGATGCACCACTGGGTAAAAATTTATTATTATATATTAAATTAAGCCTATAGTCATCAGTTGGACAATATCTAGCCTAGGTTCTACTGTTGGTGAAAGTACAGAATAGTTCTCTGCTGTGCTATAAATAGCACACTGTTGACAATTTTAACTATCCAACGTCATGGATTCCTGTGTAACACCAATCAAAATAATGGCTGCTGTGACGTCACATCCCGACAATCACACTATTCACACAGTTCAACTCTAGACACAGACCAACTTGTGCATAATCTGTTTGTTTTCCAATTTACACATATTTTACAATTTCCTATTATTTGTGGTGAGCGATCAGTATTTCTGCCCGCTATACACGGAGCAAGGTGCGCGCACACATTCGAAATATTATTTCTAATCCTAACCGTACTCTAGGTACTACCCATAAGTTTGCCAAATCACACAACAAAGGTCAGGTAACACCTCAACACTAAAGCAAAGGTCACAGCGGAGAACTATAATGTACTTCAGCCCTACTGTCAATGTCATATTCTTAACTTAATAGAAACTGAACACACAAATTAAAGTGCCCACAGCTTGTTTAAGTTAGAATTAAATGTTGTTAACTCAGAACTGAGAATTCATATTATATGATATTAAATATTCATGAGTTAATTATAATACTGTACTGTAAAAAGCAGTAACCTCACCTACTACCAAACCAATGTAGTTAAGTTGTCTGTCAATCAGTGAGTCGCCGTAGACCTAAAGTTTATGAAAATGAAACTAGTGTGATTGACATCAGTAGGTAAGTCAAGAATTGGGTGTACCAAGAATCTAACTGCTACTCACTGAGAATCAGATATTCCCTGGAAAATCACTAGGCTGACTAGGACTACGCCCTACACTTACAGTACTTACACTACTACAGACTAGTCAACAACAAAATCCCGGGTTGGGTCACTGAATGAATAAAATAAACATATTCATATTGTGACTTGCTTAGCTAGCACTATTTTTATATTAGTTATTAGTTATGTAGTCTTGTAGAGTGTTTCCACATGTTTTTTTGTTTCGGCATTATCCGAAGCTCAAATGTCAGTGAGTTAAACAACGTTAATTCATACTAATTTTTATACTGATTGTAGTAATAAATAGTGTCATGTAACAAGTAACATCACCTACTAGCCTACTACCAAACCAATGTAGTTGTCTGTCAATCAGTGAGTGACAGTAGGCTTAAAGTTTATGAAAATTAAACTAGGAGTGAATTGATTGCATCAGCAGGTAGGTTACAATTCCCTGGAAAATCACTTCACCCTACGCACGCGGCAATAAGCAAATAAATGCTGGGTTGGATCGCTGAATGAATATGGCATGCTTCCACTATTTTTATAGTTATGTAGTATTTCTACATGTTTATATCCGAAGCTCAAATGTCTGTAAACGCTAAGCATAGGCTATTTATTGTTATAAACTTTACCCACGATTGTATCCCAGCTGATAATCCGTGGCAGACGCCGGTCGTGTTGTTATATTCAATACAACATACGCATCTCTCCAACAAGTTGGTGGCGGTGCATCGATCGCTTTTTATGACTGATTACTGGATATGGCATAGCACACAAAACATTGTTCAGCATAATTGGCAAAACCTATTGAATTAATGAATACTACCAATACGTTTATTTCTTTAGCTTAGAACTATGTTTTGAGTATTGCGCTATGCTAAGCAGTATACTTTATACTTTATATAGGTCTTATATATGATTTTGTGCCATCTTGTTTGATCAACGTTTCACGTGTTGTCATCATTGCATCAGCACGATTATCGCAAAATGACATAACTTATTCAAAATATGTTGGGGGACATATAAGAAAAAAAAAGCACTGCACAAAAGCACATATTAAAATATGAAAAACTAACAGCGTGTAGTAAGCCTTATCTGTGATTGTGACACACAATGTGCCCTATTATTATGACAAGTCGGTCAAGGGTTAAAGGTTGCATTGCAATGGCATGAGGAACTAGACCGAAAGAGGTGCCCATGTTCTGTCCTTCCAATGTTATTAATGTTAACAAATCAAACACTTCTTGTGTCTCGTTTATAATAGGATTTATAAAACAGCTTTATACATCCCTGGTGAGTTTTATTATTAACGACGTACACTTCATGATAGCAAAAGTGTTCTTATTTATCAAATTTATGCGTTTTGTTTTAGTAGCCAGTTATTCGTAACTAGTAGTACGGTAATCCTTAGACTGGTCGGAGCGGACTAGTATTTAAAAAAAGAGCTAATTAGTACTTCGATAGACACGATTGAGCTGAAGTCTTCAGGGTGTGAAATAAAGCTTAAATTGCTAAAGCTCTAGAGAAACTTCCCCATTGCACAGAAGGGAGAAGGATAGAAGAAGGTGTCAATAACCTACTCAATTGATCATAATTCCTGGGGATTGAAACAAAAACAACAAAATATCATTAATATGTGCACTCAGTATACTATAGTTACAGTATGAGTATGTCGCCATACTGTGTCAAGTATGTGATGTATTGGTTATAATGAATGGTATAATTAATAAGTATGTTAGTATGAGTAATACAAATATTTATTATATTAGTATTAGGCCTACTATCATGATTTAATTAGTAATCTACACAGTGACTTACCAACTTTCACCATTACTTCTTCATCCAAAGATCAAGATGGAAATTAAAAAACAAATAATATCAACAATTTTTATTCTAACAGTGTTAGTAACACTGTGCTACCAATGTCAAACATGGTCTTCGTAGAAAAGAAAAATCGTCACATGTGAAATAAAGTGAGAAAAGCTGCAATGGTTACCAAACTAGATAAAATAAGAAATTAGGAAAAGAGTTGGTATAATATCATGTATCGAACATATTGAGAGACAGCAAGTAAAATGGTTCCGTCACCTTATGAGAATGTAGCCAAACCAAGTACCAATAAGAGCATATAATACAAGAATATCCGGGTGTAAAGCCAAAGGTAGACCAAGAAAACGGTGGATAGAAAACATCAAGATAACCTTGAACTAACATGGACTAAATGCAACCTCTGCGACACATCTGGCCTTGAAACAACAGCTTAAGCTACCACCCCTACGCTTAACGGCAAGTGTGAATGTGATCAATCATTCACCTGGGGAAAGACAATCTACTAATTATTACTAATGATATGATTAGCTAGGCCTACATTTTATGTTATTAATTGAGTCTATGGGAGTGGGTGGCTGTAAGAACATTAATTTTTAATCATTAATCATAATAAAGCCTATGTTCAAAGTCTAAGCCCTAAGCATTTTATCTTTAATGATTATCCATTTCCTGACACAAAGTGTTACTGAATAGGCCTACGTTTTATTTGAGATACTATAGAAATTCAGATGTTATTATAAATAGTCACATTCACATGGCATTCAATCATTAGATTCATTGACATGTTATACAATTCATGCATTATGCTTATCTGACATCAACTCTATGTTGTCACCTAGGGCCATACCTAATTTTCATTGAATTTTACCATTTGAGCTCAGAGTCAGTAGTACCAGATCTATTTTGGGATTTTGTTAAATTTAAATATTTCTTAGAGGTCTGTCACCTGTGAGTTGCCAGGCCCAAAAAGGAAGTGAAGAATAGTGACACTTACCTACCGCGCAAAACAGTATTGTCTAAGAGATTACTACAGAGGTTTTGGGGTTGAATTGGCTGTCGCATCCCATAGTTGGACTGGGAGTCTGACATAATTGCTTTAGTGAATGAGGTCCCAGAGAGCTATTTGAGGGTAACAGTAGGAGCCACAACTTCCATTCTCATACTAAATGTAGTTGTTCTGTATACTCCACTTTTCTCATCAACACTACAACGAGAGCTAGCTGTAAAACCCCAACCAGACTTCTTAACATCATGGATCTATCATTGATCACAAAGACATCTCCAGAGTTATCAGCAATTAGCTGATTGATTTCCAGGTTTTTTTTACCATTGTCCCAATCTCTACTTTTTCTTCCAAGAGTGATTATTACATTTTGGAAGACTCATGGTTTCATCAATAAAAATCATACAAATAGTAATATAGACTACCAATATATCAGATGTCTTGTACTTGATAATCATATATAATTCTATATGAAGTTGATTTTTTGATCACTATGAACCTAAACAGGATAGGTAGCCTACTAGGCACACAAACCTCCTTAGTCGCCTCTTGTGACATACATGATAGTCAATATTGCTACTATTTTTTATTCCCCTTTCAGGCACAGACAATACATAGTCATAAAGAAAACTGATAGCTCATAAATATTTAAAAGAAGAATTAGAGAAATAATCTACGATGGCATGATAAGATGGATTGGATAATAAAAGTAGTTCAAGTAACAAATATTGTATATCTTCTTCTTCAGCGTTCATTCTCAAACTCCCACTGGATATCTCTTGTAGCAGGACCATGGTCCTATTAGATTTCCAGAAGGATGTAGTCCAGAGAATGGAAATGCGCTGTGTCACCGTTTTATTTGCGCCAATGGCCTGACACATCCATCTTCAGTGGAAAATATATTGTATATAAAATTACAGATGACTGGGAAATGTATTGCTTGTTGATTTCATTTATTTGGCATGATAATGGGTATCTAGACTAAAAAACATTTGACCATCATTTTGTTCTTTATTCCAGAAGGTACACACTGTCACAGACTTCTAAGCCATCATGGGTGTGATTCAACAATTGAAGTCACTGTTGCTAGTTCACCTTATCCTGGGATATATCTTTATCATGTCTGGATTAATTGTAACTTTCCTTATGTTGTGCTCATGTGTCATCTGGCCTTTCAGCCGACACCTTTACCGCAAGATTAATGTACACTTGGCTTATTCTCATTGGTCACGTAGGTATTATGTAGTTTTGCTGATAATTAGTTTGAAGATTGTTAGATGTTGATATTGAGAGTCTAGCTGTGTGTTAGGGACTATGTGTGATATAGGGATCAGTGTAGAATATTGATGATGATGATAAAACTCAGAAGGAATACAATTTTGTCACTCATGTTCCCTGTGCTAGGAGGTGGAGATTTACTTTCAGCTATAGATTAGTGTTATTTTAGCATTCTATTTATGAGATTTCTCTGAGAATGCCTGTTTTACTCAGTGTGACTGTAGGATGGAATGTAGGGTGGACAGTCTTCTGTTAAGAAGGTGAACTTTGCAGTGACTTTCTTGCAATCTCAAGGCATGTTGCAGATAAAATATTCATTCCTTCGCAGCAGTCCATGCAGTAGTGTAATTTTGAGTTATTCGTTCGCTGAAAGACAAGGGATTGGTTTCCTATAAAGTTTGTTTGTTGTTACTAAAGACCCATTAAGTAAAAGAAAAATAGTCTGTTCCTTCAGCGTCAAATACAGTGCTTAGAACATAAACTAATTCAGTTCTAGTTATAGATAAGATACTATTGTGTGTAATTCTTGAATGTTGTTGAGACCCATAGTCATACTCATTTTGATGGTTGTTCTGCAGAGAGTTTCGCTCTTTTTTTTTTCTTTCTCATCTGGTACACATTTTAATGCTTGTGGTGCCTCCTGTTTTCATTCATTCTACGTACATGTCTGACATACGTCCATTGTTTTCTTTGAATTGTTGTAGAAACATTGCTGTTTGGTATCTTCTCTTGTTTAACGTGAATTCTTCCCAACCAATATATATTAAGAATTTTTTAAGACATTTATTTTAATGAATGTAATTTCTTATCCAGTGCTTTTTTTATTTTCCTACTTTTGCATGAATTGACAAGATAACCTTGCAGGATATGACATTGGATTTAACAGTCGTAGTTTGGTATATTCACTTATTGTTTTTATTTCTAGATGTTTGTTAGGTGGTTGAATGCACTTGATGCCAATGGAATTCTGGCAGAAATCTCTTTTGTTGTATTTCCATCTTGTGGCATTTTGATGCCTAATTAAGAAGAGTTATTGACTGTCTGAATTGGTTCTCCTTTGAGACTAATTTTACAGTTATAGTTAGTAGAATTCATGATTTTAGTCTTGGAAGTGTTGACTTGAAGACCATTTTGTTATGATAGATGGCAAAGGAAATTCAACATATTGTGCCTTATCAGGAGTTGGACTTAATAATGTCGTTGTTGAACTGTTAAGTTTCATATTTTATTTGGACGTGTTGATCTGAAGGCAAATTTGCTCTGTGAGTGTGCATAGTTTGTTGGTTATATCTTGTGTCTGTTGATGAGTAGAGTTTAATAATGCAATGTCATCTGCAAAAACAAGGTCAGTTAAAGTGCTGTTTTTGAGCCATTGTTTACCCGCTTTTTCATCTTGAATGGTTTTACGCATGATCCAGTCTATGGCTATTCCAAATAGCATTGATGATAATATGCAGCCCTGTTTCACTCCTGTGTTGACATTGAACCATTCTGAATTTCCTGTTTCTGTTCTTACGCAACAGGTTGCTTCATGGTAAAGGGCTTTTATGGTGTTTATATATTTTAACTGGAATCCATAGATTTTAAGTATCTCCAATAGTGCCGGATGATGTATACTGTTGAATGCCTTTTGAAAGTCTATAAAGTTAATTATCAAGGGACTTTGAAACTCAATTGAATTTTCTATAATTCTAAGAGTGAAGATAAGCTGTTCAGTGCAGACTATCAAATGCCATTTGAAAATCAATAAATCTGATAATAAGTGGAGATTGCATTTCCACAGATTCTTCGATAAAGAAAACAAAAATATTACAGGCTGGATAATTATATTTATAAATTATGATAATTTAATTTCAATCAAGTGCCATACAGAGTAGCATAGGTGATCATGTTTCTCCCCAACTCTCTGTCTCTTGTATTGTTAATAAGTTCACTTGGTGATATCTTTTTGTGCTACAGTTACAACCCAACCCGAAATTTTCTCTCTGTGTCTTCTCCCTTGAATTTCTGGTAGCTACAGAATGTTCAAGTTTTGATTTTCTCATTGCATGACCTAAAAATCAGGACTGTCTGCTTCTAATTTTTCTATAATTTGTCTTTTTACTCCAGCATCTCTAAAAATCTTTAAATGGGGAAAAAATCTGATATATTCCTCTTTAGATTTTTATCTTGAAATTTCTCTAATTCATATTGTTAACATTTTAATATTCTTTTTGCTAACTTTTTGAAAGTGTATTTTTATTCTTAATCAGGAACCAGCATCACTGCACAAGAGGTATTCCCATAAGTGCTCTGCTTGCCATTCCGTCAGCCATTTTAGAGCATATAAGTTCAGTATCCCAGTCAGTTGTTGGTTTTGGTTCTTCTGATCTTTTCAGAGAGGATACACTTCTTCCCCTCTCCCCTAGTCACTCCTATTTCTATCATTCACTGTACATTTAGTAAATGATTTACATTGTCTTTTACAGCATCCTCTTCATTTATTTTGTATTTCTTATTGTATTTATATTCTGCCATAGAACTTATTTCATTTATTCTTCATTTGTTTTTTATTTTTTATTGCATTCTGCCATAGATTACATCTACAGTGATTGAAAAGACTTAAAATTATGAAAATACTTGAAATTGCATCTGTGTCAATGTCCAGATTGAGTACCCTATGGAACAGCAGAATAAGTACAGTATGGAAGATCAACCTATATAAATCTTTAACAATACCTATTGTTTTGAATAGGTATGAGAGCTGGACACTTAAATGAACATGGAGAGAAAAATACAGGTTTTTGAAAACAAATGAGTGTTGTGCATATATGAGAAACAAAGTAAATTCTCATGCATGTTAACAGGAACATCTCCTATCAAACTGTGTGTGTTTTGGAGCTTGGCGAGGCATGATTACCATTCCAAGACTTCTGTGCAGGGTGCAATTGAGAGAAGTAGAAGAAAACAAAAGTATAGATTGATATTAAGTACTGGTCAAGATTAAGATCTCCACATTCTTTCAAAGGATTGAGAACAGAGAAAAACATGGCAAGATTTTTGTATTGATATTACCAAATTGGCACATCTATGATTGAAGGATTTTGGGATTGATAATGATTACAATACTTTTTCTTTTTGTTGCGATTTCGTAAAAACAAGTGTAAAATTGTAAAATATTTTAATTTTCAGAATTAACATTCTTGGCCCAGTGGTGGTCTCGTATGGATATTATTTTATACGTAAAAGAAGAGGACATGAAGAGCATAGGACAGGAGCATGTTCTTTGTATAATGAATCACAAATATGATATTGATTGGCTAGTGGCTTGGACTCTGTCAGAGAGGTTTCGGATGTTAGGGGCAAGTACTTTTAGAAATTATGTTTTTAGAACTGCAAATATTTTAGTCAATAAGTAACGTTATGAGTCATGTTTAAAGTTAGTTAGTTATCAGATTATCAGCATGGCACTCCGCACACATCCTTATGTGCATTGATCTCATATTCAGTGTTGCCTTCAGTACGTGTTAACTAACTGTAACTATTCTGTATTGTTGATAACTTTTCTTATGATTTCTATATTTCACTTGTTTCATGCAACACCATACTTCACCCCCAAGTCCTGCATTCTAACAATCGACATGAAAGTAAAAATACACCTTTCATCTTCAAATTTTTCTAAGGAAATACATCAAAATAAATAAAAAATATTTGTTTAAAAATTGCACACTTTTATTTATTTTCTGATGTGACAACTATGAAATCATTGTTTTACACACAGTAATTTTGTATCTATTGTATTTATGTAGTTTCATAACCAAACTAACATAACATTGCTGGGGAAATAAATTATATATGTAAAATAAACTTAAACTTACCTTGTCGAAAAATTTGAACACTTGAGTTAGACCTAGTGTTGTCGGCAAACCCATAAATACATTACCATACTAGTTCCATCATGTCATATAACGGACCCAACGTGTTACTATATCTACTTTTAATACAAATGTAATTCCAAAGAATTCCTTAATATTATAATCACATTCCATAATGATTTTACGTTATTATTCACATTGATGGTCATTGTAACCCGCCAATAGATTCCGATCTAGATGAATGCCTCTCAATATTTGCAATGTTTTGTCTGAAAATATTCTATATTTAATACACCATTGGCAGCATTGCAAGTAGAATGCTACCGCTAGCTATGATTTCAACTGGTACATGTGAAAGAGTTCATTTATCTTGTAAGTATCATATCATCAAATGGGAAAAACACCAAAGAAATCCAACATAGGTGCAACATATCACTCAAATCTTAGGACAGGTATCTCCTATTTAAAAACATACATGTGAACATGAACACCAAAAACTGCGCTATATAAAATAATCATACATTCACTATGCTACCAATGTCAAAGGTCCAGGGTGTGACTTTTGGTAAGAACCTTTTTTTCTGTCAGAGGGTAAATTAAAAAACTCAACCTGTACATGACGTGGCAACAGCAAAGGCATTCAGCCTTTATCACACAAGCCACTCGCAAACTCTTTGCCACTGCCTAATGGGAAAAATGCAGTATTGACAGTTTACAAATATCTAAAGTATTTTTTCACATTTTATGAGAGGCTATGTGCAATCTCTCTCTGAGAACATCTGCTAATATATTGTTTTGAAATTTCAGAATACAAAGATTTATGGGAAGCAACTCTTGAAATACGTGCCACTTATAGGTTGGGCATGGTATTTCACTGAAAGTATTTTCCTGAAGAGAGAATGGGAACATGATCAGAAGATCATACAGAAGGATCTGTTGCAGGCCACAGATTATCCTGAGGGATATTATGTCACTGTGAGTATAACCATTTAGTTGATATTATGTCACTGTGAGTATAACCATTTAGTTGATATTACGTCACTGTGAGTATAACCATTTAGTTGATATTATGTCACTGTGAGTATAACCATTTAGTTGATTTGAAAGAACAAGAGTTCGTTAGTACTATAGTTACTTGTAATTATACAAGTACTATAGTACGTTCCATAATTCATGTTATTCACTTGAGTTCAATTTTCACAAAAACTACCTAATACATAGTAACAATATTTCGCAGCTAGTCTTATACACAGCACAACCTTAGGAATTCATATTTTACAAATTGATAGGTGGATTGGAAAATGTATAAAACTTTTTTTTTGCCATATAGTATTGCATAAGTAGTAAAAAATGGCACTCATATTTTACAGTAATACACAAAATTGTTGATGCAATAGCATATCCAACTACATATAATAAGAAATATGATATAGTTATCATTACTTCCAGAGTGTCTGTAAGACAGTTTTTATCTTTGATTATGAAATAGTCTTATGTTTTTCTTGTGTCATTGGTGTTGAAGAGGAGTATGTGTATTTGATCATTCCAAGGTTACTGCAAACAAATCATGAGAAGCAAAACAATGAAGTAATTATTTATTTTGTTTTAAGTCAATGATGTTATTAGATATTTGGTAGATATGAGAACAACAGAGATTGGCACATCAACTATTTTATTTGAATTCTGAAGTCCTGAATAGATCGACTACCGATAAAGGCTGGATACAATGCAAACCATCTTGTTGCTAATATGTCTCTTCCTCTTGAAGCACACGCTTTTCATATTTTTTCCAGTACTCAATATCTATTAGTGCGAGGCCATCGCGTGTTATGTTTGTTACATCACAAAGTCTGAAAGTCTTGTTTAGTTCAGCAACTTGACCTTTGACTGCAGCCTACACATGTTCAATGGGATTGAGATGTGAATGGTAAGCTGTTGTTTAAGAATCCCAGGAATTGTGAACAATTAGATCTTACTTCCATTGTACAGTGGGGTGGTTTTTCTTTCATACCCAGGAAACGTCAGCTTTCGGCGTAGTGCAATGCCTATTGAAGGAGCCTTCTACTCAGAGGGGATCTATATAGATGACATGTTACAAAACTTTCGTAAGAGAGCATCAATATAACGGCATGTCATCTATCAAGGTTTTCTTTTGCGTGGGTGGTTTGTCTAGTGTGCCATGAGTGAGACCCACAGATGCAACCACATGCGTTGGTAAGGTGGTAGCTGAAGAGAAGTATGATCATGCTCAGCCATTGTTTGTCAATTACATAAGTCTTCACCTTCTTTGTTGTTTTGCAAGTTCTAATAACTCTGGTTTGAATTTATTGCTACAAGAAGATACATTTTCTTTTGTGCTTGATGAAGTGGGAATTTTGTCTTCATGCGCAACTACGTTATAATAGGAAGCATTGTCCATAACAATACATGATGGCCTATCCAGTACTGGTAGAAGTGAGTTCACTAACCAATTCCTTAAAATAATTCCATTCATTCGGTGTAGTAGTCTCTACCATCTGTAAATAATGCTTGAAAAATAAGCGCTGTCCCACTGATAAGATCATTTGTGTTATTGCCTGCATGATCTTTCCTGACCTTGCTGCCATTCATGATTTATATAATTACAGTCATGTTTTATCCAATGCTTAAATGACATTTTATTTAAACTGAGAACACGATGTATTCTCTTTTTTTAGAATTTTGTATGTCGTAATATAAATAACCCCATCTAGCTTCTCTGCAAAAGTAACTGTGTAATTGTGTAGTCACATTTCGCATAGTAGTGAATTTACTCTTCAAATTCAGATTGTAATAAAACTCTTAACTACATATGTAAATTGGCTAAATTGAACAATATAGCACAATTAAAACACCTTGAATATGCGATACACCTTTCAGCAAACTAAAGTTTAGCTATTATTTTAAGATCCAAGAAAAAATGTAGCACCATTGACATTACTTGTCTGGATAATGTTTCTTTTATAGTTTTACTCCAGTATTTCTGTGGTTTTCATTAGTGACAATCATGACAACACACCAAAATGACCAATGAAAATCACAAAGATATTCATGGCAAATAAATTCATGAAGTCTATCAATAACAATAAAATCTCTAAATAAATGACAAACGACGATACATTCACACTAATGGAATTGTGATTTCTGTTCCATAGTGGATCGACTTGATATGCATGAAGAACAAAAACATAGTTTCAATGTCACAACAAATAAGGCTTATTTTCCATCATCAACCGGGACTGTTGACAGACTCTGGTGTAATACTGGAAACAAAAAAAGGCAAATTACGTACATTGCCAAAATCTTTATAAATGTATAATTTGTAGAGAAATTGTTGTGATCTAGTTAAATTTTAAACTGCAAAAAGTGGTTTTATAGGGTCACAGATACTATCAAGTTGGATCCAAAAAGTTCTTTTCGATTTCTAACAAATAGTTTTGGATAAAAATAATTCCTACTGAAAATATGAATTATGGAACGGACTATAGTTGTAAAGTCAAGCTTAAAGTAAATAGCTTTAACACTTTTAGTACCACGTGCTGGGTTACATGTATGACTGTTCTGGAGGGGGGATGGTGGTGGGTTACCTTTAGAAAAATCAATCTCCTCTTTTTAGTGGGGATTTTGATGATCCTATTGTGGGAAAACTGTTGTGGTGTGGTGGGAGGGGGTTGTCTTCCATTTTAAGTGTTTCACAGTACTAAAAATAACATTTCTTTCCTTGTGGGGGGGGGAAGAATAGTACCAGTTCTCCTCCCCTACTCAATCTATATGTTTGTTCAAATACCACTTGAAGTGAGTCAATTTTTAAAAACAAAATCCAGGTGATGTGGCTCTCTTTGGTAGTCTCTAAAAAAAAAGGCTTAAATATGTGGGTGGTAGTGTATGTATACTCAGTGTTAAAGGAATTCATGTGCTAGGAAACTTCAACCAAATTAGAATGTAGTAAAAATAGGTTCCTTTTCACAAGTTATTGTACTTTCAGAAAAACTCACTTTATTAAAACTAATATGGAAAAAGAAGTGTGAGGAAGCTGAAACCAGCAAAGATTAATAAGAGAGGGTCAGAACACGAAAAACATAATGGAACAAATGCATGAAAATTAACATTTGGTGATAGTAGAAACCCTGTTTAAATAAAATTGACAGCTTTGTCAAATCAGTTGTAAGTTGAACTCCTAAAAGTGTTGATGTGGGTGTGTTTATTTCAGTATGCATTATTTACAATGTATTTCAGTTGCTGTTATTTCCTGAAGGAACAAGATTTACTGAGGACAAACACAAGGCTAGCCTAGAAATCTGCAAAGCTAAAGGTTATCCATTATTGAAACATGTTCTTCTGCCACGACCCAAGGGTTTTGTAACATCCTTGCGAGGATTACGGGGACATTGTAAGTTTTTGTTTTCACTACTCGCTCCTGCATATTTGTATGAAAAAGTGACAATAATACAAGGTAACTGCGTGAAACGTAACAACAATTAGACTTACGTAAAACACAGGTTTATATATCGCTTCAATGAGACAAAACATCAAAAGGCGATGAATGCAATTTTGTTCGTTTCGTTTCCACATATGTTTACGTTTTTTATGTACTTTCTGACCTTCCGGCATCTCATTTCCATATTTCCGTTGGATGTTGTGATAATTTTTCTATTCGTCATCTTTTGATGTTTTGTTTGTGTCTTGATAAAGACCTTTTGGTTGAAACATTGAATGTGATTTGTGTATTGTAATTTTTATGATTTCTTGTGTGCTCACCATTTCCCATGATTACCTACTAGTTTTAGCTATAGTCTGTCGTGCCTCATTGAAGCAATATATAAACCTGTGTTTTACGTAAGTCTAATTTATGGAAAGGTGGTGAATTAGTGACAACATTGAAACAGTTTGCCGTACCAATTATTGATGGCGTGAGTTTGCTGTTGGACACAGCTGTAACTTTACTTTTGTTTGGTTGTTGGTTCACAGAACTGATTTCACTTCACTCCAGGCAATCATATGTGCTCAGTCTCTTTCAGCAGCTGGTGAAAGGTATGCACATTAATCTGTCTGTAGCTTGCAGGTTATATTTGCATTATTTTCAATTTTCTCAGGGGATATCTAGTTATGGCTTGCTTGGTTCAAAATTCTTGCAGTTTCAGTATAGATATATCAACCATATATAGCATTAGTATGGATACATCAACCAATGCTGGATTTATGAATATTTAACCATTGAATTTATTCAGTTGCTGTATTTTTGTCATGTCATTCTGTTTATAAATTCGGCTTACCCTGAATGAGTGTATCATTATCAATGCACTTTCAGTCATTTATGCACAACACCAATGAGGGTCCTCAGTGAAAATTTATGTTTTTACATTTTTTTCATGGTGGTATCATTTATAGGAATTTTAAATTTATGTTTTATTTACTTATTTATATAATATTTTTTATCAACTCTTATACATTTTTTGATAGTTACAGGTTCTTTTAGCATGTGCATAGGACCTCCAAGTTTATTATCCATTGCTGATTAGACTATTAACTTTACCTGGCCTATTATCAGAGGTCATATTTAATTTTATTTTTCAAGGATTATCTCATGAGTGAGCAAACTCAGGACTTTTGATGTAAAAAAACTTAGTGCCAAGCTTTTGTGCTATGGCTACCTCCATCATCTATGAGTTGCTGAAATCCAAAAAGGAAGCAAAGAATAGTAACAGTTTACATTCCATGCATGTTGTAAGAGGTAACTATGGAGAGTAGCTGGCTGTTCCATCCCATATAGGGTCAAGGTGACCCAGAAGTCATACTGAATTAAGACTTGTCAGGATGAAAGGTGTAGATATCACAGCAAAGCTGTAAACCATAGGTATGTGCTGATTCAGTTCACACATTCTGTTCTTCAGATTACTCTGTTCTTCAGATTACATCCTGCTAATCTGCAGGAGTTTGAGAACGTACACAGAAGAACTCCAATTTAAGAAGTTTGTACAATTTATGTGTTCCTGTGGTTGTAGTTCATCTGATTATTTGTTTAGCGTCATAAAGTTTCTGCCATCACACACACACACAAGTCTATTTCACAATTAAAAAAAAAAACTGCCTGATCAATTACCCATTTATTTATTTTCATCAAGAGTTTTGGAGAGTTCCCATGGAAATCTGGCACAGATTAAAATAATGCTATATACTTTTATTTTGATATTTTTCACCTCCCTTTGTGGGGTGCAGAGGGAACGCATTGCTCTAGGCGGACCCAGGGTTAGCAGATAACCAAGATCCCAAATGTACCTCCACGTGGTGCACCCTGGAAACAGAAATACAGCAGCTCGTGCTGATTCTGGCCAAATCATTTGGGGATCGTGTCCGAGAATGTGGAGGTAGCAGATGGAAAGAGATTTGACTGCACAAGAGACAGACAATATCTCCGACACCACCAGCATCACCACATATAGCAACACTGTCGACATACAGTGAAGCTAGTCAGTCCAGTCCGAACATTGGAGGGGCGGCCAATGTAAAATGCACGTAAAGGTAAATGCATGGCGAGAGACAAATATGTTTCACACAGAGTACAATGAAACAATGAAAGGGCAGAACAGCGCTAGAGGGCAGCGCGAACTGCAAATAGAAAGTGAAAAGTCCCTAGGAAGGGAACTACAAGCTCCGTCAGCTCGAGACGGGCTTCTAGTTACCAGAGTTCCTAACAGGCAGAGACCCAGACCCATCCATCGGCGTTTGGTAAAGCAAAAGACCTAACCCAACTCTAATGTCGAGCCTTCCTAAACCGGAAATATGCTTGCAAAGAGAAAGGGTTCTGTACCCGATGGGTGTAGGCAAGAAAGGGACAACGATGGCAGTCCTGGCCCAACTCTACTGTCAAGGTTTCCTATACCGGAAGTAACTTGCAGAGAGAAAGGGTTCTGTACTCGATTCGCTCAGGCACAAAAGGGACAAAGATTTAGCCTTGGCCCAACTCTACTGTCAGGTTTTCCTACACCGGAAATACACTTGAAGAGAGAAAGGGTTCAGTACCTGATGGGCTCAGGCGCTATTGGGACAAGGACGCTCAGCTCGAGAACGCCTTGCTCTCAAACGCGTGGTGTGAGACTCGAACTTGGACAAGGGGTACACGATGTCGGTGAATGACACCTCGGCTAAGAGGGCGAAAGAGCCAGGGTCCAACTCCTCTGTTGAGTTCTTCCCCTTAAGGAACCAGGCTCATGGATGAGAAACGGTTCAGTACCCAATGGGCACAGGCACAGCACGTCCAATTACACGAGGCAAGTTCATAGACAGTGGAACACCTCGTTCGAGTGAGACGAGAGCTAGAAAATCGTCTGGGCGAAGAGTCTTCACTACGCGTGCCTGGAGACAGATATAGAGGCTGTCACAGGCTAAGGGTAGCCCACCCGAATTGTCAAGGCATGCCAAAATCGGATGTGCTAGGCCTACAAGGCGCATAACGGTGGCACAACGTAATCACGCTCCCGGCGGAAATCGCACGGATATCCGTGATGGTTACAATGGAGCGAACGAAAAACAAACAAAACCTCCCTTTGTGTATGTTTTGGTTCATCTATTGTAAAACTTTATAATATTCTCTATAATGAAAAAATATTTACTAGAAACAAACAATAAATAATTGAATTCCTATGCTACCTATAATTGTTTTGGTGTAGGTCCTTATTTTTGTGAAATGTTGGTGTCATTTGCATTGTTAATTTTGCAATTTGAAAGATGATATTGTACATTAGCTTTGTATTACCTGGATCTGAAATGTGAGCACAGATTAATGACACTACATGCACGCATGCATGTAATAAGGGGTGACTAGGGAGGATTGGGAATAGTTATCCCATCCATCTTGTGTAATAGTTAAAACCTCCTAGAAAATGGCTTGAAAAACAAAAGGAATTGATTGAAAGAGTTAAAAACTGTGTTTTGTATGCCACAGAGATATTATACAAGATGGATTAAAGTGATAATGATAGAACCCGGAGAGAGTGTGACTTTGTCACTCTTGTTTCATAGCTTAACCAAACAGAAGGTTTTTACTTTCAGCTCTAAATTTGTGCTTTTCTTGTATTCTTTTTGATGGGGATGTTTCCCATAACATTTATGAGCCAAAGACAGCTGTTTTATTCATTATAATTGTAGAATGCAATACAACAATATTTATATTCATTTACTTCAGAGAGGACTTGCTATTGCTTTCGTGTAATCACAAGACATACTGCAGATAAATATGGTTGATTCCTTCCCAGCAGTCCAGACATGGGTCTCCAGCAGACTTGTTTAGCTATCCAAGTGGTTATACTAGAAAACTAATTTAAACTAGAATGAACATAGAATAAAAATACTTCTATACATTTAGTAAGTGATAACGCTAAGGCTTAGATAAAAATATGTTACTGCTGCTAAGAAGTTACCAAGTAAAAATGTTACTTCTTCTAAAAAGTTACTAAGTAAAAATATGTTTATTTTTCTAAAAAGTTATTACGTAATAATATGTTACTTCTAAAAAGTTACTAAATAAAAATATGTTTATTCTTCTAAAAAGTTACTTTGTAATAGTATGTTACTTCTAAAAAGTTACTAAATATAAGATTTAAAAAATATGTTACTTCTACTGGCACTTTGGTTATATACTTATTTATTATATTTAAAAATTAATCAGGGTCTGGACTTTACGTCATGGTGTATAGAATAGGGCCGCTGTCTCCGTTCCAAAATTCAGTGTTGTATCTGCATGTCTTATCTAGATAATTTACTTTTGTCTTCTGTCTAATGATCCCTGCGGATGATGTTGTTAATGAGATGCAGGCGAGCAGAAATTGTTATTTTGTGGCAGGGATTGTTATTTGTGCCAACACTATGGATGGGTCAACAGATCTGATGGAAGAATGATGAACTAGTTGGTCCAGAGGTATAGGCTGTGCTCCTGGTAGGACGTGATGATCCTGGGATCCTGCCACACCACACTGGAATGCCTCCCTTCATGGATTAAACATGTGCACATGAGCCCCCCCCCCCCCATACAACTATGCTTTTGAAACAATAAACCTTATTTAAGCCTGGGTGTTGCCTCAGTTACTCAACTGAAGACTGAAGCAAATCTGTGCTTTTGTCAGAAAGGCAAAGGACCGTCAAGAACTACCTGTTCTCACATCTAAAGGGATTATTTCTTTTCTTCTTCTTTCTGTCCTCATGTACCTTTCGGTGTTGAGGGGAGAGTGAGTGTACGGTCTTTTGCCCTTCTATTTGCCTCCTCTGCTGTTATATTTCCGAGTGTCTCTAATACACTATCTATCCACCTTTTACGAGGGCGTCCAATAGGTCTCCTGTTTTCGTATCGTTTGTTAAGTGTTTTTTGGATAATACTTTGCTCTTTCTGTCTGGTTATGTGGCCGTACTATTTAACTTGTTGTTTCTGTATGTATTCTATTGTTGGTTTGATTCCTAATTGTTTCCTTAGTGCTTCATTCCTGATTTTGTCTCTCAAGCTAACTCCAATCATACGTCTCACACATTTCATTTCAGTGGTGTTAATCTTATGTATTGTTCTAGAATCTAATGTCCAAGTTTGACACTGATAACACAATGTTGGTAAGAAAATGGTGTTGAAAAGCGCTTTCTTTGTTTCTAGTGTAATATCTTTGTTTCTTAGTAAAGGTGTTAATTGACCAATGATCTGACAGGCCTTATTACATTTTGCGTTTATTTCTGCTTCTTGTTTGTTGTCATATCTCAATGTGCTGCCCAGATATTTGAATTCATCTACTTGTTTTAGTTGTTTATTATTTATCTGTATGTTGATGTTCTCCTTTTCTCTTGCAATATTCATTACTTCTGTTTTGTCTATGTTGATTTTCATTCCAAATTGCTTGCCTGCTGTGTCTATTGTGTTTAGGTGGTCTTGCAGGTTTTTAATGCTGTTGTGGAATAAAACCTGGTCATCTGCAAAAAGCAGTTCATTTGCTTCATTAGAATTTGCTGTTTTGTTTATATGGTCCATGTATGTAATAAAAAGTAGTGGGGATAAATGCTATGGGTTACTTTACTTAGTTTTTTATGTTAGAATCTGGTAAAATCAACAGAGTACAAAACCAAATAATGAAATCATCCAAATCAACCAAATAATACATTATTTCATCATCCTCATATTTAAAAACACTATTCAAGCTAGGACACATCTAATCATTATAATAAATATTGTTAATAAGTTGCAACTGCAGCAAAAACTATGATCCAACATGCGAAAATTGAAAACATGGTAGTGTTGTTGTGCTAACCACTGGAAACATACATAATAGAAAAATATCTTTACCATGTTCTTATTTATTACTGAACATATTGTATGTTTCGATCCCCAGGAATTATGGACAATAGAGCTCTTGCATCCCTTTGAGCAGTGTGAAGGGTTTCTCCTGAGCTTTATTCATACCCAGAAGACTCCAACTCTCAATGATGTACAATGATTTGAGAAAAGGTCTAATTAGAGAATGTAAAAATGTAATTGCACAGATTTTTTAATCATTCTTTCTCAAACTCCCACTGGATCTCTATTATAGCAGAACAATGGCCATACTAGATTTCCAGCAGGATGTATTCCAGAGAATGGAAATGTGCTGTGTTGCCATTTTATTTGTGCCAATGGCCTGACACATCAGACTTTGGTAGTAATTGCATAAATGAAATTCTGTGGAACTTCCATAAGAGGGAAAGTTTCACGATATAGACATGTCATATACTGGGGATTTGCTGTTTCATGTATGGTTTGTCTGATGGATCACTCATGAGAATTGTGTACCTTACACATGTGAAAAAGTATTGTAAAAAAAAAAAATTATTTACCAAAATGTTAATGGTCTCTTTTCCACAGTTCCAACAATTTTAAACTGTATTGTGGGATTTCCACCAGAAGGGTTGGCACCAACTTTAATGAACATAATCAATGGAAGGTCCCTTGTAGCTCATTTCCATACAGAGTAAGTATTTATCTTATTTTATTGACTTTTGATGTTGAGTATGCCTGTATGATCTGTTCAATCAATCAAGTGCCATGCAGACTGGTGTAGGCGATCATGTTTCTCCACGACTCTCTGTCTCTTGTGTTGTCAATAAGCTCGGTTGGTGAGCTTCTACCGTGCCACGATACAAGCCCATCTAGTAACTTTTCTCTTTGTCGACCTCTATCTCTTCTACCTTTGATCTTTCCAGTGGTTATTAAGTGTTCATGCTGTGTTCTTCTCAGCACATGCCATAGAAACCTTGACTGTCTGCCTCTAATGTTTGATATGATTGATCTTTTTACGCCAGCATCAATGAGAACCTCTGCATTAGTTTTCTTGGCTGTCCATGGTATTTTCATTATTCTTCTCAGAAACCACATTTCTGTAGCCTCCAATTCACTTTGAATTGTCTTGTTTATAGTTCATGCTTCACATCCATAAAAAAATAATTGGTTCGATATAACATCTCAGCACCCGAATTCGGGTCTTCATTGATAGACTTCCATTGCAAAAAATGGTTCTCATTTTTTGGAATGCTGATTTGGCTTGTGCTGTTCAGCTCTTTATGATCTGTTAGCTTAGTATGTTGATTGTCATTCATCTGTGTAGCTTGTAGCTCATGTTTAGTCAGAGGATACGATTATACATTATCATCCATTGTGTTATAATTCATGTTTGTTGCTGATTGTCTATTTCATCAAGAAAATGAGTGATAGTGTTTTTTTTTTTTTTTTCATCACTGCTTGCTTTAACACTTATGTTCTATCATTTGGTATATATTGCTAAGTCTAATTATTTAAACTGTGTTGTTCTCGTATCTGTTGCCTCAGGGGTAGACTGGTTAATGGGTCTGCCTTGTAATCATAATTCTGTCAAAACTTGCTCATGTTTGAAAGCTGATCATTGACGATGTGATTGAATGTATGTATATGGTGCTTAAAATTTCAAAAGTGGAATGGCAATGTCCTATAAAGGGTACGCTTCATAAGAAAATTATATCTAATTTTGATTTCATTATTTGGTTTTGTACTCTGTTGATTTTACCAGATTCTAACATAAAAAACTAAGTAAAGTAACCCATAGCATTTATTAATGCCGTAGGGGTGTGAGATGTTAGCGATCTCACATTTCAGAGGCTCTGCAAATGAGGGCGATAGCCATCTCCTCTCCCTCGCAGTGTTTACTTCCCGGATTAATCCAGTACCCATTTAAGGCTGGGTCGACTCGGGAGCCATTGCGATCTGAAAAACATTTGCGCCTCAACTGGGGAATGAACCCAGAACCACTCATATGCGAAGCCAGTGCACTAACGCGGCTCCCTATTCTAACATATATCACTTCCAATACACTTGCATATATTCTTCCATTTTTAATAGGCAAAGGTTCTTCATTAGTGTGGGAATTTTTAATTTTTGTGTGTAAACACATAAATCCTATTTATCTTTGTTCCTTCGGCACCGAATATGGTGCATAGGAACCAATTTAGGAACCGGTATATGTTACATTGTGATTTCTCTTCATCATCATCATGTGACTGTCGTACAGTCAGATCTAGTTAACAACAACACATTATAACCAAACTTACTTCTAAAGAAATTCCTTATAATTAGGGCTCGGATTTTCATGAAAAGTCATATTTTTTTCCTGAAGCATATTTTCAGTTTTAAGTTAATTTCTACATGTTTCAAGCATTTCTGAACAATTTTAAGCTGTTTTTATTTGTCATATAAATGCATATTTTGACCATAATTTTGATGAGGTCATATTTTGCCTGAAATTGGAGATTTAGGTCTTATTTTGGTCATATTTTGCATATTTTCTGGTGTACTCAACGTTCTGGTGTACTCCGTTTGCTTATCAATGTTAGCACATCTTAAACTATGTTTAGAGACAAATTGTGAGGATTGGCTATATTTCTGAATGTGTGTATTAGTAAATATGCATGTGTGTCTTTCATGCGACTGTAGGGAAGGGAAGACATCAGTCAACTCTTTGATGTCAGTCGGCATCTGAGAATCAAAAAGGGAGTGACATCCGCTCAATACTTCAAAAGAATTTTCTGGGTTTTGTTTCGAAAGTAAATTGTAGGAAACAATTTCAAATGTTTCAACGTCAAGAGCGAATATTCCTGTATTTGTTAAAACTTCCAGTTTCAATTTAAACCATTTGGCGCCCATTTGTATGTTACAATTATTAATTTGCCATTTGCAACAGTGACTACATGATCTCGTGCTCTAGCTCATAGTTATATAATAGTCTTAATAATAGTGTTATATTTTATATTGTTTATGGTTGATTCACTGGAATAACTTTGTTTTACAATGCCTAAAGTGTCTAATTCTAATGGTGCAAAGTTGCGTAAATTTGTGCAGGAATTTGGTTCAAAGGTATTTAGTACCGATGGAGAAATATTGTACTGTACACTGTGTGAGGTCAAGGTTACAGGAAGTTCGAGGTAATTTTCCTGATGTGGACAAGCTTATTTCAAATGGGAAAAAAATATTCATCAAGGCTCCTCTTCGAGTACAAAAATTCAAAGAAGAAGCTCCTCAACTACCACTTCCTCCACAACCTATCCTTACACGTTGGGGTACATGGCTGGACGCTGTAAAGTATTACTGTGACAACTATTCAACACTAATTAAAATATTTAATGCCCTAGACAAAGACGACGCAACATCAATACAAGCAGTGCAAGGCTTATTTTCTACCAGACTATCACAAAATCTGACTTATATAAAGTCAAACTTTTCGGCAATTTCAAAAGCAATAAAACGTCTGGAAAGCGAAGGGACTGCACTTTATGATGCATTAGATATTGTGAAACAAATTCAAACAGAAATAAATGGATCACGTGGTGAAGTAAGCAACAGGATTAAAGTAAAATTAGAAAGTGTTCTTCATAGAAATTCTGGTTATTTCTCATTGTGCAAAATTGCAGACATACTTAGTGGTAAACATGCAACATTTCAAGAGGATGAACCTGAACTTTCAGCAAATAATCTGACATTATTTAGATTTGCCCCTGTGACATCATGTGATGTAGAACGAAGTTTTTCAAAATATAAAACAATTCTCAGTGACAATCGACGATCGTTCAAATTTGAAACTCTAAAAATGCATGTTGTTGTCGGTTGCAATTGTACAAACAATGAAAACTGAGGAATAAATGTGGTAAGTGTTTTTATACATGCTTTGTTAAGTATTACTACTCTGTAGGTACCATGACTACTATGTAATGCGTAAAACATGCAAACAATAATAATTTGCGTTTTTTTTTTGGTTCATAAATGAGAAAAACCTTATGGTCATATTTCGGCATATTTAGCATATTTTAGGTCATATTTTGCCTTTTTTAGGTCATATTTGCATGTCATATTTCAGGATTTGTAGGTCATAAAAATCCAAGCCCTACTTATAATGTTAAACAACACGTCTACAACACCAAGTCAAAACTGCTAAATGCAAAAGATTCATTTGCACAAAAGATTGATCTTGCACTATTGAGTGAAAACCATCAAGATGCACAAACAAAAACTGATAGATTAAAACTCATTGCAGGACAAATAGGTCTCCAAATCAATTCAGCAAAAACAAAAATTATGGACTTCACCAATTCACCTAACAAAATTACTTTAAATGGACTTGAAAAAGTACAGAAATTCTCCTATCTAGGAAGCAAATTAACACTCGACGGTGTTTTCATGTCAGAAATTACAACTCGCATTGCCCTAGCATCAAGTGCATTTAACAGATGTCTAATATCTGGAAGTCAAAGTCAATCAGCACACACACGAAAATGCGCTTATTTAATTCCTGCGTTATTCCGGTGCTATCTTATGGATGTGAGAGCTGGAAAAGTTCTTTATCTTTAGAAAAGAAATTACTGAATTTCGAGAACAAATGTCTTCGTAGGATAACTAACACCCATTGGAGTGAATTCAAATCGAATGATAAAATCAGAGAAGAGACAGATCAAAATTTAATCACAGATGTTATCAGAAAACGCCGTTGGTCCTACATCGGGCATGTCCTACGCGCAGACACAAACAGAATACACCACCAATCTCTTGAATTGATACCTACAGGCAAAAGAACAAGGGGTAGACCAAAAGAAACACCCAGAAGAACAATACTTAGAGAAGTAAAACAATCAATATTCATACTGTTCAAGAACTGCACAGAATAGCTTTGAAGAGACAGAATTGGAGAGATCTGACCTCTACCCTGTGCGCTAACTTCAGCGCAAAAGGAAAATGAATGAATGAAAATGAATATGTTACATAAGAACCAATACAAACTGGTTTCTGCATAGGGCAGAAATCAGTGCTCTCTAGTTTGAGAGATGAGATGTTACTCTGTGTAGTTCTTGTATGTTATTGATACTCATAGTCATACCCTTTGATGGTTCTGCAAAGAGTTTCTCTTGATCTTCCTCTTTCTTGCCATTGGTTACCATTTTAATGCTTTTAGTGACAGTCATTTTTCATTAACTCTAGGTACATTTTTTCATTAACTCTAGGTACATGTCCGATATGTCTATTAATTTCTTCTTATTGTTGTAGAAACATGTTTGGTGTTGTCTCTTATTTGCTTGTTTAACAATTACTTCCATTACACTTGCATATATTCTTCAATTTTCTGTTCGCAAAGTTTTTAATTAATGTGACCTATAAAATAAAAGTTGGTGCAGTGGTAGAATGATTAGTGGGATCACCTCACAAACACAACTCTATCAAACTTTATTGTACTAATGTATTAGTGGTGTCTAGAAACAATAATTTAATGGCAATGTCCTATACAGAATATGCTTCAAATATATATTTTATTTATTAACCTGTAGCAATCCGAAGTCTACAAATGTAATCTAGCGATAGAAACCCACTATCAACAAATGTCTACATCGAGGTAGCGATTTGTAGTCATAGACAACAGACTTCCATGTTTATTTCCCATCATGCTCTTATAGTGTGTGAGCTAAAGTCATTGTCCCATAATTTTCCACAGTGATATAAATATGCATTCGTAATGTATTCAACCTTTTACGTTTGCAAGCCGAACTGTGCAGGCCTAAAACTTCAGTGCCACCATTTTTTGCAAATTCTTCATGCATTCAGAAAATAACGAATTTTAAAACTTTAGTGTTGCAGGTACTGTAGATAAACTCGTGCCAACTCTCTCTTATATTTTTATAATTATTTAATGAATGTTCTTTTTGAATGAAGGATAACATTTGTTTTCTAAAAATATTTGTCTTTTCAGACGTATTTCAATAGATAGTGTTCCCATAGAAACAGATGAAAAATGTGCTGATTGGCTGAGACAGCTTTTCAAAAGGAAAGTAAGTAAATACAATTGTTCATTGCACCAAAGTTTGTTTTACGACTTATCATATTAAAAAAATAGGAAAAATAAGGCATAAGATATAATTAAGGTCTAAATATGAATTTTCAGCTGTATTAACTTTGAAAATCCAGTACTGGGGAATATTTTGTAAAGTTTCACAACATTTTGATCAGTTCTGAAAAGTGACATGGAACACAAAACAAGACATAAAACACTAGGCAGTTGAACAATTTACTTCAAAATAAAAAAATATGATCAGTAAATGGACAGTCAATACATCTATCTTAGTAAGTATTGCATAGCAACTTTTGAAAACAAGTAAAATTGAAGTTGAGCAGAACAAAATAAATGTCAAAAAATGTTCTGTTCTTTTAGCATCCCTGTTTGTCATGTAATTTTTGCATTTTGTTGTTATAGTTCTTATATTTCTATATTGTGTATTGATTCCACATTAATTCTCTTTCTTTTGATATGAACTTCTATAGCTAATATTTTATCTTCAGGAAGCTTGCTGCTAAATCTTGTTGCAGTATAACAATGTATCCTATAATTAATTACGCCCAAACTCCGGAATAATTTGTGTCTTGAAAGAGTTCATTTCTATAATTGGTACTTAGTACAGTTAAGTTTTCAATATTCACTCTGGAGTTGTATCAGGGAATATGATGTAAGGCTCAATGTTTCATTGATCAAGGGCATGCAACCGATGATGTAGTCAGCATCATGCCTGCCGCCTTTACCTCCCAGATCTGGTACTCATTTCTATAGACTGGAAAGATATTAGTGACTTTAAAATATATCCAGTTGAACTGGGAATTGAGTCTTGGATCACCCGACTAGGAAGCCAGTTACTAACCACACCACAGAGCTACCACAATGGCTACTAAAGACCATAATTTAGCTTGGTATGTAACCCAAATGTTTGTAACATTGTTTGTGCTGTTAAAATTTATATAAGCATATATAGATAATTCACTTGTACTGAATTTATAGATAATTCACTTGTACTGAATTTATAGATAATTCACTTGTACTGAATGCATAGATAATTCACTTGTACTGAATTTATAGATAATTCACTTGTACTGAATTTTATGTGGATTTATTTTCTCTTCCAATTTCAGGATGACCTTTTTGATGGTTTTCTTCAGAATGGTCGATTTCCTGGTACAGTTTGTGCTATTCCACGCCGAATTAATGATTTACTTATGTGGACCTTCTGGGCTATACTGACCTGTGTCCCTCTTATCCTTTACTTTGGGAGTATATTTTTGGCTGGGACTTTGATACAGCAGGCCCTTCTAGTTGGTGGTGTAGTAATACGTGAGTTATGTTTTTATTTTTCTACTGGTAGAACAGTAAGTTTGTATTTTTTTTTAAAAGTAAAGAAATTAAAGTTCATTCTTAGAAATGTTAAAATGTCCTAGAATATTTCTAGTGCTACATGCAGTGGCGTGCAGAGATAAGCTTTGCTAGTCAGGGTTAAGAATCACACAAATAAATATCTGTCTATGTGTCCTATAGAAAGCACTCTGGTAACAGGTGAGACTAGCTAAATAAAAATCAGCATGATGTCATCACTAATGAAACTTGGTAATGACTCAACCATTTTATCTTGTCCGTGTGTTGCTAGGTCAAGGAATAGCAACATTGTTACCTACCATGCATGTTGCAAGACCAAGGAGGTTTGGGGCTAAAGTTAGCCGTCGCATCCCATAATGTAGTCTAAGTGACTCAGAAGCCATACTGAAGTGAATGTGTCAGGCCAAAGAGTGCAGATAACACAGCCAAGATATAAACCATGACAATGGATTCCATTCTCCAGACTACATCCCGCAAATCTGCAGGAGTATGAAAACAAATAGACATTTTATATTTGCATCATGCCTTGATATCTTGTGGATACAAGAAAGCAATTCAGCATCCCCCAACTACATTGAGTCAAATGATCCCTTCATCTTGCAAAACCCCTAAACATCCAAGTCATAAGATAAAGTGCTAAAGTAATTGAAGCATATTCTTTGTAGGTCATTGCTATTCAACTATTGTTGAATTGTTAGTCATCTCTAATACATCCAATCACAAAGCTAATACAATTTGGACACAACACATCTCCATTCTTTAGAATATAACCTGTTTGAAATCTAGCATGGCCATTGTCTTTCTCCAAGAGAAATCCAGCGGGAATTTGAGAATTAAATTTAGCATGACCATTAGGTATTAGGTCTGTTGATTATCCTCTTAGCTCACTGGACATGTCCATAGGTGCTCAGATCTCCGCTTCAGTAAATCTCTCAGGGGATAACGGCTGATAGTTCCGGTTCTATGTTGGTTCACTGTTCTTTTTGAAATCTTTGTCAGGGGTTCCCTATGGGCCACGCCCATCCTCACTCCCAATTCCCTCATTCTCGATATTGACTCATGCTCATTCATCTCAAAATCCTCAGATCGCGAGGACTCACGAAGAACAATAAATATGTCTGCTTGGTCCATAGGCTGACCATCTGTTGTGGTGGCGAGGCTAGCTAATTGGTTGGCCCGTTCATTTCCCTCCACGTGTCTGGGGACAAAGATAAGCATGAGTTTTCATAGTGATGCCTTCATTTTAGCTCCCTTTAATGACTCCACCCATCCCTACGTACATCACCTGTTTTGACTTTCTGAATCATATTTAGTGAGTCACTTAGTATGCACGCATGGGAATAGGCTTGTGATTCCAGCCAGTAAAGTGCCAGTGTCATGGTGAATACTTCCATTGTTAGGCTACTTGTTGTGGTAAAGGCACCACTGGCTTCATGTACTGTTCTTTCTTTTGATCTAGCAGTAAAAGTCCATGTGCATTGGTGATCATCCCCCTAATTTTGAGCTGTGAAGACCCAGGCACTCCTGACGTCTCTCTCATTCAGTGATTCTATGCATGTCTTCTATATCAATGATTCAATTTCCATAATCAGAAAAATTCAGTGTCTTGAGGCAGTTACTTGGTTCCTGTTTAGCTAAAGATGACATATAGGGCAGTAGTAATTTCATTCAATGATGAGCATCTCATTACAAGTTGCTGCAGTTCTTGTGTATTGCTTATGCCTAATGTTGAGCTTTCACTATTGATTGTTCTGTGTAGAGTTTCTTTTTTGATGAACTAATGTTCTTTTGCCCTTTGCCGTCAAATGATGTTTGTTTCGAAAGTCTGTTTCATCTATTCTAAGTATATCATCATCATCAGCAGGTGCCATGCCGGGTGGCGTAGGCGGTCATGGCTCTCCACAGCTCTCTGTCCACAGTATTATGTATCAAAGTCGTTGTTGTTTCTTTGCCGTGCCAGGTTGTCAAACTGTCTAATATTTTCTCACGTTGTCGCCCTCTGTCTCTGGTGCCTTCAATCTTGCCTGTTGTGATTATGTTCTCTAAACCTGCCTGTCTCATGAAGTGGCCAAAAAAAGAAGATTGCCTTTTTCTTATATTGTTGATTAAGGTCCGTTTCGCATTTAACTCTTTTAACACCTCTACATTAGTTTTTCTGGCAGTCCATGGTATTCTAAGTATATAGCCAATGTAATTACAGTCTTCTTTTAAAACATGATACAAATTCTTTGTTTTTGTCATCTCTCAGTGAAATTCCTGTTTTAAAATATTCATGTTATGTTCAATATTCTTTGAAGGTACTTGTTCTTGAGACAGCCGGGAGGTCGAAATTGGAAGGACTAACAGTGATTTTCATGCTTTGATCTTTGAATGTTTGGGGTAATAAGAGAGCAGATATGCTGACAAGCTCTGTCACTATCTCGTGTGATAGAGCATTGGACCTGGCTGACATATGGAACAACTTTATGGGAAACATCACAGGCAAATGAAATTAATGAGGGAGATGATTCCTTTTCCGTGTCCAAAATAAAGGAGAAATGTGGTAGTGCACAAAAATGATTGTAATTCTAGGCTTAGAAGACTGTTCTTCAGACAACTGTGAATCAGTTGTTTTGTAATTAGACATATACTCAGGGGAGATTGGAATCTCTATGGACTTGTCTCGTAATTAGAGATATACTCAGGGGAGATTGGAGTCTCTATGGACTTGTCTTGTAATTAGAGATATACTCAGGGGAGATTGGAGTCTCTATGGACTTGTCTTGTAATTAGAGATATACTCAGGGGAGATTGGAGTCTCTATGGACTTGTCTTGTGTGTAATATTGCACAACTGATGACTGTATTTTCCTCATATTTATTTTTTTGGGATTTAATTTAATACTTGTATGTTTTTTCTCCCTGAACAGTGTCAGTAATTGTCAGATTGATGATTAGTGTAACAGAGATTCACAAGGGATCATCCTATGGAAAGGTATCAAATAAATCAGACAAGAAAACAGAGTAACACATGACTGGTGCTATGATTGTTAGTCTTTATCAGTGACAGAGTTCAGTGATGCCATGACATTGTGGAATCCAGTGTTTAATTATTAGTAGTATGTCAGTGGATTTCCGATAAAATGGCGCGAAGTGACAGCTGTGTTATTTCTTGTGACCACAAATGGAAGTCCAGTACAATGTTTCAGGACTATTCACATGGAATATGTGGTTTCTTTCTGTGTGTGTTAGAGATCTCGGTGTAGCCATGTGAATTTCCTGATACAACACTGAGACAGGATTAGCTAACCATCAGTGAGAACACAAAATTCTCGTAGAAAAATGGAGAGTTTTCTGAAGATGACTACTAGTAATATTAAACAACGAAGGAAAAACAACATTAAATTTTCTACAATCAACATCTGTGGAATAAAAAATAAGAAACAAGACCTGATAGATGAAATGGAAAGGAGAAACATCAAAATACTAGGACTAGCAGATATGAGGATTAAAGATGGGCTGTAAATAACAATATCAAAATTACATGTTCCTATACAGTGGAGTTGACCCAGTTTCAAGAGCATAGCATGGGGTGGGCTTTTTGGTTGACCCGATAGTTACACATCAGAATGAACAATCAATTTTGTTAACGGCTTCAATAGACCATGTAAACACAACATTTATTCTGGTCTACGCCCCATGTAACGCACCAAACAACGAAATTGAAAGAGATGAATTTTTTGAGGATGTAAACAGATTAATAAATAACAACATCCATGAAGATGACCTATATATTTGGGGAGATTTAAATGCACATCCTGGTGCAAATAGAGAAGGAATAGAGGAATTTAAAGGACCTTTTGGCGACACAAGAAACAGGATGATTACAGACAATGGTTATAAACTAATAGATACATGCATCCAGCACAACTTCTTTATAATTAAACATAGTCACAAGTGTGCACATGGTATAAATGGAACAGCTTGGAATGCAAGAGCCAGATAGACTTTATACTTACAAATAGAAACAATAGACGAAAAATAACAGATGCAAGAATAATACTAATATGTGTGCAGACACTGACCATAAGGCAGTAATAATAACAATCAAAACAAACAGAGAAAAAAATAACAAGCACAAAAAAAGCACAAAGCACCAAGAGCAACTAGATATACAGAAATTGGAAGAACTAAAAATTTGTGAAAAATATATCCAGGAAGTTAACGAAGAGTTCGCAAAGCTACCAGAAAACACCCAGCACATAGAAGAAGAATGGAAATATTTCAAAAATGCCATCATTTAAACAATAGGAGATATATATGAACTTAAAAATCATAAAGGCATGAAACCAAAAATAACAGTTTGGTAGACAGAAGAGGTAAGGAATGCAACGAAAGATAAAAAACAAAAATACAAGAAATGGGCAACAAGATAATGCATGAAGATTATTTATTATACAAAACACTAAGAAAATCATCAAATCTGCAAAAATTAAGTCATGTCAAGAATATGGAGAAATGCTTAACAAGGATAGACAAAACGTACCAAAGATGTTCTGCAAGAAAGTACAATACATGAGAAGTAAAAAAGACATGAACCAAAAGAAATAATCAATGATGAACACGGCAACATACTAAATAGGCCCAAGAAATCATGTAAAGATGGAAAAATTACTTCATTCATCTATTAAATTTAAAATAAGGAGAAGTGATTGCAACAATAAATACAATAGAAGACCTAGAACCATACATCCTGAAAACTGAAATTAAAGATGCAAACAAAAAACAGGCACCACCCCAATCTTAGAATATATTAAGAGACAACAGATAAATGGTTTGCACACATTAGCTGCCTACCATCAGACAGCATACCACAGCAAGCTATGCTACACAGATAAAGTGAAGGCAGACCTTGAGGCTGACCACGAAAATGATGGACCACCGATTAAAAGAGGTGACAAATTCCATAATATACTCAGCACGCACGAGGGCCATCTCCAGAAAACTCTTCTACCCGTGTCGCTGAAAGACAACAAAGGGTTTAGCGAATAGATAGTACCTCAGCAAGTGACCACCAACAATGCTGGATGTTGACCACTAAAAATCTCCATTCCTACTCTTTTGCAATTTTTCTAGTTAATTGCTATGTAATTTGTTTATGTTTTCACTTAAAATATGTCTTTATTATACAGAGTTTAATGTGAATATTCAACATTATTGGGGTAAACTTTATTGTTGATTTGACCAAAGAAGCAACCTCAATTTAAAAAGTTGTCATGCAAGAGCTGACAGAATTATGTAGATGTAGTTCTACTTATCTTAAAATAACCAGAACATCATGTTTTCTAGTTTCATTTATACATGATTTCCTGTACAATTATGTTTATACACATCCTTTTTGATATATGTAAAAGAGTGATTTTTTTTTCTCATGATAAAATTATTTTTAGTTAATGAAAATATAATATTGCTTTTGTTAAGATAATAGTTGTCTCCAAAATCTGGCAATGTTATAAAATCTTCAGTTACCTATTGAAAGAAATATGGAAGGGCAGTGAATGGGTGGAGGTAGACACTGAGAAGAAATCACTGACTAAAATAATAATACAACTAGATAAAGCGTGTAAAAAATAGTAAGGCAGTCAGGGCTCAGGATACAGTGCATGAACTCGCCCAACTACACTCAAAACCACAAGACATAATTATATACACAGATGGATCTGTTAGCAGAAACACCAAATAAAATTGGTTGGGGTTTTGTTGCCTACAGAAATGGCGTGAAGTTGGTTGAGAAATCTTCAGCATCTTCAGTAGACTGTCACATCGAGCATGAGGATGGAGATAGAGGGAGTTACAGCAGCTCTTAATTGGTTGATAACTGATACATCAACACACTCGATAATACTCACAGACTCTCAAAGCATGTTGCACAAGATAGAAAAGATCATACTAAGAAAAGAATGGTGGGACTTATTGAACAACTCAGTTGTCCAGAGCATTACATGGATATACTGCCTTGGTCATGCTGGGGTCAGAGGAAACGAGAGAGCCGACTTATTGGCAGGTAATGCGGCGATAGACGGCACATTGCTAAGAAGAGATAAAGCAGATTTAATAAAGGCAGTAATAAATTCATTTCAAGATGCAGATGATGTCAATGAGGTTGAGAACGTACACATACAGAGAATGATAGAAATGGGAGTATCTAGAGGTGAGGGAAGGAAAAATAAATTTTGTGGAAAGTCCAGAAGATCACACAATCAACACCTGACCGGAACTATGAGTCTACATACACTGGGATGGCTGCTGGAGCGGAGGGCGGAGAACTTATGGGAATGTCCTGCTTGCTGTGAAGCCAGTTTTTAATCAAGAATCAAGAAGAATCAGTTATCTGATTATGTTCACAATGCTGTTTCCCTGGCCAACTACTTTTCTAAAGTTAGTCTGAGATAGACTAGACTCTCTTTAACACAGTTGTACAGTGTTACAGTTGAAAATGTGTCTGACCAAACTAGAAACTAACATATATACCATTTTGGACTAGCCGTTGTAGTAGACTTCCTGTATTTAATGAAAAAATATGTTTGTAACTTTATTAAAATATATAAGTATTTGGAGGAAATTATTTTTTAACTCAAGTCCTTCTCCAGAATGGTCCTTAGCAAAGATTCTGAACAGTGTCACTTATTGTAGCTGATCAGAATTTTTCCTTGATTCTCATTGGCTGGTGATAGTAGAGGCAAAGTGACGAATGATCAGTCGGATCAGCTAAGATAAGTGATGCTTTTTTTTAGATCTGCATGCAGGATTAATCTGGAGAACAACTTAGTTAACTAGAACAAAAATACAGCATGGATTGGAAACTTCAAAGTATGTACATTCTTATGCAATAAAAGCCTAGATTAAAATGATGGCCACAATTTTGTTTTTGTACAATTCTGTTGTATACAATACTTGTAGGATCAGGTCATACATGAAACAGCATGTTGTACACTTTCCCTGCTATGTTAGTTATTGTGAAATAAATACTTGAAATTTCCTGCAATTTCAGTATTTCTTGCATCTAGGGCCATATATATTATTTTGCTGGGGGGGGGGGGTGTTGTCTCAATATAAAAAAATAAGATGGTTGCCTCATTGTGGTGACTGATTTATGATTTGGGGGGGGGGGCTTAACTGTTTTGCTTGTATCAAGGCATACATACTTCCTTAAAGCATACCAGGAATTTCCATTGGACAAGAACACTACAGTTATGAAGAACAGGAGATCAAGATTGAAATGTCATGGATGTCGGAGGCAGAAATGATTATTTTTTAACTGACACAGTTTTAATGATTCAAAAAAGGGAAAGAATGTATCCTGATTAATGAGAACATATAATGAAATTTCACATTATTATTTTCTGAAGGAAGTGCCGGGAAGAAAAGCAAGCCCTTCTATTGGATTTCAATAAATGCAGGAGAAAATGATTTTATTGATTGCTCCTTATTTGTGAACTTACAAGAAATGGCATTTGAGTATATTCTCATTAAATATTTATAAATTATTATAATATTTAAATATATAAAGATTTCTATAGCGGAACATATACTAGATATATTTTTGCTAGCCATTTCTTGGTCATCGTCTTTCTCATGATTTGAGAATTACTGATGAAAATGCAGGATGGTAAGAAATGTTACTGAGGTTTATCTTCTGGAACAGGTGTGAGAATAATTGTATATATTGGTCAAATGCCATTTTTACTGGCCCACCATGCTAATTTAAAATTACAATATTCACTGGCATTGTAATGTAGAGAACGTTTTCTGTGGCTGATAACAACTTTTGGCATTCTTTAGACCTTCAAAGGACTAAAAGTTAATAGTTGTTTGCTTTATGCCACAGAGAAAATGCTAAATCATACAGTAAAAACAGAAAAATTTGCCTCTTCTGTGGCAGGCGGCGTTGCTAAATGTATTGGAGCAGGTCAGCTACTTCAAGTATGAGCATGGAGGTTGAAACCATAACTCTTCTATATGAATGAACAGAGAAGAGCCTGCTACTCTCATGCTCAAATTGCTTTTTGCAAACTCCATTGGCAAGAATGGTAGTAAAGTTATACTCATATTTAATTGCTTCTAGCCTACAGTCATACTTGTATATTTTTATGTAGTTCTGCTTTAGTGAATGTAGCTGAGAATAGATCTCTCAAGTGAGTTTTTGCAGCATTGTTAGATTTATTTTGCAGAAATTATTCTGTTCATTATTTTATGGATATGTTTTTTTATTATTCGTTATTGTGCTGAAATACAACTTCCAAATATAATAGAGGGGATTCTTTCTTAATGTGCTGTTTCAATATTTATGAGAAAATGTCAACTCGCTTTTATAAATAAATATTTGGCAGCTTAGTTAGGAGAAATGTGTCAACATGACTGAGATCTCTGTTGGTATTGTATTGTTGTTATTTATTTAGTTGTACTTAGGGTATTTTTTAAAATGTGCACGCAAAGTTTATGCAAGCCTGCTAACTTTTCTATTAGGTGTATAGTGTAATTGATTGCTGAAGAAGAATTCTTTAAGAAACAGTGCTGTCATTCTTCATTCTTCTTTCAGCGTTCATTCTCAAACTCCCATTGGATCTCTCTTATAGCAGGACAATGGTCCTACTAGATTTCCAGCAGGTTGTAGTCAAGAGAATGGAAATTGCTCTTTTATTTGCAGCAATGTCCTGACACATCTGTCTTCAGCGGAGTACTATCATTCAAAGCACACTTCCTTTTGAACACTATTCATGAGTTTAGGCATAAATGCCCCGATATCTTGTAATGGCTAGTACACCTTTATGTAACCCAAAATTATAACATTTACTTTAATGAGATGTGAATTATCACAAGAATATTTAATTCTTATACTCAAGTTTTTATTAAGTAAAAATTATTTTTTTGAAAAGCTCTTGATAAGTGAGTCATTAATAGAAAATCAAAAGTATGATAGTCATAGAAGGGTCTCGTCTGAATACCATCTTAAGCAGGAAGCTACAGTATTTTGTATAATTACAGTGACATAATGGCATCAAAGGTCTATTTCTAGAGGTAGAGTGCCAGACAAAAGAAGAAGAGGAAGACTAAGAAGACGATGTACCAGTGACATCGAAGAATGCATGCACATGTGTCTGGCTAATGCAGGCCTGCTTGCCCGGAACAGAGAGGTGTTCAGAGTATCCACGACGAAGACAACGTTCTGGAAAGAATATGCCACTTGATATGATATATATATATGATAGTCATTATATGCAAATGAGGAGGCATTGAAAGAAGTTGACAGTTTCTTATATCTTTGATAAATAGTAACAGATGAATGCAGATGTGTAGGTGAGGTCCTAAAGAATAGTTAAGACCTAGAACAATTAGCAGTATGAAGACAATCAGATTAGATCATATGCCGTCTCTGCAAGAATGGTTGGCTGCAATGAATTTCGATCACTATTGTCTCTTCCTTGGTGGTGCACTTTTACAAACTAATTTGTTCATCTCTTGATGTTTCCCATCCACTTGTATTTTTGTCTGAATTCCTTCAACTTTCTCTTCCAGTAAGGTCTCCAAAAAGATATCACATATCTGTCAACTAGTACTGATTTTCTATATTTTGTATAGAAAATATTCATGTTTCATTGAATGTGCTCATGCCAACCAGCTGTTTACATCTTGTAGTCAGCATTGTTATGCAGTGGATTCCTGGTCACTCAAACAAACCTGGCAATGATAAGGCAGAGAGACTAGCAAATAAAGGAGTGCATTAAGAACAACCATATACACAAATGACTATGCATACAGTTAAAATAATGTTGAAATCTGCGAAAAAAGAGAATTGAATGATCAGATTTTTACCCTCTCTGGGTAGAAAGCTCCTTCAGTAGGCATTACATTATGCCAAAAGCTAATGGTGTGGAGTTATGACAGGGAGTTATGTCAATATTTTACCCTGGTATGGAGTTTCACACCTCCAGGGAGTTATGTCGATATTATGCCCTGGTATGGAGTTTCAGTATAGTGTCCAGGAAGGCTGGCTTCTGAACACTATATTAAAGAAAAAGCTAGCTTTTTTCGGTCATATTAAGAGACACGACGGCATGGAGAGAGTGTTAATGGAGGGGTTGATAGAAGGCAACAGGGGCAAAGGCCGACCAAGATGCCATTGGACAAAAGACATTCAAGAATGCCTGCGCATGTCACTGGAAGATGCAGGGCAACTTGCTTAAGACCGCGGATAATTCAAGAGATCCATAAGAAAGACTACGTTCTGGAAAAAATATGTCACTTGATGATGATGGAGTTTCATACCTTCAGGGTGTTATGTTGATAATTTCCTTGTCACGCTGGAATTTAGGGTCAAAGGAGAGCAGACAGATTAGCTTCAAAAGCACGTGTCAGGACAGATGACAATAGACAGGGAAAATTGTAAATTCCTTATATATGCATGTGTTGGACACACACCATTGTGAATGAGACTTTAATAATGAGATTTAGGTAGTTTGAAATTGCTAGAGAGGGCTGAGGGAGTTTGAAATTGCTAGAGAGGGTTGAAGGAGTTTGAAATTGCTAGAGAGGGTTGAGGGAGTTTGAAATTGCTCGAGTAAAGATGGACAATTGACAGGTAGGACTAGGAAATAATACAATCAACGTGCCACAGAACTATCTGCATACATACCCTTTACCATCTGCTGAATTAGACTTAACTCCTATAGGAGATACCCAGAGCGTACCTCTGTCAGCTCAGATAATGACTAATCTTTATACAGAACATGGACAGAATTTTGAGTTTTTTAAAAGACCAGAATTTTGGGTAAGAAAACAGAATTAGAGAGTTATTTTGAACTGAATTACAGAATGATCTTTACAAAAGTTGGCAAGTACCAGGTATTCTATCATGTCATTTTATGTGTAAAAAATATTTTATTGGACTTGTCTTGTTTTTATTTCCCTTGCAGTCATTTTTTTCATTTCAATACTTTAATGAACAAATGTAGAAGTCAAAGAAATTGATAATCATGAGAAATGAGGTTAATGTAGTCCTTTGCATTCAGTTCTGCTATAAGTGCTAAAACATTGACAGGGAAGAAGCAGTTAAAAAGCAGGGCACTTTCCTGTTAAGAAGGCACACACATTTGTATTTTTATATTTATAAAATCATACTTTTTTAGGTAAACCTTGTATTGATGACACCACTTGCCAACATGATGTAATTTTTCATTCACAAACAATGGTTTCTCTAAATGTTGCTAATGTGAATATTATGAACCTTCTGCAAACCAAGAAAGCTTACCAGACAAACGATTTAGAAATTGTTGGCTTTATAATCAATCAACAATACAACTTTATTGATCCCAAGAATGGAGCATGCAAAGTGGTTTGATTATGGGGCTGCGTAAAATGGACAAACAAGAAACATCATGCGACATGTAAACAACACCTGGAAAGTTATCTAGTTGATTTCATGTGTAGGTCATGGCTAGCAGTAGAGCAGAGCCCATTTAAAGCTATTTTGAATGAAATAAAACAATACGATTCCTTAGAATAATAGATTGTACTCTCGTTCCATTTTTAAAATTCTCGTTTCAAATAAACGTCTATTAAAGAATTGATTGTTCCCTCTTGTTGTATTAAAAACGTTTCCCCTTTTCCCCTTGATTGCGATATATTTAAATAATCATTACAATTTGTTTAATTACATGCCTGCTTAACAGAAAAGTACCAAAGACAGTTTTGAGACACTGGAGATGTGAATTTATACAAGATTGAGGTGTATTTCATGGAAAAAGAAAAAAATGAATAGATATGTCTTGTATACATTATTATAAAATAGAGATTGTGTAATATAAGACAAATCATGTTATTGGTCATACTATTACATACTTTGCCATAATGTACAGTTGAAGTCTGGCAAATGAGAGGGAGGCAGTAATAGATGTGGGTTGACAACATATAGTTTGTCAGATTCAAGAGACAGGAAGTTGGAAGTCTTCAAGTGACACGTAATCTGATATATGAGTGGTTAGGCTGCTAAAGAATGTTTATTTTTAACTTGTATCCAGACAATTCCACTTGGTAATCAATAGTTTGTTATTTTATATATTTTAGCAGTGTTAAAATTAGTTTTTGTAGATAGTTATTTTATATATTTTAGCAGTGTTATATCAAAATTAGTTTTTGTAGATAGCAAAGGTGGTTAAATTATAAATTATAATATACAGTATGTTGTGGTAACTTTCATAATTATTTTTGCTTATGTATATTAACTCTTGTATTTTTAGATTTTTCTTTCCCTGCTTTAATAGATTTAGAAATTAGTATACAAATTTAGATTTTAGCAGCTAATCAGTACTGGGTTTAAGTGGTTGTTTCAACAGCTTACTGAAGATAAGGAGTTTATGATACACATGATTGTGACCAATTCTTTAGTAACCACAAGTTAGCCACATTTTTTATAGGCACCTAAAATCTCAACAAAAACACTATAAAAAAATTACTGACCAGCAATAAAGAGCATAGAACCCTGATCAGTACAGATCTATCAGGTATAGTTGTCTGACATAACTTACTCCCCGTCTTAATTTCATCTTCCATTATTTTTCTTGCATCAGACAATTCCCCTGAGCAAGATCAGGTTGATTTTATCCATCAAGTATTGTTATCTGATTGTGACCACTTAAGTTACTGACCATCTTAATTGCATCTGGTAATATGTTTGAATGTTAGATAAAAGGGTGTGTCCATTTTACCAGTATTTGCTCCTATATAGGTTAGTACTTCCTCATGAAGTTGATATATTTTGATGTCCAGATAACATTATGATTAAATATAACTGATCAGTTTTTTACTTCTTATGTCTTGAGATTTTGTAAATGATTTGATCTGGTTTTGAGTAACATATAACAAAATTATGGTTAGAATTTAAAATGTTAAAACTACCTGATTCTTGCCATTTTTAGTTAAAATATCATCTGGTCAGAAATGTTTTTATACCAATGTTAAGTTATTCAACCATCTTATGTGCTTATCCACTGTTTGTATTTCATTGTATCATTTATTTATTTTATCATTGTGTCCAAAATGTCTGTCAGGAATGCAGAACTTGGAAGTGAAGCGTTGAATTGTCAAGAAATTATTGCCATACAGGGATCAAGAAAAGAGTTGTCAGTTACCGTGTACTGATGGACATATTAAAATGGAGATCGGAACACCTAAAACTTGTCAGGAGTACATTAATGAGGACCTGATGGCTATAATGTTTTCTTAGTATTAGCATAGCTAGGCAGTGAGAAGAAACATCAATCAGGGGACTTGAAATATGATCCAACACATGCTTGACTCAACTCAGCTGTAGTTATCTAAATTTTCAAAATCGCTAAAGGAAGTTAGTAGGTACATGCTTGACTTACTCAGATGTAACTGTTCCATGGAAGAGATTACTGTGGATAAACTGGCTACCTCACCATCATATATCATCTCATAGTACTGAAACACATAGAATTCCTATACATTCTATATGATTTATTTGTTAATTCAATGATCATAATTTTTTGTCCACATGTTAATTACTTGCAGCAGTTATACCCAGCACTTATTCTTGCATGCTTTTGGCAGCTCTGTATCCCTGTTTGATAATGTATCTGTTTCATTTGGAATTAATGAAACATGCCTCTATGTTTCTTTATAATGAAGCCACACTGTCTTCTGCCTTGTCATGAAATGAGTGTATACTCATATCTACAGAGAGGATTTTAAATCTGTTTCCCATAGATGAGATGTTATACCTCGCACATTTAATTTTTGTGACTTGAAATGCTATCAAATTCATTGAGTTGTCTTTGATTTGTTTCTTCTCATATATTCATTAAATGAACTCATATATTTTTTGTTTGACTTGTGACAGAATGCTGAATTATGCAATCATAATTTCTTACATTCATTTTATGAAATATTGTCTTGTGAATTTGTATTATGAATTGTAGTTTGTTTAGTTGTTCCAAAGTATTACCGTGATGCATTCTTACACACTGAAGAATTACAGGAAATGAGAGAGACAGGCAAAAGCAGGTACATAAAAGGAGCAATCACAGAATATAATTGAGGGAAACAAAAAAATAAAACATAACATGGTGTCAGAGAACAGGCAGCAACTTTCCACATGATCCCATTCAAAAGTAGAATAGATCACAGCAAACTACCATCTTCAGGCGTCACTTAAGGCGCTGTGGACGACAAGCACATTTCTACAAAACAAAAATTGTCCAAACTGACCAATGCCCATGTTAAAAGATTCCCCAGACTCTAAAACATATCCTGCAGACATTTTCACTCTTTGGCCTCTGTACTACATCCGAGTCCCAAGAGACAAGACTGGAAGTGAAGCTGTGATGTACCCATGAGGGCCTCTTGCCGATGACTGAATTCAAGGAAGCAACCTGACTAGTTGTATAGACAGCTGAGCATAGGGAACTAATTATAGAAGAGAAGGAGATATTCACACCTTTATATTTGCTTTTGATGTGTTTCTGTGTCTTTAAAAATATACTTATTCTGCTAAATACAGTGGAATTCCTTTATAACATATACATTTATAGCAAAATTCCCTATTAAACAGTTTTAAAAATCTCCATGTAGTCTATTCTTCAATTGTATTATGAAGTATACATAATTGTATTTTATAAAATTATATTATCTAATTGTATGTAGGGAATTTTGCCTATTATATCAATACTTTGTTGTCGTCAAACAATTTGTTATAAAGGGATTCCATAAATTGATTTTAGTTTTCTTTTTATTATTCAATGTTCTTTAAGTATTTAGAATTCTGTTTTTGGTTATCATATTTTTCTCACTACTGAAGAAACCAGGGCATAAACTTCTAGTTTAGACTGCAAAAAACAGAAAACTGTCTTCTTTCCATGCATGTCATAGGAGATGACTAAGTATTGGCAGATAGATTAGCAAGCTGTCACCTGTCAAAAATCATTGCCGCCGCATGTATTGTCTTATTTTTAAAAACTTTTGTCTTGTCAGATGATCTCACGAATGACAAAGAGATTCAGTCCATTAGACATTGCACCACTGTTCTTTTGTAGAAGACTTGTAGGTGGTAGGGTTATCTATATGTATCATCACTGCATATGGATCAAGCAAATCTGACAGAATGATGAGATACCGTAGTTGGCACATAGCAGGATGTGGTGATTCTGGAACACTGCCACACTGAAGTGTCTCCCTTCGGGGAATAACATACATCTATTAAACACCCTCTCCCAACACAACCATGCTTTTGAGACAGCAAATCTTATATTAGTCTAGGTGTTGCCACAGTTACTCACTGAGGAAGACATGTGCTATTGTTAGAAGATCTGTGTGCTGTCAAGAGCTACCTGCTCTCACATCTAAAGGGATTATTTCATTATCATTGTTGTCTTCTATTTTTCATTTTTCTTCAGTCTATGATAAGGTTACAGCAACAATAGCTTCAATCAACTGTGTAGTTTGCTTCCCTTCATTCATGGAACCTCTTAAGTTTGTCAGTAGCTTAGTTTAAGTGGATCATATGTTCTCTCTCTTCTTTTGTTGGTTGCTGATCCAGCGGTCTATGGGCTCATGCACTTTGACCCACTCTTCTTTTGTTGGTTACTGATCCAGCGGTCCATGGACTCATGCATTTTGACCCACTCTTCTTTTGTTGGTTGCTGATCCAGCGGTCCATGGACTCATGCACTTTGACCCACTCTTCTTTTGTTGGTTACTGATCCAGCGGTCCATGGACTCATGCATTTTGACCCACTCTTCTTTTGTTGGTTGCTGATCCAGCGGTCCATGGGCTCATGCACATTGACCCACTCTTCTTTTGTAGATCATGAAATATTTTTGAAGATTACTAGTTCAGTTCCGCAAATATAATTATCTGTCCCATTAATTGTAATCTTTCTGTACATATGATTTCTCTATTAAGTCACGTGCTGTTTGCTTGTTGGATAAGAGATATTCAGAAGAGCATGCGCATGTCGCTAGAAGAAGTGGGACAACTTGCCAGACACCACAGGGATTTCTGGAGATTCATAAGGAAGACTACATTCTGGAAAGAATACATCACATGACAACTGTCTGAATATTTCTAATGGTTTTTGTGTGTTTATATCTATATATATCTGCTGTTTGGTTCCTCTCTGAATTAAATTCCTCTTTAACCACAGTGTTAAATTCATGATGTGAAAGACCATTTAATTTTGAATAAAGCACCTTTTGCTATGAGATGAACATTTTCATTACAAAATCTTGTTTGTCCATCTGAGTCGATGATTACCTCAACTGGGATGATGATTATTGCTGTGTCTGACTGTTGCTAATGAGTCATGTGCATGCCTGAAATTTTCTTCCACACTCTGAAGATGTATGACACGTGTAAGATGTGTGGAGTGTGCAAGAGACACATTGAGCAGCTCTTGCCTTTTTTCTAGAACATATTTGTCGAGCAGCATTGTGTCTGAGTTTGCAGCTGCTGCACCATTCATGATTCTCTTACACCATTCAGATTTGTCTTGTGCAAGACTCTGTCCACTGAATTTACCTTTATTTCAAAGGGACTCTGTGATATTTTAAGTGTGTCTTTAAAATCCTTCTTCTTTTCTCCAGTCTTTTGGAGCCTGTCTGGAATTTTCCATATAGCGATTTATTTTCGCAGACTTTTACAGAGGGGCAAGCTGCATAGATGCAATATTCCCACTGAGACAACTAAGTGAAAAAGCAATCAAATACAATCAAGATCTAAACACTGTATTTGTAGACCAGGAACAAGTATTCGACAGAGTAGATAGAAACATTCTCTGGGAGACATTAGAAATTTATAACATCAGAGGACAGCTATTAGATAATATAAAAGTGATATATTAAAGATACCAAGGCTCAGTAAGTACAACAGATGGAATGACTAAACCTTTTGAAACAAAATCTGAAGTAAGACAAGGCTGTGTATTTTCACCTCTAATTTTTAATATATACATGGACAGAATAATAAAAGAAACATAAACAAAGAGAGAAACATTGCACAAAAAAATGTGACGAGGAATTAATAATGAAATCAATGAACTATTACTTGCTGACTGTCAAAGTCTAATATACAAAGATGAAGAAAATGTACAAATTGACACCAATGCATTGTTATTAGCATGTAAGAAGTACAACATGAAAATTAACGTAAAAAAAACAGAAGTTATGAAAATCAGAAAGTCTGCAACACCGGTGGGTATAACAATAGATAACACCAAAGTGAAACAGACCAAAGAATTTAAATATCTAGGCATAATTTTTTCCGGAAATGAAAGACTAGACAGAGAAATAGAAACAAGGTGCCAGAAAGCAAACACAGTGACCTACCAACTTTCAACATTACTTCTTCATCCAAAGATCAAGATGGAAATCAAGAGACGGATAATATCTACAATTTTTATACCAACACTGCGCTACCAATGTCCAACATGGACTTTAGCAACCTCACAGCAGATGAAAATTGCTACATGTGAAATGAAGTTTCTGAGAAAAGCTGCAATGGTTACTAAACTAGATAAAATAAATGAAGAGATTATTATATATCCCTAAAAATTTTGATTGTTTGTTTCTAATTTTTATTATAATTTGTTGATTTACTTCAGGATATCTGAAAACTTCTACATTAATTTTCTTGTCTATCCATTGAATGTTCATCATTCTTCTTAAAAACCGCATGTCAGTTGCCCCCAGCTTATCTTGGGCACTTTTGTTTACCGTCCATGCTTCGCTTCCATAAAGAAGGATTGGCTCAATATAACATCATAGCATTCGATCTCATGTATGCATTGATACTGCTCAATTGCATAGAATATTTCTCATTTTTTGAAATGTTGATTTGGCCTGTGCTATCCTGTTCTTGATCTCATTTGAACACCTGCCATCTGATGTTAGAATGGTGCCAAGATACTTGACTTTATCCGCTTGATTTAATTTACATCATTGATAGAAATACTGCATTTTGGCTGTGTGTATTTCTTTGAAACAACCATTACTTCTGGTTTTTTTCTTGTTTAGACTGAGGCCTGGTGTAAAACCCATGCAAATGAGCAGAATGTAGTTCAGAGAATGGAATGTCTTGTGTATCAAACTCCTGCCCAGCCGAAGACGGATGTGTCGGGTCATTGTCGCAAATAAAACGGCGACACAACACATTTCCATTCTCTGCACTACATCCTGCTGGAAATCTAGTAGGACCATGGTCTTGCTATAAGGGAAATCCAGCGGGAGTTTGAAAATGAACGTTGAAGAAGAAGAAACTCCAGCAGATGAGCAGAATGTAGTTCAGAGAATGGAATGTCTTGTGTCTCAAACTTCTGCAGATGCACAGAATGTAATCCAGAGAACGGAATGTGTTGTATAATGGTTTACAAATTATCTGCGATATTTGGGCCTTTTGGCCTAACACATGACTTCAACATGGCCTATGTGTCACTTTGACCCAGTATAGGATAGGCAAGCCAACTCTATCCCCCAAACCCTGTAAGTTGCCCCTGCGACATGCCCAACTCGTAACAGTACTGTTATTTCCTCGCCTATCAGGCCCCCTACATGACACAAGTGCATTGGTCCCTGATCTGAGAAAATATTAAACCACAAGCTTTCTTATCTCCAAGGTAGGATACAATTATAAAGAGTGATAAGAAAGAAATTTGATGTCAAACGTGTGATGTTACTTATTGAAAACCGTATTCAGAGTTCTGGAGTCAGTGCTCACCACCACCATTTAATGCTCAATCGCGTAGTGCAGTGGTTAGCGCACTAGCTTCGCATGTGAGTGGTCCTGAGTTCATTCCCTATTTGAGGAGGAATTGTTTTTCAGATCGCAACGGCTCCAGGGTCGACCCAGCCTTATATGTGTACCGGATTAATCCGGGAAGTGAAGACTGCGAGGAAGAGGAGATGGCTACCACCATCATACAGCAGAGTCACTGAAATATGAACATCCCACACCCCTACGGCATTAATAAATGCTATGGGTAACTTTACTATTGGAGGTGATTTAAACAAAAACTGACATCCATACACCCATAAACCTATAGCTTGTCATTGTCGTAGGTGTACTAAAATCTGCCTACGATTAACTTTCGCCTTCTCTGCTTCTTCCACTTTCTACGGTTCCTCACAAGATCATCAAATCATGTCGTTATAATGTCCTACTTCTTCTTCAGCGTTCATTCTCAAATTCCCATTGAATCTTTCTTATAACAGGACAATGATCCAACTAGATTTCCAGCAGGATGTAGTCCAGAAAATGGAAATTCGTTGTGTTGCCGTTTTATTTGCGCCAATGGCCTGACACATCTGTCTTCGGCGGGATCTGTATCTAAGATGGCTTAGTATTACAAGAGCTAATATTTTACCGCTCGATCATGGATAGCAAAGATAGTCCTCTATGACTGTCACATGACTATATATTTCCTTTGCGATCATATAGTTGGGCAATTGACATCTTTTTGATTTTGAGGCCGGTTTCCTGAGCTTCATCACGTGACAAGAATCTTGGTACGTATCTGAACAAGCACCTCTCCTCCTATCTTGTAGATTTTTGCAGGGATTATAGCAATATTGGGAGCATTTCCATGTGACAATTATCCGACATTTTTGGAATTTAACATGAAAATAAACACAGAAAAGACAACTGATGTAATGTCAATCGCAAAAAAAGTAAGAAACGCCACTATTCTAATCGATGATCAAAATTTAAACAGGTAAAAGAATCAACTTATCTTGAAATATCATATCATCGATTGACAAAAATATCAAACAAATCCAACATAGATGCAACATAACATAACGGATCTTGGGGCAGATGTTTTCTATTTTCAAAAACACCAAAATTGCACTATATAAAACGATCATCATACCATCACTATGCTACCAATGTCAAACGTGAACACACAAAAACAGAATAAAAAAGAAAAGCTGTTACAACAGAAATGACTTTTCTACGTAGAATCCCCGGGATAACAATAAGAGACAGAATCAGAAACTAAAACATCGGAAGACTAACAAATATAATGCCAAGGTTTAGAATCTGTTTTTACTTTTTGTAAACGGAGCAGATTTATCTATGTTAAGCAAACGCGGTGATCTTGGAGAACTTGGTTCCTTTGCAGTGCTTCATGTCAACAAAATTATGGTTAAAAATGTTTGTTGTTGCAACCACCTAACTCGGATCTCTCTTAGTTTCCGATGGTATTTGCTGCGGGCTTTGATGTATAGACTTCTATTGCTTTTTCTTTTTAAGGTGAAGAGGGATCACATTGACGATTTCTGAAGGCACTGTTTTTGTACTATAGAAGAGGAAAAGCAGAAAAAACGTAAAAAGCCTAGGTGAGCTGTAATAAAATCAATGACCGTTTCTAAGGCACCAGGGTGCAAGGGGGGGGGGGGGAGGAAGAAGAAGGAAAAAAAGAGGGAGGGGGTGGTGAAACGGAGTAAGTTTTGACCAAAAAAATGGGATCTCTGTCCAAAAAAAGTTGAGAAGCACTGATGTAGGGTATAGGGGATGATAGAGAATGAAACAGTTGTGGCGACTTATCTATTTTTAGTGCATAGGCGTGTTTGAAAATTCGGAAACGCGATTCTCACAAATGCGCAAAAATGTAATACGGGTAAACCGGTCCCAAATAGCGGAAACTGGTCACATATATCTGCCGGAGACGAATGTGTCGGGACAATCACGCAAATAAAGCGGCCATATAACGCATTCCCATTCTCTGACTATGTCCAACCGGAAAAAAAATCTTGCATCACCATTGTTCTTCTACAAGAGAAATCCAGCGGGAGTTTGAGAATGAACGTTAAAGAAGAAGATTACCTATCTGGAAAATAAAGTTGGTGGTCGTGATGCTGATTATATTATCACCAGGCACGCCGTAAGAAAGTCAAAAATACATACCTAACACCGTAGTGTAGATTACAAGTTGATAGTGTAAACAATGTACTTATTCGTAAATGTGTTCATTGGTTGTCCAGCTTTGTGACGGCGAGATACAGAGCGCGTCTGTGATGACCAAAGTACCGGGTTCAAATCCACTGCATGCATCTGAGCATCGGGACCTTTAAAAAAGCAATAGCAAACTACCAAACAAGAAACATTGCCAATAAAACCACCACATAAAAAAAATGGTGCGTTGATGGCTACATCCAGTATAAGATATGCTATCAATTTAGCTGGTTGATATTTGCGGATGTTTACTGTTGTCATGTGTATATACATGTTTACTGTTGTCATGTGTATATACATGTTTACTGTTGTCATGTGTATATACATGTTTACTGTTGTCATGTGTATATACATGTTTACTGTTGTCATGTGTATATACATGTTTACTGTTGTCATGTGTATATACATGTTTACTGTTGTCATGTGTATATGAATTTTTGTTAAAGAAATAAAAAATACCTCATATGATGATGTACGCTGTTTTCAACTGCGACCTACAGTCAAATTTGGTTATATTAGAACTTTTGTTTTCCACCAAACGAATAATGAAAATTTTGGTTCGGAGAAACACAACCTCCTAGGTATAGGTTTAATCTAATGTTTGGTACAATGGATAGGGTACAATATGGGTATGATATATGATGATGGGTACAATATAACAAATTGTTTTTGTATTAAAAATTTAAAAAATTTATAAAATATATGCATTTGATACGAGTTTCGTATTAGAAAGTTTTCTATAGCCAAATGTTTAGTGTTTAGAAAAATTATCTTTAGGTTTCTGTTATTTTCAGTCAAAAATAATTTGTTCATAACACGCGTGCATAGTTCTGATTACTGTATTTATTACCACCATCGAGGAAATTAATTATGTCTGTGTTAATCTGATTTTCATATTATTTTCTGTCCACTAGGATGTAATATTAGCAGAATGTGTGAAACATATAAATCACAAGTTCTTCGGATGTCAGAAAAAACACTTCAGTCATGAAAATGGAACATTAGTAATGTAATCAGGGAAACAGCTAATATATTTATTACAAGTTTCTGGTTACATATTGGAATATCATACATAAAGGGACACAATCACGTGGTGCAGTTTTAGCAGAGGCAATTTCTGGACTTCTGTTCGAATTGAAGTTTCGAGTTTTTAAGGTAATGGGCATGTATACCCATCTGTATCATGAAAATAATATTTTGTAAACATGATGTTCATTAGTTCCATCTTTAAGATTGCACTGTTTAGTAACTGAAAAATGCATATATTTTTTGTTAATCTTATTTCAGAATAGTTCGTTCATCTCGACATCATCCGCTTGTTCCGAATGCTCTCTATCATCGCCGTCACTTTTCTCATTTGCAAAGCTCATCAGGCAATATGTTTTTGATTATAATAGATTATATCAAATTATAATTGCACAGAACAATGATTTTCAACTATTATTTATTTCTAGGTACAGCTTCATTCTTTTTTTTCTACGATCAATTGTTAAACATCCATTTCAATATTGGGCACGTATAATTCGGTTTGTTTTAAGTTATCTTGGGTTCTCCACAACTTGTTTTTGCGGTTCTTTCCTAGTACACGGGTGCCAGTAATTTAACAAAACTGTCTGAGCTTTTACGAAATGTGTAGCGAAATATAAGACAAGTATAAAACTAGTACCGGAAATTAGTTGTAGCAGACGGTGAACGGTGATTACAGTTATAGCAGGAAATTATTTATTATAAGTTATTCACAGGAAAACATTTACAGCAGACATTTATAGCAGACAGTGGAATGCGAGTAAATGATTGCAAGTTAGGAGGGGGTTGGAAGGGGTAGATTGTTTCAGAGTGCATGTAGTTAGGAGGGGGGTGGGAAGGCGGTAGTTTGTGTCAGAGTGCGTGTTGAGTTTGGCAGTTAGGTGAGAAGTGGTAGAGTTTGTTTTAGATTGTGTGTTGCATTTTTTGGGGAAGTTTGGTGGGGGTGTAAGTGTTTCATTCTTGGGGGAATTGGAGGCGGGTAAGTGTTCATTCTTGGGGGGGGGGGTGTAAGTGTTTCATTCTTGGTGGAATTGAGGGGGGTGTAAGTGTTTCATTTGGGGGGGGGGATTAAGTGTTTCATTCTTGGGGGGTGTAAGTGTTTCATTCTTGGGGGAAGTTTGGGGGGGGGGTGTAAGTGTTTCATTTTTGGGGGAAGTTTTTTTTTGGGGGGGGGGGTGTAAGTGATTCATTCTTGGGGGAAGTTTGGGTGGGGTGTAAGTGTTTCATGTTTGAGGGGGGGGGGTATTTCATTCTTTTGAGAAGATGGAAGAGAGGGGAGTTGGGGAGTAAATATTTCGTTACGCTGGGGGCCAGTAGCTCTTTATATCCTCAAGGATTGTTTCAAATGGACCCTTTCCAGCGGGTAATCTTGTACGCCACATAAACTCGGCCAAGAATGTTTTGAGGTGTTGTCTGGCTGTTCCGCGGTGTTTTTATTTCTCCATTTGGCGCTACCCCACATCCTCTCAACCGTTTGCGTGTGTACCCCTGTTTCTCGATCTACGAAATTATATCTGTGGTTTACTCGTTAATGCTCAAAGCCTGATGCTTCGATATCTGCACTCTTGTAGCCTTTCCACGAGTCGGAGTATATCGTAGATCCCACCTCCACATTAGAAACAATGGCTTGCAAGAGCGTTGTAGCATTTCTGTTCGGCACTGGCACCAAAAATACTTGGCCCGTTTCACGGCACACCCCGCCAAAAATCCATTGTTGTTTTGAAACTCTTCCAACGTTGTTCTTCCGCTTGGAAAACAAGCTTTCGTCAATTTCGACAATTTTGTCCTCTCCTCCGATGCGACTGTCCTGTACTTTTAAAAGGGCTGACACACACACCTCGCGCAGAAAAGCATTCCATTCCACAACGGTGTTTTTATTAATGTGCATCTCTCTGACACACCATTTTATTGAGCTCGTTTCCATAGCCCAATAATAAACAAAGCGGATAACGTCCACTAGAGCTAGCTTTGTATTCTGCAAACATGTGCCACTTCGTATCTCTGCGCGTTGCCTGTGCTGACGATCTGTACACATCCATCGAATTCTCCCATCAGCATAGGAATTCACTTTCATGGAATGTCCGAGTGCACAACATTTTTTAGATGGCAATATTCCACGATCTTGCAGAAATGAGACAGCATCAATTTCTGTCTGTGACAGGTTGAATATGTTTGAGGAACTCATCTTTATCGTCTTGAACTAACCGGAAAGTCTTTGACCAAAAGGAGAGTGTTGCCAGGTACAAAACTCATGGAGTGGACACCCAATAGTAGCTCAAGCCAGTGGATCGACTTTCCAAAATTCGCCCAAACAGTAACCAAATTAGTGTACATGAAATATTGTTTTACTAATTTGGCAGATTTCTTTCGAGACACAGCTGAATGGTGTCAAATATTACAGTAGATATACCTTATAAGATTGATCTAACATTTAACAAAACTTCCATGCAGTCTTGTTTTATGAGACAATCTTGCTTTATGTGACTTTATTGTTCTTAATTAAGTTCATTTGTGGAACGTTCGCTCAGTAAAAGAAGAGATAGTGCAAAATGTCCCAATTCATTAATATCGTGAACATCATCCACATCTTTGTGGTTTGTAACATTGATCCAAGATTTCTCAGTATCACATCTTCAATACTTAGCCAGGATAAGGCGATCGCTTAGACAAGACAGCAGACCCATTTTATTCCACTGCAGTTTTCAAGTACCAAAATTGCGTTTTTCCAGTAGATCAGTGTGGTTGATATTAGACATTGATTGAATATTTGAAGGTAGTCGTTTACGAAACATGTATAATATAACTGAAACATGTAGTCACAACAATTAATCTTAATGACTTTTGCACCAAGTGAAGTTTATATCGAATTTAGGGTCAAACAGCATGAGTTCAAAGGAAACCACCGTTGTCCATATTTTCAGAAATTTCATTAAACACTTTCACCAAACTCACTGCATCTATTCAAAAGAGCTTATTGGCTCTGTTTATATCTCGTTCTATTGGATGTAGAAAAGTAAGACATAATTCAGCTTTGTAATCAAAAGGAAAACCAGGAGACAGATTATAAACAGTATTTTTATGCCAACACTTTGCTATCAATGTCAGACATAGGGAATGGCACCAGCCCAACACAGAAAACTACAACGTGAGACTAAATGTCTGAGAGAAGTTTAAGAATGACTAAACAAGGCAAAATCACATTTGACGAAATCATGCGAGGAATCGGTATAAGACCATGCACAGAATATTCCAGAAACGAAAAATAAAATGATTTTGGACACATTATGAGAGTAAACTCAAAAAATAAAACACAAACACAAATAAAAGCGGTTGGGGTTTTGTTGGCGTGAAGAAATATTCAGCATATTCTACTGTCACATTGAGTATGAGGATGGAGATACAGGGAGTTACAGCAGCATTGATAACTGATACATCAAAGCACTCGGTAATACTCACAGACTATAAATGCATACTGCATAAGATATACTAGTTTATGCTGAGAAAAGAATGGTGGGACTTATTGAACATCTCAATTATCCAGAGCATTTCATGGATATACCGCCCTGGATATGCTGGGGTCAGTGGAAACAAGAGAGCCGACTTATTGGCATGCAATGCGGAAATAGATGGCACATTGCTGAGAAGAGATAAAGCAGATTTAATAAAGGCAGTAATAAATTCATTTCAAGATGCAGATAATGTCAAAGAGTCTAAGAACGTACACATACAGAGAATGCAAGACAACACTGAACAAATACAAATTCTCTGTCTTGTTCAGCGTTCCTTCTCAGACACCAGCTGGATCTCTTTTGTAACAGGACATTGGTCTCAATAGACTTCAAGCAGAATTTAAACCTGAAAATGGAAATGCGTTGTTTCGCCGTTTTATTTGACCTAATGTCCCTACACACCAGTCTTCAGCATATCCAAGGCTGTGATATAGCCATGTCAATCTGGTCATGGATAGGCAACTAAAGTTATCACCACTCCGTTTTACGGCAAATTTGGATATTCTGACCATTATCCACATGGGGATAGATCCGCCAGTTTTGACTGTAGAGCGCCATGTAGATCTATTTTGTGCAAGTTCTTCTCATGTATCTTGGTCTATGTATCAAATGTCTAGACAATAGACATTTGCGCTCCACATATTTTGCTAGTTGAAAGTGTGTTTCCATCGACAGCAACTGACGGGTAATGGGTATTTGGAAATTTTAGAATTTTAAGTGGATTCTCCTACATTTATGCTATTGTCTGTCCCCAGGTGGACACTGGTTGATCGTATTCACACTTGAGGTTAAGCATAAGGTTGCGATTTTCAGTTGTCGTTTCAAAGTCAGATGTGTCGTCTTGATTGCATTACGTCCATGTTTGTTCCAAGGGTATCTTGATGTTTTCAATCCACGGTTTTCTTGGTCTACCTTTCGCCGTATGTCCGAATATTCCTTTGTTATATGCTCTTATTGGTATTCGGTTTGGGTTCATTCTCATGAGGTGACCGAAACATTTTACTTGCTGTCTAATTGTGCAGTTTGTTGTGTTTTGCTGCTGTGCCGCAACGTGATAAAATTAGTTGTAAGTCTCTGATACCATACATACACTATACATTTCTAGCAATCAATGTTATTGCAATTTTAAATGTTCATTCAAGGGTAAAACTATGATGGGCCCAGCAAACCAGTAGATTATTTGAGTGTTCGCGAAAATCTGCTCTAGATACCGCACAGTATCATGACCAATATTTTGACAGGACACAGTATTACTGCATATCAAGCAACGAAACGTGAAATTCACAAACTAATCTAATTTACTTGGTTATTTACTAAAATACGCAACAAAAATGCATTATTTCGACGATTTATCCCTGAAGCATATTATTAAATTAGTCGTTGCATCAATCAGTCATTAGAAACAAAACCAGTTCTAGAAATCAGTTTGGTATTGTTTAAATTTTGCCACACTCGAGACATAGGCCTAATGTTTAGCTGCACTCATGACATGGGCATAATGTTTACATTTTACTACAGGTAACTTAAAAACAGTTTGGTCATGTTTAAATTTTGCCAACATTAAATTTCGCGACATAGGCCGAATGTTTTCCGCTCTTGCGGCATGCACACTTTTTCATACGGCTAGGGTCAAACCCTTGCTCAATTGAGCGTAAAAACTGCTAAATTGGCAACAAGTAGCCGGAACTGGTGCGTTAAAAACTAGAAACCGGAATAGATTATTAAAAACACGAAGTCGGTATATTGGAAAGTGTGACATCCGGCACCCGTGTACTAGGAAAGAACCGTTTTTGCAAAGAAGCTATCGTGGACCAGATTATCGTACTGTGATCAGCGAAACTGGAACATTTTTGTAGTATGTGTTCTGGTGTCTGTGCCTCTGCCAAGGAGATGCAGGCTGCAGAGTAGATGATGCCGATTACATGTAGGCTCAGTGTGCTTTTATACGGCTGTGCACCGTTCTCAGTCGAAGTATCGTGGCCTGTTATAGTGTTCAATTTGATGATGTCTTGCTTGGAGCTATAGTTTCTGTTTAGTTCTTTCTACAGAAGTCGCATATATTATTTTAGCAGAGGTTTTACTACTCTGAAACTTTCAGTTCGCGGGTCTGAGGGAGGTTGACTCCTGTTTTTGCCAATGCGCCTGCACATTTGTTACCAGGGATGCCACAGTGAGCGAGTATCCATTGTAATATTAATGCAGTTTTTTTTCTAGATATGTTAAAAATATTTTCTAGATATTTCGTCCAAATTCTACTGGCGATGCTATTGCATATACCAGGGGCGCATAAACATTCAACAATATTTTTTTCAATGTTAACGGCTTATATAAGACATATTCCAATTATGTTTTACTTGACTATTTCAGGAACATTACATTGCAGTGATTTTATTTGAAATCGTATTTCACTGTTTAATATGTTTAGATGAAGGAAATACCGCTGGTGGTACTTGTGTTTATAACAGGAGCCGTGTCTATCTCTTACAAGGAGGTGCAGTTGACATCCAAGAGTCTCATTGGTTTAGTGAAAGATTCAATCAGCAGTGCCCAGAACGATGCCCAGAAAATATTTGATGGTCTCGGCGAGGCCCTTACCAGCACAAACTCATTCGATGACGAGTAAGTATGCAATGTTGTAGTAATAGTAGCAGCTTCAGCAGTAGTAGTAATAGTAGTAATAGTAGTAGTAGTAGTAGTAGTAGTAATATTAGCATGACTAAATAATTCAGTAAAGGGGGAGGGGCGGTGTTTATCTAAAAATAGTCTTTCGCAACTCTCGTGTGCACTTTCGTTTTCATATTTTTGGTGATAAAAAATGGGAAAATCGTTAATTTAAAAATGGGATATGAAGGGGATTACCCGTTTATTCCTCCTAAATTCCTAGTACTAAACGTCATATTCTGAGTTCTTAAAAAAGCGAGGGGGTGGTTGAATTAGAACCATCACCTCATTATCTACGGGCTTGAGTAGAAATAATAATTATAGAAGTAGTATGTGAAGTAGTTGTAGTATTTGAAGTAGTAGTATATTTAGTACGAGTGAGAACGAGTGTGTAGCATGTCCTGTAGTGAGAATGTGTACCATGTCCTGTAGTGAAGACGAGTGTGTAGCATGTCCTGTAGTGAGAACGTGTAGCATGTCCTGTAGTGAGGACGAGTGTGTAGCATGTCCTATAAGTGAGGACGTGTATCATGTCTTGTAGTGACAACGAGTGTGTAGCATTTCTTGCAGTGAAATGGCTCATATGTACCGGTATATATATTTAGATTTCCATGATTAGATGTGTAAATATTCGATGAATTGAGAAATGAAAATGGGGTATGTGAACGTCTGTGGCTATGTCGATAGCAATATATACAGCGGTGGAAAGATGAAGAGTTCTTGCCTAGTTAGATTTAACTTTGGGTCCAGTTTACAGTACGGGTATTCGTTCTCTCGTATGGCTAGCCTATTATCGATATGGCTACAGACATCCACCGTTCAGTAAATATGGTAAAACACTGTGCGTACAAATTGCCACGTAGAATTCGGATGTATCGGGCTATTGGCACAAATAAAACGTGGATTTAGGTTTATCGAGTGCTTGTTAGATATAGACACATAAATATTTGACGGATTTAGGTTTAGCGAGTGCCTGTTAGATATAGACACAGAAATATTTGACTATTTGACTTTTACCGTGACTTTTTTGTCTATCGGCACTAAGTATTCACCAAGCGACAAATGAAAATCATGGGAAAAGCTAATTGAGTCAATTTGAAAGGCTGATTCTCAATTAACCATCATATATTATATTGTTGTTTGGTCACGGAACACTTATCACATAAGAAATCACGATGCAGCAGGTAAAAAGACACAAGTGACTTTGACTAATGTTGTCTTACAAGTGTTTTATTGTGTGTATGTATTTATGTGCACAGGTCTTTACATAACTTGTTCAATTCTATACCTTGCAACGATCTCTGTCACGTTGGCTGGATGATTGAAAACAAGTCTATTTCGGAAAAATGTGACGACTATTGTGAGGAGTCCTGCGGATGGAGATTTCAGAAAAGTTCTAGTAAGTTGTCTCTGTCACTGAAAGTGTTTATGTGACAATGACTGTACATGTTTATTTGTGTGTCGGTTATATTGTGTACATTTTAGTGGAGTTTTGAGATGAGTATGGACCAGTTGCCCCTCTATTATGCCATATGCTTTCTAGGCACAACTTTGTTTATTTAATATTTAAAGGTGAATTAAGTTAAATTATGTATAATACAAGACTGTATAATATGTATACTATAAAAACAGATCACGAATGGGGACATTCTAAGAGAATTAAAAGTAAAATAAATTTGCTAAACAACAAAGCTCCCTCTAGAAAATTACAATATTTTGGCCATATCAAACCCAAGAGAGCCTATAAAAGATCATAATGAAGGAGATGATACTGGGACAGCGAAACAGATGTAAGCAACGGAGAAGTTCTATATTACCTAATTCAAACCATAGCACAATTTATTGTACAATCCCGGGATTAAATCACGGGTTTAAATCACCTTTGTACTGGTTACTTGAAAGCGAAAGTAAACACACTGAGATTGACTGCCCAAGAATAAAAACTGGCAGCCGTGGAAAGAAGAGTTGGGGGTCGCCATGATCTTCTTGAACTATATAAACACATCTATTGATTGTTACTTGAAAACTTTAGTCTCTTAACAAAGAAAGACAATGCCTCTACACACATCAACTGTATGTAATATGTTGAATTATGAACCTGCATAACCAGATGATATTTTACACACATCAACTGTATGTAATGTGTTGAATTATGAACCTGCATAACCAGATGATATTTTACACACATCAACTGTATGTAATGTGTTGAATTATGAACCTGCATAACCAGATGATATTTTACACACATCAACTGTATGTAATGTGTTGAATTATGAACCTGCATAACCAGATGATATTTTACACACATCAACTGTATGTAATGTGTTGAATTATGAACCTGCATAACCAGATGATATTTTACACACATCAACTGTATGTAATGTGTTGAATTATGAACCTACATAACCAGATGATATTTTACACACATCAACTGTATGTAATATGTTGAATTATGAACCTGCATAACCAGATGATATTTTACACACATCAACTGTATGTAATATGTTGAATTATGAACCTGCATAACCAGATGATATTTTACACACATCAACTGTATGTAATATGTTGAATTATGAACCTGCATAACCAGATGATATTTTACACACATCAACTGTATGTAATATGTTGAATTATGAACCTGCATAACCAGATGATATTTTACACACATCAACTGTATGTAATGTGTTGACTTATGAACCTGCATAACCAGATGATATTTTACACACATCAACTGTATGTAATATGTTGAATTATGAACCTGCATAACCAGATGATATTTTACACACATCAACTGTATGTAATGTGTTGAATTATGAACCTGCATAACCAGATGATATTTTACACACATCAACTGTATGTAATGTGTTGAATTATGAACCTGCATAACCAGATGATATTTTACACATGCCAGATATCAGCAGTACAGCCAGTGATTGACCAGTCCAGCCCACAGCACGGAGAGCGTAGCTTTTCCTCGACCTTCTCAGAATATCATAGCATGTCCCCAAACTGGAACTTCAAAAAAATCAAATTGGACTCTCTTCAGTTAACAAAACAGACCAGCTCTGCCAGAATATCATCATCATTAACAACATAAACCACATCATCTCACAAATAAAGAAAAGCGATACTCCAATCCACACAGAAGGTAATCCCAAGCGACAGACGAAGATAATTATTGGAAAGAGACCCTAGAAAAATTGCATAACGAGCTGAATCATGCTAGGCGTATAATGGAGCAAAACCCTACAGTAGAAAACACAAAGAAACGCAATGAAATCAAACACACTTTCAATGAGCAGAAAAGAACATAGATTTAAAAGAGCTGGTATGAAAAGACCAGCAGCCTAAACATGACAGAAGACACAAGCAGACTATAGAACCTTACAAAAACTATAAATGAAGAAGAAAAGATTTCATACTACAAGACTGTCATAAAGAAACGGGGAAATTCCACACATAAAAATGGTAGCAAACATTTTAGCAGACTTATATAAGGAAAAAAGCACAACAATACTCTCCCATATACGTATCATAGTAGTCAAAAAAAAAGAAAAAAAGAAATGAAAAGAAATCTGAAGAATCAAAATCCAGAACAATGCATGAAGACACACTTTACCATCGAAGAACTAAATGGTGCCATAGAAAAACTAAAAACCAAAAAGTCTCCAGGAAAGGATGGCAGAGCCAATGATATAATCAGGAACTTAGGATCAATCAGCAGAAACAAGTTTCTTACCATCTTCAACCAATCATGGAGAACCTGTGAAATTCAAGACTTGTGACGTGAAGATGTCATCACCCCAATCGGTAAAAAAAAAACTAAGAATAAAAAGCAGTCAAGCTACCGACTAGTCAGCCTCGTGAATTGCGTAGGAAAAGAAATGGAGAAAATGGTCAACTCTAGACTAATAAAATACTAAAATACCTAGAGGAAAACCAAAAGCTCACCAAGAGTCAGCTCATAAGAAAAATTGAAGCAATGGAATCCAGCTCATACACATAGCACATGAAATCGAAAATTGTTTTTCAAAAGAAGGAAAAAGTGCTGGCAAATTGTATGGACTTGAGAAAAGCCTTCGATAACGTGTGGAAAGATGGAGTCCTCTTCAAGCATCAAAAAAAGATTGATGGCAGAATGTTCAACTGCATAAAAGATTTCATCTGTTACCGCACACCAAAGAGTAAAAATAGATGGTAAACTAAGCAAATGTGTACTCTCCAACAAGGATTGCCCTCATGGAGGAGTGATCTCTCCTACCCTCTTCCTAGGATTCAATGATATTGGAGAGACACTATTACATCATATTTCAAAAGCCCTCTATGCAGATGACTTTGCTGCCTGGAGTGTGGCAGGCAACCTATCTACTGCGAAGAAAAGAATGCTGACTGCACTTGACACCCTAAGAGAATGGGCATCTGACTATGGAGTCCAGATCAACCTCTTCAAAACTGTTACAACCATCGTCTCACTTTTAAGCCACCAAGAAAAATAAAAAAATAAATGGAAGTGAGTTAGCATATGAGGAGAACCCTACATATCTCGGGGTCAAACTAGAAAAGCGACTCACCAGGAAACCACACTTGATAACCACTGAGCAAAAAGCAACCAAGAAACTATCCTTAATGGATAGTTGCAGGTACAAGCTGGGGAGCAAATGGAAGTATTCTCCGAAAAGTCTACAGTCAGACCTGTAGTAGAATATGGAATGACAACCTGGACACCAATATCAAAAACAAATACTGATCACCTATCTAAAGTACAAAATGCAGGACAACGAATAATATTAGAAGGAATGAAAATCACTCAATCCATGCAATACAAAAACACGTAAACATCCGGCTACTGGATGACAGAAGAAAAGGAATAGTACTTGTGCATAGGGAAAAATATAGCGCATGCCAAACCATCCGATACATGAGCAAATATCTAGATCAACCACAAGCGGGCTGAAGAGAACCAGCTTTTGTCACAACTACAACCATCTCCATCAACAGTACAAAGATATCCGCACAAACCTCCAAACTGAAATCGAAACACTAACGAATTTTGAAGAGCCAGACAAGTCTACAAAACGTCTCCATAATAAAAGAGGTTCATGGAATCATTAACAAGGAATACCAGACTCCACCTCAACTAAAAGCATTGACACTAAAGATGATATAAATAAAATACAACCCAAAGCAATGGACACATGTTTCTACACAGATGGATCGGTAGAGGGAACAGTAAGGAACGGAGGAGGTGGAATTCTTATACGACTCAAAGACGGGAAGACAATATCAAAAGCTTTTCCAACCGGAAAATATTCCTTTAACTTTAGAGCACAAGCAGTTTCACTATATGAAGAACTGAAAGTTTTCACCGAACCAGGACTGCCAAGATCAAAGAAGAATTTAGCTATATTCATAGAAATCAGATCCTTACTGGAATCAATCCAGAGCAACATAAATGAAAGCCTTCTGCATAACATCAGACATAAACTAAGACTTATCCAAAAATAATCAGATATTGTCCTTTAATGGATACCATCATACTGTGAAATCATGGGAAATGAGAAAGCAGATGCTCTGTCAAAAACAGGAGGCGAAATGGAACAACACAGATACTGTCCTACAGAGAAGCAAAAACAATAATCCACAACACATACACAGCAAAGTGGAAAAAACAAATAGAAGTTGAAAGACAAACAGGATGCAATACATCACCTCCAAAGCTATCAACAGACCACACTATTTCACCTTAGTACAGGCCACTGCAGACTGTTCGGTCACCTTTACCGATTGAAAATCGCACATATAGATGAATGCCCATGTGGATCCGGAACCCAGACCCCGGATCACATACTTCAGACTGCCCAACATACAAAGAGCAGAGAAAACAGACCTAGCCAAAGGATACAGACTTGAGGCAAAAACTATGGGGCAGCCGCTCTGACCAGAAGACAGTGGACTTCGCCCTGACGACAGGCCTTACAAAATAATATGAATGCAGAAGAAGAAGAAGATGACTACACCTCAACCAGAGCAACACACCTGACTCTGGAGCGAAGACTACATCTCCTTCACAAACCACCACGCTCAACGGCAAAGGTGGAAGCTACGACACCACCACCTGGGGACAGACAATAGACAATAAAATGTCAAATGAAATACATTTTAATGTTAAAAAAAGTAGAGTATATAATTACTCCATATCAGGGCCGGTCTTAGGCCATTGCAACCTATGCGGCCGCAGTGGGCCCCGCACTTCATAGGCGCATAAATTCATATTAGAATTTATTTTATTATCCTCTTCCCTATCCTCTTCCGTTTCGCATTGGGCCCCGCAATTGTTAGGGCCGGCCCTGCACCATATGGTTTCTGGAAGTGGAAAACCATCTCATTGTTCTCAATCGTAGCAGTCACATAGATGTTGTTCTATTACAAGAACGTTGACATTGACAGATATAACAACAACTAATGAAAATGTGCTGAAAGAGTCAAATACGACACACGAGTTACTTGCTAATATCAGAAATAAACACTCGTCATTTTGTATCAATGTTACGAGACAGGGAGATTTTGAGAACAGTTACAACGGGTAAGATTGAAGGAGATGGAGACAGAGGACGACATGACCAGTAGTAAGACAGTTTAACATCGTGACATGGCAAAAATTTCAACAGCGATCCTGGTACAAGGTACAGAGAATTGTGAAGATTCATAATCTCATACGCCAGTCTACAACGCTCTGCACTCACTTGATGATAATGGTGATATAGAAGAAAAGATTACTCATGGCTAATGCTATGCACAGACAATTCATTAATTATTTCCCTTGATTCGTTTTCATTTGTTTTTTTCTCAGATGTAAATCAGTCAGGAATGAAACGGAACTTAATTGACTTCTGCGTAATTCTTGGAGGTGACGTATTGTGTGTGACATTTTTACTATATGCATTTTTCCAAACGTCATTTCTATAAATTATAATAGTTGACTCGCAGAGTAAAATGAAGTCTACTCTTCATGCCTTTTGAATTCCTTTAGCGCAGAAGTTTGATCTATATAGGTTGGTGTAGAACAGTGTTTCCCAACCTTTCTTTAACCATGCCCCACCTAAGTCTTTCTAAAATTATGATGCCCCACAATGTAACACACATACATTATTTTATATTCAAAATTTAAATTATTCCCTAAATGAAACCTAATTACACATTTTCAAATTGCACCCTCCTGGACAATCAAATTGCCACTTGTGGGGCGTGCTCCCCACGTAGGGAAACACTGGTGTAAAACATTCAACGGACTCGAGTGAGTAAGTAGGGATACAAGCGAGTCGCAGTCAATCCACTCAAACGACGAAAAACCAGTATGTTGTGCTGCACGTTTAGCCCATAGCAGAGTTACCCAACATGGGCCCCACAGGGGGCGATTTTATTGTTCAAGGGGGTGGGGGCGGGGATTCATACAAGTTATAATTAGGTTCCATTTAGAGAATAATTCAATTTTTTTATATCAAAAAAATATATGTATATGTTACATGGTGGGGGGGGGAAGGTGGGGGGGGGGGATATCAGAGTTTTAGAAAGACAGGTGGGGCATGATTTAAAAAAAGGCTGGGAAACACTGGCTCAGTGATTCTCAAATATACCATCGTCGGATTCAGGAAGGGTGGGTGGGGAAGGAGCTCCGTAGAAATAATCAATTGGAGCCACTGACTCGTCAGTCACACAACGATAACTATCTTATATTATTTGAGCAATATATAAATTACATTATAAAAATAATGCAAAAAGGTTGAACAGTTTGTTAGAGTTCTGGGCTGTTCAGTAGACAGTTTGTTAGAGTTCTGGGCTGTTCAGTAGACAGTTTGTTAGAGTTCTGGGCTGTTCAGTAGACAGTTTGTTAGAGTTCTGGGCTGTTCAGTAGACAGTTTGTTAGAGTTCTGGGCTGTTCAGTAGACAGTTTGTTAGAGTTCTGGGCCTGTTCAGTAGACAGTTTGTTAGAGTTCTGGGCCTGTTCAGTAGACAGTTTGTTAGAGTTCTGGGCCTGTTCAGTAGACAGTTTGTTAGAGTTCTGGGCCTGTTCAGTAGACAGTTTGTTAGAGTTCTGGGCCTGTTCAGTAGACAGTTTGTTAGAGTTCTGGGCCTGTTCAGTAGACAGTTTGTTGAAGTTCTGGGCTGTTCAGTAGACAGTTTGTTAGAGTTCTGGGCCTGTTCAGTAGACAGTTTGTTAGAGTTCTGGGCTGTTCAGTAGACAGTTTGTTAGAGTTCTGGGCTGTTCAGTAGACAGTTTGTTAGAGTTCTGGGCTGTTCAGTAGACAGTTTGTTAGAGTTCTGGGCCTGTTCAGTAGACAGTTTGAGAGTAATTCTTCTTCTTATTCGTTCACTTCAGTATAACGAATAATATATATTGTTTTTGTTTTGTTTTGTAGCTGAGCGTTAGTTCGTTGTTCTAGTAGCTAACAACACATCTGCAATAATTGCGCATTCGGCTCAGCACATCCGTATTTTACAAATTATAATAGATTAATTCTGGATGCATGGTTACATAGTTTCTTGAAAACTTGCACACAAAAATCAACAACAATGGTGGTTTTTCCCCCCATAGAATTCGTGATAATATTAAAACAAATAATAACAAAGGCTTGCTAAATGGGCTTCTTGAAAATCTGAAACTGATAATTCTGGATTTTTGTGTAATTGTCTTCTTGAATGTTTTACAAAACACTGCGATGGGGTTATTTTTTAAGTACCAAAGAAGGTTTGCATGAAAAATATCTGTTGTTTTGTTAAGCAGATCACAAGAAAGCTTGCTAAGCAGATATCTAAAGGTTTGTTAAATATATCTCTAGAAGGTTTGTTAAGCAAATCTCATCATCATCATCAGATGCCATATCGGCTGGCGTAGGCGATCATGACTCTCCCCACACACCCTTCCTGAATCCGACGATGGCATATTTGAGAATCACTGAGCCAGTGTTTCCCAGTCGTTTTTTTTTTAATCATGTCCCACCTGTCTTTCTAAAACTCTGATATCCCCCTTCCCCCCTCTCTATCTACAGTATTATGTACCAAGATCGTTGTTGTTTCCCTGCCGTGCCATGTTGTTAAACTGTCTAATATTTTCTCACGTTGTCGCCCTCTGTCTCTGTTGCCTTCAATCTTGTCTGTTGTGGCTATGTTCTCCAAACCTGCCTGTTTCACGAAGTGACAAAAAATGAAGATGTTTTTTCCCTTATATTATTGATTAAGGTCGATTTCTTATTTGACTCTTTCAACACTTCCACAGTAGTTTTTCTGGCAGTCCATGGTAGTCTCAGTAATCTTCTATAGAACCACATCTCTGTTGCTTCTTTCCCACTTTCCAGTTTGTTTATTGTCGAAGACTCTCATCTATATGTTAGTATAATAGTTAAATAGCACTGTTGGGTTATTAAGCAGATCACAAAAAGGCTTGTTGAGCAGATCTCTAGAAGGTTTGTTAAGCAGATCTCTAGAAGTTTTGTTATGCAGATTTATAGAAGGTTTATTAAGCAGATCTATAGAAGCTTTGCTAAGCAGATTTCTAGAAAGTTTGTTAAACATATCTATAGAAGGTCTGTAGGTTTGTTAAACAGATCTCTAGAAAATTTGTTAAGCAGATCTCTAGAAAATCTGATAAACAGATCTCTAGAAAATTTGTTAAGCAGATCTATAGAATGTTTGCTAAGCAAATCTCTAGAAGGTTTGTTATGCAGATTTATAGAAGGATTATTAAGCAGATCTCTAGAAAGTTTATTAAGTAGATCTATAGAATGTTTGTTAAACATATCTATAGAAGGTCTGTAGGTTTGTTAAACAGATCTCTAGAAAATCTGTTACGCAGATCTCTAGAAAATTTGCTAAGCAGATCTCTAGAAAATTTGTTAAGCAGATCTATAGAAGGTTTGTTAAGATCTTTAGAAGATTTAAAAATGTGAAAATATAAAACGGCACAGTTGGTAAGATTAATAATAGAGGGAAAGGTTCAAGGAAAGAGAAACCGATGACGTACAAGACGTCAATAGATACAGGATATCGCGGACCTCTTGGATATAACACTGGAAGAAGCAGGACAGTTTGAACAGAATCAAGAGGCGTACAAGGTTGGGGGGGGGCAGCGAGGGCAATACAGTATACAGGATACATCACATAGAAGAAAACATTTAATATAACATCGTTAAATATTGAATCAGTGGGATTTATCATCATCATCAAGTGTCATCTCCGCAACGAAGGTTGGCTGCATCGGACCAGCAACATCATCTGCCTCTTGATTTGGTGGATTCTGTCTTGTATCTCTCCCATTTGTATCCCTGCCTGATTTTTGCTCGCCCTTACTCGACTCTGGCGTTCTAAAATAAAAAAGAGCGCATCATCTTGTGAAAAGAAGAGAAATGCAGCAGCTCAACAGCGGAGAGCAGCTAGAAAGTCACGGATAGACCAAGATCCGTCTACAGTCGTTATTCCATGTCCAAACTGTCCAAGGACATTTACAGCTCGAATAGGGCTCATTAGCCATCTACGAACTCATAATCAAGGACATAACTAAAATTGAATTTTCAAAAGTGGATGTAACAAATGGTCATCATCACTTGTGATGGACGAACAACAACTCGACTCTACCCTCAAGTAAGGTTTTCAAAAATGTCATTTAATTTGTCCAAAATACTTTATTTGTTAGATCTTTATTTTCTTTAATAGTTCTTTCTCTATACAAAAATTTATTCGAACCTCTTTGTTCTCTTCTACTTCCACGAATTTATCCATTGTCTTCTATATCTACCTACCTATATAATACCTGCCTACCTACATTCCTACCTACCTACCCACATACACATCCATCGATCCATCCATCGATCCATCCATCCATCGATCGATCGATCAACCATCCATCCATCCATCCATCCATCCATCCATCCATCCATCCATCCATCCATCCATCCATCCATCCACCCATGTATAAATATTATATTATATCTGTATCTGCCTGCCTGCCTGACAACCGGCCTGGCTACCTGTCTGCCTGTCTATCTATTTACCTCATCTATAAACCCGTAACCCATCATAGTCGTAAGGATACCATACTGGATGTTTCAACACACAGTCCTCCAGAGGTTTCTTTCAATGATGCGAATGAGTGAGGACAAATCTTGTCCTGTCCAGTCCTTGATGTATATCCACATCTCAAAGACATCAATTATGTCTTCTAATTTTTGTTCATTGTCTGTGTTTCTGAGCCATTAATTAATATAGAATAGATGTAGCATTTTATAATTCTCATTTTTAGTTTATTTGCAATTTCCTTATATGTCAATATTTTCCTGTCATTGAAAGTACTTTTAGCCATTTCTCTTTTTAACTTCTGTTTCACATCTACCATCGTTTGTGATTATGTGTCTGAGATATTGGCAGTGATCTACATGTTGTAGTATCTCTCCGCGCATTTGTATGTTTAGCGCTTGTTCTTATGCGTTTTTTTCTGCTGATTACAGTTTCTGGGTTTTTAAAAATGTTTATATCTAGTTCATATCCTTTAGTGATACAATCAGAACACCGACAGGGAAATTCTGCAATAATTATGATGCAGAAATCCAGGCAATTTGTGTGGCAGATAAAAAACTGCTGAACCCCAACACTGACCTACAGCCTGTGGTATTACTGACAGATGCAAGGTCAGTGCTTCAAGCTCTCCAGTCTGGAAAACTAACAGACTTGAAAAAAAATACTGAGAGAATTGTCTTACCAGTATAGGGTAACCATGCAGTGGATACCCTCTCTCTGTGGAATACCAGGAAATGAAAAAGCAGACCAACTGGCTAAAGAAGGTGCTGCCGAAGACCAACTAGATATACCAGTCACCTACCATCATTAAAAAACAGATGATCAAGTCAATAAGAAAGCCACAAACACCAACACAAGATGACTATCACATTATGAACAGATCAGAACAAGTTATAATTCTACGTCTCAGAACAGGACACAACCGACTCCACAGTCACATGTACATACAAAGTTCAAGATCGGAAACATTGACATGTGTACATGTGGACAGGCAGCACAGAGTGCCAAACATATACTTCAAGAGTGTTCTCAGCATGAAACGCTGAGGCAGACATATTGGCTAGAGGAAACAACACTGGAATCAAAGCTCTATGGGACACTGTATGAACTACAAAAGACAGTGAGTTTTATTCAGGAGACAGAATTACAGATAGAGACATGTTTCAAGTGAATAAAAGAAGAAGAAGAATATCCTTTTGTTGATTTATCGAATTGATCTAATAGTCTTTCGTTTGTGAGCGGTTTATGGACTAATTTTTGTGAACCAAAATATACGTCTTAGTTCGATCAAATAGACCGACTGATAGAGAAAATAAAATTGCAAACATATAGTTTTGAAACAAAGAATATAAAACATGATAACGGCTACAATTTTAGTTGAAAAGTGGTCAACTTTATACGTATGTAGATAGGGGTGCAACCTTTTCTTGGTGGGCTTGTCACATTCAGGGCTATTCCACAGGGATGGAGACACATCTGGTGGCAGGGTGGTTTGAAAAGCATTTATTATTTTTGTGGTTTACGCTTATGATGACATGACTCGTTTGTGTATTAGAAGTTCCTGTCGCTTCTGGAATGGTTAAAACCATGGCCGTCTACAGTAATAGAAGACATTTGCACATTATTAATTAGGAATTCATGCTGTACGTTATTGATTATTGTCGTGATTTTTCATTGATCACTAATTATATACTTTTAGTCGTATGCCAAAAATAGTCAAGTATTTAGTGACCAACGAAACGCACAACAGTAATAACAAACGTAACCAATGAAGCCCTAATTAGTTTTGTGCACAGGTCTTCTATTTGCAGATGGTCATGCTTTTAGCAATACCCCCCCCCCCCCCAAAACAAAACAAAAACAAAAACAACAGACGATTTGGTCCCATTAATGTCAAAACGTTTATCACTTCGTATCTCAGTTATCAAACTGAGCCAACAGACTCTAGAAAAATCAGCCCGGCGGAATAGTAGAATAACCAGCCTGGCGGGACAATAGAAAAATAAGTTTGGCGGGACAGTAGAGAAGTCAGCCTGACGGAACAGTAGAATAACCAGCCTGGCGGGACAATAGAAAAATAAGTTTGGCGGGACAGTAGAGAAGTCAGCCTGACGGAACAGTAGAATAACCAGCCTGGCGGGACAATAGAAAAAAAAAAGTTGTCGGGACAGTAGAGAAGTCAGCATAGCGGAACAGTTGAAAAAAGGCTTGGTATTCTGTATTTGGTCCTTGGTCGAATTTTTCTCACAACTGACTTAGATAATTTTTTAAATTCTACAGTAAAACTGTACATTCAGTTTAGATAGTTATTTTCACTTTTCCAGGTGTAGGAAAAGGTGAGTCAGGTGGTGGACTACTTGATGGAGTTCTTGGTGGTATAACAGGCGGTGGACTACTCGAGGGAGGTCTTGGAAGTAAATCAGGAGGCAGAGAGAAAGTGGCAGGTCTGTTGGACATGTAAAGACAATAAAACATGCAGACGGTTTACTGATAGTCGTTCATATTCATTATATTTGAGTACTTACTGTTGATATTGTTGATAATGGCATGTTGTAAAATAACATGGTTGAAAAACATATGGAAAAACAACGAAAAAGAAACGAAATTGCTAATGTTGCGAACTTTTATTTTTCCGGTTGCAACATACGGCTGTTAAACATGGACCCTAAGTAAAACAGCGGCGAAGAAGATCAACACATTTGAGATGAAATGCTACAGAAAGATATTTAGAATATCATGTAAGGGAAAAAAAGAGAAACTACGATATTATTTACACATCATATAAAGAGACACAACTGATTAGAAAGACAAATAATGGAGGGCAGAATACACGAAAGAGGAGAAAGGGCAGGCCAAGAAGACGATGGACTGACGACATTAAAGATACCATGAATACATCGTTGGAAGATGCAAGCCGCATAGCCCAAGACAGAAAGGGGGTTCAGGAGTTCATTGGGAAGACAACGTTCTGGAAAGAATACGTCACATGACACTACTGTTGAATATAGTTCATGGACACCCGCAGCATAGGTAAGGTAGTCAGGTGACCCACTCATTGAAATTATTAAATTACTAACTATTATTGAGAAAAAATATAGACTAGATCAACAAAACAAAAGAACTCAGTAACTAATTAGAACTTATGAAACTGTCAGTTAAATGTCGGACAGAAAATTAGACAGTTTCGGATATCCTGTTAAATCTTAAGCGAGGCCGATGTTTTTCTTATCAAATTAGTTAAAAATGAAATGAATTAGAGACTGTCATAGTTGTATTTCTACATATTTTCCAAGAGCTCCCAAACTCACCGACCTACGTGATGTTGAACATAACAGGAATCACAAAATCACCGGCTTACGAGATGGTGAACATATCAAAAGATTATCTTCTGTCATGAGGGTTGTAGATCCGTCCTCAGTAAGGGGTGGGGGGGGGGAATTACTTAAAAAGCTATTTCGTCTGTATTTGTTGCTTAATTCCTTCCTTTTAATGACATTTTTATTGTTTAATTCCTTAATTTTAATGACATTTTTATTGTTAATTCCTTCATGTTAATGACATTTTTATTGTTAATTCTTTCATTTTAATGACATTTTTCCTTTTTTAATCCCGTTATTTAAATTACATTTTTGTTGTTTTAATTCCTTAATTTTAGTGACATTTTTTGTGACCTTTCTTTGAAAATAAAACTCTAAAAGGGGGAGGGGGGGGGTTGATTACTTCTGGCTACGCTTCTAGTGCTAAAAGAATATTTTTAGTTTCTAATGTCCTATATTGGTTGAACCCTTAATTCCCAAACCTACGACGGTGGCTGCATAGCTGTTGTCATGTCAAATCATAGTCATGACTGTTGTCATAGCAGCTGTTGTCTGACGTCTAACGTATCGGAATGACTTTTGGCCTGTTTTCTGTTGTTTATTTTTCTAATTTATCCAGGTTGTTTAAGAATCTAATACATAATATTGAGACACATTAATTCATCATCATCATCAGGTGCCATGCCGGGTGGCGTAGGCTGTCATGGCTCTCCACAGCTCTCTGTCCATAGTATTATGTATCAAAGTCGTTGTTGTTTCCTTGCCGTGCCAGGTTGTCAAACAGTCTAATATTTTCTCACGTTTTCGCCCTCTGTCTCTGGTGTCTTCAATCTTGCCTGTTGTGACTATGTTCTCTAAACCTGCCTGTCTCATGTAGTGGTCCAAAAAAAGAAGATTGCCGTTTTCTTATATAGTTGATTAAGGTCCATTTCGCATTTAACTCTTTCAACACCTCTACATTAGTTTTTCTGGCAGTCCATGGTATTCTCAGCACTCTTCTGTAGAACCACATCTCTGTTGCCTCCAGTCTCCCACTTTCCAGTTTGTTTATTGTCCAAGACTCGCAACCATATGTTAGTATAGGGGTTATATAGCACTGCAGAACTCTCTTTCTCACCTCTAATGACAAGTTCATATTACACAGTATATTTTTCATTTTTCTGAATGTTGTTTTTGCCTGTCCTATTCTGCATCTTATTTCTGTTGAACTTCTTCCATCTGCTGTAATCATTGTACCTAGATATGTTAATTGGTGGACCTGTTTTAATACTATATTATTCACTTTTATATTGCAAGGTGTATTATTTTGTTTCATTGAAATAACCATTACTTCTGTTTTCTTGATATTTATGGAAGTCATGGCGACACACATTAATTAAGCAACGCAATTCTGTGTGTTCTCATGTTTTCAACGTTGTTACATATTATCAAACTAAGTCTCCTGACCATGACCGACATTCTGACCCTCCTCATACGCCCATACATGAACTGAACCTATTATTGGAATTATCTGATATCACAAATAATGTGCAAGAAGCACATATTCACTAGGTAGCTATATAGCGTAAGAATATATGTGTTCGATTCTGTGGCTGAGAGGCACAGAGTACGTCTCAGATGTCCCCGGTTCATGGTTCAAACATCACTGCAAGTAACTGAACATATGGATCGCTTAGAAAGCAATGTCAAGATGCAAAACTTATTTATATTGCCGAGAAAAAAATACTACAACCAAAATAAGACGGGCTCACTTAGTCCTGAAAAGGATATGCAAATAGTTTTTAAAAATTTAATTATTTGGCTCTGTCATGAGAATGAGGACAGTGTCATTATTACTCGTTGTTTGTGTTGTGCACGTATACTTGATAAAGGCTCTGTGGTCGAAAAGTCGATTCTCGTGTGTATGAAATTATTAGCAAAACTTCATCACCGTTTCCTAGTTTCGCTTATTGAATTTCAGTTTTGTTGCAGTTACTACTTTTTATAGATTTGTAACCAGTAACTAAAGATCAGTACCATCATAGAGTCAAGTCCATGAATTGATAGCATTTGATTTAAGATTAGTTATAGCACAGGTGGTCAGTCTTTTGGGGCAGCTGCTTGGATTTAGCTTTCCTCGCGCGGAATAGGGATAGAAAGCTTGATATTTAGTTATTTGGAGCTTCAGATAGAGTTTTCTGGACCTATGTACCAGCGAATATACAGCGTAATCCCTCTATACGCATACTTTTTATATCGACTTATTTTATTTAACAACACTTTTCACAATCTGCAAAAATATTTATTCTTATATATATATATATATATATATATATATATATATATATATATATATATATATTGAAATATATATATACGTTGAAATATAAGCAATAAAGACATTCCGAAGATTTACTGATTGCAGATGGATATTTTCTATTGTGTTTATTAACTTGTGTTTGAATTTAGCAAATCAACTACAAACACTAAAAAAGTGATATTAAGTTGTTATATATATATATATATATATATATATATATATATATATATATATATATATATATATATATATATATATAAATATATATATATACCGATGTATGATGAATTTCTGTTGTGAAAATATATTTTATCGGTCCGGGTGAAGTTGTTACAATGTGATTTTACTGTAATACTTTTAAAAGAAGGGTGACTTCTAAATACCATTATAAGAAGGAAGCTACAATATTTTGGACACTTAAAGAAACATGATGTATCGAAAGATTGATTATGGAGGGCTGAGTGTCAGCGTAGTGAAGAAGAGGGGGACCAAGAAGACAATGGACCAGCGATATCGAAAAATGTACGAAAATGTCTCTGGCCAATGCAGGCCTGCTTGCCCGGGACAGAGAGGCGTTCAGAGTACCCACGACGAAGAAAATGTTCTGGAAAAAAAAATTTCACTTGATATATATATATATATATATATATATATATATATATATATATATATATATATATATATATATATATATATATATATATATATATATTTAAATAGCCTAACAGGCTAGTAACAATTACTTTTAAGGCCCAAGTTCGCCGTATTTTGCCCACCCCGTCCCTATAGCTAAGAAGAATCTTTCAAATGGAAGCTACTATGAGTTAATAAAAGACAATTAACAAAAAAAAGTATTACTAACAAATGAGTGATACATTTTGGAAGTAGATGTTTGTACTTCTCCATGGTAACTGTCTTATTTACTGTTTTCAATTCAGGTGGAGGAGACAGTAAATCAGGTGGAGGACTTCTTAGTGGAGTGCTCGGTGGTGGTTCGGACGGTGGACTGCTCGGTGGACTCCTTGGAGGTAATTCAGGCGGTGGATTGCTCGGTGGAGTTCTAGGAGGTGGTGATTCGGGCGGTGGATTACTTGGTGGCGTTCTTGGAGGTAATTCAGGTGGAGGTGGTGGATTACTTGGAGGCCTTTTGGGAAGGAAGAGATAAGTCGATCACATAAATGATGGTGGCCAACCTATAACACGATAATAATCATTTATGTTACGTTGAAATATAAGCAATAAAGACATTCCGAAGATTACTGATTGCAGATGGATATTTTCTATTTTGTTTATTAACTTGTGTTTGAATTTAGCAAATCAACTACAAACACTAAAAAAGTGATATTAAGTTGTTACAATTTCTGCTATAATGAAGCAGGAGGGATGTGTTCCTGAATTCTTGACAGTAGTTAACAAGGGGAAGGGGTAACCAAATTATCAAAACAATTTATGACGTAATTTATCGACAACCTCTATGATAATATTATGATCCTGGGACAATGGGGTGCCTTCATTCAAGGACTAAACATGCACGCATTAACATTCATAACACAACCATGGCACCGACACAACATAACCATAACATAACCACACTTTATGGTATAGCACGTTTCACTAGCTTTTCCCTAACAAATGCAATTACCTAATTAACCGTCTAACGTATTAATGGCATTTAAAAAATATCATGTTATATTTTATCAGACCTAATAAATATATACTTTATTTGTGGGCCAGTTTTGATAAAAGAATGAAATTCTTTGAACTTTGTCGGCATACTAATTATTGTGTATCGAAAAAAAGAAATTTTTCCACTTCAGACATTACACAGGATACATTAATACACAGTCTGTCATGTGTTTAAAAGTACAAAATGGTGCAATTTCACGCTTAAATCATGCCAAATGTATGATAAAGCAATCTTGCGCAAATGAGTCCTTATAATTGACTGTAAATTTCTTTAAAATGCACACGAGATTTGTGTTGACAAGTAGACTTTTGATATATATCGCAAGTAAGCGAAAATTAAAAACTATTTCTACATTTGATGAAAAATTTAATTCATAGTGTCTATACCATTTCAAATTCATTCACACAAATAATTTCAATTATATGCGTTATATATTTCATGAGATACATTATTTTGTAGTTTGGTAAAGCTAATGAAACGTGATATAGCAAGAGTTATCTCGGTTACTAAACTGAGGAGGATGTGTGCTTTTATCAGAAAGACTATGTGCTATAAGAACTGCCTGCTGTCAGTAATTGACAAGGGGTTACATAATAAAGTGATTGTTGTATTGTGACATATTCTCTCCAGAACGTTGTATTCCCAATGAACTCCATGAACCCTTCTCTGTCTTGGGTCATGCGGGTTGCATTTTCCAATGACGTATTCATGTTATATTCAATGTCGTCAGTCGATCGTCTTCTTGGTCTGCCTTTCTTCCTTCTCCCAGGTGCTCTGCCCTCCATTATTTGTTTTTCTAAATAGCTGTCTCTTTACCTGACCAAACAGGTGTAGTTTTATTTTTGCTATTGTGTTTAGCAACCAACAATCTGGAATCTTCAATGTGTTTATAATATCTGAATTTCTTTTTTTTTTTCGTTCCATGATATTCTAAGTATCATTCTGTAGCATTTCATCTCAAAGTCGCTGATCTTCTTTGCCGCTGTTTTACTTAGGGTTCATGTTTCACAGCCATATTTTGCAATCGGAAAAATAAAAGTTCGTAGCATAAAGGGATTACTTTATAATTATCATATACCCCCAATCATGTGTACACTCTACCAGAACAATTTCCTGCATGAACTTCTATACTTACAGATTTTTGATTCACAGTAATTCTTTAAATCATCTTATGTTGACTAGAAATCGTGTTCTTCAGTTCCTTGTTGACATGTATTCTAAAACATCATCAGTTCCTTGTTGACATGTATGTTAAAACATCATCAGTTTCTTGTTGACCATTATCCTAAAACATCATCAGTTCCTTGTTGACATGTATCCTAAAACATCATCAGTTCCTTGTTGACATGTATGTTAAAACATCATCAGTTCCTTGTTGACATGTATGTTAAAACGTCATCAGTTCCTTGTTGACATGTATGTTAAAACATCATCAGTTCCTTGTTGACATGTATCCTAAAACATCATCAGTTCCTTGTTGACATGTATGTTAAAACATCATCAGTTTCTTGTTGACATGTATTCTAAAACATCATCAGTTCCTTGTTGACATGTATGTTAAAACATCATCAGTTCCTTGTTGACCATTATCCTAAAACATCATCAGTTCCTTGTTGACATGTATGTTAAAACATCATCAGTTCCTTGTTGACATGTATGTTAAAACATCATCAGTTCCTTGTTGACATGTATGCTAAAACATCATCAGTTCCTTGTTGACATGTATTCTAAAACATCATCAGTTTCTTGTTGACATGCATGCTAACACATAATCTGAACGATCTCCTCACAAGAGCGAACATCAAATGGAATTAAGAATGAGTCATGTATACATTTAACAGATGTCATAAATAATGTCATTGTTGTAGCTGTTGTAACTGTTGTAGCTGTTGTAGCTGTTGTAGCTGTTGTAGCTGTTGTAGCTGTTGTAGCTGTTGTAGCTGTTGTAGCTGTTGTAGCTGTTGTAGCCGTTGACGAAACTGTGCATTCTTTCATCAAGTTGTACATCATGTCCTCGTTTACATGCATGAAAGGTTGCGGTATCATACATTCTTACTTATGGTCAACTTAACCTCTGGATCACGTTTACATGCATGAAAGGTTGTGATGGCATACAGTCGTAACACACTGAGAGATCCCCCTTCTCAGGAACACCTGGGATTGGGGGGGGGGGGGTGGAAGAAACTCTCAATGCGTTATGCGAAGATCGAATTAGGGCTAGCAGACGCTTCGCATTTCTCATGTCCGCGTCACGGAAGTAAATTAAATCAAACCTGCCATTAACAAGATAGGAATTGAATCAGTGCGTTCTACGGCACCAAATCGCCTAGCAAAAATATACGGATATTGTGTTATGTGTTTGTTGTTACTGAGGATATTTGTGCGGGATGTTTGTTATTGTTGTTGTAATAGTCCTTGTCTCGACTGGTCCGTTCGGGTGACTTTGTGTTCACTGTTTGAATGGTTTGACGAAATCGTATCTTTATTGGAGATGCGGTTAGTCAAGTACGGAAGAACGCGTGTGCAATTGTTGCTAGGCGATTTGGTGCGTAGAACGGACTGTTTCAATTCCCGTTAGTCTCAAGAATTATTAAAATTGTCCTCTGGCTTCCTACTTAAATTTACTTGCATTAACAAGATAGACTGTTATCACGTGAAGAGGCCACATTTGTGTAACATGTATCCAAACGTATCCTGTCGCAGTGCACCATAGAAACAGATTGCATCGATGCTCGTGTGGTAAATTTCTTCTTCTTCTTCTTCGACGTACGGTTTGCGGTGGACCCTCTGACAGCATTCCTCTGACCGTAATGAGAAGGACGTATGAGGGTGATCTGCGTTGTGTCATGTTTTACAGCAAGCTGCGTTATCTGCGCCTTTCGACCTGACACATCCGTCTTCAGCCAGCATTTTTTTGGGCCGGGTTGGCATTCCTGTATCTTCGATCCCTAGTACTTGGCGAGGCTACAGCAGGGTTACTACACTCCTGTTTCCAGGCCCACTGCGTGGAAGTATACTGAGGGTCTTGGCCAGTTGTGTTTCGCTGACCCTGATGCTCGACCAGCTATAGCGCGCCGGCCTGTGCACTCTGGTGTGCATCTCTGGGACCGTGCTGTAAATTTGTCTAATGCTTCATGTATTGTGTCTTAGCAGTGCGTGTCTGGAACGGAATGAAAATTGACTGCAAAAGATAAACAATATTTAAAAATAGCACGTCTTCGCTCCTTCGCCCAGAACACTGCTGGAGCACAATGTAAGGTAACGATAAGCCTATGCTGCCAAGTTGTCTTATCTGAAGGCTACTAAAAGCTTGAGTAGTGGTGAGCATGTCTCTGGAGCAGTACGGCATGTCTATTATGTGCATGCGAGGATAGCACAGTGCTAGAGGATACACCATGCGAGAAAACATAAACGATAACGAAAGCATTAATCATACTCGATAACATTTTATAAATCTGTTTTTCGGCGTCACGTTGTGTAGAAGAGGAAGCGGCTGGATTTAAAATCGAGCTGGTTCTAAGAAAAATGTATGTAGAAGTTCAAACTTGAAAGATGTTTTTGAATGAACCCTCAGTTAAAAGGGAGAGCTAATCCTATTCAATTTCTACTGCTGAGAGTTTCTTATACCCAAAACAGGTTTACATATGAGAAAGATGCAGAGGCACATAGTATAATGGATCGTCTAAATTACACAAGTAAAGTTCACTGGCAGCGGAACTCCTAGTACGAGATAGACGTAGTAAACCCAAGTACAAATCTCTGATTACTGCCTCATCGAGGCTTTCATCCAGTGAGATGTTTTAGCCTGTAATGTTCAAGGGTCATTTTATGACAAACCATCATCATGCAGACAACTGTTGGTGCATGTGATATTGTCACTGTACACTTTTCTGTTTATTGTATGGTTAAAAGTTTGTCAGTGATTTTCACCAATTCAACGTTGACAACCGCGCGCTCAACACTATCAATATGTATGATTTTCAGAAAAGCATGATCCTCTTCGCTTCGGCATTTAATTATTCGGGTCTTCCCATTAGTACAAACAAAAAGTAGCAAAGTACTAAATAGCACCATGTGTCCACTAAAGTCAGTATTAAAGAAACACATTATGAAAGAGTGTGTGTTTTACAATATAGTTCATTATTTTTAATGCACAAATATTTTCTTTGTTTGTCCCTGCATGAAACACTTAACTGAAATAATAAAACACACAGAAAATTTCATTGAAATAAAAAACGGTTTGATACGACGTATTCACAGAAGAGAAATGAATGCACATAATTATAACATCATCACCCAGCGTTTATAATATTATAAATTAATTAACAAATTCAGTACCCAATTTCTCCAATGTCAACATATTATATAAAGTGACATATTACTTCCAGAACGTTGTCTTCGTTGTGGATACTCTAAACGCCTCTCTGTTTCGGGCAAGCAGGCCTGCATTGGCCAGAGACAAGTGCATACATTCTTCTATGTCGCTGGTCCATCGTCTTCTTCGTCTTCCTCTCTTGCCTGGCACTCTGCTCTCTGGAATGTCTTCGAATACCATCATGTCGCTTTAAGTGTATCAAATAATGTAGTTTCCTTCTTATGATGGTATTTAGAAGCCACCCTTCATTTAGTTTCAGTAATGTAAAAACGTCAATGTTCTTCTTTTTCTCTGTCCATGATATTCGTAGAATCTTTTTGTAGCTCGTCATTTCAAATGAATTCGGATATTGTCTTGTTTAAAGTCCAATTCTAGCATCCATATATTATCACATGGAAAACACAAGATCTTAAAATTATTACTTAAGACAACTTATTACCTGTTCAATATTAACTATAATGATGTGGGAATTTATCATGTTCAAATCCAGTAAAGTTAAATTCATCTTTGCGTGATACATAAATATATTTACAATAGACCATTAAAATTATAATATAATTATATTACCTGCTTAAAGTTTACAGATTAAAGATACAAAATACGGATCATATTTCAAGTGACGATAACTTGAAACAGAGATGATTGTATAATGTAGATTCTAAATGTCAATTGTTCTTCAGAGAAATACGAAAATGAGACATTCGTTATGAAGGGTGGATTGAATCAAGTCTGTTAAGATGAAATAAAGTAGTGGTTTAAGTATGTAAGACTGAACTAAGTTGAACATACTTCAGTGAAGTACAAGTAACGCTCAAATTGCTTCATTGACATCTCTTTGTTTGTCATTTGAGTGTTATGTGAGGGTAAAAGTACATGTAAATCTTCGATATTCTTGAATTATTTGTTGGAAGTGTTGTTCAGTTCTTCGTAAGTGCTCATAAATTAAATTGTATGCTTAATCTTTAAAACAAAGCTCACAAATCCAATAGATGGTTAGAGTAAAATTTGTGATATATCGTAGCCAAACTATGTCCTGTTATTTATGTGCTAGTTCAACCTCTGAACTTCACCACTCATATTTCAGTTTACTGGAGATCATATTCAGGTCACTACGATCAACCCATCATATTTTATTTTTAGTGATTTTCTAGGCAATATTTATTTTATTATGAAAGGTCCGATTAATTAAAGTTAATTGATTTCTAACGCAGTATCCTGTTCTTTTGAAACGTTCGAACTGCCGCTCAGAAAATGAACACCACTATTTCTGTTGATCGCATGTTTACATTTGGAAATGCAATATTAATAATTTGTTGTATGACACATGATCAGGCTACGAGGCTTCCATATTAAACGGTTTGCATATTACTGTGAATGACTAACGGTACTTTCAATGACATAGGACACTACTAATATACAAACTCGCCCGTGTTTTGTTAGTGCCCTAAAGTGTATTAAAGAATATCAACGCTGTTTACCTTCCAAGTATGTAGTAAGAGGCGACTAATTAGGATCTGACCTGGAGTTGGTTGTCTCATGCAATATATGGTAAAATGCCCCAAAATCTATGCAGAAGTAGGACATCAGACAGTAAGACTGACATCGCAGCTAAGCTGAAAAACCATGACACAACGAATTATATTCTTCAGACTACATTCTGCTAACCTGCATGAATGTGAAAACGAGCGCAGAAGATGAAGGACAAACAACCTATAATGCCATTATGTATGCCATTTAGCACTAGGAAACATTAATGACATTTAGTACTATGGAACATGACATTTAGTACTTGGAAACAAGCATTATATTTAATACTAGGAAACATTAATGACATTTAGTACTAGGAGACATTAATATTCTAATATTCTTTTTCTTTCGTTCATTCCATTGTGTTTTGTGCGTGGTATCCTGATTATTTGTGCGTCTTTTGGCTGGTTGCCTCCGTCTTCAGCACTCTCCTTACTTGGACTATGGTCCTGCTCGAGTGGGACTGCCCGACTAGTTTTAGTTTCCAGCCCCTGATGGCTGAACTAAGCCCCATCACCACTACACGGTTCTGGCTTCGATGGGATCATCTAATTATTTAATAAATTAATATCATTTAGTACCAGGAAAGATTAATGACATTTAGTATTAGGAAACACTGGTGACATTTAGTACTAGGAAATAAGCTTTACATTTAGTACTAGGAAACACTAATGATATTTTGTAATAGGAAACAGGAATTACATTTAGTACTAGGAAACATTAATGCAATTTAGTACTAGGAAACAAGAATGACATTTAGTACTAGGAAACATTAATGATATTTAGTACTAGGAACAAACAAATCTTTTAAACGGTCCCCCTCCCCCCATCCCCCCAAAATATCATGCATAATTCCACAAAAACAAGATGATTAGCTTTTAATGACTGTCTTCCACATTCTATTTTAAAGAGATTTTCTATAAGAAAGATTGGAAGACAATATCAAAAGCTTTCCCAACCAGGAAATACTCTTCTAATTTTAATTTACAAATGGCCTCAATACGTACTGGTCCCAACACTTTTCAGCTTGATCTTGACTTTTCACTGCCCTGCTCATGTACGGTCTCGTCTCTCCGGTTGTGAAAACAATGGAATAAAAATTAAATAGGACAGATGTGTGTTTAAGCTCAGACGACTATAAGTCTTCACCATGGTGAAAGAGGTATCTATCACAAATGTCCAGTTCCTTGATGACTGTGTTCTTATTTCCAGCTCTGAAAAAGATATGCAAGTAAGCATGGAAAGGTTTTCTTCAGCTTGTAATATGTTTGACCTGATCATTACAATTAAGAAAACGGAGATCATATTTCAATCATCTCCAAGAAAAGAATACGATTATCTAGTCATCAAGGTCAATAACAATTCCATCTTACCCGTCGACAGATTCCCTTATCTCGGCAGTACTCTATCTACAGCCAATGACATTGATGTAGAAGTCTCCAAAATCTTAAAGTTCATAATCCCTATAGTGACTTCTGCATTTCACAGCTGCGCTACAATGTGTGAGTACGTAAGGGCATTAGCCTCACTACAAAATTAAAAGTCTATCACACAATTGTGATCACTAAGTTGCTATGCGATTGTGAGAACTAGAGAAAGTATCTAGCAGTAACAGACACTCCAGAATGTTAAATCACTACCAAATATGGTGTATCTGCAATCTCCTCAGGTTAAAGTGACAAGATGAAGACACTGAAGTCTTCACTAGAGCCAATATCCCAAGCATTCATACACTGTTGTAGAAGGTCCAACTGAGTCAACGGGCAACTTGTGGGCATGATTGACAAATGCATCCCAAAATAGCTAATGTTATGCTGAGTTCCTTAAGAAAAAGAAATGATTGGCCAGTGGACATAAGAAACGATTCAAGGATTTTCTCTCAAAGTCTAACTCTAAATAGTTTCAACATCAAAACCATAGTAAGGAAGTCTGTCAGAATCGCCAAGGTGACGCAGCAACATCATTAAAGATGATTGAACACTAAAAAAAAAATCAAATCTTAGAAGCACAAGAAAATGTGATGACCAAAAGGACAAAACAACAAACACACAAGCGCCCAGTTCTGATCATACGTGTTCCAAATGTGGCAGTGGATTCTGTGCCAGGTTTAGTATTTTCAGTCATTTCCGTACACAAAAGAAAGATGCAATAACACAATTCTCGAACAGTTGGAATCATTGCCTGCGATAGACGACTATTATATACGCTTGTAGTGAGTTAGATTCTATTGTCATAAGATTTCCAAAACTATTGCTATATTCTATTCTCATAAGATTTCCAAACCATTGTTAGATTCTATTGTCATAAGATTTCCAAAACCATTGTATTTGATATCCCTCGGTATTTTCAATACATGATAAAATGCCTATTATTCTATTTCCGATATCGTCATTTCATAACATGTCTGATCTGATGAAGCTGACAGTTTTTTCTTAAGTATTTTATTTCACATAATATTATCTTTGTCTGGAGGAAAGATGCCAGTGCCCGAGTCTGGCACTAGCTCAAGTATTTTATTTCACATAATATTATCTTTGTCTGGAGGAAAGATGCCAGTGCCCGAGTCTGGCACTTGCAACATACTGTTAGCAAAAAAATATACTCTTTATCATTTGTTGCCTGACTTAATCTTGAACATCAGATGTATAAATAGTGGTGACATCTTGGTTTGATGTATACACAAAATATATCGTGTGGACATCACTTTGACCGATACCTTAGTTCTTCTTCTTCTTCTTCAGCGTTCATTCTCAAACTCCCACTGGATTTCTCTTGTAACAGGACAATGATCCTACAAGATTTCCAGTTGAATGTAGTCCAGAGAATGGAAATGCGTTGTGTTGCCGTTTTATTTGCGCCAATGGCCCAACACATCAGTCTTCGGCGGTACCTTAGTTCGTATTGTCCCGCTCTGTAGAGCATAGGTTCGGTTTTGTAGAGAAAATGTTCAGCTCTGTAGAAGAAAGATCCGGCTTTTAGGTGATAGGTCCGGCTCTGTAGATGAAAGGTCCGGCTCTGTAGGTGAAAGGTCCGAAACTTGACTCGAACGGCCGATATACCATGTTCAATTTCATTGCAGGCAGCAGTGCATAATGATCACACATGAAGCATTGGCAAACTACTGAACGCAAACATTGCTTTAAATCACTGCAGAAAAAAAATTGCGTATTCTCGCTATGGGATATTCTACAAAGTCATTGTAAAATCTTTTGAAAATACGATTGTTAGAGCACTCACACAATTGTTCCGGCAACGGCTCAGAATATATTACCCTAGTGATTAGAATGTGCATTATATTAGCAACAAAACATAACAAGGATCTAGGTTTTTGATTAAACGTTAACCTATTACAATTTATACATGTTTCCGCTCTATTTTTCCAAAGTCCTTACATTTCCAGCGTGTTGAAATTGTCCAGACATTAAATATTTAACAGTGACTTGAATGCATATTAAATTGACATCATCTTAGTTTGATCGAATTCAGAACTTGATAATCGCTGACTAATGTTACGAGGCAAATAGGTGTCAGCTAAACATTCCTAGTTCAAATTCCGTTTATAGGCTTGTGACTTTTACATTAAATTGAGAACTGCATTACAACAAAGAGTTGGTGTTTCCTAATAAACATTGTAATCAAGGACAATAAAAATGTTATCTGAACACAATAAGACTAATATCAGCAAATTTCTCCACACTGATGACAATTTCAGGACAAGTCAGAGTACAGTAGACCTTATTAGGGACATATGCCTTCTAATAGCCAATCTACTTTTAATAAATGCTCTTGCTGTCTTCGGTATCATGGGTAACACGATCAACGTTATCGTACTGAAACGTCATGGAATTGGAAAGGCCAGCACTAACATCTTGTTGATATCTCTGTCAATCTTTGACCTGATGTATTCAGCGTTATCTATTGTCAGGTATTGGTTGTTTGTCTACGACATTTCATTTTGTGTTTAGTCACACACATCATTTGTCAAATAATAAGTGTTTGTCTACGCCGTACATTACTTATTTTCTGAAATTTATTGCAATTTTGTAGAAATTTACACAATAACTGAAATGTTTTGCTATAGGTATATCTACTATGTGTGAGTGATGTGGAGTAATGAAAGTATTGTATCTACTGTATGTATGTGACGTCGTGCTATGAAAGTGTTTTATGTACTGTATGTAAGTGATTTGAAGCTATAAAAGTGTCATATCTACTGTGAGTGACGTGAAGCTATGAAAGTGCTGTATCTACTGTTTGTAAGTGACGTGAAGCTATGCAAGTGTTGTATCTAATGTATAGGCATTCAGATTGCCTATAAGTGCAGCTGCAAGGAGTACAAAATGACGTGAAGCTACATTTGCCAGGAGTACAGAATGACGTGAAGCTACAGTTGGGAGAAATACAGAATAACGTGAAGCTACAGTTGCGAGGAGTACAGAATGAAGTGAAACTACAGTTGCGAGGAGTACAGAATGCCGGGAAGCTACAGTTGCGAGGAGTAAAGCTTGACATTGAGGATTACATTCTGTAAAGAACACGTCACATTGAAAAAAGACAAAGCACCCCAATCCCATTTCCACCCCCGCTTTTTGACAACAGATCTCCATTAAGAAATACTGCCCTTTCATTCCTATTGATTATAGTTAATAGTTAGTCGCTGAATCATCGTCACTGCACTCTGGACAAGTCCACAGGTGATCAGATCCATTCTTGCGTGTACCAGCCCTTACGCGTTGATTGACTGTCCAATTGCGCCATTATCTGACCATGATTGCTCCTCGGCCACGTAACCGCTCCTTTCTAGTCACATCAAATTCCTAACCAAGCTCCCTTATTCTAGTCGTGGAACAAAAATGCATTGTTCTTATTCCTTTGATGGCTTAGGGGCGTCTTCAAGTGATATAGCCCCAAACTCTTCCTCCTTCAACTATTCTTCTATCTATCCTTCACGAGTGGATCATAATCGCTGTCAGCATGCAACACCAACCACGCCCCTGAAACCGCTTTAGCGCGTTACATCAGTGAAGGCGGCAACTGGAATCTGTGCCCATAGCCTCTGATGTATGGGCCCGTGTCTGCCCAACATGTAAAGTCTGGATGCGACGGACTATGCAAAGGAGCTCAACTAACATGGGAGACTGGGCAGAAGGGCGTCATTCAGCTAGCGTTGTAGAGCGTCAAAGATCACAGCGAGACAGTAATGCACCCTGGTCATCTACTGCATCCCAACACACACTCAGTCGTCATGACTCGTCTTACCATTGAGAAAAAATGTGTAGGGGCCATAGAGTGAGGTTGAGGACAGTGCACAACTCTCCGTCACTTTAATCAAAATTTCATAGCGCAAGTCATAGCGTTATGAAACACGACTGTCAGAGGAGGGTGAACTTGTGGAACAAGGCGCTGGTTATATCTTCTGGATTGGCAGAAATAAAGAAGTGAAACGCGAATCTGGAGTTGGCTTTGCAATTAAATCCAGCCTAGCCAGAAAGTTGGCTGAACCTTCAAAGGGCATTAGTGACCGGCTAATGACTGTTCACCTTCCACTTTCTAAAAAACGGTATGCAGCATTTGTTAGCGTATATGCCCCAACTATGGCGCACATCGATGAACAGAAAGAAAAGTTATATGATGACCTGAAAAGAATCATAGAAGAGATCCCAAGATACGACAAACTCATCATCCTTGGTGACTTCAACGCACGAGTGGGTTCGGACTGGGTGTCCTGGGATGGTGTGCTATGGAGGCATGGTATTGGCAAATGCAATAGCAATGGACAGTTACTGCTCGAAACATGCGCATCATTTAACCTACTCATCTCCAATACCGTCTTTCAACTACCTCACCGTAATAAGACTACAAGGATGCGCCAACGATGACAGAGTGGTATGAAATCGATTATATCATTGTGAGACAATGCGATAAGCAGGATGTGAGAGTCACCAAATCCAAGTGCGGCGCCGACTACTGGACGGACCACAGGCCGCTAGTATCCAAAAAAAATCTCCATACATTGCATCTCCGGCGACCTCAAAATAGCAAACACTCAAAACGTCTCGACGTCTCCAAATTGAAAGATCCACTTTATAAACAGCTTCTGTCCAGCTCAATCGTTACCAAAATTGCACCATTGACCATCGACTCCATAGACATTTAAAAAAGCTGGGGAAACCTCCGTGACACTATCTACAGAACTATAGAAGAATTAGTGGGTGTGCTGGCAAACATCAAGACTGGTTTGACCAAAATGATGTACAGACCAAAGCTCTCCTGGACAACAAGCACAATCGTACAAAGCTTATTTAAACGACCCCCACATCAACCAGCAAAAAGACGCTGTACAAAAATTCAAAGAAAAACGTGCAAAAATAACTAAGGAGGATGCAAGACTCATGGTTTAGCACCAAAGCCAAAGAGATACAACATTATGCTGACAGCAATAATATGCAGAAATTTTATTCAGTGTTAAAACCATTTTGTGGCCCTCAATCTTCAGGAACGTCTCCGCTTCTAAGCGCAGATGGAAATCATACCATCACCGACAGAGGGGAAATTCTCAAACGCTGGGCTGAACATTTTGAAAATGTACTAAACTGCCCCTTCAACCTCAACGAGGAAGCGATTGCGCGCATCACGCAAATACCAATTAATCATTCATTATCGGAGCCCCCTTGCATTGAGGAGGTGGAGAAAGCAATCTCAAATCAGTCCGCAGGAAATGCGTCAGGCTCAGACTCCATTCCAGCCGAAGTTTACGCCGTTAGTGGCCTTGTCATGTCTGCTAAACTCACAAAGCTCTTCCAGGCAATGTGGAACTTGGAAGCGATACCACAAGACTTTATGGATGCTTCCATCATACATCTTTACAAGAGAAAAGGATATCGCCTAGCTTGCGACAACCATCGAGGCATATCCCTGCTCTCTATAGCAGACAAGATCCTGGCTAGAGTCCTCCCAGAGAGCCAATGTGGCTTCCGATAGGGCAGATGTACTGTTGACAAGATATTCATTGCCAAACAACTACAGGAAAAGAGTCGCGAACAGAACATTGGTCTCTACACCACATTTGTCGACCTAACTAAGGCATTCGACACTGTAAATCGCGAAGGACTATGGAAGATCATGGCAAAATTTGGATGTTCCGAAATATTTGCCAACATGGTTCGCCAGGTCCATGATGGTATGACAACTTGTGTGCAAGATGACGGCGCACACTCAAACCCCTTTCTAATGACTAACGGTGTCAAACAGGGTTGAGTCCTGGCTCCGACACTCTTCAGCATGGTGTTCTCTGCCATGTTAAATGATGCCTTCCGGAATAACAGTGCCGGAATTTGTTATCGTTATAGAGCTGACGGAGGACTATTCAATTTTAAAATATTGAAGGCCAAGACCAAAACTAAGACGGACAATGTTCGCTACCTCTTGTTCGCTGACGATTGTGCACTAAATACTACCAGTCTGAATGACATTAAGGACAGCATGGCTCTCTTTTCTTTGGCCTATGATGCGTTTGGTCTCACCATCAGCACTGCGAAGACTTTAGTAATGTATCAACCAGCGTCAGGTGTCCCCTACACAGAACCAGTGATCACAGTAAAGGGACAAAAACTTGATACTGCCAATAAGTTTGTATATCTTGGCAACACCCTATCACAAACTGCGACAATTGACGAGGATGTTGCCCTGCGTATTGCTCGTGTTAGTGCAGCATTTGGGAGCCTTCGTGCCAACGTCTGGATCAGGTGTGGTCTCAGTCTGACAACTAAGTTGGACGTGTACCGCGCAGTGGTTCTACCAACACTGCTTTATGCTGAGTTTTGCTGGACTGTCTATGCGAGACACGCCCGACAGCTTAACTCTTTTCACCTTGTCTACGAAACCTCATGGGAGTACGTTGGCAGGATCGAGTACCAGGCACGGAAATCCTTCAGAAGTCCCGTATGCAAAGCTTCCATGCACTGCTGACTAGTTCCCAACTCCGCTTGCCACATCGTCCGTATGCCAGACAAGTGCCTTCCAAAGAGATTATTCTATGGGGAGCTGTTCGAAGGTAAACGTTTAAACGGAGGACAGAAAAAGCGCATCAAGGATCACCTTAAAAAAACTCTCTCAAGCACTGCAGCATCGATCCTAGATCCTGGGAGACTGCAGCAATTGATCGCTCAGCATGGCACACCCAGATCACTGCTGACATCACGAAATTTGAAAAAAGAAAGATCACTGCGGGAAAATTATATGAAACAAAAGCGGAAGGATAAATCCGAAAACTCTCCTACTCCAAACCCTCTACACTTCTGCATGCACTGAAATAGAACTTTCCTGGCACCAATCGGACTCATCGGGCATCTACGAACTCACAAACCAAATTAGACAATTACCAATTTATTATTATTTTTTCATCACATTTATCGTTTTTTTATGCCATGCTCATCTTCGTTTGCGAAGGAGGAACATCATCAACATTTTAATACACCAAGGTAGATGCTCAAGTGAGATAATGAGCCGAACAGCATAAGCCAAATCAATGCAGACTTGAATTCGAGTGCTGAGTTGCTATATCGAACCAACTATTTTTCTATGGATGTGAAGAATGGACTGTAAACAAAAAAATTCAAAGCGAATTAGATGTTACAGAGATGTGGTTTCTGAGAAGAATGATGAAAATACCATGGACAACTAAGAAAACTAATTTCTCTTTGATGGTGGCTTAAAAATATCAATCATATTAAACATTAGGGGCAGACAGTCAAGATTTCTAGGTTATGTGATGAGAAGAAATCAGCTAGAACACTTAACCACTGGAAAGATCAAGGTGAGAAGTGTCAGGGGACAACAAAGAGAAAAGTTGCAATATGAACTAGTATTGTGGCATGGTAAAAGTTCATCAACCGAGCTTATTGACAACACAAGATACAGAGAGTCGCCGAGAAACATGATCGCCTACGGCTTCCGGCGTGGCACTTGATTGATTGACATGTATGTTGTTTAGAAACCAACGTCACTAACACTGTAAGGGTGTGCTACATTTATAGTGTATGGAAACCCAATTTACGAACATTGCAAGTGTCCACCACATATATGGTCTATAGAAACCGACGTCACTAACTGTATAAGGGCACTACATATATGGTCTATAGAAACCGACGTCACTAACCTTCTAAGGGCACTACATATATGGTCTATAGAAACCGACGTCACTAACTTTCTAAGGGCACTACATATATGGTCTATAGAAACCGACGTCACTAACTTTCTAAGGGCGCTACATATATGGTCTATAGAAACCGACGTCACTAACTTTCTAAGGGCACTACATATATGGTCTATAGAAACCGACGTCACTAACTTTCTAAGGGCGCTACATGTATGGTCTATAGAAACCGACGTCACTAACCTTCTAAGGGCACTACATATATGGTCTATAGAAACCGACGTCACTAACTTTCTAAGGGCGCTACATATATGGTCTATAGAAACCGACGTTACTAACTTTCTAAGGGCGCTACATGCATGGTCTATAGAAACAGTTGCTAGCGCTACAATATCATACTTTAATGTCAATATAATAAATAAACTACACTTAAGAAATTAATATCATCAATTCATTTTTCAGACAAACTCCATACTCAATTATTATGATCAACAGGAGACGTGCCTTAAACATTCGTGCTCTGTTGTTCAGATATGCAATCACCCCGTTGGATCAGATGTGTGTCTGCATCAGCGTCTCCATCACCAGCGCCATTGCAATAGAACGTTTTGTAGCAGTGTTCTTTCCTTTTAAAGTGAGCAGTATTTTTACTCCACCGCGAACCAAAATGGTGATTATGTTTATAATTAGTTATGTGTTTATTTTGACTAGTCCTCTTTTCAATCGCGTAGATGGTATGTGGGTGCAAGTTCAGAATCATTCTATATTCGCTGTACGTTTTTCAGAATGGTGGCTGTCGCAGGGGTTAAGAAGTTACACTAATTTAGTATGCAATTATTTATTTGGTCTAAGCAACATGTTGATTATATTTACATGTAGCATGGCTATTGTTTTAAAACTGGCTTATGGTGTGCAGGAACGGCGAAAAGTGATTAGTGCTAAAGTCTTGGTAGACATGAAGGTACATAAAATGATTCTCCTTGTGTGTGCTGTATGTTTCATAGTATTTTTCACAACTACAACTACGGATGCCGCATTGTACGCCCTCGCACCATACGGAACAACAGATATTACGTCGTCCTATGTTCTTTACGGAATTAATGCATCAGTCAACTTTCTGATCTATGTCGCCATTTCTAAAAAATTTTATACAACATACAAAACAATCATATGTAGAAAGTAAAACATCTTTTGTTATATATGGCACTACCATCATCATCATCATTATCATCATCATCATCATCATCATCATCATCATCATCATCATCATCATTAAACATTAACTAAGTAAAAGATGTTTGTTTATTTCTTGCATTAGATCTTGTATATATGTATGTCTGTTTATGAAAACATTGACTAGTTGTTTTGTTTCGTTCTGATTCATGTGTGCCATTAAATATCTGCAGTCTAGTCTATTTGTGTTATTTGTTATGATTTGGTCTATATTGTGAAAACTACCTTATGGCCGAAATAGAAATTCAGACTGTTTTGTAAACTGGTAATTAATTATATTTTTTATATCATTTAGTTTGATTCGGAATGTTAAAACTAATATTTTTCCTGCATTTTTCATTCATACTTTTCGGTAAAATGTTTTACCGCAGTCTCACCTATGATCGAATGTCGCTCTGTTGTAACATTTTGTGTTGGTGAACTGTGCTTGCCAACACAGTGTTGGTGAACTGTCCAATAACTTAAAGACTGGTCGGAAATGAGACCGTAAAACGGATAATCAATTTTTCATTGATATTGTAGAGCTGTTAAATATTGCCCCCCCCCTTCCCCAACCTTTTCCAAATAAGAAATGAAAAAAATAAAGGTTCATTGACACTGAGAAACCGTAAATTATATTTCTTAATCAAATAAATTTTCATTGATATCATAAATAGGCAATGTTATTTGTTGAGCCGGCGAAATTCAGGATTGTTTGTTTGGAATAAGACCAAGTCTGTCATCTCACCAATTATTTTTCTATATTTGAAGATACAAATGTATTTACATCTTTTCTCGCTAATTGCCGAACATGTATTTTGTAGCAACAAAAGATAGCTTGTGTTTGAAGTCGAAACTTTAGTTTCCTACAATCTTGAGTATTAAAAGATTTTGGGGCGCAGTCTCCTGAAGTATATTTTATTCTGACAACAGTTCATAGCTAGATACATCAACGTTTAACATAAACCAAGTGTCACTTAATGTTCAATATGATACAGATAACTTGAATGAATATTTAAAAAAAATAATTTCCATGGCAGCTGATGATGACCAACATTTTATTTTACGGCATTAATGTTTCAACCTTAGCATGAAGAACTTCTGAAACTGTAACAATAAATTAAGATTTTTATTAAATTTGGATTGAAATTTTATTCTTTACTAATGATGCCTCCATTTCAATAAGGTGTATGGCCTCCGCTGGCCACTATTAGAGAACGACATATCTGTGACATGGATCCGATTAATCGTTGGATCTGTTGCTATGGGATGGCTGTCCACTCTTCCCTCAGTGAAAGAGACATCTATTGGAGATTGGTATGAGCCACGTCTCGTTGGCGGTAGCTTGAGCTAATCTTACTGGCGGAGTCGTCTGTCAAGTTTCTCCCATACGTGTTCTATGAGGTTCATGTCTGATGACATGGCTGGCCAAGAAATGGTCTCGACGTTGTTTTCAGCTAGGAACTGATTGGTGAATTGAGTCACATGAGGTCGAGAGCTGTTATGTTGAAAATGCACCCTCTTGCAGCCAAAATTAGAAGGACGCGAGCTGGGGAACAATTTCAACGATGTATCGTTTGGTATTCAGATGTCCTTCAATTTGTGTCAGGTCACTTCTTCCCATGAACTCAATCGCCACCCCTTCCCCCATATCAGTACACCTCCACCACCATGTGGAAGAGCCTCATCATGTTCCGGGCGTAGCGCTCACGGATTCTGCGGTAAACTATTCTCCATCTATCATGTCGCTGAAGCACAAAAAATGATTCATCACTAAACCAAACCAGTCTCCAGTGATTCCCAACGGTCCATTAACGACTCTGGTTCGTCGGCTGCAGTCGGTTCTAGCGATGTCGGTCAGTAAAAACGGGCCCTCTGTATAATGTAGGGTTTTCTATCCCAAAGACTGGCGTCGTGCAATTGATTCCTGACCGTTTATTTGAAATCGACGAGCTGCTAGAATTGTGTGGACTGTGGAAGATGCAGATGGAAATCGATTCCTGGGGTGACACTGCATTGTCGGTCTGCCACTGAGTCAGTTTGTTGATTCGCCTCCAAAGGCGACTAATGGTGCTTCTAGTCTCCCAAATTGTCTGGTAACTACACATTGTGATTGTCCTGTCTGTAAGCGTTCAGTGAAGATGTATCGTTGTTCTGTTGTGAGATGAATCATACTTGCGCATTGAATTTTCAACTGAATATATTCCATGACCGTCAATCTTTTATAGGTATTCAATAATATGGTCAGAGAGTTTTGTGTTCATTGAGTTCCATGGGATTCTCATGAACCTGTCACGAGGTATTGCCAAAAATGTTGTTTTGACCTTAACCTCTTTCAGGACCTCACGAATCATGAGGTGAGTACAATTGAGGTAACCACGAGAAGTTAATGACCAAGTGGACATAGTCGATAAGTTTAATAATGTCAAAGTAGCGAATATCTCTTATAAAAGTTACTCCCACAAATTTGTTTTCTTTGAACAGTATATATTTATTTCTAAACAAGACTATATTAATATGTAAGAATAATACAAATGATATTTGTCTCCTATATTCTGCAGAAAGATGTTCTGATGGCAACTTCATAGCCCTCTCTAGTCAGTGCAATCAGTCCTATTCCTCCACTGCCACATTTAAAAAGCATTCAATATCCCGTGCTCATCTAGGTTTTGGACGACCACTGTTTGTTTTCTTTTTCATGGAACCTAATCATTCAAAATTTAATTTTCTAACACATTGTCTGTTTTATATTCCAGAAATATGTTAATATCCTTTTTTATAATATTGTATTCAAATTCAATCTTTAAATAAGGATTTCTTCATTCATGTAATTAGTTAAAGTTAGTATTTAATGTTCGCATTAATGTTTATTTCAATATAAAAGTCAAACTCGCAATGCAAAAAGTTAACACAAGGAAAAGAAAATGACGGTACTCATTAAATGAGAATAGTAATGCAATGATTTGAGGAAACTACTAACATTCATACAAATCACGTATAAACTAAATACACAAATTTTAAAATGCTACATATATTTATACTACACTAATGTATGGCTGAGAAACATGGACAATGAACAGAAGACAGAGGCCTTTGTGATGTGGATATACTGAAGAACAGGGGGAACTTTGCATTTGTCACCTCTATTGACATCAATTTCAGTATTGATGTCCCTTGCTTTAATTTCAAACCTCTGTAACACTAGTTAAAAAAAAAAAAAATTAAATCCTTCTCCATCCTATTCAGGTTTTTGTTTTAGAATACGGAACATATGTTTTTCATTACCAATGTCATATAAACGTATGATGTAGTCAGCATCAAGCCTGCCGCCTTTACTTTCTAAGAAGATTTGGTAGCAATTTATTTAGGCAGGGTCGATGTAGGAGCTGCGATGATTTTAACATTGTTAAGTTGTATTGCAAATCGAACATTGGATCACCCGAAGAAGATGAAAATGCTATAAATGAAGTATTACGATTAGCTTGAGCAGGTAGCTCTTGACAACTCACAGCCTTTCTTACAGAAGCCTGGCCTGCATCTTTCCGTCATCCATGGTGTCCATTTAATTAAGACAAAAGTAAGACATCGAGACAAGAGATGTAGTGACATTGATTTCAATTGTGGCAAGTTATCAGTCTATCCCCAAGTTTCCTTAATCACTTCTTCATGCCTGAAAAAAAGACAGTGGTCCTCTTCTGTGCACCTTGAAAAAGAAGTCTACGACTTAGTTGTCAAACGTGCGTCCCGAACAGGAAGCCATTTCACTAACAACTGAGCTAACCCGTCACCAAACACTACAACAACTGAGATATAATATCAAACACTCGATTATTATTAAATATAATATCATATGGTTCTCACGATATAATATAGGCAACAATATGAAATTAAAATAGCTTTACGAAATAAAATTCGACATAACATAAGATATATTTTTAACCGCTTTTTAAAAATTTACAGAGGTGGTGACATATAAGGGCAATTTACATGATGCGCCAATACCACACAAAATCAAATTCACACATTCTATATTCACAAATCGTGATAAAAGATTGTTGCATATAATCGTACCCATACACATCGTGAATAGTATGCTAAGAAATAATATTCTGTTCAATACTTTGCCATAAGATGCAACCATTTTAAAGGCTAGTTTCTGTCTTTGGCGTTCATTGCAGGACAATTATAAAATGATGGCAATAGCACACGTAATTAAAATAACTGTGTTACTTCAACCCAGTAAGTATGTACGTTCAGAGACTTGATCATTACCGTGTGACATGTGCCACTTGGAGTACCGGTAACTGAATATTGTCTTGTTTTGTGTGGTGCCAAGTTTTGTCCGAAGTCTACTAAAAGCTAGAGTAGTGAGCAACTCTCTGGAGCATAAGGCATGTCTGTTATGTACATGCGAGGATAGCACAGCGCTAGAGGATACACCATGTGAGAAAACAGAAACGATATCGAATGAATTACTCATATTCGATACAATTTTTAAAATCTATTTTTTGGCGTCAGTTTTGTGCAGAAGAGCAAACGGCAGGATTTAATATCGAACTGGTTGGAAGAAAAATGTATGTAGAAGTTCAAACTTGAAAGATGTCCTTGAATGAACCCTCAGTTAAATGGGAGAGCTAATCCTATTCAAATTCTACGGCTGGGAGTATCTTATACCTAAATCAGGTTTACGCATGAGAAAGATGCAGAGGTACATAGTATAATGGATCGTCTAAATTACACAAAAATGTAGACAAACAAGTTCACTGGCAGCGGAACTCCTAGTACGAGATAGATGTGGTAGACCCAAGTACAAATCTTTGCTTACTGCCTTCTTGCAGACTTTCACTAAGTGTCATGTTTTATAGCCTGTAACGTTCAAGGGTTATTATGTGACAAACCATTATCATGTAGACAACTATTGGTGCAAGTGTTAATGTCACTGTACAATTCTATGTTTCTTGTATTGTTAAAAGTTTGTCAGTGATTTTTACTAATTCCACGTTGACAAATATCCAGCAGCTTTTCTCTTATGTATTTATACCTGTTTTACACTAATGTTTCTGGTAGTCCCATATTGAAGCTTTACTGGTCACATCTGAGTTATGTTAAATAGATTGCAATCACACTTTTCATCCCCGAACGTCAATGTGGATTCAGACAAGAAAGAGGAATTGTTGACATGATTTTTACTGCTAGGTGACTATAGGAAAAGTTCCGCAAGAAGACTATGGGCCTATATACGACAATCGTGGAACTGATCAAGGCCTTCGATATCGTCAACCCAGAGGATCTGTGGAAGATCATGTCCAAGTTCTGAAGTCCAGATAAATATATTGTTGTAGATCGCAAGTTTCATGACAGTATGAAATCTAGCTTTCAAGGCTACATCCAAAATAATTTCCAGTGACCAACGGTGTCCACCAGAATGCGTCCATTCTCATATTTAGCGTGGGGTTCCCTGCTGTTCTGGGTGACGCTGTCCGGGGTAACAGTGCAGGAATCAACTTTCCCGTTAGAATTATTGGCGGAATTTTCAATCTTTGCGGGCAGAAGTCAAAGACGAAAACCCAGACGGACATCATTGTTTGGGGACAACTGCGCGCTCAACACTATCAATATGTATGACATTCAGAAAAGCATGATCCTCTTAGCTTAGGCATTTAATTATTTCGGTCTTCCCATTAGTACAAATAAAAAGTCGTAAAGTACTAAATAGCACCATGTGTCCACTAAAGTCAGTATTAAGGAAACGCATTCGGAAATAGAGTATGTTTTACAATATAGTTCATTATTTTTAATGCACAAATATTTTCTTTGTTTGTCCTTGCCTGAAACACTGAACTGAAATAATAAAACACACAGAAAATTTCATAGAAAAAAAACACGGTTTGGTACGACGTATTCACAGAAGAGAAATGAATGCACATAATTATAACATCATCATCCAGCGTTTATAATATTATAAATTAATTAACAAATTCAGTACCCAATTTCTCCAATGTCAATATATTATATAAACTGACATATTACTTCCAGAACGTTGTCTTCGTCGTGGATACTCTGAATGACTCTCTGTTCCAGGTAAGCAGGTCTGCATTGGCCAGAGACATGTGCATACATTCTTCTATGTCGCTGGTCCATCGTCTTCTTCGTCTTCCTCTCTTGCCTGGCACTCTGCTCTCTGGAATGTCTTTGAATACCATCATGTCGCTTTAAGTGTATCAAATAATGTAGCTTCCTTTTTATGATGGTATTTAGAAGCCACCCTTTATTTAGTTTCAGTAATGTAAAAGCTTCAATGTTCTTCTTTTTCTCTGTCCATGATATTCGTAGAATATTTTTGTAGCTCGTCATTTCAAATGAATTCGGATATTGTCTTGTTTAAAGTCCAAGTCTAGCATCCATATATTATCACATGGAAAACACAAGATCTTAAAATTATTACTTAAGACAACTTATTACCTGATCAATATTAACTATAATGATGTGGGAATTTCTCATGTTCAAATCCAGTAAAGTTAAATTCATCTTTGCGTGATACGTAAACATATTTACAATAGACCATTAAAAATTATTATATAATTATATTACCTGCTTAACGTTTACAGATTAAAGCTAAATAATACGGATCATATTTCAAGTGACGATAACTTGAAACAGAGATGATTGTATAATGTAGTTTCTAAATGTCAATTGTTCTTCAGAGAAATACGAAAATGAGACATTCTTTATGAAGGGTGGATTGAATCAAGTCTGTTAAGATGAAATAAAGTAGTGGTTTAAGTATGTAAGACTGAACTAAGTTGAACATACTTCAGTGAAGTACAAGTAACGCTCAAATTGCTTCATTGACATCTCTTTGTTTGTCATTTGAGTGTTATGTGGGGGTAAAAGTATATGTAAATCTTCGATATTCTTGAATTATTTGCTGGAAGTGTTGTTCAGTTCTTTGTAAGTGCTCACAAATTAAATTGTATGCTTAATCTTTAAAACAAAGCTCACAAATCCAATAGATTGTTAGAGTAAAATTTGTGATATATCGTAGCCAAACTATGTCCTGTTATTTGTGTGCTAGTTCAACCTCTGAACTTCACCACTCATATTTCAGTTTACTGGAGATCATATTCAGGTCACTACGATCAACCCATCATATTTTATTTTTAGTGATTTTCTAGGCAATATTTATTTTATTATGAAAGGTCCGATTTATTAAAGTTAATTGATTTCTAACCCAGTATCCTGTTCTTCTGAAACGTTCGAACTGCCGCTCAGAAAATGAACACCACTATCTCTGTTGATCGCATGTTTAAATTTGAAGTGCAATATTAATAATTTGTTGTATGACACATAATCAGGCTACGAGGCTTCCATATTAAACGGTTTGCATATTACTGTGAATGACTAACGGTACTTTCAATGACATAGGACACTACTAATATACAAACTCGCCCGTGTTTTGTTAGTGCCCTAAAGTGTATTAAAGAATATCAACGCTGTTTAACTTCCAAGTATGTAGTAAGAGGCGACTAATTAGGATCTGACCTGGAGTTGGTTGTCTCATCTAATATATGGTAAAATGCCCCAAAATCTATGCAGAAGTAGGACATCAGACAGTAAGACAGACATCGCAGCTAAGCTGAAAAACCATGACACAACGAATTATATTCTTCAGACTACATTCTGCTAACCTGCATGAATGTGAAAACGAGCGCAGAAGATGAAGGACAAACAACCTATAATGACATTATGTATGCCATTTAGCACTAGGAAACATTAATGACATTTAGTACTATGGAACATGACATTTAGTACTTGGAAACAAGCATTATATTTAATACTAGGAAACATTAATGACATTTAGTACTAGGAAACATTTATGACATTTAGTATTAAGAAACATTAATGACATTTAGTATTAGGAAACATTTATGACATTTAGTACTAGGAAACATTTATGACATTTAGTACTAGGAAACATTTAAGACATTTAGTACTAGGAAACATTTAAGACATTTAGTATTACTAATCATTAATGACATTATTTATAACATTTAGTATTAAGAAACATTAATGACATTTAGTACTAGGAAACATTTATGACATTTAGTATTAAGAAACATTAATGACATTTAGTATTAGGAAACATTTATGACATTTAGTACTAGGAAACATTTATGACATTTAGTACTAGGAAACATTTAAGACATTTAGTACTAGGAAACATTTAAGACATTTAGTATTACTAATCATTAATGACATTTAGTATTAAGAAACATTAATGACATTTAGCACTAGGAAACATTTATGACATTTAGTATTAGGAAACATTAATGATATTTAGAATTAGGAAACATTAATGACATTTAGTACTAGGAAACATTTATGACATTTAGTACTAGGAAACATTTATGACATTTAGTACTAGGAAACATTTAAAACATTTAGTATTACTAATCATTAATGACATTTAGTACTAGGAAACATTTATGACATTTAGTATTAGGAAACATCAATGACATTTAGTATTAGGAAACATTTATAACATTTAGTATTAGGAAACATTAATGACATTTAGTACTAGGAAACATCAGTGACATTTAGTACTAGGAAACATTAATGACAGTTAGTATTAGGAAACATTAATGACATTTTGTAATAGGAAACATTATTCATAGTTAGCACTAGGAAACATAAATGACAATCAGTACTAGGAAACAAGCATGGCATTTAGCAATAGGTAACATTAGTGACATTTAGTACTAGGTAACAAGCATTACATTTAGTACTAGGAAATAAGCAAATCTTGTAATCAGTTCCCCTCTTCTCCCACACCACCAAACAAATCACGCAAAATTGCACAAAAAGAAGGTAATTAGTTTTTTATGCGTCTTCTACATTCCATTTTCAAAAGGTTTTCCAAAACTAAACTAAAAAAACACCCACAAAATTCCACAAATACAAGGTGATTAGATTTTAAATGCCAAAATCTACTATATTCCGTTATAAACTCGACGACTTCAGGAGAAATGTCATAAACAATAGTGCAATCTTAAAAGAACTTTCATAGATTTAGCAAAAGCATTTAACACTATCAACAGAACTGGAATATGAAATATCATGTGGAGACTTGACTGCCACGATAAATATATCAAAATCGTTCGGCAGCTTTACGAGGGTATGATGACACTTGCACTAAAGGACGGGAAGCTGTCAGATGCATTTTAAGTTACAAATGGCGTCAATCAGGGATGCGTACTTGCCCAAACACATTTCAGCTTGATGTTGATTTTTCACTTGATGTGAAAACAATGGAATATAATAGCACAGACGTCTGTTTAAGTTCAGACGACTACACGTCTTCACCACGTTGAAAGTGGTATATATCAATAATCTACTGTTCCATGATGAATGTGTCCTTATTTTCAGCTCTGAAAAAAAGATATCTAAGCAAGCGTGGACATGTTTTCTACAGCTTGTGATATGTTTTGCCTGATAATTAAAACCAAGAAAACGGAGGTCATATTTCAACCATCTCCAAGTATAAAATACCATAATCTATTCATCTATGTCAATAACAATTCCATCTTACCAGTAGACAGATTCACGTATCTCGCTAGTGATCAGATTCCTTTGCAGAAGACAATAACTTCAAAGTTAGCCCAGACAAACAACAGGAGGTCCGAGAGAACCAGCAAAACATTGGGCAACCTATACCTGAAGTCATGGAGGCACCAATCACAATGAGAGAACTGGAGTATGCAATATCCAAATTGAAAATGAAAAAGTCCCCTGGAGCTGATGGAGTATCCAATGAAATGATTGAAAACCTGGGAACTGCAGCAAGAGCAATGCTACTGCAGATCTTGAACACAAGCTGGGCCACAGGTAATGTACCACAGGCATGGAGAGAAGCAATAATGATACCACTCCTCAAATCAGGAAAAGATAGCAACACAGTCTCCAATTACAGACCCATCAGCCTCACAAGCTGTCTGTGCAAAACAAAGGAACGCATTATCAATCTCAGGATGCAGTGGTACCTTGAAAGTGAAAACCTTCTGGTATCACAGCAAGCAGGTTTCAGACAGTGCTACTCTACTGAAGATCAGGCAACTTACCTCTTCCAAGAGATTGAGGATGCCTTCCAAGATAAGAAACAGGTACTAGCAGCATTGATAGATCTCAGGAAAACATTTGATATGGTCTGGAAAGAGGGGCTCTTAAAGAAATTGCGAAATTAGAGGGTTAGCTCAAGAATGTGCAAATGGGTAAAAGCATACCTGCATAATAGAAGAGCCAGGGTACAATTAGATGGTCACAAGAGCAAGAAAGATCTACTGCGTCATGGAGTCCCCCAGGCAGGAGTCCTGTCAACCACACTTTTCTTGGTTTACATCAATGATCTAGTTGCTGAACTACCACATGGGATCAAAGTGGCAATGTATGCTAACGACCTGGTGATCTGGTGCACGGAAGAACATGCGAAAGTGGCCACTAAACAAATACAAAGAGCTATCGATGCCCTAACCTTATGGGCAAATAGATGGTTCGTCAGCATTAACACAGATAGGTTCAGCACTACACTCTTTACCCTCTCACCAAAACAAAAAGCTTGTCATATCAAAATAGACGGAGATCTCTTGAAAGAAGACAAACAACCCACATACCTCGGAGTTACTTTTGATGATAAGCTGACATGGAAGCAGCACATAAACAAACCAACAACAAAAGCCAGGAGGAAGTTAGTTATCCTGAGAAAACTAAGTGGAACCACATGGGGAGCCAGTGGGGATATACTCAGTAAAGTTTACCAGCAAGGCATAAGACCACACCTAGAATATGGGTCAGCTGCGTGGTGTCCTGCATCAAACACTACATTACAAGATCTAGATAAAGTGCAAAACCAGGCACTTAGAATAATGTTGGGAGCAATGAAATCAACACCCATAGCAGAGATGCGGAAAATAGGAAGAATGCAAACACTTGGCGAACGTAGAGACACAAAAGTACTAATTCAAGCAGAAAAGTTTCAGTGTATGCCAAGTCATCCAATGAAGGAAAGATTCGAAAATCTAGCAATGGGGCGACTGAAAAGAAGCAGCTTTATCCACCAAGCTAAACGACTCCGTAGACAACTTACAGACCTACCTGAAGTTGACAGCCCCTTAAGGCCTGTACCAGAACAACCCCCGTGGAGTGAAAGGTATGGAATGCCAAAATACATGCAGACCCATGTGAAAGGAATACTAAGCGAGAACGAACAGAACAGTGTGCAGCGAAGGACAGTCACCCTCAGTTTTCTGGATGAGGAATATCCACAAGATATATGGGTCAGAGTATACACAGATGGGTCAGCACAGAATGCAGTGAGAAATGGAGGTGCAGGTGTATATATAGAATATCCACACAAGCCTAGATATACAATCAGAACACCAACAGGGAAAGTCTGCAATAATTATTATGCAGAAATGCAGGAAATTAGTGTGGCAGTTAAAAAACTGATAAACTCCAACTCTGGCCTACAGCCTGTGGTATTCCTTACAGATGCAAGGTCAGTGCTTCAAGCTCTCCAGTCTGAAAAACTAACAGACTTGAAAAAACTACTTAGTGAATTGTCTTACCAGTATAGGGTAACCATGCAGTGGATACCCTCCCACTGTGGAATGCTGCATATTGCAACTGCGCAAAAATGTGTGAGTACGTAAGGGCATTAGCCTCGCTACAAAATTAAAAGTCTATCACACTATTGTGATCACTAGCTTGTTATACGATTGTGAGAACTGGAGAAAGTATCTAGCAGTAACAGACACTCCAGAGTGTTAAATCACTACCAAATATGGTGTATCTGCAATCTCCTCAGGATAAAGTGACAAGATGAAGACACTGAAGTCTTCACTAGAGCTAATATCCCAAGCATTCATACACTGTTGTAGAAGGTCCAACTGAGTCAACGGAAAGCTTGTGCGCATGATCGACAAATGTATCCCAAAATAGCTTATGTTATGCTGAGCTCCTTAGGAGAAAATGACTGGCTTGCAAGAAAACATACAAACTTTCTGCTTGTATTGTTAGTGATTAGAATGTGCGTTATATTTGCAGCAAAACATAAGAAGGATCTAGGATTTTGATTATAAACTTTAACCTATTACAATTTATACCTGTATCCTCTTTGTATTACCAAAGTCCTTACATTTCCAGTTCTTGAGACTAACTGGAATTGAACCAGTTCATTCAACGGTACCGAATCGCCTAGCATTTTGAACGGACTGGTTCAATTCCCGTTAGTCTCAATAATTTTTAATTTATCCTCTGACTTCCTTCTTGAATTTACTTGTATACGATTCCAGCGTGTTGAAATTGTCCAGACATTAAATATTTAACAATGACTTGAATGCATATTAAATTGACATCCTCTTAGTTTGATCGAATTCAGAACTTGAGAAGTGCTGACTAATGTTGCGAGGCAAATAGGTGTCAGCTAAACGTTCCTAGTTCAAATTCCGTTTATAGGCTTGTGACGTTTACATTAAATTGAGAACTGCATTATATGTAAGAGTTGGTGTTTCCTAATAAACATTGTAATCAAGGACAATAAAAATGTTATCTGAAAACAATAAGACTAATATCAGCAAATTTCTCCACACTGATGATAATTTCAGGACAAGTCATAGTATAGTAGACCTTATTAAGGACATATGCCATCTAATAGCCAATCTCGTTTTGATAAATGCTCTTGCAGTCTTCGGTATCATGGGTAACACGATCAACGTTATCGTATTGAAACGTCATGGAATTGGAAAGGCCAGCACTAACATCTTGTTGATATCTCTGTCAATCTTTGACCTGATGTATTCAGCGTTATCTATTGTCAGGTATTGGTTGTTTGTCTACGACATATCATTTTGAGTCACTCACATTATTTGTTAAATGATAATTGTTTGTCTACGCCGTACAATGTTCTTTGTTTATTTTCTGCAATTTATTGCGATTTTGTAGAAATTTACAAAATAACTGAAATGTTTTGTTATTGGTGTACCTACTATGTGTGAGTGATGTGGATTAATGAAAGTTGTGTATCTACTGTATGTGAGGGATGTGAAGCTATAAAAATATTGTATCTACTTTATGTGAGGGATGTAGAGCTATGAAAGTATTGTATCTACTTTATGTGAGGGATGTGGAACAATAAAGTGTTGTATCTACTGTATGTGAAAGACTTGAATCTATGAAAGTGTTGTATCTACTGTATGTGAAAGACTTGGAGCTATGAAAGTGTTGTATCTACTTTATGTGAGGGATGTGGAGCTACGAAAGTGTTGTATCTACAATATGTAAATGACTTGAAGCTATGAAAGTATTGTATCTACTGTATGTGAGTGATGTGTAGCTATAAAAGTGGTGTATCTACTGTATGTGTTTGATGTGGAGTTATGAAAATGTTATATCTACTGTCTGAGAGGGATATGGGGCTATTGAAGTGTTGAATCTACTGTATGTGATTGATGTGGAGTTATGAATGTGTTGTATCTACTTTATGTGAGGAATGTGGAGGTCTGAAAGTGTTGTATCTACTGTATGTGAGGAATGTGGAGGTCTGAAAGTATTGTATCTACTGTATGTGAGGAATGTGGAGGTCTGAAAGTGTTGTATCTACTGTATGTGAGGAATGTGGAGGTCTGAAAGTGTTGTATCTACTGTATGTGAGGAATGTGGAGGTCTGAAAGTGTTGTATCTACTGTATGTGAGGAATGTGGGGGTCTGAAAGTGTTGTATCTACTGTATGTGAGGAATGTGGATCTATGCGACTATTGTATCTACTCTATGTGAGAGATGTGGAACTGTAATGATATTGTATCTACTATATGTGAGGAATGTGGAGGTCTGCAAGTGTTGTATATACTGTATGTGAGGGATTTGAAATTATGAAAGTATTGTATCTACTGTATGTGAGTGATGTGGAACTGTGAAAGTATTGTATCTATTGTATAGACATTCAGTATGTAAATTTGTCCAAGTTTCGAGGAGTATAGGGTAACATTGAGGATTACATTCTGTAAAGTATACGTCACATGGAAAAAGACAAAGCCTCCCCACTCCATTTTGCATCCCCCAACCCTATTTGGCAACAGAGCTTGAATAAAAAATACTCCCCTTTCATTCCTATTGATGACTATAGATAATAGTTGCTGAATCATCGTCACTGTACTTTCGACAAGTCCATATGTCATTCTCTACTTGTGTGTATCCGCCATTACGCCATGACTGACTGTCCCAGTACGTCGTTAATTGATCATCATTGATCCTCGACCACGACACCGCTCCTTTTTATCCACACCACATTCCCTTATGCTAGTTGTGGAACAAGAGTCCATTGATCTTGTTCCTTAACAAATGTCCAATGATCTTGTTCCTTAACAAGAGTCCATTGATCTTGTTCCTTAACATGAGTCCAATGATCTTGTTCCTTAACATGAGTCCATTGATCTTGTTCCTTAACATGAGTCCAATGATCTTGTTCCTTAACAAGAGTACAATGATCTTGTTCCTTAACATGAGTCCAATGATCTTGTTCCTTAACATGAGTCCAATGATCTTGTTCCTTAACATGAGTCCAATGATCTTGTTCCTTAACAAGAGTCCAATGATCTTGTTCCTTAACATGAGTCCAATGATCTTGTTGCTTAACATGAGTCCAATGATCGTGTTCCTTAACATGAGTCCAATGATCGTGTTCCTTAACAAGAGCCCATTGATTGTATTCCTTAACATTAGTCCATTGATCTTGTTCCTTAACATTAGTCCATTGATCTTGTTCCTTAACAAATGTCCAATGATCTTGTTCCTTAACAAGAGTCCATTGATCTTGTTCCTTAACAAGAGTCCATTGATCTTGTTCCTTTGATGACTATGAGAGTTGTACACAACTTTAAAAAAAGGTATAATCAATCATTGGACGTTAAACCTGATAACATATTTGTAAAGGCAAACGCCATAATAAACCGAATATTAAAGAGGCTATGAGACATAATAATTACAATGAATTAAATGATAATCTTACTGAAACGTTACTACATGGCAGACAGAAATGGAACAGGTAAATAAGCAGCCGCTGACCAAGTGGTGTTGCTGACCACGACGACGGAATGGAATATCAGGCGGCGCTGATATCCCCACTGAAATACCTCATGTGTCCATTGACTGGAAGCATCAAAGCGAGTATGAGCCGCGATAAGCTCAGATTGCTGGAATGACGTCATTGACACCACTCCAGGAACGTGAAAGGGGGGAGGGGGTAGGGATAGGGTTTAGGTAGCGCTATAGGGTTGGGTAGGGAAAAGGGGGAATTATGGATATTGGAACAAGTGAGAGCAATGCTCTTAAATCACCATCCCATTTGGTGAGAGGTGCCTTAAATCACAAGAAATAAACCACAGAGGAAGAATAATGAATACCTGGCAACAAAAAAATTAACCTAGGAGAGGGAAACTCTACCTCAAAACCCCGGGCAGATGGTGCTCGCTAACCCTGGCAGGCAAGCTGTCTAGGAGAAGAAAAAACTCCAGAATGAAATTTCCACTGCCCTGTGGACAATCCTTGGATTGATAAGGGCTAGGGAAAAACATCCTGACTCAAAAGTAAGATGGAAGACGGAGACACTGGACCGTAAGGTACAAAATAGTCCAGCCATGGCATGACTGCCAAGGCTGAAAAACACAGTGTCACGCAATGACTTCACATGTCAAATAAAAGGTTACAGATGATTCGTTTTGGTGCTTCATCTGTGGAATCCTGTCAGGCGGATGAAGTGTCGGGCTCTAAGCCTCGAAGAAGCCCACCCTCAGCGACTGGTGGTACCTCTGTCTCAATTTGTGGAGCTAGGAAAAGAGATCAGAGGAAAATACCTACTCTTTAAAAAAATACACATAAAGATCATGATGCAGACAAAGACAAAAATAAGCACAAATATTACATTCGAATGCAGAGGTACAATAAAAAAAATTGTACTTGCACACTGATTGCACACAGAGGGCATTGCTATAGCATGTATACAGGAAACATACCTCACAAACAACAATAGATTCAACATCCGAGGATACCAAACATTTCGGAATGATAGAGAAAACAGACACAAATGGGGAGTACTTGTACTGGTCAAATAATATCGTTGCCTCAGAAATCCGAGTAAGCACTGAAGAACAGGCTGAAATAATTGGAACATGTCTAACCCTTCCAACTAAAGAGGTCACAGTATATAACTATTACTGTCCACAAGACAAGAGCCTATCGCTACACACAATTAACACAGAAAAAGATAACTGTCTTGTGATTGGTGACTTCAATAGCCACTCACAGAGTTGGGGATATACAGAACAAGATACTAGAGGAGAAGAAGTGGAAGAATGGCAGTGCGAGGTGAAACTTCAACTGCTTAATGAACCTGAAGACCACCCAACTTTCTACTCTAGAAGATGGCACACCACCTCAACCCCTGACCTAGCCTTTGCAACACACGCTTTAGCGAAAATAACATACAGAGAAGTGCTGGAGCAGCTTGGTGGAAGTGACCATCGCCCCATCAAACTCACCATTGACATTAACGATACCCCTGCTTACCCCACAATCACACCTAGATGGAACTTCAAGAAAGCAAACTGGAGTAAGTATGCTAACCTGACAGAAATTCACAAAAACCTTAAATCCAAGGATTAAAAATGTGAACAAAACTGCACAACTCCTGGCTTCTGCACTTCTTCAAGCAGCCAAAGCCAAGCAAACCATACCAAGATGTGCTAGAAAAAATTACAAACCATAGTGGTCTGACGAACTCGATGAGTTGGAGAAAGAAGTGTCAAAGGCCAGAGACACAGCAGAAAAAAGCCCATCCACAGAAAACAACATATCACTAAAAGCTGCTATAGCCAAACTAACAAAAACGACAATTACAAACACAAGGAAAAGCTGGCATGAAAAAACAGAAAATTTAAAATTCGACAAAGAAGGAAGAAAACTATGGAAAATAACAAAAATGCTCAACAACAAAGATAACAAAACAACACTAGTGGATATAGAGAATGGCGGAGATGTACTCACAGGAAAGAAGGCTGCAAATCACTTTATAGAGCATTACCAAAGTACTGCCTGCCATAAAGTCGATGAAAATAGGAGAAGAGAAGTAAGAAAAGAACTTCGGAATATCGAAAAAAGAGATCAGCAAAGATAAACAAGATGTCATGAATATTCCATTCATGATCAATGAAATAAATGAAGAACTAGAAGTATTAAAACTTAGGAAATCACCTGGCCCAACGACATACCAAATGAACTGCTAATTTACATCGGACCATTAGCAAAAAAGAAACTAATAAACATTTGTAACAACTGCTGGGATAGAGGCCTAGTGCCACTGGTGTGGAAAACCGCCATAATGATACCCATCAACAAGAAAGACAAACCAAAAAACAAGGAGAACAGCTATCGTCCAATAAGTCTGACCAGCTGTTTGTACAAAATGTTGGAACGCCTGGTAAACAAAAGAATGATGTGGTTCCTTGTAAAAACTAAAATCCTGATAAATCAGCAAGCTGGTTTCAGAAAGTGTAGATCAACTGAAGACCAGATTACACTAATTGCCCAGGAAGTAGAGGATGCTTTTCAGGAAAAAGAGCAGACATCAGTGGTGTAGGTAGATATGGAAAAAGCTTCTGATTGTGTCTGGAAAGATGGACTCCTCCTTAAACTACAACAAAACAAAGTGACAGGGCGCATGTATTACTGGATAAAACACTACCTGCACAACCGAAAAGCAGCAGTGAAGCTTGAAATGAAACACAGTAGAAAGAAACGCTTCAAGCATGAAGTACCACAATGAGGTGTTCTATCCTCCACTCTATTTCTTATATTCATGAACGACATTGACCAAATCCTTTCGCGTAAAGTAAATGCTGCAATGTATGCAGACGATCTGGCGATATGGTGCAGTGACGAGAGCGTAAGCACAACAAAAATAAGGTTACATGAAACTATGGACAGTTTGACCAAGTGGACAGACCAAGGGCGCTACATGTATGGTCTATAAAAACCGACGTCACTAACCTTCTAAGAGCGCTACATGTATGGTCTATAGAAACCGACGTCACTAACCTTCTAAGGGCGCTACATATATGGTCTATAGAAACCGACGTCACTAACCTTCTAAGAGCGCTACATGTATGGTCTATAGAAACCGACGTCACTAACCTTCTAAGGGCGCTACATATATGGTCTATAGAAACCGACGTCACTAACCTTCTAAGGGCGCTACATGTATGGTCTATAAAAACTGACGTCACTAACCTTCTAAGAGCGATACATGCATGTCTATAGAAACCGACGTTACTAACCTTCTAAGGGCGCTACATGTATGGTCTATAGAAACAGTTGCTAGCGCTACAATATCATACTTTAATGTTACGTATAAAAATAAACTACACTTAAGAAATTAATATCGTCAATTCATTTTTCAGACAATCCCCATACTTAATTATTTTGATCAACAAGAGACTTGCCGTGAATATTCATAATCTGTTGTACAGATATTCAATCGTCACGTTGGATCAGATGTGTGTCTGCATCAGTGTCTCCATCACCAGCGCCATTGCAATAGAACGTTTTGTAGCAGTGTTCTTTCCTTTTAAAGTGAGCAGTATTTTTACTCCACCGCGGACCAAAATGGTGATTATGTTTATAATTAGTTTTGTGTTTATTTTGGCTAGTCCTCTTTTCAATCGCGTAGATGGTATGTGGGTGCAAGTTCAGAATCATTCTATATTCGTTGTACGTTTTTCAGAATGGTGGCTGTCGCAGGGGTTAAGAAGTTACCTTGTTTTTGCATGCAACACTTTACTTAGTCTAAACAACATGTTGATTATATTTACATGCGGCATATCTATTGTTGTAAAACTGGCTTATGGTGTGCAGGAACGGCGAAAAGTGATTGGTACTAAAGTCGTAGTAGACATGAAGGTACACAAAATGATTCTCCTTGTGTGCGCTGTGTGTTTCATAGTATTTTTCACAACTACAACTACGGATGTTGTATTGTACGGAACATCATACGGAACATCAGATACAACGTCGAATTATGTTCTTTACGGAATTAATGCATCAGCCAACTTTCTGATCTATGTCGCCATTTCGAAAAATTTTTATACAACATACAAAACAATCATATGTAGAAAGTAAAACAACGTTTGTTATACATGTCATCATCATCATCATCATCGTCATTATTATTAAACAATAACTAAGTAAAAGATGTTTGTTTATTTCTAGCAATAGATCTTATATATCTGTATGTCTGTTTATGAAAACAATGACTGGTTGTTTTGTGTCGCTCTGATTTGTGTGTGCCATTAAATATCTGCAGGCTATTGTTTATTTTATTTGTTATGATTTAACCTGTATTGTAAGAATACCTATTGACCAAAATACAAATTCAGACTATTGTAAACTGTTAATTAATTATATTTTTTCATATCATTTAGTTTGACTCGGAATGCTAAAACTAATATTTTCCCCGCATTTGTCATTAATATTTTTCGAAAACATTTTTACTTCAGGTAGAAATCGATTGTCGCTCTGTTGTAAAATGTTGTGTTCGTGAAGTGTGCTTGCTCAAATAATTCTAAAACAAGGTCAGCAAATGAGACTGTCTGGAATAGGACCATGTCTGCCAGCAGACCAATGCAAGTATTATTTTTTATATTTGAAGATATAAATTAAATTTACATCTTTTCTTGTTGATTGCCGAAAATGTATTTTGTAGCACCAAAAGATAGCTTGTGTTTGAAGTCGAATCTTTAGTTTCCTACAATGTTGAGCATTAAAAGATTTTGGGGCGTAGTCTTCTGAAGTCTATTTCATTATGAAAACATTTCTCAACTAGATTCAGCAACGTTTAACATAAGCCAAGTGTGTCACTTAATGTTCAATCTGATACAGATAACATGAATGAATGTTTTTCTTAAAAAAAAAAATTGTGGATGTGATAAAATAAAAAAAATATTTTTAAGATGCTGTTATTGTACAAAAAACGCACAGCAAGCAGTAATGTAGAATCACTAAGTTAGTAGAAAAAATTGATTGGTATAATAAATGGACAGATGACGATACCCAGATAGCTTAAGTGATAGACTCTTTCAGTATACTTCCATCTGCTGCGCATACGGTTGTGTTGTGGGTCTTACCAATGGCTCACTAGACAAAGCGAACATTCAAAAGAAAAACCTTGGTAGATGACATGCCTTTATATTGAGGTTATCTTCTTATAGAAGCTTCATGGCACGTCATCTATACAATCCCGTAGTCGTAACCTTCGATAACAGTTGCCATGTTGTTCCAATAGGCCGACGTTGTGCTTGAACTAGTTACGGGCACGGCGTGGATATGCGGAACCACAAAGAAACCTGTCACAAGGGCCAGAGTTGTGCCCTGATGTCGACGTCTGTTTAGGCGGCATTAGACTCGAAACACCATCGAGTCGAATGGCTGCTGGAACAGAAGGCAGAGCACTAATGGGAATGCCCCACGTGCTGTGGGGTCAGTTTTCTAATCAAGAATCAAGAAACTTCCGTCTGCTACAGCCATTTTGCTGTTTAGCTTCTGTTGCGTCCGAATAGTATATGCCAGTTTGAGCGCACAAGTGGAGATACACATAATCATGTTGCCTTGTCCAAGTAAAACCCAGTAAAGTACAGACTTAAATTGTCTAAAATGACAGCTCGAAAAAAAACGGTTTATAAATACAGTGATGTTAAATATATTATCTAGAGACCAATAAACAATGTGAGGAATAATAGTAATGTTCACAGTGATGTGTGGTGCATAACCGAGAGGTTAGAGCAGTGTTTCTCAACGTGGGGCCCACGCCACACAGGGGGCAATTTAATTGTTCAGGGGGGCAATTCGAACATGTTCTAATTAAGTTTCATTTAGGGAATAATTGAAATTCTGGAATATACGGAATTATAGAATGATTTAGGTGGGGCTTGTTAAAAAAAGGTTGAGAAATACTGGATTAGAACGTTGGTCTCTCTCCCGTAAGATCCAGAGATCGATCGTCGGTAAGGACTAGGTTTTTTTCTGTCAGACTGTAAATTTAAAAAAACTCACCCTGATATGACGTGGTGACAGCAGCTTAGATGCAACCTTCATCACACAAACCACTCGAATACTCTCTGTAACACCCTAACGGAAAAAATGACAGATTTCACAGTGATAAAGACATACAAGAAAATGACAAATAATATCACAATTTTACCTGTAAGGTGTAAACATTATATCAACTTGTAGCTGAAAGAAAATTGATATAAAATATTATATTTCTATAACACTATTCAAGTGAATAGCATTGAGAAATAAATAGATTTCTTGTTTACATACGTAACATATATTATGTTCGCTCGCTGCCGTCGACATGTCAAGGTTTAATCCTAGCATCTATCCTAATCATCTATCCTAGCAACCGTGTGTTGCAATTGATTGAAAGAAGAAGTGAAATAAATATTCAGATAGTAAAGTGGAAACATAACCAGCATATACGAAACAAAATCTAAACAGATTTAAACCCTCTATTACACCATTGAAGGTTTCTTATGATACAATATGTTTACTAATTATTTCAAGTGTATTTCGTTTAAAGTTAAGTTCCATAGCAGGAACTCGTCACCGGGGATAACGATAAATCTTCATGTACTAAGCCGCAGAAACTATTAAATGTGGTGGTCAATTCTCTTCCTTGCTGTCAACACCCTAACTCACACGTCAGGTACTCATTTACAGCTGGGTCGACGTGATCGTGTCAGGCGAGAAATGACGACTCGGACAACTTTGTAAGGACGTATGGAAGTACGGTTGAAGATATCAATACGGGGAGATGTCTGTTAATGCAATGTAGAACACATTAACAACCACTAGAAAGATCAAGGGGAGAAGAGACAGAGGAAGGCAAAGAGAGAAATTTATTGATGGGTTGTCTCTGTGCTACAAAAAGAAGTCATCAACTCAACTTATTAACAACACAAGAGACAGAGAGTTGTGGAGAAACATGAATACGCCACTCGTCAAAGGACGTGATTGATTAAGAAAACATTTCGCACTGATATGTTATTGGTTTTATAGATATGTGTATGTATATAACTATATGTTATCATCAGATTTATTATCATAAATATGTTTGTTTTGGTTTCAAGAGCCATAAATGATTAATAAACCAAAGTTGTTTTGACAAAACCGAAACAATTTATCTGAAATAAAAATCACTGGTCAAACACATAACATTATTGTGAATCTATTTACTTGATCAGTGATAGAACATTACTTTGAATTTATCTACTTACTTGATCAGTAAGTAAAGTAAGGTTTCCCTATTTCACGCCATTGAGATTTATTGTGCAATACGGTGTTAGGCCCATATTTTAATGGAAATTGAACCTTAGATCACACTTGTGCTCTTAGTTAAATGGAGGTTTTTCGGAGTGTTGGACAACGACAGCTCAAAACAAACGTAAAGTTGTAACAGCTGAAATGGCATGCTTATGCAGAATCCTAGGAATATCGCTAACAAAGTGAGAAATGAGGATATTTGACCCCAAAAAAAACCATTTATCACCCCAATCTTGGAATATATTGAGAAACAATAGATGAAATGGTTTGCACACATCAGGAGACAGCCAGCCACCAGACAGCACACCAAAGAAAGCTATGCTACACAGATACAGTGAAGGCAGACCTAGAGGCCGACCACGAAAACGATGGACCACTAAAACAAAAATGGAGACACATTCAACAATATACTTAGCACACAAGAGGGCTGTCTCCAGAAAAGTCTTCCACACCTGATGCTGAAAGGCAACAACGTGTTTAGTGAATATATATATATATATAAGAAACATAAGATAGATAAGATACATAAGATAGATAAGATAGATAAGATAGATAAGATACATAAGATAGATAAGATAGATAAGATACATAAGATAGATAAGATACATACGATAGATAAGATAGATAAGATAGATAAGATAGATAAGATAGATAAGATAGATAAGATAGATAAGATAGATAAGATACATAAGATACATAAGATACATAAGATACATAAGATAGATAAGATAGATAAGATACATAAGATAGATAAGATACATAAGATAGATAAGATAGATAAGATAGATAAGATAGATAAGATACATAAGATACATAAGATAGATAAGAAAGATAAGATAGATAAGAAAGATAAGATAGATAAGATACATAAGATAGATAAGATACATAAGATAGATAAGATACATAAGATAGATAAGATAGATAAGATAGATAAGATAGATAAGATACATAAGATAGATAAGATACATAAGATAGATAAGATAGATAAGATAGATAAGATAGATAAGATTCATAAGATAATTAAGATAGATACGATAGATGGATAGATGTATAGATAGATGGATGGATAGATGGATAGATAGATAGATAGATAGATAGATAGATAGATAGATAGATAGATAGATAGATAGATAGATAGATAGATAGATAGACAGATCGACAGATCGACAGACCGACAGACCGACCGACCGACCGACCGACCGACCGACCGACCGACAGACAGACAGACAGACAGACAGACAGACAGACAGACAGACAGACAAGACAGATAGATAGATAGATATATAGATAGATAGATAGATAGATAGATAGATAGATAGATAGATAGATAGATAGATAGATAGATAGATAGATAGATCACACGGATAGGAAACACGTTCACTAATAGAGGAGATACTTCGGCTGTGATAAAACATTATTCTATCTACTTACTTGATAAATTATAAACATTATTCTATCTACTTACTCGATAAATGATAATACATTATTATATCTACTTTTAATGTGATATCTTAATTTATATCTTCTATTTCATACATAGAAGACTGAACTCTCAACTGTGTCTCCTGTGATTTGAGACGAAGCCTCCTACTCGGAATACACTGGTAGAGCAAAATGAATTAAACTGTTTACTAAAAACACTTACCGTACCTATGAATAAAAATATATAAAAAGTATATTAAAAATATACAATAAAACTACACAGGACAAATCTCAATGTGTCGGTCCAAATGGGACCTTTTTCAAGAGACAAATAACTTATAAACTAAACAATAATACAAAAAATAGATGACTGAAATTGTATCAAGCCATGTTTCTATGTCGCAGAAATGGAAACGCATCTAGTTAAAGAGAAAATGCGTGCTTTCATTATAAACAAACTGGAAAGTGGAAAATTAGAGGCAATAGAGATGTGGTTGGAGGTGTTAAAAGAATAAAAAGAGAAACTGATCCAAATCAATAATATAAGAAAAAGACTTTTTTGGGGGGTCATTTTACGAGACAGGCAGGTTTTGAGAACATAGTCACAACAGGCAAGACTGAAGGCAACAGAGACAGAGGGGGACGACTTGAGAAAATATCAGTTTGACAACCTAGCAAGGCATGGAAACAACAACGATCCTGATAACAATACTGTGGAGAGCCATGGTCGCCTACGCCAACCAGAATGGCATATGATAATAAATGATTAGTAATGATGAGGTTGTGTAGTGGTGGGGTGGATAGGTTTGGGGATTGAAAGATACAAGAAGAATTATCATTTGAAAGCGCATGGAATGAATGTGAAACCAAATATAGACATAAACAAACATATATATACAACCACACAAATCAGAAAACACTCAATGGAAAATGTCGAGATAAAGTGTTATTAGTCTTTTACACAAAAACAGCCCGACTATAAAAGTCATGTCATCTACGAGAGATTTGCTGTTGTATGGTTGTTAGTCTGATAGGATGCTGTTGAGAGCTCCCGACCTTTCTTTTGCGGACCATACACTTTCAACAATTATGTATAGGCCTAGCGTTAAAAAAAACCCCCGAAACGCAACATTATTGCAGTGATAATGAACACCACATGTTAAATTCGTACCAACATTTTATTTTACGGCATTAATGTTTCAACCTTGGTTTGAAGAACTTTTGAGACTTACAATAAATTATAATTTTTATTAACTTTGCGACTGAGGCCTCTGTTTCAATAAGATCTATTGCCTCCTCTGGTCACTATTAGAGAACGACATCTCCGTGACATGGATCCGATTAGTTGTTGGGTCTGTTGTTGTGAGATGACTGCCCACTCCTCCCGCAGTGAAAGAGACAGCTATTGGAGATTGGCTTGAGGTACGTTTCACTCACGGTAGCTTGTGTCACGTCATGCTGACGGAGTCGTCTGTCGAGTTCATTCCATACGTGTTATATGGGGTTTATGTCTGATGACATGGCTGGCCAAGAAATGGTCTGGACGTTGATGTCAGCGAGGAAAGGGGTGGTGACTTGTGCCACATGAGGTCGAGAGATATACTGCTAAAAAATCCACACTCTTGTAGCCAAAATTGGACGCGAGGGCGAACAATTTCAACGAAGTATCGTTCGGTATTCAAGCGTCCTTCAATTTGCGCCAAGTCACTTCTTCTCACAAACTTGATCGCCACCCCCCCCCTTATATCAGCACACCTCCACCACCACGTGGAAGAGCCTCATCATGTTCTGGGCGTAGCACTCACGGATTCTGCGGTAAACTATTCTCCGTCTATCGTGCCGCTGGAGCTAAAAAGGATTAATCACTAAACCAAACCCGTCTTAGTCATTCCCAACGGTCCATTGTCGATACTGGTTCGCCCACTGCAGTCGGGTCTAGCGATGCCGGTTAGTAAGAACAGGACCTCTGTAGGGTATTATATCCCAAAGACCAGTTTCGTGCAATCGGTTATTGATCGTTTGATCTGAAACCGACGAGCTGCTGGCATTGAGTGGACTGTGGAGGATGCAGATGGAAATCGATTCCTGAGGTGACGCAGCCGTATCAAGTGGTCTTTAGCAGGAGTTGTGACTTTGGGTCTTCCACTGCGCGGCGGGTTTGTGATTGAGCCAGTTTGTTGAAATCGCCTCCAAAGGCGACTAACGGTGCTTCTAGCCCCCGTAAATTGTCTGGCCACTACACATTGTGATTGTCCTATCTGTAAGGGTTCAATGATGGTGTATCGTTGTTCTGTTGTGAGATGAATCATACTTGCGCATTGAATAATTTTCATTTGAATATATTTCATGACCGTCAATCTTTTATAGGCATTCAATAATATAGTCAGATAGTTTTGTGTTCATTAAGTTTCACGGGATTCTCATGAACCTGTCACGAGTTATTGCCAAAAATGTTGTTTTGACCTTAACCACTTTCAAGACCTCACGAATCACGAGGTGAGTACAACTGAGGTAACCACGAGAAGTTAATAACCAAGTGGACATAGTGGATAGGTTTAACGATGTCCAATTAGCGAATATCTCATAAAAGTTACTCCAAAAAATTTGCTTTCTTTGAACAGTATATATTTATTTCTAAACAAGACTATATTAATATGTAAGAATAATACAAATGGTATTTGTCTCCTATATTCTGCTGAAAGATGTTTTGATGGCAACTTCATAGCCCTCTCGAGTCAGTGAAATCAGTCCTGCTTCCTCCACTTCCACATTTAACATGCATTCAATATCCCGTGTCCATCTAGGTTGTGGACGACCACTACTTTTTTCACCAAACCATTCAAGATATAATTTTCTAACACATTGTCTGTTTTATGTGCTAGAAATATGCTATTATCCATTTTGTTTAATGTTTTATTCAAAGTCAATCTTCAAATAAGGATTTCTTCATTTATGTACTTAGTTAAAGTCTGTATGTAAATGTTCGCATTAATTTTTATTTCAAAATTAGAGCCGAACTTGCAATGTTAAACGTTAGCAGAAGGACAAGAGAATGACGGTATTTGCTGCCCTTGATATTAGCACACTGCAATCGCCGTTTTAATAACATTTATAGTAATAGTATGACTTCTTGTATGGAACATATCATTTTAGTTTTTTTTGTGACATTAAAAAAAATATTCATTTTTGTCTGTTTGTCCTTCTATTTAATTCCTTAATAGGATCATGTAATCATGGCACAGTATGGGGAATAATGATAGTAACGCAGGATAACAAGAACAAAACAGCAAAAGGAACAAAACATGTTGGTGTGTATCGTCATGTGTTGTCAGCGCCCACAAAGAATGCCATAGCAACACGCTGACCAGTATGCTTGTCGCAAGACGACTAATAACGGTTGGAACAGAGTCGGCTGGTACATCAACTTCGCTAAAGGGACACAAATGCTATCTAAAGTCGCATGCCAGGCAGAAAACACAGATATCGTTGTCAAGACATAAACCATGACACAATAATTTTCATTCAAATTTCTGCTTTCTTCTAACCAAAATGAGTTCGCGTTCAAACACAGATCAAGAAAATGATGTGGGTAGCACAGAAGCTGTAATTACCGTAAAGATACTTTAATTAACATCACAAGCACAACACAAATTATGATTTTAATTATTTAATTATATTAATATAGTCAGATTAGAAAGCGGAAACAAGATTGACAGAAGATGTAAATTAAATAGAAATACATTTAATCTCAAATTAACAACATGTAATACAATTTCGAATTAGTCTTGTAGCAAAATTTCTAATTGTGAGCATGTGTCACGATCTCCAATTATAATCATGTAACAACAGTTTGACCTACAGACTTCGTATGTAACAATAAACATTAACAAACAACCGCGAGCAACTTATTTAGAAAGACTGTCCAATATGAAATGGAAAGATAAGATTTAGAAACGAAGAGGTTTGGATATGAACAGTACAAGATTATTTTTGCCTAAAATTCATGTCTCGGAACTGGGGATGAATTCAACATTTTAAGGAAGGCAAAACATGCATTACATGATATGCATTGACATGGAATTCACAGCGGAAGAGAGTATCGAAGGTCTAGACCAGTATTTCTCAAAGTGGGGCACAAGCTTCACATGGTGACAATTTGATTACTCAGGGGGCAATTCAGAGCAGAATAATATAATTTTAAGGGAGGGGGTATCAGAATTTTAGAAAGACGTAGGTGGGAGCATGGTTAAAAAAAGGTTGGGTAACACTGGTCAAGACTCTAGGCCATCAAAAAGGTAGATGACTAAATGTCTCAGTGATATTGGCATCACAAGGAGAGAATGATGGAGTGGGAATGCAAGGACTGAGTAGCCTTGAGATAATTTGTCCGTGGAATAGACTTTTCAACACATTATACCCACCATACAAACACAGACACAAGGGAACAAAAACAGATGCACAGACATATAAAAGGATAACAAAGTATTACTGAAGATTATACATGAACAAATTAAAAACAAGATAGACACAGAAGATGAAGACAAAGAAGTAGAAAATATTATTTTTGTGAAAATCAAAGAATCAGAGAAACTATACTATGTATATTTTTTGTACACAAATATATATATTAAAGAAGACACTAGTTGCATAGATTACAGCAAAGTGGTCCACAAAGTTTAACACGTAAACTAATTGAATTCCTCCATGAAATAGGTTTAGATGGAAAATTAACTTCAGACTAATCATCATCATCATCATGTGATAAATTCTTTCCAGAATGTGGTCTTCCTTATTGATTCTCCAAACACTCCGCGATTCTGGGCTAGTAAATATATTTGGAACAAACATCAAAAATAAGGTCTGAGATTAGCAACTAACAATAGGTAAAAATAATAAGAGGAGAAAGACAAGGATGTTTTATGATCATCCATTTTATTTAATATACATCTATTTATACATCCTATATAACAATTTTAAAAATATAGACGGCTCACGATCAATGGAAAAATAATGCGACATGCAGATGGCAAAGCCTTCTTAGCAGAAAATTAATAGGTGCTGCAAATACTAACATAACAATTAGACATATTAAATAGATAATATGGACTATATATCAGCATCCAGAGAACAACACAAACTACTATAGTCATCAAAACTGAAGAGAACCAATTCTGAAAAAAAAAAAACAACAGGGATATACTCTGTAACAAGCAGACATTGTTTTATACCTGGGACACACACCCGAACACGTATAATGGTGGATGTGAAACAAGTTAAAGGAGAAAAGGAATGCAATGACTTCAGGAAAATACTAACTTCCATACAAATCACGCATAAACTAAACACAAGAATTATAAAATGCCACATATATTTATACTACACGCATGTATGGCTTAGAAACATGGACAATGAACAAACAGAAGACAGAAGGCTTTGTGATGTGGATATACTGAAGAACAGGAAGAAATTTGTGGAAAGAGAAGAAAAAGAGTTTCTGACTACACTGTGTATGAAAATAAAACTATTAAAGAAAATGAAAATGAAAAATATAATAAAATAATTTGGACACGGCATCTTGGTGAAGATCTTACTGAAAGGTAAAGTGGATGGGAAATAGGCAAAAGGTAGACAGATATATGAATGGGAGGATAGCATTGCAAGATGAATAAAAATAACCGTTAAGAACACACAACCAAGACAACATGCAAATGATGTTGAAAGTTCGTTGCAGCCAACTTTAGGTAAAGAGATTGTTTTTGACGATGATTAAGAAAAAAATGATGATAAGATTAATAGAATTACCAGAGAGACAGCTAGCTAGTTGCTCGTGTTCTCTGTGCCAGGTGGTAGAGTTTGACTTTCCGATCCAGATTATTGACATCTCTGACATCCTTTTTCGTAGGGAAGTTGTTGACAACTTTTCTTCCACAAGCCTCTTTGACTCAATGTGGCTGTGAGATGAAATACTATGAGCGGAATAGTTACGTCTGTTTGACTCAAGGTGGCCGTGAGATGAAATACCATAAGCGGAATAGTTACGTCTGATTGACTCAATGTGGCTGTGAGATGAAATACCATAAGCGAAATAGTTATGTCTGATTGACTCAAAGTGGCTGTGAGATGAAATACCATAAGTGGGATAGTTACGTCTGATTGACTCAATGTGGTGTGAGATAAAATACCATAAGAGGGATAGTTACATCTGATTGACTCAATGTGGCTGTAAGATGAAATACCATAAGCGGGATAGTTACGTCTGACTCAAAGTATCTTTGAAGTGTAGTACTATAAGCGGGATAGTTTTTCATTTCACAGAGATCTTTGCTGTGAGTTACTTTCAATCGTGATGCACACCTCAGAGACAAGGATCAATATGCAGTCCTCAATCCAGGCCTGGGTTTTAGCAGGCTTCAGGGCAGTGGAGATAATATGATGGAGAACCAACTACCGCATCCAACTCCGTTTGTCGCCTCTTATTACATGCGATACAGTATTGATGCCCCTTGCTCTAATTTCAAACCTTTGTAAAACTGATTAAACTTAATAAAATAAACCATTCTCCATCATATTTCCGGATACGGCGGAGACCATGTTTTTCATTATTAATGTCATATCAACTTATGATGTGGTTACCATCAGGACTGTCTCCTTTACTTTCTCAGAAGATTTGATACCCATTTATTTAGGCAGGTCGATGCAGGAGCTGTGATGATATTAACATATTTATGTTGTATTGTAAATCAAACATTGGATCACCCGAAGCAGATGAAAATGTTATAAATGAAGTAATACGTTTAGCTTGAGCAGGTAGCTTTTGACAACTCACAACCTTTCTTACAGAAGCCTGGCCTGCATCTTTCCGTCAACCATGGTGTCTATTTGATTTGGACAAAAGTAAGAAATCGAGACAAGAGATGCAGTGTGACATTGATTTCAATTGTGGCAAGTTATCAGTCTATCCCCAAGTTTCCTGTGTTACCTCCTACGATATGCCTGGAAAGAAGACAGTGATCCTCTTCTTTGCACCTTAGAAGCCTAGGACTTAATTGTCAAACGTACGTCCGAACAGGAAGCCACTTCACTAACAACTGAGCTAACGCGTCACTCACCACTACGACAACTGAGATATAATATCAAACACTCGATTATTATTAAATATAATAGCATATGGTTCCCACGATATAAAAAATAGGCAGCAATATGATTGTTTTACGAAATAAAATTCGATTTAACATAAAATATTTTTTTAACCGCTTTTTTAAAATTTACAGAGGTGGTGATATATAAGGGCAATTTACATGATGCGCCAATACCACACAAAATCAAATTCGCACATTCTATATTCACAAATCGTGATAAAAGATTGTTGCATATAATCGAACCCATACACATCGTGAATAATATGCTAAGAAATAACATTCTGTTCAATACTTTGCCATGAGATGCAACCATTTTACGGGCTAGTTTCTGTCTTTGGCGTTCATTGCAGGACAATTTTAAAATGATCGCAATAGCACACGCAATTAAAATAACTGTGTTTATCCACACCAGTAAATATTTATGTTCATAGATTTGATCATTACCGTGTGACATATACCACTCGGAGAACTGGTAGCTGAATATTGTCTTGTTAAATGTGGCGGCAAATATACTGTAGTTTCCAATAATAAAATTTAATGGGCAATGAATGGCGCCAATAATGACCATGATAAACAACACTAACAATTTTTTTGTAAGTGGTGTAAAAATGCTAGCCACTTTGAAAGGAACAAACACTGCTGTAAGGCGTTCGATTCCAACAGCACCTGTGAGAGTGACGCTGATATTCAGAAATAATTGGCAAGTTCTGCAAATTACGTAGAAGTAGCCAATTGAATTAAAAATCGTCGATTGTTCATCTGTGAAGCTGACCAGAAATAGACTTAGTCTGAAATATACAGCACACATTAAGGCATCAGGACTCAATTATGTGTTAAATAAAGACAGTATTTCACACAAACAAAATAAATAGTATTTATTAATCTTAGGTGATAAACTAATTCGTTACAATATCAAATAAAGGTGTCTACACTTTTACGGATAGCGAAACAAAATAAATAAAAAGGGTAAACAAACTCTGTGATCTTGGTTTGGAATATTTAATTTCGCTATAATTATCTGTTTATATGTGGATGTTAAGTTTTATTTATTTTTAGGCTGCTAGGAAAGGGAGATATCTATTTAGTAGAGCTGTATGGGTGGTAAAACACTGGGGTTAGGAAGTTTATTTTGATTCTGCGGTGTTTCCTGTTTCCGCCTCTTGTCACCTTCCCACATCAGTTCAATTGTTTTAGTCTGAGCCTCAATTCAATGCAAGAAAACAAAGTGCCAGATATCCTTCCCCCATTGTAGTAGGAATAGATATACTCTGTTAACTTTAAGAATAAAGTGGGTTAAAACACACCCCCACATTACTCTTCGACAACAGGTGATTTTTCTTGGTGACCTGCCTAGCGTAGTAGTTAAGCTGTTCACCTTGTGTTCAAGCGTCATGAGTTCGAATCTGGCTCGTGCCGTCTTGTTTACAAGGTGGATTTTTTCGGAGATCCCTCTGGAATATTAATTGAAGCCACGGAGTAACGTGCTACGAGCTGTACTCTTGGCAGACGGTGTGCCGCTTCGTTGAGAGTGACGGAGTACATATGGAAAATCGAGTACAGTGAAGTGAATCCTCTACAACTTTAACCCTTTAAACTTTAAGGTGTTTTTTCAACAGTTGTTGACATATAAAGCAATATTTTTTAAACATTTAAAAGCAATTAAAAACAATATTTAAACAACATTTAAAAACATTTAAAAACGAAATTTAAGAACACTATTATTTGGCACTTAACAATCGATTAATGCGTTCTGCATCCAACAATCAATCAGAAGCACTGACCCACTTTATTCTTAGTGTGAACAGAGTATAACAGGATAGCCTTGCACGCTTATCTTTGCATCCAGAAGCACTCCTCGCAACTACAAGATGCGTACTGCATATTTATCGGTCGAAAGCAAGCTCAATACACTTGCGGTAGCCATTTTGTATCTAGGAGTGAAAGGCAGTTCACAAAATTACAAAAAATTTCAGATCGTCGCAGATTTTGTTTAAAGTATGAATGTAGAACCTTTTTCTGGAACCACTTATTCTGCAATATTAAATATCTGGACTCAATCATGTAGTGAAATAACTAAAACATATTTCACACCTTAAAACACCCCACTCAATCTTGTGAGAAAATAACTATAAAATAGTTAACATTTTAAAACATCTGGACTCAGTTTTGTTTAAAATATCCACAAAGTATTCCATACATTAAAGCTGTACTGCGTCAGTGGTAACGTCCCAGATATAGATAAAATAGTCAATCAAAGATGATCCTTGCCACAATTATAAGGTGACCATAAAGGTTATCGTGCTGTGAGAGAAATAAATTGATCTGCATTGTTATGGCTGCGAACGTCCGCCAATCAATGGAATAGATAAAACACCGCCAGCATATATATCACAGCCAAAATGTGTATTTATCAGGCTATCAGCGCAAAGAAACAGACACAACACACATCTATATTTAGCTCTGCCATGTGAACATCAATAATGCCATTCTTAATCGTCATTTGTTATTGTTAATATATTTCTGATAAAGGTTTTTTCGTCTAAACGTCGATTTATGTGTGATTGATGTTTCCAGCCATTATCACAACTTGATTAGTCTGTTCCAAGATATCTGCATGCACAATGGTGGAACACTGCTTGTACATAAACATAGACCCCTTTAACTAGGAGACAATTTCTGGAAGATACATAACGCTGAGTGTTGTATCCTTTTTTTAGATATGAAATAAAGTTCTGGAGAATTCCCCGTACCAAACTATGCGTAGGAAACAAGAGGTTCATCGTAGTTAATTCGGATAGAAACACATATAAAAACAATATACAAGTATATATATATATATATATATATATGTCTGCTATCAAGTTTTATGTTATTGACAATGATTGATGAATAATAGTCTAAATACAATGACCATGTCACTAATGACATCTACGTACCCGAACAGTGCCGTCCCTGAGAACATCAAGTCAGAAATTGTGAGTGCAGACAGGAAAATGTTTGTCCTTTCTTCCTTATGTCTTAGCACAATAATAATAATTATGTTTCCGATGAATCCGAAAAGAGCGAAAACATTAATTATGAATATGTTCATGATGAGTTCAAATATGTCAATGTCAGAATATGCTACGTGGTGAGACATATTCTCGGAAATGTTAGTCAATGTGACGACACACGAACTGTTATTGTCATCAGCCATTACTTGCTACTAAATTATATTATTGTCACATCATAAACCCATGTCGAAAGTAGATCTGTGTGACAAAAGATTATCAATTACACTTTAGAAAGAATTTTAAAAAATAACTTTCGAATATATTTAATGTAGTGGTTCTCATCATTTTCTGGCGCTGGGCCCCTTTTTGAGATACATTTCATTCCGTGTCCTTCTCCATTTGAGACACATTCCCTTCCGAGGTCTTGTTTTACTACACTTTTTCTTCCTTTGTCCTCTTGTTGGAGAATATGTCTTGCATGACCACCACTCCCCCCCCTCCTTTTGGGAATATTTTTCCCGTGGTCTTCGTTTAGACCACATTTTCTTCAGTGATTCCACTGGCGCATAGAATAATAAAAAAGGTCCATTAATTTTCTTTAGAAATTAACCACGACTCTTTAAACTTTATCGCTATAACTACAGTTGTGTATTGTACAAGTAAGTAATTACATTCCCGGTGATGTCCTGGACCGGTCTGTGGCCCTCTAAGAAAACGTTTTGTTCACAGTGCTCCCTCAAGTTCCCGTTGCCTCAAGGCTCACAATATGAACCGCTAATTTAGTGTACAATACTTCTTTCCCAGGGATATTATTGAAAGCAGTTTAATGAAAGAAGATTCACGTAGAACGTTTGTGTGTAAATGTGTGCGTGTATATATTATATATATATATATATATATATATATATATATATATATATATATATATATATATATATATATATATATATATATATATATATATATATATACATAATGAATCGTAAATGCATGATACACTTAATTAGCTGTTCTTAGCGTTTCTTTAGCGTTTCTTCGCAAATGAAACTAATGTTTCTCAAAGTATATATCGAATGCCGGTAATTAATTGTTATTGTTATTTGACAGATCAAAATTAAAGGATGACATCGTCCATCAATATAAACAACTGATTACTCTAGAATTTCATATTTGTAATATATCATAACTGAATTGCCATATTATTATGATTAATCGGTCATAACTGAATATCCATCCTATTATGTTTAATCTGCTTGTAGCTGACAAGACATCATGTCATCTTTAATATGTTTACAGTTGAATAGTCATCCTATCACGTTTAATATGTTTGTAGAATACATGTTTGTAGAACACATGTTTGTAGAACACATGTTTGTAGAACACATGTTTGTAGAACACATGTTTGTAGAACACATGTTTGTAGATTATAGCGAGAATTAGAAACAGACAATCATGATTTTTAGGGAATATGAGAGAAAAGTAAAACTTGGAACATTTAGTAACCACAAGGGGAGACGAGACAGAGGGACACAAAGAGAGAAATTTCTGGTTGGGTTTTCACTGTGGCACAAAAATAAGTCACAAACTGCACGCATTAACAACACAAGAGACAGAAAGATGCGGAGAAGCATGATCGCCTACGCCTCTCGGCATAGTGCATGATTTAGAACATATATTTTGTTTATTTTCTTGACGACGACTAACATACTATCACAAGCGTAGCATGGCTTGGTCACGTGACAACATACCAACAACAGTATTCACGACAATTTCAACGTTTCAACCGTCACGTCTTTATTTAGAATATACAAAACAGTCAACAAACAATAACAAAAGTGAAAACAATGATACTTTCACAGAGGTACTAAAACATAGGCATTAAACTTCACGAAGTCGAAGATGTCAATGCCATACTTGTACACAAGTAGTCAATGAAGCGAATTTTGTTCAAAAAGGAAACGGGATAGGAGAACGGAATGAAAAACTATTACTTAAAACATACGGACAGCAATACATCGAGAAACACACCAACTAAAATTTTTAAAAAAAAATCCGAGTGATTGAAATTAAGGACCAAAGCCTTAAGGGTACCAAGCTAAAATATAAATAGATATTCAAGGGTGTACCTAGATCTATCATCAGTGGTGCAGAATCTGATGGCAGTGACATGGATATCAAGTGCACCACGATGACTTGCATCGTTTAAATGTATGGGACAGGAGTGGGTTTGCTGTGCTGTGTTTAATGTCATGAAGATGCCTGCAGAAAGAAGTGGTCACTCAATCTTAAGTCCGTCTCAACTATATATCTCTTGTCACAGCGTTTACATATGACAACGTAAATGACATTACAGGATTTACATGTAAAGGTCTCATGGATAGTAAAAGTGACTTTTGAAAATGAAACAGAGCGTATCTGGACTACATTGGGACACGTGTAGCAACGGCCGTGTTTGCAACGAACCGTGCCAAAATGGTCAGGAACATAAGACTTGACGTGGATGTGGACATTATGTCATTAGATATTTATGACGCCTATAGGCAACCAGAGTAAAGTCTTGGAAAGCAAAACGACTTTGAGAATCAGACTGGAGAAATGAATAATGCTTAAACAAGATTCGACCAGCAGTAATGTTATGGGAATGAAAGGTGAAGACAAGTTTAACTCTATCAGGAGAGGAGGAAGTACCCAAATTTGTTACTCTCCGCCCTCGTTATGATCAATACTCTTTTCTTCAAGACATTCACAGCTATCAACGTCATCTTCGTCTCCGTTATCATTTCTTTGATAAAGAATCATCTGACACTAATCATTTGTTCTCTGAATATGAAGAAATATCAATGGATCCCCCCCCCCCCCTCCCAGCTCATCCTAGGTTTTTTATCTTTACATCAAAAATACTTTATATCATGCCATTTTTTAGGACTTTCCTCTGGTTGCCTCATCATCAGGTGCCATGCCGGCTGGCGTAGGAAGTCATGGCTCTCCACAGCTCTCTGTCCACAGTATTATGTATCAATGTCGTTGTTGTTTCCATGCCGTGCTAGGCTGTCAAACTGTCTAATATTTTCTCATATTTTCGCCCTCTGTCTCTGGTTGCCTATAGGCGTAATATATCACACAATGGCATTGGGTCAAAGGGCATGAGCCCATGGACCGCTGGATCAGCAACCAACCAACCAACCAACCAACCAACCATAGGCGTAATAAACATCTTGACATCTTTGTCCATCGTCACCTTAGGTCTTATGTTCCTGACCATTTTGGTACGGTTCGCTGTAAACGAGATCGTTGTTACACATGTCCCTATGCAGTCGATATATGAATGCTATCACTGACTAGGGAAGTCCATCCTAATCAATGGCATGCCAAAATTGAATATTCTGGGCCAAAATAGGGAACTGACGCAGCTCTTCCGCACGATTAGCAGCACAATATACGCTCTCCTGCTCAAAACACCCACACAAAATTGTGATAATTATTTGAGAGTGATCTCAGAAAAAGGGAACAATAAATCATTTCAGGTGTGCAGCGTTTGCCCGTGTGTTCCAGGTATGTAGTGTTTGCCCGTGTGTTCCAGGTATGTAGTGTTTACCCGTGTGTTCCAGGTATGTAGTGTTTACCCGTGTGTTCCAGGTATGTAGTGTTTGCCCATGTGTTCCAGGTATGAAGTGTTTGCCCGTGTATCTCATAACTGTATTGTTTGCCCATGTGTTCCAGAACTGTAGTGTGTGCCTGTGCGTTCCGGGTCTATATTGTTTGCCAGTGTCCTTTCGATATGTTTGTGTTTGCCCATGTCTCCATGTATGTAGTGTTTGCCCATCTGCTCCCGGCATGTTGTGTTTGTCCGTGTGTTTCAGGTCTGTAGTGTTTACCCGTGTGTTCTCGGTCTGAAGTGTTTGCCCGTGTGCTCCAGGTTTAATATTTGCCCGTGCGCTCCCGGTCTGAAAGGAATTTTATAGTTGGGTAGAGTTGGCTGTCCCATTGCATAGATTAAAGTAACTGAAATCTGGACAGAAGTCGGATGTGTCAGACAAAAGGCATATATATATATATATTACAGCCAAGCTGTAAATTATGCCACAAGACATTCCGTTGTAGGACATCCATCCTGCAACTCTTCAGAAATTTGAGAACGAACAACGAAAACAAAGATACTATTTGATAAACATATAATAGAAGTCTCGAATGGTCTTACATATCCCTAGACACCGCTTCCTACATTTGGAAATTAAGCTATGCATAAAGGTAAAATGTAAAGGTAAGCTAATTTATGAATCAGCGTTATAGCACACGGTTTCTCATAAGTGCTCAACTGTCTAGTGAGTAGGTGAACCGAAACCGCCTGACTAGTTTCGCCTACCACACTTGTTCGATAGCGATTGCGGTATTCCTCGACCTTCCCAGCGCATGAACCCTGGTATCCTACTTTCATATTGCTTGGTGAAGCACGGAAGTAATTTTTATTTAAAATTAAAAGGAACGAGTGGATTCAAACCACAGGTCTACTTCACGGACAGCGAATGATCTAACACCATATTATTGCAGCTCCCAAGTTATACATATCAACATAGAGCAGATGCTACGTAACCATGAGACATTCAACACATTTGTAAACAAACTGTACAATTATAATATAACATTTCGTGTTAAAATGAATAAATTTCATTTTTCATTACTTTTTCATTTTTATTTTCCTATTTCAATTTCATATTTTATTAGTGATGATTACTGGATCAAATATCTATCATGAAAACCTCAGATATTGTGATTAGAATACGGATAATTCGCTAATATTATAATCTGTCACATCATATTTTATTGATGTCAGATATCAAACAAATACAACGATAATACAAAAGTTCGATTATGCATATTAAAAAATATTATTGTAGCCCACCTCCCTCTAACGTACTTTTTTGGGGAGTAAAAAGCTTATATGAATTGCACAGCGTTGCGAGTTAGTCTTCTGGCAATGAAAGAAAATTGTGGAGCTGCCAGGCGGCGGCAAATAGGAAGTAAATGCTAATGACTTGTAGTTCATAAAGATCAAATATACAAGAGAATATTGTCAGTTAATAAGCAGAAATAACTTCACTTGATAAAAGACTAACGATTAAAAATTAAATTCAATTTTAATTTTAAACAAACGAGACATGAAGAAATAAATTGTCATTTATATTTTATTAAAAAAATATATGACGATACAAAATGAAAGCAAGTATCGAATTCGAAACAAACAAAAAAATATTTATCGAATGATGACTCATTCTAAAGTATTCAGTTATAATTTTGACGAATGTGCACTGCGACGATTAAATAAATACTTTTAGAATGATATTTGGAAATGCTGGTAGTCTAGGGGAAGTAATCGTTGTCTAGTAAATACAGAGTCGTTAAGGAAATAACATGATACTACGTTTATTTTGAACAGGACATGAAAGATAGAGAAATGATTGTAGTGATAATTAAATGGCGGGGTTTGTGACGAGATGTGAGTTACAACAAGGTAACAACATTGGTTGCTGGAGTTGCATTTATGTATTGTTTAACATCAACAAATGATCACGAAGCGGGAGAAAGAAATAGAACTAATAATAAACATAGAGTAACAACATGGAGCTAATAGTTTAGAGATGATGATGATGCTAGTAATGAGATAATCTCATTTGCTGTGAGAATGTAGCTCTTGATAGACCATAGCCTTTCTGAAAATAGCTCAAGTCATTCTCAGTTGAGTAAACAAGGTCACACCCGAGCTTGTGTAAGAGTTGTTGTCTGAAATATATAATTGTGATAGAGGAAGGGGGGGGGGGAGGTTATGGATGCATGTCATGTTTAGTCCACGAAGGAAAATATTCTAGTCCGACAGTATTCCAGTGCGACAGTATTCCAGTGCGACAGTATTCCAGTGCGACAGTATTCCAGTGCGACAGTATTCCAGTCCGACAGTATTCCAGTCCGACAGTATTCCAGTGCGACAGTATTCCAGTCCGACAGTATTCCAGTTCGACAGTATTCCAAAATGATAACGTTTTTGCCAGGAATATAGCACAATCAGTTCATCAGTCAGATCTGTTAACACATGCAGCATTCACCGCTAGCTAACAGTCTGCCACACAAGGACAAAGGTGCAATGATCGATAACCTGGAACTCTTCGTCATCCATGGGTGACCATTTGACAGAATACAAAAGTACAAAATTGAGAAAAGCCACATACTGATAGTGATGATTTTTCTTCTTCACAGGTGACAGGATATCAGCAGGCCCCAACATTCGCTTTTTACGACATACCTAGAAAGAAGACAGTGGTCCTATCCATGCATGGAAAGAATACGGTGGCCTTATCCATGCGTGGAAAGAATACGGTGGCCTTATCCATGCCTGAAAAGAATACGATGACCCTTTCTATGTCTGGAAAGCAGACCGTGAACTTGATTTTCAGGGCCGGGTTGCCACATAGTTAGAGTTTGTCACATCTTGAGTAAAGTCGTTAAGACAGAGCTTCTTTTTATTCTTCTTCGTTTTTTTTTTGGGGGGGGGGGGGAACTATTTCAGATGAGCAGAGTGTGCTCCTGAGAACGTATTGCATTGTGCCATGTTTTATATCTTGACTACGATAGCTGCATTTCCGAATAGAGGACTACTTTCCGAATCATGTGACTTCAGCTTGGCTGTATGATCATTTTGATCGTCTTTTTTATGGGATTACCAACATCAGATCACGACATTCTTAGTCGATTCTTACGACACTCATTGTTACAAAACAGTAACACCGAGGCATGGCATGCCTCGGTGTTACTGTTTTGTGCTTCCTTTCAAGTCTCTGCAACATTACAACTATATATGAATTGAAAGAAAAGAGAAATGATTGACTGCACGATATTCATAAACAAATAAATAATGTTTAGCAGAAAACATAATTGTATAGACGGCTTCAGTGGCGGTGGGAGTTAGAAAACAAATCTATTAATCCAAACTCAAGCGAATGTGACCGCGGTTTGAACACAGCGAAATTTGTGTCTTTAAAAACACATATCACTAATACTACTAGAAAGTAGTGAAAAACGAAATAGTTTGAAGCCGGTCTATGTACTACTGGTCAGTGTTATATAGGTACGTGTACTACATGTCCATGTACTACAAGTCCATGTACTATAGATCCGTGTAAAACAGGCCCGCATATAGCAGGTCCATGCACTAAAGGTATATGTACTACAGGTCCCTGTACCGCAGGGACATAGCAAATAATATATGGATAGTGTGACCTGAAATGCAAATCACAAGATGTTGGTATGAGATGTTAGTTAGTTAATCGTTGGGTTATCGTCATTGCACTCCGGACAAGTCCATAGGTGCTCAGATCTCTCCTTGAGTGTAGCCGCCATTATACGCTGACTGACGGTCCCGGTACGCAGATGATTGACCATCATTCTTTCTCATCCACGAAACCGCTCCGTTCTAGCGACACCACATTTCAAACCAAGCTCCTTTATTTTAGTCATGGAACAAGAGTCATCGTTACGTATACAGTCATTTGTTCGTGAGTTTACCTGTAGGATGTTCGAATGTTGCCCGATCCATCACTCCACTAACAGCGGTAATAGCAGCGTGTGTGGCCAACATATCTGCTCTCTCATTACCCCGGACTCTTGCATGTCCTGGAACAAAAATAAGTCACTTTACTCACAAAGGAATTCTTCACTGCATCCAGCCACTGTTCCCGAATGTATCACACCTGAACTTTCACAATCATGCTTATCGAGTCACTTAGTATACAGGCATGCTCGCAGATAGTCTGCGAGCACACCCATCTCAAAGCTTTGGTTACCACTAAAATCACCATTGTCATGCTGTTTGTCGTCTGAGCGAGTGCCCCACTTTCCTCTCTGAAGGTCTCCCCCCACCTTTGAGCAGAGAATGTCCAGGCACTCCTGATGTGTCTCTCAACCGACCCATCTGTATATATAATCATTTCACCTTCCCTGGAATTCTCACCGATTGGAGTGAGTAACTCCGACTCCACCATTGTCGGACACAAACCCCTGAAGTTTCTATTGTGTGTTATTATTATTTTGAATGCTGTCGGACAATCTAAGGGCGCCCAATTCCATTCCGCACCAGGCAGCACATCCTACAATCTACATATCCTACAATCTTTATAGTCATTTACAACACGATCTTTGAAACTCAGACTTCGGTACAACATAACCCCCAAGCTTTTGATTATGCTGATTCTGTCGAGGACATGCCTCTCAAAGTAACCGATGGCATGGACGTGTTTACTATATGATTATTTAGGGAAAACCATGTTATCGATGCTTTTAGTAGATTACCGAAAAGCTCCAGAATTACTGCGCCTCTGTTTGTATGAGAGGGTAAACGTAAACAGAAATCACTCTGAAATCGAATGTGCTGTGCCGAAAATCGCAGACATGGCTGTATAATTGTAAACAGCGACACAGTGCCTTATGTTGTCTGGATTACGTCTTGGTAACAGGAGTTTATAAACACCGATCAAGGCAGAAGATTGAACACAATGTCATATACATGATATGCTTCATGTGTTAGATTACATGTAATCACATTCCAGCTACTGTCAACATACGTGTAATTACATTCGAGCTACTGTCAACAGACATTTAATCACATTCCAGCAACTGTCAACATACGTGTAATCACATTCCAGCTACTGTCAACATACATGTGTTCATAATCCAGCTACTATCAACATACGTGTGATCACATTCCAGATACTGTCAAAATACGTGTGATAATATTTCATTTATTGTCAACTTATATGTGTTCACATTCCAGATACTGTCAACATACGTGTGATCACATTCCAGTTACTGTCTACAGCAGAAGACAGAGCCACTTTGTTCGTATTCTTTTATTTCCTTGAAGTTCTCACTACTCTTCTATGTATCCACATCTAAATGGCATCAATTCTAAAGATTGTTATTGATAAATCAGATACTGATATATGGAGATAAATGGATGATGCCATGGCGACGAACAAGAGGCAGAACAAGAAGAAGATTGACGGAAGACATAACAAAAACCACATCAATACGACAATAACAGAAGCAGGAAGACTGGTTCAAGACATAACAAAAACCACATCAATACGACAATAACAAAAGCAGGAAGACTGGTTCAAGACATAACAAAAACCACATCAATACGACAATAACAGAAGCAGGAAGACTGGTTCAAGACATAACAAAAACCACATCAATACGACAATAACAGAAGCAGGAAGACTGGTTCAAGACATAACAAAAACCACATCAATACGACAATAACAGAAGCAGGAAGACTGGTTCAAACATAACAAAAACCACATCAATACGACAATAACAGAAGCAAGAAGACTGGTTCAAGACATAAGTTTCGAAAGGCTGTGATGAATGCTAATCTTGTTCAGGATATTCTACCTGATGATGATGAATGATATATAAGTAATTCAGTTGGGAAGTGCCGCATACACATTTTGGATATAGGATTTCACCTGTCGCATACAAAGATTGGAAGTAGAACTTTACTTGTGTAGATTCGCATTCATGCAATAGATGTAGAACTTCATTTGTGAGAGCCACAGACAAGCAATAGATGTAGAACTTTACTTGTGTAGAGCGGCATACAAAGATTGGAAATAGAACTTCAGTTGGGAAGAGCCGCATACAAATTTTGGATATAGACGTTCACTTGTGTAGAGTCGCATAAAAACATTGGAAGTAGAACTTCACTTGTAAAGAACCCGCATACATGCAATATACGTAGCACTTCACTTGTTTAGAGATTGCATACAAGCAATAGATGAAGAACTCCACTTGTGGAGAGCCGCATACAAACACTGGAAGTAGAACTCCACTTGTCTAGAGCCGCATGCAAACATTGGAAATAGAACTTCACTTGTGCAGACCCGCATACAAAGATTGGAAATAGAACTGCAGTTGGGAAGAGCCGCATACAAACTTCGGATATAGAACTTCGCATGTGTAGAGCCGCAAACAAAGATTGGATGTAAAATTTCACTTGTCTAGAGCCGCATACAAATATTGGAAGCAGAACTTCAGTTGGGAAGAGCGGCATACAAATTAATTTGTAATATAGAACTTCACTTGTGTAGATCCACATACAAGCAATAGATGTAGAACTTTATTTCTGTAGTATCACATAGAAGATTTGAAGTAGAACTTCACTTGATTTGCATTATCATTTTGGAAGTTGAACTTCAATTGTGTAGAATTGTATTCAAACTTTGGAAGTAGAACTTCACTTGTGTAGAATCATAGACAAACTGTGGAAGTAGAACTTCACTTGATTTGCATTCACATTTTGGAAGTAGAACTTGACTTGTGTAGAATTGTGTTCAAACTTTGGAAGTAGAACTTTACTTACCAATGTTTTCTGATAGTTACATGTTCTATATGTTTCTGAAATATATGTTCTTACTATCATTCAATAATTAGGCCATTATCTAGTGTGCCGCAGATATAAGAACAACATCACATAATGATAGAACTCTAATGGAGCACGAGTTTGCCACTCTTATTTCTTATGTCAGGTGCTAGAGTTATGGATATGTCTGTATCAGCAGTCCAGCCATATGTTATCATCAGTCTTCAAGAGAGTGGTGAATATATGGGTGTAATCAACCAAACTGTCTTAGTAGATTCTTACAACATGCATTACAGATGATATGTTAATATTTTAGTAAAGCATGGACATGGTAGGTAGAGAAGTATATAAGCTGGTAACACATGGACAAGTTAGGTAGATAGACATATACGTTAGTAACACATGGACAAGTTTGGTAGAATGGCATATAAGATGGTAACACATGGACAAGTTAGGCAATACAGATATGAACAAATATGGACAAACCTGCTAATACAAACATAATACGAATACAAATAACGTAAATTTACAGAAATACAATTACGATCGCGAATTCTAATAACTACATTTAGAATATTAGTATACGTTCTGTTGTTTTCTTTTTAGGTGTCTCTTGCAAGAACAGTAAACAGGGAAACAACTCTACCAAGAGCAACAATGCTTGTTGGTGCAGCAAATTTTTTCATATTTTCAATAATTTAAACAACAATTTATGCAAATATGAATACTTCTTTGACGTGGCTCCAAAATGGTCCTACCATAATGTTATTGTTAGTGACAGTTAAATGGAATCAAATTTGTAAAATCTGGTCCGAAAATATCGCAACCCAGTGTCCTATCTATCTATGTGATGTACTTTTTACAGAACGTTGAGATCACAGAACGTCTGCATCTTGTTCTTTTTCCTGAAACGTTTCCCTCCTTGATTAATCTTTCTAAACCACTTCGTCTCTTTATGTCCTATATATTGTCGCTTGCATTTTGTGATAGATTTGAGGTGAGTTTAGTACTACCAAACGCGTCCTAACTTGGCAAGGCAAATTTGGATTTTTTATGCAAATTGTATTTTGTCGGTTTTTATAATTAAAATTGCGTTTTGTTAGGCATTGCGAAGAATTGAGAAATAATTGTTTGAAAGAACTACTGCTTGAGACTAAGTATATTTTGGACTGATGGTTGTCTACACCGGTTGTATAGCTCATTTAATTTATATGCCTCGTGTAAATACTTAATAACTTCTTGATTCTTCTTGATTAGAAAACTGGCCTCACAGCACGTGGGACATTCCCATAAGTGCTCCGCCATCTGTTCCAGCAGCCATTCGACTCGATGGTGTTTCGAGTCTAATGCCGCCGAAACAGACGTCGACATCAGGGCATAACTCTGGCCCTTGGGACAGGTTTCTTTGTTGTTCCGCCCACCCAGGCAATGCCCGTAACTAGTTCAAGCACAAAGTCTGCCTGTCAGAACAACATGGTAACTGTTATCGAAGGTTACGACTATGGATTACTTAATAACTAATACACAGAAGTAGATATCAAAGTTAATGGCAAGATGAACCTAAAACTATCGTCACAGCACACATATTTTCTATAAGAGATCAGCTGTTGAGTCAGTTGTTGACCAGAAACCGTCTTGCAATGGTGCTCAGTAGCGATAACCTCACTCCCCGACCACCCCAGATCATGACACATGGTAAGCCACTTCCTTGTGGATGTGTGAACTATGCGAGTAATTTTTATTTCATCCTACATAATATCGATAGCTCTTCTCTCTTCTTCTTTCGCTCGTTTAGAACGTTCTTATATCTGAACTTTTGTCTCTTCTATAATCTTGACTTTTTTTGGTGAATTTCGTATGTAGGTCCGTAGAGTGTTTCTCCCACTGTTATTTCTTAGGACCAGTGTATTTGCCTCATCATTTCATGTTCGGGTATTCTTGAAGAATATGCTCTGCTATTTGAAGTGCCTTTCCACGTGTATACACGATCGTGTTGTTAATCTTGAACTGTGTGGCTGTACCCTGGCTGTACTAGTTGGGTTGTACCCTGTTCTGAGATGCAGTATGACAACTTAGTCTGTTCATAATTTGGTATTCATCTAGTGAACATGAAACCAGGATCTGCTGGTCAGTGGTCGAATGACTTAATGAGTATACTCTATAAAAAATTTACCAGTATTGAAACGTAGAAACGTCTAGAAATTAATGATCTAATGCATTTCTTTACTGTATTTATTGCCATCTCTATTAATGTACATTACGCACTCATGCCGAAATCGGATGTGCTAGGCCTACAAGGCGCATAACGGTGGCACAACGTAATCACGCTCCCGGCGGAAATCGCACGGATATCCGTGATGGTTACAATGGAGCGAACGAAAAACAAACAAACAAACAAACATTACGCACTATTGATAGAGAAAACAAATATACCTCATTGTGAAATAAACTATATATCTATAAGACTCCTTGTGACTCAATATTGGTCGTGGTATATCCCTCATTATCATCGATCGTTGGTCGTATTTTGTTTAGCATAGAAATATCGTCTGGAATGATGGAAAACGTCTACCATATATATATATATATATATATATATATATATATATATATATATATATATATATATATATATACGCTGCAAGGGACAAAGGGGTATCAAGCGGAAAGAAAGAAAAGCTTATACATTTCATTAACCTTGCCATAATATTTTGGAAAAAAAAATCATGCAGAAAATGGGATTTGAATCAGGTCCCTACCGCCAAAGACGGATGTGTCGGGCCATTGGCGTAATTAAAACAACAACACAACACATTCCATTATATGGACTACATTCTGCTGGAAATATGGTAGGGCCAATGTCCTTCTACAAGAGAGATCCTTCTGGAGTTTGAGAATGAACGCTCAAGAAGAAGAAGAATCAGGTCCGATCAGATGGCACCCAATCGTCTAGCAACTTGAGTGAACACGTCTTCTGTGTTCGACTTATCCCTAATGAAATTGCGGTGTTTATCCTGTTTGCTGTATGATTTTCTTTATGAATAAATCATTGATGCTTCTATATTACATTACTCCATAATATTTGAAGCGGAACGTTCTATTACCAGTTCCGAAAACCCACCCAAGTCCGTGACCATTGTAATTTGTTGATTGTCTTACTAGCCTCTTCGGTACACAATCTATGTTTCTATATATGTGATATAAAATCTGTAAACTTCAATGTTATGTAACGTATTCCTTCCAGAACGTTGTCTTCCCAATGAATTCGCTGAACCTCTGTCTTGGGAGAAGCGGCTTGAATTTTCTAGTGATGTATTCATGTTATCTTTAATGTCGTAAGTCCATCGTCTTCTTGGTCTTCCCTTTCTCCTTTTCCCAGGTACTCTTTCATCCATTACAAGTACTTAAAGAGACAACAAAGAACCACATACAGAAAGCATACCCAAAGCATATATGCACAAATGTATATATCTTTTATCCCTTAGATGGATCAGCGAAAGAAGCAGTATTGATCGAAGGAGCGGGAATATATGTAGTAACACCAGATGAAAAAAAATAGAATAATCCATACCCACAGGTAAACATACCACAAACTTCAAAGCAGAAATGTAAACCATAGTAGATACAGCCAAAATGCTCATAATGTGCTTGCCGAGTCACAACAGATATATAATCTTTCTGATTGATGCAAAGTCAGTATTTCAGGCGGTGAAAGATTACAACAACACGACCATGAATAAACTTACTTCCTGCTTATTACACCTCAGCAGTACCACCAAACAAACAGTGCTGAAGATCCATGGTCACTGTGACATACTTGGAATTGAAAAAAACTGATCTTCTAGCAAGGAAAGAAGTATCACTAGAACAAATCTTGAGTATCATTTTCCTCTTAAGCCTAGCGTGGTACAAAGGGCAGATGTCATAGCTCTCCATGCTTGTCGCCTAGCTTGATACAAAGAGCAGATGTCATAGCTCTCCATGCTTGTCGCCTAGCGTGGTACAAAGGGCAGATGTCATAGCTCTCCATGCTTGTCGCCTAGCGTGGTACAAAGGACAGATGTCATAGCTCTCCATGCTTGTCGCCTAGCTTGGTACAAAGGGCAGATGTCATAGCTCTCCATGCTTGTCGCCTAGCTTGGTACAAAGGGCAGATGTCATAGCTCTCCATGCTTGTCGATCAACAGCCAGTTGTTCCAGATCGTTCATTTTTATACCAGTTGTAATTTCTTTTTCGATAGTTCTTTTCAGTGTTGTTTTTGGACTTCCCCTTTGTCTCTTGTCACTCGGTGACCATGTACAGAGTTGACGTGGTATTCTGGCTTCATTCATTCTGAGTACGCGACCGATGCCTTTTTCTAACAACGCCTTTTTTTCAACGCCTTTTTCTAATAATGTATGTGATGTATTCTTGTTATGTCTCTTCTCTTAGTGTCTTGTTTGACTTAAAGTCTTTCCAGTTTAGACTTTCCACTAGAACAAATAGACAACGATTTTAAGTACTATGAATGTGCTGTTTGTCAAAGTCAACGATGTCCATTCAGCTGAACGGGGATAATGATGAAGATGATGTCTGTGATGTGACCGTGACTAATGAGTCCTATGGGTAAATGGAATTGTCTACCACACTCTAGGCATGTGTGTGAGGAGCCCGTGTGCGATTAAGCTGCTCTTGCGTTTCTTCTAGCGTGCTTTTGTTGCGCATCATTTTGTCTGAGTTTCTATGCTGCTGCTGCACCACTCTTGATTTTGCGATGCCAGTCAGATCTGTCTTGTGCAAGATTCTCCCTTTAATTTGTGTCTATTTTGAAGTGAGTCAGTAATGTCTTAAGAGTGTCTTTTAAAAAGCTTTGCCTGTCCTCCGGTCTTGCAGGAGTCAGTATGTTCTCCATATAACAACTTTTTTGATGGACTATGATCTTTCATGCGGACCATGTGTCTCGCCCAGCGTGTCTGCTCCTTCATCATCATTGTATGTATATTAACAGACTTAGATTTCACCAGTACTTCACTGCCTGATGTTGTATCCCACCAATAGATGTTGAGTATCTTACGAAGGCAGCTAATGTGGAAGTGGTTGTCTTCTAGCGTGTCTGACATATGCTATCCACATTTCACAGACATAAAGGAGTGATGATAATATTGCTGCTTGCGGTGAACTATGAGTTTGGTGGTACTTGTTATTCTACTTCTTTCCAATACGTTTTTATGCAGTCTTTCAAATGTAGCACTAGCATTCGCTATTATGTTGCTTATCTCGGTGTCGTTGTTTGCATCTTGTGAGAGAGTGCTGCCCAGGTAGATGAAATTATTTACTGTTTGAATCTCTCCTTCTTTGATCCTTATATGGGGACGGAAGTATGGTTTATTTGGTGTGGTATGAAACATGACCACCGTTTTCTTTGTATTGATGGTAAAACCACAGTGGCCACAGACTTCAGCAATTGGTTTAGGGGGAACTGCATACTGTCTGCACAATCAATCACAGTGCGCAGTTATCTACATAGAGTAGTTCCCTGACCGTTGTGTCTCGCACCTTAGCTTGGGCATGCAAACGACGAAGGTTGAAATGTTTATCGTTCTGTATGTTCTGTATCTTATTTGTATTCCTGGTACGTCACGTGATCTAGATGCGTCTGTCAGCATGGCAGAAACATCAGGCTGAACAGTTTTGTAGCTAGAATGCATCCTTGTGTGACCCCATTGGTTACAGGAAAGGAGGATGATGATGACATTCCATCACTGATAACAACGGCCATAATGTCGTTATGGAACTGATGTGCTATGCTGATAAACTTTCCACAGCCCATCTTTGCTCACAGTGTCAAATGCCTTTGTGAGGTCTACAAATGTTGTTAAAAGTTCTCTTTGTAGTTCTTGGATTTTTTCTTGGAGTTGACGGGTAGAAAAGATCATGTCCACAACAAGCGCGACATCCACACTGACTTTCAGGCAAAAGATTGTCTGTGTACGTCGATTCAGCATTACACGTGTTTATATTTTACCAGCTATTCATAGCAACGATATCCCTTGGTGGTTGTCACATGACAGTTTATTTCATATATATAAGTGGACAATTGAGGCGTGTTTCATGTTTTGAAGCAGGGTTCATGAGCTCCAGCACGTAACAAAGATCTTACTATGAATGTAAGACTAATATACAACCATAATTTAAGAAAAACTGGAAGCAGATGCACCCAACTGCAGAACCAATAGATAGAAAATACAAGATGAAGTAAAATGGTTAATAAAGAATACCTTCCAAAATTAGTAAAAAAAATAATAGCTAACAATAAAACATAGAACAATGACAGTTTTCTACGTTGCTGTCCACCTGGGATCCTTATCAAGAAACAAAAACTAGTAAAAACACAAAACCATTATATATATATATATATATATATATATATATATATATTAACAACTATGAGGACTTGAATCTGTCTCCCTCACCAAAGAAACAAGGTCATGTGAAAATATGCGACGCGTGTATAATAATAAACAAATTGCGTACATTCAATATGTGGGAACAAATAGATCCTTCATAGAACAATAGCATGAAATGTCGCGCAAGGAATAAATTACTTTCCTCAGACTACTACTGGTCACAACAGAATGAGAAGTCACATGTTCAGAAAGCTGAGCATTGGCGAGACAGACCTTTGCAACTGTGGACTGGGCCAAGAGACAGCAGAACACAATTTTCATGCCTGTCAACTCTACCAAGAAGAGAAAATAAATTTTGGCTTTACTGAGAAGGTAGTACTTTCAAACCTGAGGGGTTCCATAGATGAACTGAAGCGAATCACACAATTCATTGAAGCTATTTGCGCTGTAACCTGATAACTGACTGAAGAATGATGAAGAAGATGAAGAATTTATTAAAATGCTGAAATTACGGTGTCCCAGTTTCTTAAAATATGTCCTCCTTTGTTATTATGCATATTAAAAATAAGGCTGGAGATGACTTGAACGTCGTTGTCAAGGTTAACGGTGATTTGAAAAAGCTACATCAGTGTCGGAGCGAAAGTCAAACTGTATAAGTCACTGGTGCTTTCTGTTGTGCTGTATTGTTGTGAGAGTGGTGGACACTCACTGCGAACATGGAGAGATGATTACATGCTTTCGAGTACAAATGCTACAGACGAATTCTACGAATATCCTATAGGCATCATAAGACCAACTTGTACATAAGAAATAAAATAGAAATGTATGCAGATGTACAAGAACTATTGCTTTCAATAGTGAAACGACGAAAACTAGCATGGTTTGGACATATATGCAGACATAATTCCTTGTCAAAAACAACACTGCAGGGAACTGTCGAAGGGGAAAGCCGCAGAGGAGGACAAATAAAGGCATGGGCAGACAACATTAAGGAATGGACAGGACAAGATTTTTCATCACTGATCCGCATCGCTGAGAATAGAAATTGCTGGATGACTCTTTGTGCTGAAGCATCCAATATGGTACCTCTACGACCCTGAAGCATTACGGGTTTGTGATGATGATATTCATCAATCAGCATATATCTACTTCGTAAACAATCAGAAAATATCACTAAAAATATGTTTACTCTATGCAGTGTGATTATACTGTCATTTATCACTTTATTAAAACTCAGAAAACATGCTATGTTCTTTCCAATGTGACTTGGATACACAACAAAGACAAGCCATACTGACGATGCCAAAATGTGTCAGCCGTCGTCAATCAATATCTGGCATGAATCAGCAGCTTTATCTGTCATGTGAAATTGGTAGCTTCTACGTGGTGTCGTTTGCACCAGGAAATGGTGGAAACTGAAAAGTACTGAGGTAATAGTGGACAGGGCATGTTAACTAATGTAGTTAGATAACTGGGTATACAAATAAAGAATTATTGCGAATGAAAAAATTAGAGCTGATGAGAAATGAAAGAAAAATATCAATAGACAAAGCCATTTTGTAACTCGCATATACAATAATATTTGGAGAATGTCAAGTATTTTAATCTACATTCTAAAACATAGAAATCAAACAATTGAAACTAGGAGCTTCAAATATTCAAACTCATTGAGATCAGGAAAAAACCACTTATGAAAAAGTTGATCATACTATTTGTATATCGATCTTGTAGTAGGAAACAACGCACGTGGAATCTATCCTCAGTAGCTATCTTAAGAAGTTGGAAAATATTGCTATTATAAATTAGTTATTGAACTTTAAGAGTCACGTCTTGAAGTAGATCTTGGTATCATTCTGGGATAGGAAAGTACATTTCAAGCTAATCATTGGGTTCTCAGAGTCTCTCAGAGATCACTTATGTAAAACTTCCACCAAATATTATCACTTATTGAATCCAATTTGTTGCTGTTTGTAACGTTTCACAATAAAACAAATGATGCTCTATTTTCAGCGAAATTTCATGAAAACTGTTAACTCATGCTTAAGATATTCAACAATACTACATGTTGTATATCAACAAATAATTATACAACATTACTACCAACTCATGTTGAAGATTCACAAGTGTTAAATAATAACTCGCATCAAACAACTCAATTTATTTCTCGTTATATGATATAATAATGGTCCAATGAGCGACTAGCTTACACTTAAACTTATCACGAGAAAGCCCGATTTGTAGAAGGTCCGTTTATCTAGCAGGTATTCTAGCTTTTAGCATTGTCCATTACACTGGTAGATTGTATGTAATATTAATATATCATTCCCAAGCTTATAAGAAATTGTAACTGTTCAGCTTGCTTACATGTCGCCATGCTAGTCTTTCACTTTATCTTGTATATCTTATGTATATAAAGACTACATTTGTTTGTCCATGTTGTCTGGTCATTATAGGCTCGTAGACCCATTTACCAATCAGGACCAAATTTTGTAGTTAGTATTTAGTACACAGTCCACGTAACGTCGTTAAAAATTTTTAATGTATTCATTGGGTGTTTTCATCCAATATGCAGTGGAATCCCTCTATAGCGCAACCTTTTATAACATATTTCAATATTTAACAAAACTTAAAATCCCCAGTTATATTTACTCTATATTGTTTGTACTGTGCGTAGTTTGTTCTGTTATTACACACATATTTTGTCGGTCTAGACCAAGTTATTCTAACGAGATTAAACAGTATTGATTATTATGTACGAATAAAGGAAAGGAAAGTAGCTATTTGCAAATTTTAGTTAACAGTTCATGCAATCGTCAAGTCATTTTTCGCATTTTTCCTTGTAAACGTAAACATTGTATGTTAATCACAGCAAGAAATATCATTGGTTTTTATCGATCAGTCATTAGCGTGTTTTCCTATCAGTTAACACTAGTCTGGGGGTTAGAGTGTACAATTTGTTATTGCGCATTAAAAACAAGAAACAAATGATCATGTTTTCATCTTCCTGGCAAGATATCATGCAGGCAGCATTTTGAAAACTAATTGTTTGTTGTTATATGTTTTGTCATATGTTGCTATTGCTTTCTGACCGGTCCGTAAACCGGTGCATTGTATTCATGGTATTTGAATCATCTTTATAAATATTATTTCTATGGAATACATTTTCAATGATTTACCAATCCTGAAAGTAATAGTCATGTTTATTGATCAGCAGGAGTTTTCCCTCCTAAATTATAGCCTATTTGGAATTTAATCTGCTGTAAATGTTTTTTCGTGACAATATCACTGGTTATTATGGTAACTAAATTATTATCACTTCAAAACGAACGTTGAAAGTAAAAAAAAACATTGTTTTACAGTAAATCTGGTGACAATCTGTTAACATTGTCTGTGATATTTAACAGGAAAGCTTATAATTCACTTATCGTGGAAATATTATAATATCGAATGTGAAAAACACTAAAGAAATTCAACAAAGATGCAATATAACATACCGGATCTTGGAGCAGATGTCTCCTATTATCAAAAACAAATATGTGAGCATGAACACCAAATCTGCACTATATCAAACGATAATTATAACATCACTATGCTAACAATATCAAACATGGACACTAACAACAGAATCCAACTGAAAACTTGTTACAACAGCTATGCCTTGTCTTCGTAGAATCATCGGAGTAACAAAAAAGAGATAGAATCAGAAACGAAAACATCAGAAGACTAACAAACACAATGCTAATCCTGGATTTCCCAAGACATCTGATTCATCTAATAGAGGAACTTTACCAAGATCAAAAGGCTGCAGTGAAGTTAGAGGACGATCTCTCAGAATGGTTTGAGGTACAGAGTGGAGTAAGGCAAGGGTGCACACTCTCCCCATACCTGTTCAACATCTACGCTGAAAGTATAATGAGGAACGTGAGAGAAGACATACACATCACTGACTACCACGCTTTAAACATAGGTGGATTCCTAATCCCGGAACTACGCTACGCAGACGACACAGTACTTCTTTCAAACGATATAAAGGGATTGGAACAACTAATCAAGAACACAAAGAAATATAGCGAAGCACAAAATTTGTATTTAAACACGCAGAAAACAAAAATCATGTCAACAGATATAACAACCAAAAATCAGAATTGACAATACCGAGATAGAATGTGTGAATAAATTTGAATACTTGGGAGCAAACATCAACGGTGCAGGAGACTGCATGTCAGAAATAAGGAAGAGATTGGCAATGGCATATTGCAAAATAACACGGCTGAAAAACATATGGAAAAACAACAAAATAGAAACGAAAGTGCTAATGTTACGAACTTTTATTTTTCCGGTTGCAACATACGGCTGTGAAACATGGACTCTAAGTAAAACAGCGGCAAAGAAGATCAACGCCTTCGAGCTGAAATGCTACAGAAAGATACTTCGAATATCATGGAAGGATAAAACCAGAAACTCAGATATTATAAACACACTGAATATTCCAGAGTGTTGGTTACTAAACACAATAACAAAAAGAAAACTACGCCTGTTTGGTCATATAAAGAGACATAACTGTTTAGAAAGACAAATAATGGAGGGAAGAGTACCTGGGAAGAGGAGAAGGGGCAGACCAAGAAGACGATGGACTGACGACATTAAAGATAACATGAATACATCGCTAGAAAATGCAAGCCACATCGCCCAAGACAGAGAGAGGTTCAGAGAGTTCATTGGGAAGACAACGTTCTGGAAGGAATACGTCACATGACACAATCCTGGATTACATCAGAAGACAACAAATTAAGTGGTTTTCATATGCTTCCAGACTACCATCAGTGCCTCTCAAAAAGTATTACTAAAAAGACATGATGGGTACAAAGCCAGGGGCAGACCTCGCAGACGATGGATTACAGAAATAAAGGAGTTAGCGAAACCAAACATATATGCAGCACACAAAAAAGCTCTCTTCAGAGAACTTCTATACGTGACCCTGCAAGACCTAAACGGTATAAAGCAAAAAGAAAGAAAGAAAAATACACTAAACGATAGACTTATATCGATCATGTACTTAGAATGAATTAAAACAGACAGCACTACAAACATAACATTAAAATGGGTACTAAATGCAACAGAAAAAGAGAAAAACCAAGAGGGACTCTTCGCAGCACAAACATATAAGAGTGCATGACAATGGGTCTCAACAAAAATTTACACAAAGTAGCCTCACATCTCTCGAACTAGAGAGTTCTGGTATCTGTCCTATGCACAGTATTTGTGCATTTGTCTTTTTTTTGTGAAGGTAAAACACCTTTAAAGAAAAACCGCATTTACGGCGCCACTAAATCTACTGTGCTTAGTCCATGGCTGACGGCAGGCTTTAAATAGGTGACACTCAGTGATCATCAAGTTTGTTAAGGGATGAATGTTCCAGTGTCTGGTAGCAACCCTAAACAGGAAATAGGTGGCAGGGGTAACACAGGAAAAATGTTAACCTGAACAAAAATAGGTAAAAGTGTTACCGAAATAAGTCATGAAACAACCTAAAAACGATACACAGTGATGGAAATTGTTTCGACTAAAAAGCCTTCATCAGGACATGAACAAGTTACAGGCAACGGATATTACAAAATCATAATTGTTATTGTGCCAATTATTCCTAATGTACAGACTGAATGCTTGAGACATGAATGGATGGAGTCCAGTGTGACTTCACACATGTGGGATATTGTGTGGATCTACTGTTCTGGTCGTATTGCATTAGAGAATTGATATTCTTCTTCTTCTGCGTTCGCTCTCAAACTTCTGCAGATTAGCAGGATGTAGTCCGGAGAACGGAATGAGTTGTGTCATGGTTTACAGCATTTCTGCGATATCTGCGCCTTTCGGCATGACACATCCGACTTCAACAGTCCGCTCACTATGATTAGTTTATACATTCTATATATGTGCACTATTCAGATGAGAATGCAAGTAATGGGGTTATTAATCTAAGATTTCGCAAATTGAGGTGTGTGCAGCGAGAATGGGAGGGCGGCATTGAGAGAACGATTTAGGAAAGATCTAGGCAGTAATTGATCTAGGCAGACACGTAGTAACAATCACGTTTTCATAGATGACAGATTGACAACCTAACGCCTAACCTTTCTTAGTCGCCTCCTACAACATGCATGGAACGAAAACAGTGATCCTATTCTTTTCACCTTGAACTAGAATACCAGACAGAGGTAGCCACACATTTTATTTCCACGGAGAAAGATGTTGAAGACTAACAACTTCTAAATAAGGAGTTATGTTTCGTAAAAGTTCTGCTACAGCAGACCCATTGTGTTAGTCTGCTCATTGTTGTTGAGTCTTTGACTGAATTCCTGTTATATATATATAATTTATTTATGATTAAGATTTTGGATATGAATAGCAGACAACTTCAATGAACTCATCATCAAGGAAGTAAGTTTTCGGAAGTTTGATGCCACTTTGAATTAGCGTTGTGCTGTATTTTTGAATGTTCATCTAAACTGACATCGGACATTAGATAAAAGTAGCTAGTAAGTTTTGCAGTTTCTCCTCCATCTGACTCTGGTTGTGAGTTAGTAGCTAGTAAGTTTTGCAGTTTCTCCATCTGACTCTGGTTGTGAGTTAGTAGGTAGTAAGTTTTGCAGTTTCTCCTCCATCTGACTCTGGTTGTGAGTTAGTAGGTAGTAAGTTTTGCAGTTTCTCCTCCATCTGACTCTGGTTGTGAGTTAGTAGCTAGTAAGTTTTGCAGTTTCTCCTCCATCTGACTCTGGTTGTGAGTTAGTAGCTAGTAAGTTTTGCAGTTTCTTCTCCATCTGAATCTGGTTGTGAGTTAGTAGCTAAGACTAACAGCACATCGGACACGACTATAACTGAAGCGATCTCTGTTACAGTTAATCCATCAGAGTTCAGCGGCTCACAGTTATAGTTTTCTAGTTAGGTGATCATTTATCATTATTTGTGTCTGTGTATATATATATATAGATATTCGTATATATTATGTTTGTATTTCCTGGTCATTTCAATTTTCGTTAAAAAATCTCAGGCAGTTTTGAGAACAAACATGATTCACACATCTAAACACCCAACCAATAGAGCATTGACTATGTTCACCATGTTCATTGTACCTTCTGGCTGGTACAGTTGACAAATGTCCCTTCAGCAAGATGTTTCTATACATAACCTCGTTTGATCTGTTCTATTCAGCTCTATGGCACAGAAAAGAGAACGAGATTTAAAAATTCCACCTGATGATGCCTTATTGCTACCTTATGATGATGGTGGGTCATCTCAGTTTTCATGTCACAAATATATTCATTATCTGGTGTTGGAACTTTGTTCAATAATGGTCTAAGGCCTTCATTTGCTGAGGCACGACTCTTGCAACGTAAGGCCGAAATCTGTTTTGGTTATTTTGGGCGGGGTTGATGTTTATCTCTATGTGACATCATGGTATGGGACAAAATTGTATTGTAGCACGTGCAATTATTGCAAAAGAACATCCATTGTGTCAAACGTCTCTGGTGAGATGTTCACTGTCCCAGTGTCTGTTGTCTTGTTTTGAATGGAGTAGAAGCCGTGACTAAACTACTTATTGGTATTATCTTGTTAGAAGTGGGGGCACCGAAAAGGAACGGTAGTCTTAAAAAGACTGGTACTAGTCTTAGTGTTGCCAGTTATCTTGTCAGTAGATTCCTGTCTCGACACCTACAGTTTGTCCAGTCGGATTTTCAGACGCATAAGTGGACCCTCCCCGCTCTGGTTTTCAGACAGGACATGAATTTTATGAATATCTTGCTACACAGTCGGCACAGTGTTGACGTGTCAAATCATGTTAACGCCGTCAATTGGCAACGTCGCAGAGGCAGCAGCTGTACCAATGTCACGCATACCAGTTATGTAGCATTCCTCAAAGCCACATCACTAATTATGGGAGATTTACAGGCGTGATTGTACCATCTTTTGTTGTTTTGTCATATGTGCTTAAGTAGGACAGACGGGAATTACCTAGGAGAACATTAAGTCAGCATCTGCGAGATGCTAAACACATTCCGGGGACTCTTTTTTGCTGCGAACTTCAGTGGAACATATTATGTTCTCTGCGAGATATTAAACATCCCAGGGACTCTTTGTTGCTGCGAACTTCAGTGGAACATATTTTGTCATCTGCGAGATATTAAACACATCTCGGGGATTTTTCTTGCCGGAAAGACAACAAGAGGTAGACATGATTAATACATGATGTTACATATACCAGAAGAGGCTGGAAAGTTTGTACAGAAACACGATGCGTACAAAATGGCAGTGGATATATCATTCTACAAAGGACAGGACACACAGAGAGCTTATAATCTACACTGTTGTATGCATGATAATGTAGTTTCTGTGTGTATTTACGCTAAGTTAATCTAAATTATTGTGCCATTATTAGTTCAATGGTGACATCAGATGGAAAAAGTTCTACAGAGATTATAATCATGTGACATATTCTTTCCAGGACAAGGGGTCTTCCTGATGGATTGATTGAACACTTAATGATTAAGAGAATCAAAGGCAGCACTCCTAAAAATGAAGAATTCTGTGTCAAGTGTCCCTGTCAATAGAGTTGAAGAAGACAGTTCATCAGAGCTAAATATATATATATATATATATATATATATATATATATATATATATATATATATATATATATATATATATATATATATATATATATATATATATATATATATATATATATATCGCCGATTCAAACATGGATGGATGGGATTCGTGGATAACAATACAAACAGAATAGCAGAAAATTAGAAACAGCAGAGATGTGGTTATATGGAATAATATTGAGAGATGTGGTTACATAGAAGAATGTTGAGAGTACTATGGGCAGCTATTAAAAACTGACGAAGAGGTGCTGAATGTCAAAGGTGAGACGTGGAGAGGGGTGGGTTATTTAATATAATCGCCTGTTTGTTTTACGTGGCCCGAAAGGGGAGCAAAGAATAGCAACACTGTTTAACTTCCATGCATGTTGTATGAGGCGACTAAGGAGGTTAACGGATGGCGCTGGCTGTCCCATCCCATATAGGGTAAGTGACCCAAAGCCCTGCTGAAGTAGGATGTGTCAGGTCAAAAGGCGCAGATATCGCAGCAATGCTGTAAACCATGACACCACGCATTCCGTTATCCGGACTACATCCTGCTGATCTGCAGGAGTTTGAGAATGAACGCAGAAGAAGAAGATTTAATATAAGAAAGAGACTACATTTAAAAAAAAATCAAATTATGAGACAAGGAAGTTGCAACGGACACGATTTCAGACAAGAGAGATCGAGTTAGAGAACGTAAGAAAATATTATTGATTTTGTGGTATGGCAAATAATCACTAATATAATTTTATTGAAAGATACAGGAAATAAAGAGTTGTGGAGATACATAATCGTCAACGCCAATTGAAGAGGCACCTGATTATTGTTATTATCATTATTACTATTATACTGATAATTAAAATTAATTTTGTTATTTTTTATCTTCCAAATGTCAGTCCAAGTTTGCACATGATTCTTAAGACCGATACAAGATCTGCTGCCATGTTTAGATCAACGGTCATTTTCTCGGCAAGTTACAAAACTGACCATGCATTATTTACAATGATCATTATTCTAAGAGGCCCTGTTGGAACTGTAATAATTATCTATATTTCATTTGTGTTGAAATGTGTCGTAACGGTGACAATGTTTTGTAGAAAATGCTTCTCGTTTCGATTTGTTTCATATATTTCTGGTGCTATGGGTACTGTTTTATATTTACTCATTAGTAATTACCGGATGTTTGTTAATGTTTTCAACAATAGTACAATTCGCTATAGATACCCAGCGCCTCTCATTGACTACTTTCGTAATATTCTAACACTGTATTTAGATTTGTTTATTATCAGTATACTGTTCATAATTGTGCTCGTGATCGTAGTGGAAGTCGGAAGCAACACAATGACAAGACGGAGACTAACCGTAAAAGTGTCTGCAACAGATGTGAGCGTATTTACAAGAAGTGCACATCTAGTTTGTCTCGTCATATTCAGTTTTCACATTTTTCTATTCACAGATATTCATGATATATACCTATCCTGATATCCACTTTATTACAGGATCATCTTCCAAATGAAATATCTTCGTTGTGCCATTTAGAAAGTTGAATACGATTTGTAATGAATATATTTAACAACAACATTATTTATATTGTTTTAATTAGAAACGACATTTCTCATTTTCTTGATTATAAGAGGAACCTACTAAATAATAATTAATACAATTTTGTTTATAATTTAAGTATTTTAGGGAATCCACTATTAATGTTAATTCATTGCATAAATAATAACAATATTATTAATAAAAGTATAAATTGATTTTTATAGTGATATTATGTTCTTGCTCCGCGGGAATTACGAGGTATAGAGCGTCTGAATTGTTTTGTGCAAATATTTTTTTATGTCAGGCATAGAAGAAGACTCCAACTCTCAGAGGAGTGCAATGATTTTCAGAAGTGCTCAATGACTCTTAAAGGTCTGGAATGATTCTCAAAAGGTCTGGAATGACTCTCAGATGTGTGCAACGACTTTCAGGGGTGTGCCATGACTCTCAGAGGTGTGATATTTCTCTCAAAGTTGTGCGATGACTCTCAGAGGTGTGATATGTCTCTCAAAGTTGTGCCATGACTCTCAGAGGTGTGATATGTCTCTCAAAGTTGTGCTATGACTCTCAGAGGTGTGATATGTCTCTCAAAGTTGTGCCATGACTCTCAAAGGTGTGATATGTCTCTCAAAGTTGTGCCATGACTCTCAAAGGTGTGATATGTCTCTCACAGTTATGCCATGATTCTCAGAGGTGTGAAATAACTTTCAGAGGTGGTAAATCACTTTCAGACGTGTAAAATGACTCTCGGAGGTGTGATATGACTCTCACAGGTGTGGAATGACTCTCAGAGCTGTAAAATGATACTCAAAAATGTGTAATGCTTGGTGAAGAAGCCTACTACTATGATGGAATATAAACTAAGTTATACATCTCATGTGAAATGCTACGGGACTTCGACACAGAAGATAGTATCACTATAAAGATACTTCATCTAGTATGAATTAGCTGTTATATGATGTTAATTTAGTGGACCACTTGTGTGATCTCCAGACCTTTCTGAGACGGAGACAGTCACATAACGTATCGGACAAATACGTCACTGGAACAAATTAGGAGCTCTGTAGAGATGTGATTCAGATATGAATATCGTATACATAAGTCACTAAAGTAAAGTTCAGTTTTTCAGTTTTCACGTTACAAATTGAAAGTTGGCTTTCTAATCTGAAAGTGCTAGATTAGAATATCGATGCAATTCGGATAGTTTAAACAGACAATGTGAAGGGTCTAGCAGTAGACAGTGAAGAACGAGATCACGAAAAAATTGAAGTTCTCAAAAGATAGTTTCAATCAATAATAAGCGACAACTAATAGATAACATCAGATTTGAGACACCAAAATACTGCGATATATATAACAAAATTAAATCTCATAAAGGAAATTTAAAAAATGTTAAGAAAAATCCTAGGTTTAATTTCAGACACCAGAATATATAAGTTAATGATTGTAAATCCCTTGTGCCGGAAGATCCCGAAAGGGCAGCAAAGAACAGCGACACTGTCATTTACTAGGCATATCGTAAACGGCAGCTAAGTAGAATTGGTGGTGGCCTTGGCTTACCCATCCCTTAAAGACTCAAAGACCAATGACCTATAGACCATGCTGAAATCGGATATGTCAAACTAATAGGCGAATATCTCAGCTTATCTGTAAATCATGGAACAACGCATTCCATTCTCTGGACTCATGATAATCGTTGGAAGTTTAAAAATAAAAGCGGAAGAATAAGAACACGATTATTATAAGTTATACATTGATTACACATTACTTTACACCAGAGATTAAAAAGGCAAAAGCTAAACTTGGGGCGTGGTGTTTATAATTGACACTGTCACCATCAAAATGTATACTCAAAACAATGTCAAGGATAATAGCAGTTGTTTTGTAGGTAAACAGTGAAAGCGCAATCTATATCCAAGCTTAGATTCCTCGTAAATCACTAACAATTATCCAAGCATTTCTATCGGTGTAACATTCTTAATAATGAAGAGGAACGGGTTCGTATTTTGTGTTTATTTGACAACATTAGTGACACAATAAACAACACAAAGATCAAAACTGTTTTGTCATAAGAGACTTCAATACAAACTTATAATCGGAAAAGAAAGAGATGAAACAATAACAAAATACAACCAAACATAGTGGGAAAAAAATTATATCCAAAGAGAACCATTAAACAAAGCTCTTGGACCAGATAACATACAAGGCGAACTAATAAAGACCACACCGAAGACGGATATGTCGGGCCATTGGCGCAAATAAAACGGCGACACAACGCATTTCCATTCTCTAGACTACATCCTGCTGGAAATCTAGTAGGACCATGGTCCTGCTGTAAGGGAGATCCAGCGGGAGTTTGAGAATGAATGAAGAAGAAGAAGAACTAATAAAGACAGCAGCAGGAATGGGGATGGCATGGTTATAGACATTGTTTAATATAATATTGAACATACATGAAATTCCAGAAGATGGAGACATGCTGTGAACAATACTCATTATGAAGAGCAAAATTCAACAAAAGAGACTATATAAAATATACATGCAGCCCACTTATAAATTGCTGCCTATATTTTCCAGAAGATCTAGAACCCATTTGATAAGGCCAGATCGATCTAGGAGAAGTTGGTGATGGAAAAATGTTTCAACTTGAACTGGAAAATGTTCTTTGGATCATCCCAATAGGTAAAATAAAAAGGGTAAAGGTAAGGGTAATATGGATTATGGTAAGGGTAATATGGGTTATGGTAAAGGTAAGGGTAATATAGGTTATGAAACAGCGTAATAGTCCATGGTTTCCCATAAGTACTCAGCTGTCTAGTCAGATGTCGACCAGAAACTACATGACTAGCTAAGTCTACAAACTGTCTTAATAGCATCGCGCCATCCCTCGACATTCCCGGAGCATGAGCCCTGATATTCCATTTCCTGGTATATAAACCATCGGAGTAATTTTTATTTCAAATCTGGAAAAACGAGTGGATATGTATCCCGCGTTTAGTAGTCGGCGGCAGAATGACTTAACGTTACAATACCAAGTCCCTATTCGAATAGAAAACTAGTTCGCTAACAACTGAACTACCTCGGTCCCACTGAACTACGGCTGTCCCTAGTCGAATAGAAAACTAGTTCGCTAACAACTGAACTACCGACGTACCTACTGGAATAGGAAACTAGTTTAATCTTGATTCTTCTTGATTCTTGATTAGAAACTGGTCTCACAGCACGTGCGGCATTCGCATAAGTGCTCCGCCCTCTGTTCCAGCAGCAATCCGACTGAATTTTCTAAACTAGTTCGGAAACAACTGAACTACCGAAGTACGTACTGGAATATGAAACTAGTTCACTAACAACTGAACTACCGAGGTACCTACTGAAATAGGGTGTTAGCTTCCTAACAACTGAAATACCAAGGTACCTACTGAAATATGAAACTATACTGTTAAAAGGTATAGAAAAGGAAATAGACTGTTCATAGAAAATAAAGAGTGTCCATGAGACGACCAAACGTAAAACTATCAAATTTGGATCTATTAACATCTGCGGAATAAAGAATAAAGCAGTAGATCGAATAAAAGAGATGGAAAAACGTAAGATCAAACTACTAGGATTAGCAGACATATAGAACAACAATTACGATCATACATTGACCCACAACTTAAAAACACCCAAACGGGCTTCCGTAAGAACAAAAGCTGTACCGATGCAATCTTTACACTTATACAGCTAACAGAAAGAGCTACAGAAAACAACAAAGAGTTATACATTGCATTCGTCGACCAAGAAATGGCTTTCGACCGAGTAGACAGACAACAGCTATGGAAAACACTATGAATATACGAAGTACCAGAACACTTATTTAATATATGCAAGGGCATTTATGCTAATAGTCAATGTGAAGTAAGAACAAATGTAGGTGTGTCCAATAAATTGAAAATCCACTCAGGAGTTCGCCAGGGGTGTGTCCTATCCCCTCTACCAGTGCAGGATTTATCTATAAGCTAAACAAGCTATAGCTTAGGCCTCCCCATTCTTGAGGCCCCCAATTTTTGTTTTGTTTCACTATATACTTCTTAATTGTTAAAGGGCCCCATATCTCAAATAGCTTAGAGCCTTATCAAGTCTAATTCGGCGCAGCCCTCTACTTTTATTAACATATATCGACATATGTAAACTAACAAGTACCAACGAAGAAGATAACATAAAAGACAAATTGAACGAACTACTCTTTGCAGACGACCAAGTTCAAATAGGAAATCAGAAACACAATTGCAAGAACATATGAACAGGCTCCACACAACATGTCAAAAATTCATCATGAAGATTAATATTGAAAAGACCAAAATAATGGCAATAGCAAAGACAGAAAGAAATAGCACTATCTCAATCGATAATAAACACCTTAAACAGGTAAATATGTTCACTTACCTAGGAAGCAATATATCGAGAAAATGAAAAAACAGTAGACACAAAATACATGCAACAAAATAGATCATATCCTAGGACAGATGGCACGTATTTTCAAGAACAAAAATATAAACATAGACACTAAATTTCATTATACAAGACTATTATTATCCCATCACTGTGCTACCAGTGTCAAACCTGGAAAATAACAGTACAAGACATTAGAAAACTAGTGACAGCAGAAATGACATGTCAACGAAGAATACTCGGAGCGTCATTAAGAGATAGAATTATAAACGATAACATCAGACAGATAACCAAAACAATACCAGTATTAGAACACATCAAGAGACAACAGATCAAGTGGTTTTCACACGCTTCCAGAATACCAACAGATAACAAGCCACAAATGGCCATGACACATAGACATCACGGCTATAAAGCCAGATGCAGACCATGTAAAAGATGGATCACAGAAATCAAACAAGACACAGGAACAAGCTTACAAAGAGCACACAATAATGCTATCTCCATTAGAACTCTTGCACTCCTGACACCACAAGACAAACAAGGGCCACAGTTTATATATATATATATATAGTACATGTAAATGACGAGACTGGATCTGTTTCACAAGATAAAACTGATACTTGGAGGGAGGGTGACACAACATTGATAGACCATTCTCTTAGTTGATAGGCAGTGATTCCGTCATGGAAAACAATGTACAAGGCAAACCATAATTAAAAGTGCGTAAAGTATGTTACTAATAGTCATAACCGTATATAACGAATTTTGGTTATAACGCATTTGTTATGTCAGGCCCGACCTATTCGTTATAACGGGATTCCACCTTATTGAGAATTAATTTATCTCTTTTTGAGAACGAACCCTAAAATAATTTAAATAAATTTTCTGCATTGTAAATACAATATGAATTGACCTATCTTTACCATGAAGCTTGAGCTAGGCCAGCTGTGTAAGAGCTGCTAAACTAGCGACTAACCCATATGACACAGGACTGACTAATTTCTTGATTCTTGATTAGGAACAAGCGACACAGCAATGGAGGCATTCCCATATATGTTCTCCTTGGGATAAATGTTCCAGTGTTGGGTAACAACCCTAAACAGGAAGCAGGTGGCTGGAGTAACACCGGGAAAATGTCAAGATAAACAAAAATGGGTAGATGTGTTACCAAAATAAAACATAACACAACCTAACAACGAGATACAGGGACAGACGACGTTTCGACTATTAAGCCTTCATCAGGAAAAACGAAAGACAACGGTACAACGAATCTTACATGGAAACAAACGTGGTAGATAGGGAGGAAAGAGGAGGAGCGATAGTGAATAGATAGTGGAGGAAGTAAATAGGGAGCGGCATATTGGGGAGGAAGAGAGTATGGGGAGAAGAAGTGAGGAGGGAAAATGAACGGAAGGAGGTGAGATGCGAAAATGGATAAGGTGTGGTAGCAAGTAAAATAAATAAGGTTAAATTAAGATACTTACCTCAAAAGTGGCAACACGCAATGAGTATAACGAATAGATAGCAGAGGAAGCAGAGATGGAGCAGCCTAGCAGGAAGGAAGAGGGTATGGGAAGAAGTGAGGAGGGGATAGTGCACAGAAGGAGATGAGGAGTGAAAATAGTTAAGGTGTAGTAGCAAGTAAAAGATAAATGAGAATAAATTAAGATACTTACCTTAAAAATGGCAACAGGCAATGAGTATTAGCATACAGTCGTGATGGAAACGCAAAAGATGATGGTACGAGAGATCAGATGAGAGAGAGAGAGAGAGAGCCTAGAGATGGAGATGAAAAAGAAAAAAGAGAAAAAAAGGGAGAAATGAAAGAAACGACCGAGCAGATATGGGCAGTGGAGAGAAACTATAAGTAGGAGTAGATAATGGTGGGAAGAAAATACAGTGATAATACAATGATGTATGCAAGTGAGAGTAAAATATAGGTGATAATAGGTAAAAAAGGAAGAAAAAAACAACTTATCTGATACGTTGAGAACTGGCTAGCTTGAGACCAACAGTCACACTGGTGGGTCAGGGTCAATGGACAATGACCAGTGTCTCGGTCACTCGCTGATGACGCGTTCTTCTGATCTTTCCGGCGGAGAATTTTCTCCCACGCCTCTAGTCACTCCCATTTCTACCATTATCTGAATATGTACATTACTCCTTCGACTTCCTCCTCATCTTCTCGTAGGGTATCCATGACTGCTATAATCAATTCAGTCCTGTCTCTTCTTATCTCTGTGCCGTTCACCAAGGCTTTACCAGCCAACACATCGGATCTTTCGTTTCCCCTGACCCCGGCATGACCTGGACAGTAGATCCATATAATGCTCTGCGCGTTGTTGAGAAGAGTGACTCGTTCAGTTTTTATCATACTTGAAATAACTAACAAACGCTTACACTATTATAGGCAGGTTTGCCATATCAGCATTTCAGATGACAAATTAAATGACGAAGAAAAGCCAACATACATATCTAGATATTTAGCTGGACAGAAGGCTAGTCTTCAACAATTTTATTAACAATATCACACAAAAAAAGCATCTAGGAGGTTGAGCTCCATAAAGCGAATTGCAAGTATATCCTGGGGAACCGACAAGACAACACTTAGACATGCATACATATGATGCTTCAGCTCCATAATAGACTATAATCTTTTCTTGCAAGCAGCACCATCAACAAGCTCTTGCTGGGAGAGACTGATCACCTTTGGATCTGCCCGGTGTGCAGTGATATCGGTTCATAACTCTTTAAAATAGTTATATAAAACAACGCGACAGACGAAAGTAGTACATATAATTTATTTTATCTAAAGCAAATATTGTACCTTCTATAGAAATCTTTGTATGTTGTATAAAATTTCTTGGAAACGGCAACATAAATAACAAAATTTATTGAGGCATTAGTGCCGTATAGGACCTGTATCAAAATTATAAGATCTTCTTTCATTCGGGACATTTCTGCAGAGTTTGTACTAATCATATCTATAGCCGTAGTTGGGGCGAAGACCAGGACACAGATACCACACACAAGAAGAATAATCTTGTGCACTCTCATGTCTACTGAAACAGTTTTACTGAAAAGCTTACGTCTGGTCTGCAGACCACAAGCCAGTTTCAGCACAATTGCTAGGCTACATAGTAATACTATGATCACGTTTGCAGTACTAAATAAATTGTTGCAAACTAAACTGCCATAATGTTCTAGTCCATGAGAAATCGACCAATCAGTTGCTATATAGTAATATATTGTAGTATTAGTCTCTGGATTAAACGGTCTATACTCTTGTAAGCTATAAAAAGTGGGGCTAGCAATACATACAACATAGAAAATAATAAACATAACAATAATTTTGGTTCGAGATGGAGTATAAATACTGGAAACATTGAAAGGAAAAAATACAGCCACAACACGTTCTATGGCTATGGCACTAGTAATTGTGACACTAATGGAGATACACAATTCATCAATGGTGTACACTGAATACACAATGAACAGGGCGAATATTCTTGAAGCCAATGCCAGATCTCTGAAAGCGACGAAGAAAGGTATCTGCCTGAAATGTATTATAAAAACAGTAATTTCAAATTAGTATAATATTACTGAACAATAGTGTAATTTATATAAAAATAATAAATGATAATAATAATAATCATAATCATAATAAAAATAATAATAATAATAATAATAATAATAATAATAATAAAAATAATCATAATAAAAATAATCATAATGAACCATCAGCTAGAATCTGTGTACTTGAGAAGGTACACAAATTCTCCTATCTATGAAGCAAGTTAACACTCGACGGTGATGTCTTGACAGAAATTACAATTCGCATTGCACTAGCATCAAGTGCCTTTAACAGACTGTCTAATATCTGGAGGTCAAATTCAATCAGCACACGTTAATTCCTGCGTTATTCCGGTGTTATCATATGGATGTGAGAGCTGGAAAAGCTCTTTATCTTCAGAAAAGAAATTACTGAGTTTCGAGAACAAATGTCTTGTAGGATAAATAACACCCATTGGAGTGAATTCAAATGGAATGATAAAATCAGAGAAGAGACACATCAAAATTTCATCACAGATGTTATCAGAAAACGCCGTTGGTCCAACATCGGGCATGGCCTACGCGCAGACATGAAGAGAATACACCACCAATCTCTTGAATACCTGTCTCTTAGATACCTACAGGCAAAAGAGCCAGGGGTAGACCAAAAGAAACACTCAGAAGAACAATACTTAGTGAAAGTAAAACAATCAATATTCATACTATTCAAGAACTTCACATAATAGCTTTAAACAGAAAGAATTGGAGAGATCTGACCTCTGCTCTATGCGCTAACTTCAGCTCAAAAGAAAAATGAATGAATGAATCAGGTAGAGAACCTGCAGTTCTGCTCTATTTCAAGCGCATTGGCGTTGTCTTTACCTTGGATTGTATCAAGAGAACCGAGAGGGGATTACTGGGGAGAAAAATGCACTTTCTTCATATTACCTACCAGACAAACAAGCATGTATCAGGACACGCAAAAAAAAATCTCTGTTCAGATTTCATGTCTAGTTCATAGAACGTAAGACGCTACTTATCAGATTTCATGTCTAGTTCATAGAACGTAAGACGCTACTTATCAGATTTCATGTCTAGTTCAAAGAACGTAAAGACGCTACTTATCAACTGAAGCATGCCAAAGGATATGTCCAACAGAAACACTGCAGTTATTGATATGTAATTATAATATGTCCGAGTTGACGTAGCAGCTCTCCAAGGAACTACACTCCCAGATAATATTACCATCAATGACACTTATTACACCTACTTCTGAAAAAGTTAAGTATCAGCAAAAAATGCATGGATTTGGCGATGTCATAAACAACTCATCAACTCTATATGCACATTAAGAGCAATATCAGAGCGTATTACATCGCTTTGTCTCTACATCAAGTGGTGAGACTAGTTATCAACTCTGACTGCTTCAGCTTAGGATAAAGATAATCATTTTAATCGCTGTCTGCATGCAACAAACAACAACCACACCTCCGATACGGATTCGACGTGTAAAATCAGTGAAAACGGCAAATGAGATCTGCGCCTATAGATTCTGATGTATGGGCCCCTGTCCTTCCCAGTGTGTAAAGTCTGGATACGGCAGACTGTGCAAAGGATCTCAACTAACATGGGCCACTGGGCAAAAATGCATCATCCAGCTAGCGTCGTAGAGCGTCAAAGAGCACGATGAGACAGTAGGCACCCTGGTCATCTACTTCACCCCGACACACATGCAGTATTCTCGACTCGTCTTGCCATTGAGACTAAATGTGTAGGTGCGAGAGAGTGAGGTTGTCGACTTTGCGGAACTCTCCTTCACTTTAATTCAATTTTCATCGGGCAAGTCATAGCTTTCATCATCATCTGGACCTTTTATCTTTGACCCGTGATGCGTTCGGTCTCACCATCAGCACTGCGAAGACATTAGTAATGCACGAATCAGCGCCAGGCGTCCCCTACACAGAACCAGTAATCAGATAAAGGGACAAAAACTCAATACTGCCAAAAAGTTTGTATCTCTCAGCAGCATCTGATCGCAAACTAGGACAATTGACTAGGGTGTTGCCCTGCGTATTGCTCGCGCCAGTGTAGCAGGCGTGGTCTCAGTTCGACAACTAAGTTCGACGTGTACCGGGCAGTGGTTCAACCAACACTGCTTTATGCTGCGTCATCCTGGACTGTCTATGCGAGACACCTCGACAGCTTAACTCTTTCCATCTTCGGTACCTAAGAAACCTCATGGGAGTACGTTGGCAGGATAGTGTATCAGACACGGAAATCCTTAAAAATTTCCGTATCCAAAGCATCCATATGCACTTTTGGCCAGGTCCTAACTCCGCTACACGGTCCGTATGCCAGACAAGCGACTTCCAAAGAGATTATTCTATGGGGAAACTGTGCGATGGTAAACGTTCAAGCGGAGGGCAGAATAAGAAATATTTTAAGGATCATCTACAAAACGCTCTCAAGCACTGCAGCATCGATCCTAGCTCCTGGGAGACTACATCCCTTGGCACACCCAGATCACTTCTGCCATCAACTAAATTTTAAAAAAAAAGATGAACACTGCAAGCAATTTACAAGCGACGGAAACGGAAGAACAAATCAGGAAACTCTCCTACCCAAACTCTCTACACTGCTGCATGCACTGCAATACACTCCCACTTGTATCTCTGCCTACCTCTTGCTCGCTTCGGTTTGACTTTACCCTTAAGTAAGGTCTTCAATAAGGTGTCATGTCTTTTAATGTGTCCAAAGTATTTTATTTGCCTGATCTTTATTTCTCTTAGTAGTTCTTTCTTCATATTAAGTGTCTTTAGCACCTCTTTATTTGTTTTCTTCTCTTTCCATGATGTTCTCCCTATTTTTCTATATACCCACATCTCAAAGGCATCAATTTTGTCTTCTAATTGTTTATTTTACACTTTTTGCACTATACACTTTTTATTAGTCTGTTTTTTTTTTGTAGATGCCTTGCCAATTCTGATGCTTAGTTCTTGTAGATGTCTTGCCAATCCTGATGATTAGTTCTTGCAGATGTCTTGCCAATCCTGATGCTTAGTTCTTGTAGATGCCTTGCCAATCCTGATGCTTAGTTCTTGTACATGCCTTGCCAATCCTGATGCTTAGTTCTTATAGATGCCTTGCCAATTCTGATGCTTAGTTCTTATAGATGCCTTGCCAATTCTGATGCTTAGTTCTTATAGATGCCTTGCCAATTCTGATGCTTAGTTCTTATAGATGCCTTGCCAATTCTGATGCTTATTTCTTGATACAGGGATAATTTATTGTTGATTGAGGATTCTAGATATGTGAAGTGGTTAACCATCTCTAGCTCATCACCATCGATGACAATTGTACTTATATATAGTATATATAGTAAATATAATTGTGTCTATATATATATATATATATAGCAATCACAATGTCAAATCTCGACTTAACAACGGGAACACTTACTTGATAATTGTTATCGCAGAGTACACCAAGTCGGATATCGATAATGAAATTAGCAGGATGTTGGTACTGTGTTTTCCAATTCCATGCCGTCTCAGGACAAGTACGTTGATCGAATTACCGATGATACCGAAGAGTGCAATAGTATTGACCAGGACAACATTGACTATTATTTGAAGAAGAAATTGTATAGAACAGTCATAACTTCGACATTTCATCTCATTATGAGCATCTAGTAAAAGACTACTGTCTATAGTCTTATTGTATTTTGTTTCCATTGTTCCCAATGTGGTCCCGGTTTGGAAAAAAAATTACCTGAAATTGGAATTTGAAAATATTTGAAATATTTGAGTTAGCTGAAAACTGCAGTCAAACTGAGATCTGTATGATTAAGGAAACAGTGGAAAAAATACATGATTAAATAGTTTTACGCTGAACGTTTTGGAACTACGAAATCTAAAGTATAATACATATAGTCTAAAATGTAGTATCCGATTAATTTTGTGGTTCTATTCGGTGTTTGTTAGTTCTTATATTGATAAACATTTGGGTATGAACCTTGAATCAAACGACAAGTCCGTGTTTGTTAGTTCTAATATTGATAAACATTTGGGTATGAACCTTGGATCAAACGACTAGAAAAGAAATTATTCCACACAAGTAGTGATGTCTTGCCAAATAATACGATTGGCAAGCTCTTTAGCACACTTGTGGGAGATCGACAGAGATGCATACTGTCTCCAGTACTTTTCAACATATACCTGGATGACATCCTACAGGTGATCCTTCAGGATTACAACACGTATATATCGATGGGAGGTTACCCTATTTGCAATTTGCGTTTCGCTGATGATATTATTTTTATATCTAGATCGGAACAAGAATGAACAGCAAAGTTGTAAAACGTTACCAGCAAGTACGGAATGGAAATAAACACAGAAAGCAAGAACATTGTTACTATCAGAGACACATAATTGCTCAGACAAACACCATAATGAATGGGTATATACTTGAGAAAGTGAATACTTTCAAATATCTCAGATCTGGCATATGCAGGGATGGAAAATGCAAAGCAGAATTAAAGATAAGGATTTAGCTTCTATTGTCTATTGTCTATCCCCAGGTTCATACTTGCCGTTAAAAGTAGAAGCGGAAGCTTAAGCTGTCGTTCCAAGGCAAGATGTGTCGCCTTGGTTGCATTTAGTCCACGTTTGTTCAAGGTTATCTTGATGTTTTCTAACCACCGTTTTCTTAGTCTAAATTTGGCTTCACGTCAGGATATTCTTTTGTTATATGCTCTTAATGGTATGAACCTTGAGGTTTGGGTTCATTGTCATAAGGTGACCGAACCATTTTACATGCTGTCTTTCAATATGTTCAATACGTGACATTATGCCAACTCTTTTCCTAATTTCTTCATTTCTTATTTTATCTAGTTTAGTAACCAATGCAGCTTTTCTCAGACACTTCATTTCACATGTAACGATTTTCATTTGCTGCGGATCTGTTAAAGACCATGTTTGACATTGGTAGCACAGTGTTGGTATAATAATTGTAGATATTATCTTTATTTTTATTTCCATCTTGATCTTTGGGTGAAGAAGTAATAGTGAAAGTTGGTAGGTCACCGTGTTACCTTTTTTCTTGGCACCTTGTTTCTATTTCTCTGTCTAGTCTTCCATTATCAGAAAAATGCTGCCTAGATATTTAAATTCTTTGGCTTGTTTCACTTTGGTGTTATTTATTGTTATATCCATTGGTATTGCAGACTTGCTGATTTTCATAACTTCTGTTTATTGTACGTTAATTTTCATGTTGTACTTCTGGCATGCTAATAGCAATGCATTAATGTGATTTTTTAAATTTTCCTCATCTTTTTATATTAGACTGTGGTCATCGGAAAATAGTAGTTTGTTGATTTTATTATTAAGTTCCTCATCAGGTTTATTTGCAATAGTTTTCTTTTTGTTGATGGGAAATGAGAAAGTTGATGCTCTTTCAAGATCCTCTAACATACATACTTGTATATCCTCTAACATACACACATGTATATCCTCTAACATACACACATGTATATCCTCTAACATACACACTTGTATATCCTCTAACATACACACATGTATATCCTCTAACATAGATACATGTATATCCTCTAACATACACACTTGTATATCCTCTAACATACACACATGTATATCCTCTAACATACACACATGTATATCCTCTAACATAGATACATGTATATCCTCTAACATACACACATGTATATCCTCTAACATAGATACATGTATATCCTCTAACATACACACATGTATATCCTCTAACATAGATACATGTATATCCTCTAACATAGATACATGTATATCCTCTAACATACACACTTGTATATCCTCTAACATACACACTTGTATATCCTCTAACATACACACATGTATATCCTCTAACATATACACTTGTATATCCTCTAACATACACACTTGTATATCCTCTAACATACACACTTGTATATCCTCTAACATATACACTTGTATATCCTCTAACATACACACTTGTATATCCTCTAACATACACACTTGTATATCCTCTAACATACACACTTGTATATCCTCTAACATACACACATGTATATCCTCTAACATATACACTTGTATATCCTCTAACATACACACTTGTATATCCTCTAACATACACACTTGTATATCCTCTAACATATACACTTGTATATCCTCTAACATACACACATGTATATCCTCTAACATACACACTTGTATATCCTCTAACATATACACTTGTGTATATCCTCTAACATATACACTTGTGTATATCCTCCAAGTAGGAAGATCCTTGTCTAATAAATTAACACCGCTGAAAATTGTAGTCTTATAAGTATGAAAGAAGACGTTGCACACACCCCCCCCCCCTTTTTTTTTACTCCCATACACATCCAAGGAAATAAAGTACATCTGTAAATTAATGCAGATCATACAGCAATTATATCGAAATCAAAATACGTGCAAAGATAAAATGAAACACGTAAGCACATCAACATGGAGATATTTACTGTAAAGACCGAGTTACTGATAGTCGTTAAAACAGAAATGATGTTATTGTAGTCGATGTACAACAGTAGGAGAAATCAACAAAAGCAACAACAAGTAAATGAAATTCTACTTAGATGCAACATAGCATCATTCATAGTCCTAAAACAGATTTTCTCTATATTAAACACATTTCGAACGTGAACACCAATGCATCATTATACAAAATTATTATTGTTCCATCATTATGCTACAAATTTTAAACGTGGACACTACAGACAAAAAAGATGAAAACTCATAACGACATAAATGTCACGTCTATGTAAAATTTTCAACGTAACATTAAGTGATTGAACCAAAATTTGCATTTCAACATTCTTTGGTAGTATTTTTTTTTTGGGGGGGGGGGGGAACCTCGGCACTTACGTTAATTCGGTATGTGACCAATATCTTTTATTGATAGATGTTTCATTACTCATAAATATACACATCCTGTGATCTTAACAAATCAATAATAATTTAACTTTCATCTAAACTTTTCTTGACATTAAAATATTATCGTGGACTGAGTTTCATGCCTATCTATTTTGATGTCTTGATCGAGTTTGATTTGATCAATTTCTTCAACGTTGTTCCACTTAAAGCGATTGTTTCATTTATCTTTGCTCTGTTGCCTTTGTCTCTCGATTTATTGTCTCCAATTAATTCTCTGGGTTCAAACTGTAACGTTACTTAAAAAATAATAATTTGTGTGTGTGTCATAAATTGTTATACAATAATCGTTAAATATCAATGTTCTATCACAGTTACGTTGTGTTTTGCTTTGTTACATTTACCATGCACTATTAATCATCAAAATATAGTTTTATTACTTAATTTATAAACTGATTTCTCTTTCGTGACTTTATTTTGTCTGATATTGATTATGGTTTAAATATAATTAATATATTGTAGTCTCTAGTTTTTGTATGTGTTTCTGTCAGAACTTTCTATGACGTCATGATGGGCTAAATTAAGACGATGCGATTGATTGATTTTACGGGACTACTTTAGGTATTCGTTAGAAATCACATCTTTGCAATAAATAAGCTGCAACTGTCAAGAAGCAATATTTTTCCAGTGACAACATATGGTTGTGAAGCAGGGGCAATGACATCCGCAATGGAACTTTTCAATGTGCATGCGGTTGCGTCTGTGGGTCTCACCAATGGCTCACTAGACAAACCAATTATGCAACAGAAAACCTTAGTAGATGACATGACTTTATATTGAAGTTATCTTCTTATAGAAGCTTCATGGCATGTTGTCTATACAATCCCGTAGTCGTAATCTTCGATAACAGTTACCATGTTGTTCTGACATGCCGACGTTGTGCTTGAACTAGTGCTGGAACAACAAAGAAACCTGAGCCAGAGTTGTGCCCTTATGTCGACGTCTGTTTCAGCGGCATTAGACTCGAAACACATTAAGTCGGATGGCTGCTGGAACAGACAGTGGAACACTTATGGGAATGCTCCACGTGCTGTGAGACCAATTTATAATCAAGAATTAAGAATGGAGATGAAAATATCGGCATCTGAAGTGTTGTAAATAGGTCAGAAACAATTATAGACAGAAATACGAACCAACGCAGACGTCCGGAAAGGCATGAACATAGAAGACGACTACCTACTCGAAAATAAAAAAAACAAAAACACAAGCTAGCATATTTTAGACATATAAAAAGACACAATGGCATATAAAGATTAATCATGAAAGGAAAAGTTCCATGAAATAGAACATGAGGCAGACAAGGATTACTATCAACAAAGGATATGGAAGACTTTCTGAACATGACACTGGAAGAGACAAGTGACTTGCACAGAATACAGATGCTTACATAGTGTCAGCTAGGACAACGTTCTGGAAAGGTCAAGTCACATAGATATTTAGTTATAAATTCACATTTTCATTTATAGATTGTCATATATTTAGTTATAAATTCACATTTTCATTTATATATTGTGATATAGTATTAAAACAGGTCAACCAATTCAAATATCTAGGTACAATTATAACAGCAGATGGAAGAAGTTCAACAGAAATAAGATGTAGAATAGGACAGGTAAAAACAACATTCAGAAAAATGAAAAATATACTGTGTAATATGACCTTGTCATTAGAGGTGAGAAAGAGAGTTCTGCAGTGCTATATAACCCCTATACTAACATATGGGTGCGAGTCTTGGACAATAAACAAACTGGAAAGTGGGACATTGGAGGCAACAGAGATGTGGTTCTACAGAAGAATGCTGAGAATACCATGGACTGCCAGAAAAACTAATGTAGAGGTGTTAAAAGAGTTAAATGCGAAACGGACCTTAATTAACAATATAAGAAAAAGGCAATCTTCATTTTTTGGCCACTTCATGAGACAGGCAGGTTTAGAGAACATAATCACAACAGGCAAGATTGAAGGCACCAGAGACAGAGGGCGACAACGTGAGAAAATATTAGACAGTTTGACAACCTGGCACGGCAAAGAAACAACAACGACTTTGATACATAATACTGTGGACAGAGAGCTGTGGAGAGCCATGACCGCCTACGCCACCCGGCATGGCACCTGATGATGATGATGATTGTCATATACAAATGTTAAGAATACTATGTACAGTAGAATCTATATAAGGTGACGAAACAAGAAACTGTAGCCAACTAGTCTACATACAGAGGTGGTCATCATATACAATAAAGGTTCTTCTACTTATGTTATACTATGGTGCGAGTCTAGTCCACGAAAACCAATATTTGCATATCTAGCTAGTTGGAAAATCTTTTTTTCTGTAATGAAGTATTGAAACATATCAACAACAGGGTTGCTATTTAATAGCCAAATTTTTTCTATTTTTAAAAGCTAATAGCCAAGGCTAAAGATTACTTTTCAAGTTTAATAGCCAAAAACTTCGTGAAGTTGTCAATATTTGGAGGTTTTCAATATTGGAAGTCTGTAAACTTTAGAGGATCTACTGTATTTAATTCTGTCATTAGATTGTTTCTACAACAATATAATATAACAATCTAATCTTTATATAACAATTCATCAACTAGACAGATAGGACCAAATATTGATCACAGCTAAGAATCAGAAATGAAAACATCAGAGAACTAACAAACGCAATGCCAATCCTGGATTGCATCAGAAGACAACATATGGTTTTCACATGCTTCAAGAATACCATCAGATAGTGTCCCTCCAAAAGCACTATTATACAGACACGATGGATACAAAACCTGGGGTAGACCATGCACACAACGGATTATAGAAATAAAAGAGTCAACGAAAACAAAGATACATGAAGCACACAAAAAGCCATCCCCAGAAAACTCTTCTACCCTTGACGCTACAAAGCACAAAGGGGTATAAAGATAAAAGAGAGAACAAGTATAGATTGTTGTCGCATTGCCATCTGCGGATCGCCACATTTTTATCTACAAGCTACACAATATAGGACACAGAAACAAACATCAAAGTTAAGATCCGCACGAGTGAAACTCCTTTTAAGCAAGAGATGTCAATGTCAGACATTGTGCTGTCAATATCAGGCATGGACACTTACTGATGTCACGCGAGAGAAAACTGAAGAAAAAGCTCAAGAGAAAAAAGATAAGAAATAAATTACTATGAAAAGCGATGTCTAAGAAAAGCTGCAAAAAGATCATGTGAGGAATGAAGAGATTATAAAAACTGTTGAAAAACGTTTGTGGTTAAATATAGTGAGAAAAAACAACAGAAACTGAAATAGTTTGGACACTTAATGGGAAAGAACACTTATTGGTCAGCAACAACAAGAGCATGCAATATGAGATTTGCCAGATCTGATTATTTTTATATTTAGTAAAAAAAAACTTAGCACATGTCAAGTGCTGCTCACAGTCTCACAGACTCCTTTCACACATGTTCAGAGTGTAAAAGCAAAATCCAGGCACGATCTATAATTAAAGGCTCGTTAGTTAAAGCTAGACACACAATAGTCATATTTATCATCAACCTTGTTGAACTAAAGGTCATCATAGACTGGGACTGGCGAACAATATTTATGTGATCAAGTATTAAATCTCTTCCTCATGGGGCTGTTATAAAAAAAAAGGAAGCATAGCCTATTCAGGACGTGGCTATCAAACCATTATATTTTTTCTGGCTGCGGTTGCAATATAAATACGTTCAGTAATTTGCCAGTGTTTTATGAACGGTCCGGATACACAACTGCTGTGGCGGGGATCGAATTCGGTACCTTGGCTGTCACAGACGGGTCCTGTACCATTCCGCCACAGAGACGGACGTCGGCTGTTATTACTGCCTACTGTATTCTGACTTTATTTTAGTAGAACTCTTTGCCAAGTAAACCAAAGAACAGTAACTCTGCGACAAAGACGGCTAATTTACAAAGTTTTAAACATTGTTATCTACCATATTCAGAGTATTAAAGATCAATGGAACATGCTAAAACAGTCGATAAACCAAACATCTAAAGAGATAATACCAAAAGTAAAACATACATCAAAGCAAAAATGGATGACAGAAGAAATATTAGAATTGATGAGCACCAGAAGGAAAAATAAACACAAGATAGCGGAATATCAGAAAATACATAAGGAGATACGAGAGAAATGCAAAATAGCAAAAGAAAGCTGGCTGAACAAGAAATGCACAGAAATAGAATTGCATTACAACCAAGATACAACATTACTATATAAGAAAATTGAGATGATAACAGGAAAGAGAACGCAAACAGTTACAGGGTGTCTAAAATCTAAGACAGGGCAGGTATTAATGGGAATAGATCACATAGTACAGAGATGGTCAGAATATATCAAAGAACTTTATGAGGACAATAGACCAGAAATAAACATACAAGATAACGGCGAGGGTCCATCAATACTCACAGCAGAAGTAAGGGAGGCACTAAGACACATGAAATATGGCAAAGCCCCAGGTCCAGACAATATCACATTAGAAGAATTAGCAGCTTTAGATAACTTTGGAGTTGAAATAATCACAAAATTGCTGAATGACATATATAACAGCGGAAACATACCCGATGACTTAATGAGATCCATATTCATAGCATTACCTAAGAAACCAGGGACCACTGAATGTGAAGAACACCGTACAATCAGTCTCATGAGCCAAATAACCAAAATACTGCTCAGAATCATCATGAAGAGAGTGAGAAACAAAATAAAACCAGAAATAAGTCCAGAACAATGTGGATTTGTAGAAGGCAAAGGCACCAACAATGCGATTTATATATTGAGAACACTAATAGAGAGGTCTATAGAGGTAAAAACAGATCTGTACCTCTGTTTTATAGACTACACTAAAGCTTTTGACAAAGTTAAACATAGCGAAATTATACACATGCTAGAGAATCTGAACATTGACAGCAAGGATTTAAGAATAATCAAGAACATGTACTGGCAACAAACAGCAGCAATAAGAGTAGGAAAGCAATTTGGCCCTTTTCAACAAATAAAACAAGGAGTCAGACAGGGATGCGTGCTTTCACCAGACCTGTTCTCTCTATACAGTGAAAACATAATGCGTGCAATAGTAGATATCCCAGGAATATCAGTGGGAGGACATAACATAAATAATTTGAGATATGCGGATGACACTGTTCTGATTGCAAAAAGTGAGGAAGACCTTCAAAAATTAATTAAAGTAGTAGTCACAGAAAGCAAAGAGAAAGGCCTCTTCCTAAATATCAAGAAAACAGAAGTAATGGTTATTTCAAAGAAAGAAAATAACACACCTTGCAAGATCATAGTGAATGATATAGTATTAAAACAGGTCCACCAATTCAAATATCTAGGTACAATTATAACAGCAGATGGAAGAAGTTCAACAGAAATAAGATGCAGAATAGGAAAGGCAAAAACAACATTCAGAAAAATGAAAAATATATTGTGTAATATGAACTTGTCATTAGAGGTGAGAAAGAGAGTTCTGCAGTGCTATATAACCCCTATACTAACATATGGGTGCGAGTCTTGGACAATAAACAAACTGGAAAGTGGGAGATTGGAGGCAACGGAGATGTGGTTCTACAGAAGAATGCTGAGAATACCATGGACTGCCAGAAAAACTAATGTAGAGGTGTTAAAAGAGTTAAATGCGAAACGGACCTTAATCAACAATATAAGAAAAAGGCAATCTTCTTTTTTTGGCCACCATGAGACAGGCAGGTTTAGAGAACATAATTACAACAGGCAAGATTGAAGGCACCAGAGACAGAGGGCGACAACGTGAGAAAATATTAGACAGTTTGACAACCTGGCACGGCAAAGAAACAACAACGACTTTGATACATAATACTGTGGACAGAGAGCTGTGGAGAGCCATGACCGCCTACGCCACCCGGCATGGCACCTGATGATGATGATGATCTACCTTATTTAGTAGAACGTTAATAATACATTGAAAAATATACGAAACAAGTAATTACTTTGGCGGCTAAAAAGAACAATAAAACGCATAGTCCAACAGGAAAGAAATGGGAATCTAGTATTACGTGAGCACGGTTAGAATGACCCCATAAAATGGAAAGTCAGTGTTCAAAACTTAGACTTAGCTGTATTAAAGTACATATTCAAACACATTTAACCGAGAATGCAATATTTGCTGAATGATTTTGATCAATGTTTAACAGATGTTGGTTGGATGCTATGCCAGACTTGTTGGTGCTGTAACAGACTTGTTGGTGCTATGACAGACTTGTTGGTGTTATGACAGACTTGTTGGTGCTATGACAGGCTTGTTGGTGCTATGACAGACTTGTTGGTGTTATGACAGACTTGTTGGTGCTATGACAGGCTTGTTGGTGCTATGACAGACTTGTTGGTGTTATGACAGACTTGTTGGTGTTATGACATACTTGTTGGTGTTATGACAGACTTGTTGGATGCCAGGACTGGAGGGTTTGATGCTAAGACAGGAGGGTTGGATTCTAAGGCAGGAGTGTTAGATGCTATGACAGGCTGGTTGGATGCTGAGATAGGAGGGTTGGATTCTAAGACAGGATGGTATCCACTGTAGTATTACCCTTATTTGGATGCTCACTTCTCGTATGGCTTCATTCAGGTCGTGCAGTTTATCGCTGTCAAGGGCTTGTAGGACAGACATAGCATCAGTAAGCATACCACCTGTTGACATTGCCTTGTTGTGTTTTTAATTATTTCTGCAGCCATGTTTAAAGCCTGTACTTCTGTAGAGTAGTTGGAGCAGAATATTCCAGTTGGTGAACATTTGGATTCATTTTCTTTTTCTGGATATTTTATGTACACGCCAGCACCTCCATTCTTCACTGCTCTTGTTGCTAGTCAGTCAGTATATACTTGTATCCATGCTTCTCTGGGGTACATATCTTCAATCATGTTGCATACTATTGTTTTCTTTTGAAGATTATTCAGTTCTATCATAGTGAGGTAGTTGTTTATGGTAGTTCTGATAGTGAGATTTGGGTATTGCTCCCACGGAACTGAAAAAATGTTAGTGTTATCTCTCTTGTTATGTCTGGTAGTTCTTCCTTATATTCTCTGTTTAGTTTTTTGAATCGGTGTATAAAATTGCTTTTCTTCAGTCTTTCCCTGGCTAGGTCACCTTATCTGGCCCTCATTGGATGTGCTGGCATGCTCCTATACTTTTCTGCATGGACCATGGTCTTAGTGTCTCGTCTGTATGGTAAGGGGTGAAGCCTGTACATTTTTTCCCAATTTTATTTATGGGAGAAGTCTTCATAGCACCTCCAAGTTTCTTTCTTGCCTTTGCTTCTACTTTCTCAATGTGAGGCCTCCATGTCAGTCTCGTATCTAGTGTAGTGCCCAAGTACACCGGTCCGTCTTCTGTTTGGATACGTACATTTCCAAGTTTTATCTCTCTTGTTTTGTCCTTATTTGAGAGTGTGAAGAGTGTTGTTGAGGACTTTTCAGCATTGATCTTAACCATCCATTTCTCTGCCCATGCTGCTATGTTTTCTGCTGCCTTTTGATTTATATTTTTTGGGCGATCTTTAGATGTTCTTCTACACACCACCAAGTCATCAGCGTACATTGCAGCTCTTACACCTTGTGGCAATTCACAAATTATATCGTTTATGAAGACAAGAAATAGAGTTGGAGAAAGTACTGAGCCTTGAGGAATTCATGTTTTAGGAGAACATTTTTGCTATTGTAGACTTCCATGGTGACTCTTGCTTTCCTATTGTTTAGGAAGGAACGGATCTACTTGCTCATGTTGCCCCCAATTCCGTTTCTTTGCAGCTTTATTATCAATCCATCTTTCCAGACCTGTCGAAAGCTTTTTAAAGATCTATCCATAGGGTGAAAACTTTCTTATTTTTTTAAAATTCATCTTCTATAATATGGGACAGGAATATTTTTTGGCTTCTGTTCTGTTACACTTTCTAAATCCAGCTTGTTCTGGCACCAACAGTTTCTCTGATTCTAGGTACCATTATAGTATTTTGTTGACCATCCTTTCCAATGTCTTGCACACGCAACTTGTTAGACTTATGGTCTGTAACTGTTGGGCTTCTTTTTGTCCTTACCTTATTTATAATATGACACATACACGATTCTCTCATGACTGTGTTGCATTGCCTGTTTCCCGACTATAGTTGTATATCTCTTGTAATTAGTAAGTTGCTGCCATTCCTAGGTCCCTAAGCATTCCATTGGTGACACCGTCATGTCCTGGCAGGATTTTATATCCTTTAATTTCCCTATAGATGCCTTTAATTCTTCTAATGTGAATAGTATGTATTGTTCTTGTATTGTTCTTATCATTGTTTATTTCTTGACAACTACTTCGTTGTCTGCATGAAATGATGGTAATGGTGCTTTCTTTTATGCAAAATTGGAGTTTACCTGAATCTGCTAGTGTAATTCTTTGTCTCTGCGAGTTGCTATGATCATGTATTTGTTTGTTTAGTTTCCAACGTTTTCTACTTTCCTTTCCAAAATTTAATTTTTGAGTTTTTAAATTCTTCTAGCTTCTTCTCTGTATTTCTATATTTTCTTTAGTGAAATTTGCTTTAGTTTTTTGTAGAGCGATGTGGTTCTGTTGAGATGGTTGCGTCTCCTCCATTTTACGTGCTTCAGCCATTTCTTCCTGTAGTGTGTGGAGTGTATTGGTCCAATATCGTACATAATTCTTCCTTGCTCCGCTTGGTATTGTCTCGTTAGCTGCCTGAAGTATTCCTTTATTAAACTACATGATAATTTTGTTGATGTCTCTGCCTGTTAATTGTATGTATTTTGTAAGTAGGTCTGCTCTGTGTTTATATATGTACGAGTTTCCTTTCTTGTGGTTCCATCTTGGCTTATTTGTTCACTTGGATGATACCTGCGATGATCACAGCCACCAAGTTGTTCGCTCATTGTGCTTTTCACTATTACAGCCAGTTCTGAGGTGCAGAATGCCAGGTCTGGGGTTGAAGTGCTATGCTATCTTCTTGAGTAGAAAATTGGTGAGTCATGTGGATTGTTCAGGATTATTAGGTTGCTATCATTTTGCCACCTTTGTATCTCTTCAACCATTCCATCTAAATGGTTATATCCCCAGCTTTGGGAGTGGCTGTTAAAGTCTCCCACTGTCAGGAAGTGTTTGTTCGGGATGTTAATACTGGTCATGTTTAGTTGAATGTCATTTGAGCAGCAGAAGTTTAGTATGTGCAGTTCAAGGAAGTTGTTTTTTATGTTAATGATCTGGTATTCAGCATCTTGTTTTTTTTTTCGTTTCTATGACGTTGATATTATCCTTGACCAGAGTATGTATGCCGCCTTTCCTCCAATCTTTCCTGTCAACTCTAAAGCATTGGTACCCTTGTATTTTGAAAGTTATTTTTTCGCTGAGATGGGTTTCCTGTATGCAGCAAATACTCATCTCTTTCTGGTGCAAGGTGTTTTCTAGTTTGGTTTTTGTTGTTAACATTCCTCTGCATTCCAGTGTATAATATTTAGAGGGGTTTTCGTCCTATCTGGTTGGTCAATCGCTTTTCTCTTCTGCCTCATGGCTCCACAAGGTAGACTAGAGGCATCTCCAGTAACTGGGGGTGTATTCTGTCGAGGTTCAAAATCCGGCTCCTACCTGAGGGACTTTACAGGGCGTGAACATGACGATTTTTTAAATGTTGTGCAAACATGTAACTATTCGGGTTGCATGATATGTTGCGCCTCTCGGCCTGGTATCTCTGACTTCAGCACATGTACTTTCTTGGGCAGGACTGTGGCCCTGCTCGATATTGGGTTGGCCTGACCATTCTTAGTATCCAGCCTCTGTTGGCTGGACTAAGCCCCATCTCCACATCAAGGAGTTGGCCTCGCTCGGGGGTTGGATGTTTAGTCAGGTGGTTTTGATGGCAACGAATTTTCGGTGAAGCTCTATTTAATGATGATCAGTTACCACCCTACCACCTGTCGTAGTACAATATGTACTCACTGCAGCAAAACTGAAATCCAACAGGCGAAACTAGGAACTGTGTTATGAAGTATTGCTAGTCACATGAGTAGGTTTCAGAGAATTGCGGATTTCTTGCGAGTTGGAACCTTATGTTTATGCCATAGCGCCATAGAGAAACTTCCTTATTGAAAAAAAACACAGACACTAGTTCTATTGATCATAAAACATGTGTTCGAAAGCAAGAAATTAATTTAACAGGCAAAATTGTTAGTTTTTCTCAATATTAACAAAACAAATTAACTATGAGACGTTAGTTTTAAAAGACATAGGATTTACTTATTTCATTAATTTGTTTTATAAAATATTTGCTAAATGAGCAATTATTCCTATATTCTATTGTTGTTATGTCTGGACACACTGTTAGTTCAACCGCTAGTTCAGTTGTCAGAACAAGTACTATGAGTGCTACGTTATGTAGTCAGCACATGCATTATGAGTGGTACTTCCTGTAGTCAGCACACGTACTATGAGTGGTACTTTCTGTAGTAAACTCAAGCACTATGAGTGGTACTTTCTGTAATCAGCACAAGCACTATGAGTGGTACTGTCTGTAGTCAGCAAAAGCACTATGAGTGGTACTTTCAGTAGTAAACGCAAGCACTATGAGTGGTACTCTCTGTAGTAAACACAAGCACTATGAGTGGTACTTTCTGTAGTAAACACAAGCACTATGAGTGGTACTTTCAGTAGTAAACACACGCACTATGAGTGGTACTTTCTGTAGTAAACACAAGCACTATGAGTGGTACTTTCTGCAGTGAGCACAAGCTCTATGAGGGGTACTTTTAGTAGTCAACGTAACGCTTGGTTGAGAGGGATGGAGTATATATGGGTAACACAAGCACAATGGATACATTCTCTATGCCTTGTGAGATGCTCCTTATCGAGGCTTACAGACATTATATGTTAACCTTGTCGAGCTTGCAGAAACTTTACGTTAACCTTGTCCAGCTTACAGACACTTTATGTTAACCTTGTCGAGCTTACAGTTTTATCATATGTTTACCTTGTCCAGCTTACAGACACTTTATGTTAACCTTGACCAGCTTACAGACACTTTACGTTAACCTTGTTCAGCTTACAGACACTTTATGTTAACCTTGTCGAGCTTGCAGACACTTTACGTTAACTTTGTCCAGCTTACAGACACTTTATGTAAACCTTGTGGATCGCAGTGGAATATACATCATGTTTCCAGACGACACCCCCAGTTACTGGCACAGGAATAAAATGCACATATTTCAGGGCATAGGCAACATCCATACTCACAGCTGCTGAAATACCCCATACTGAAATATCCCATAGAGTCCATACCCCAAAATATCACAATCTTCAGTGACCAAAATTCAACCTTACTTGTGTGTGTGTGTGTGTGTGTGTGTGTGTGTGTGTGTGTGTGTGTGTGTGTGTGTGTGTGTGTGTGTGTGTGTGTGTGTGTGTCATGTGACGTATTCTTTCCAGAACATAGTCTTCCTTATGAATCTCCTGAAATTCCCGCGGTGTCTGGGAGGTTGTCCTGTCATCTCTAGTGACTGCTCATGCATTCCGGAATATCTCTTGTCCAGCGACGTCTTGATCGACCTTTGCCTTTATTGCCTTCTATCGCCCATCCAACACTACTCTTTCCATACCACCGTCTCTCTTCAAATTACCGAAAAATCCAAATTTAATTCTTTATATAGTGTTTAAAAGCCTTCTTGGACGTTATTTTGCTTAGCACACCTTGGTTGGTCTTCCTTGCTGTCCTTGATATTCTCAGGACCTTCCATAGCACTTTATTTGAAAAGCCTCTATTCTCTTGGCTATAGTTTTATTATTGTCCATGACTCGCAGCCGTAGGTTGCCACTGGGAACACACATACTTCTTACATACCATCCAATATAGCAAACACGACAAACTCATTCGCAATTTCAGAATCTATATGATTGATGTATCTTGAAATAACTATATTAGCACTACAATGGATACCAGCTTACTGTGGCATCCCTAGGAAAAAAAACGTAACATGAAAGTAAAGTCTTTGCTAAAACAATATGTGCAACTTCAGTGGAGAGAACTAAATGTATGTTATAACCCAGAGCGAGACAACATGAACACGTTGATCAGAAATGACCTGTTCACGATGTTGCGTCTGAGAATGGAACACTGCTGCCGTAATCACTAAATCAGTATCATCGACTTTGCTGGATGCACCTGCAGAACATCAATACATCACCAGAACACACACTACAGGAATGTCCTAGATTCATGGTTCACAGAACGACAATCTGGCCTACGGAAGATTCTCTGTAAAACAAGTTGTGGGGAACTCAAGATAACCTAAAACAAAACGTTCTATACTTGACCAATATTGCACAGAATTTAGTACACCTTTAACAAGTAGAACGAGTTTTATCATAGAACGTGCAGAATGTAACACTTGGCCCGAAAAAAAACCCATTCATGCTCGTATAGCGAGGCATTGCTCCTTTTATTGAATTACTATTTACTTAAATGACATATTTATCATCTTGCAAAGCGCTCGCAAACAATGTTATTTCTAATCCAAAATTTCACGGTATATTGAAAATATATGTTAAGGGGATGTCCATAATTACGTAAAGAATTAGGAGAGGGAGGGGGATCTGTAAAGATTGACAGTTGTTGACAAGGGAGGAGGTTTGGATGAAGTTGACGTCTGTGGATCGGTTTTACATACCAATTAATTGAGTGTGAATTTTATGTCTACAAATGTGGAACATTAAAATGTATTTCTGTCTTCCCTATTTGTGCTAAAATTATTTAGGTAGTGAAGTGGTCAAAAATTAGGAGGGTCAAAAATTGGCAAAACATTGTTAAGGTGATGATGATGATATTTATTCTTCGTAAGTGGCATGAAAATAAACAACATAAATGTGGCGAAGAAGTAGAAAAAGAAACAAAACATTTCTGATTGTTTAATTTGGTTTATGTTTCTGAGTTCGTAAAAGCCAGATAAGTCCGATTCATTCCAGGAAATCTATATTGCAGGAATGCAGAGAGTCCCTTTTGTTTGAGAGTAGTAACAACACTTAGCAAGGAATGCAGGTAATGGTGTCCCATGGCTGTGGAGCAAGAGGTGCAGGCTTTTTCATCAATAAGAATGCCAAAGAGGGGGATGTTATTATATACATTGATGGATCTCTTATCAGATATGTTCGCGCAGTGCTTGGGCCTTCACAGCTCAGTGCGCAGGTAAAATAATCAGGGAGGAGAGTGGGACCTTTGCTGCTACTACGAGTAGCATGACCATAGAGATTATGGCGGTGACCAGGGAATTTGAGTGGGTAGAAACACAGCAGGTATCACGGGTCTGCATCTTGAGTGACTCTATGAGTATTATTAGGAAGGTACAAGTGGGTTCACGAACAGTGGATTGAGGCTTGTGAAGGGCGAGTTTGAAAGTAACTATATTCATTTTCGTACCGGGACATGTTTGAGGCAATGAAAGAGCAGTTCAATTGGCGTCATGCGCGATTGTGGCACATTGCGATGGGGCAATGGATCGAACTGACGTTTTGAATTCGGTAAGACATATAGCACGCGAGAGTGAGACCAGTGTGGATGATGATTCCTTTTCAATGTCCAGTATTAAAGATCGGGGTTTGAAATGCGATGTTCCTAATAGTGAATATTTTGGAGGGCGCAGAAGAATGGTGGTCAACCATCAGAGGACCGGTACTATCACTAGAAGTGTAATGGATGATACACTCAGGGAGAGATCGGAGCAACTATGGACGTGTCCAGTTTGCAGTCATGATGATCCGACGACTAACTAACTAACTAACGTACTAACTAACCTACTAACTAACTAACTAACTAACTAGAACTAACCAACAAGGTCCCAAGTAGGAGATTTTTCGGATATGTCTTTGTTCCGCTTCCTTCGCTTGTTCTCTCTTTTTCAAATTTAATGATGCCAGTCGTGATCAGGGTGTTCCAAGCTGAGCGATCCAGGGCTGTAGTCTCCCAGGTGCTAGGATTGATGCTGCAGTGCTTGAGTGAGTTCTTTAAGTGATCCTTGACGCTCTTTGTCTGCTCTCTGCTTGAACGTTTACCATCGCACAGCTCTCAATAGAATAATCACTTTGAAAGACGCTTGTCTGACATACGGACGATGTAGCGGAGTTCGGACCTAGTCAACAGGGCATGGATACTTTGCATACGGAACTTTTGAAGGGTTTCCATGTCTGGTACTGGATACTGCAAACGTACTCCCATAAGGTTTCTTAGGCAGCGAAGGTGGAAAGAGTTAAAATGTCGAGCGTGTCTCGCATGGACAGACCAGGATGACGCAGCATACAGCAGTAAACATAATTTTTAGCGTAAAAAAAATAGTAACCCATAGCATTTATTAATGCCGTAGGGGTGTGAGATGTTAGCGATCTCACATTTCACAGGCTCTGCAAATGAGGGCGGTAGCCATCTCCTCTCCCTCAATTTTTAGCGTAATTTATGGTCAACTGCAGTACAGGAATGAGATTACCGTGACTTGGCAATTGTTGTCCTTACTTCTGCATCCAAAGATCACGATGAAAGGCAAGAAATAAATGACAAATACAATGTTTATACCAAAGTTATGATATTATTACCATCTCTTGGTTCTTTGCTATTGCTTATGAACCAAAGTCAATGCACTCGGGGTTAACCCACAACTTTTTAGTCATCAGTGATCAACCTCACACAGATATCGAAGTGTATGCAAAATGTTTGTTCCTGTGGCTCGTTGGTTAAATGCATTTCTTATTCTGTACGATAGAAACCCAGTCCTATTTGTTTTTCATTTAATAGTCAAGTCTAAGAATGTGTGGTAAGGAATTCATGCAAAATATGTTCTTGCTGCAGGATATGGTACCTAGTATGAGATAGATCGTTGATTGCCAGATCTCATTCCGGTAGTAATAATACTAGGCAGTGCCGGTCTGAGGCCATTGCAACCTATGTGGCCGCATTGGGCCCCGCACTTCATAGGCCCATAAATTAATATTAGAATTTATTTTATTATCCTCTTCCCTACCCAGACTGGGCCAGCGTAATCCGCTTCGCATTGTTAGGGCCGGCCCTGATACTAGGTAGAGTAGGAGGTGGTACCATGTCGCTGTTGACAGGGATTGGTCAATCATAATTCTAGGGAAATTTAAACGGTTTTAAATATATATATATATATATATATATATATATATATATATATATATATATATATATATATATATATATATATATATATATATATATATATATATATATATATATATATATATATATATAACTGTTTAAATTTCGTACAGACAATGTAGATTCAATATTATTGGAAATTTTGAAAAAATGTTGTTATATAATGGGAAATTTGTTATATTTGAATGCTCTATACATGATTTATATCCATTGTATAAAGCAGACACAGTGCCTGTTTATAGCACTCACACGCAGAGCATGTGTGCAATAGCACTTACACACAGAGAGTGTGAAATAGCACTCACACATAGAGGGTGTCAAATAGCACTCAGACACAGATCGTGTCAAATAGCACTCAGACACAGCGTGTCATATAGCACTCAGACAGAAGCAAAATGTGTCGGATTGCTTTACGACTAACACAAATGCAATGTATGAAATGTGACGTGTCTTAAAGATGATTTTCTCAAATACAAACAGTGTGATATGTTTAGCGTATTATTTCTTGCATGTACATTGTTTAGCCAGTCATGCTTCTAGTATGAAGACACGTGCACTGTGCACCTTGAAGCCACTAAGTTAAGATATACTTAACGTGTCCACCGTCAAACCTGCATGATGATCTACTATAATATTTGTCGAGATTTTAAATATCTCCCACTAATAGTACAATGATCTGACACCTCGGCCCTATGCGCTAACTTCAGCGCAAAAGGAAAATGAATGAAATGAATAGTACAGTGTATTAGGTGTACTAGACGTAACATCAAACATTTACAAAGTACATCATAATACGCAATTAAAACTGTGCAGAACTGATAAAGTAAATATCATTATGTGTGCCCTTTTATGTGTGTCCTCTTATTTAATTTTCTCTGCTTACATCATGCCATTTCTGAAAGGAAACTTAGGCTGTCAGTGATACGCCAATAATAAATACTCCGCTTGAGAAACAGTCAAGTATAAAAACATTGTTAATTAGGCCTGAAGATAAATTATCATTTCTTGATTTCCATAAGATGGAATTGAAAGTATCGAATTTCAATTTAAAATACCGACATTATATTAATTTTAACAAATCCGTAGTTCGTATTTAGGAATCGCTTTCATTCAGATGGGCTACTACAGAAATGCATTTGCTTTCTAGAAGCGCAATCTTGTCCTAGATGCTGTGTGGATTATTCTTCGAGTTCCACTTAAAGTTATCTTCTTTTCTGAAGTTCAAGTGCTTCTTGAGCTTTTACAAAGAATTTCTTGATATTCTGTTAGTTCTCTAGACGACATGCAGAATCGATACTTTCATTATCTGAAGATTGCTAGAATGAACGTATCAATGTAATCGGCTATATCAATTTCGTTATCAAAGAACTAATGTAACAAGTAATAGTAAAAAAAATATGGCTTCATCTATTCCGTGCATTGTTATTTGAAGTGTTAGTTTCAGTCTACCAAAATAAGCTCCTACAGTAAATGACGATAAATCAAAGAACAGAAACACGCTGGTAGTATCTCATATTTAGTACGCGGGGAACAATGCTATAGTGTTCTAGGCAATATGCATGTTCTTTAGGCTAATATTTCTAGTCTTAGTGGCGGAGGGACTAGTGAGAATCAATTTGTTGAGACGGGCTTTAAGCTAGTGCAGGCTGAACGTTTTCTACTTAATGAAGCTTATTACTGGTACTTAAAATTTCACGATGATTGAAAATCACTGTTCTGCATAGTGCACGAAGTCATGAATTTTTATAGATTGCATTGCTGTCTAAAAGATTTGAATTTTTAACTTCTTGCAGCTGATATCGAATCATGTACATTCGCCGTCATAACGTGATCCCTATTCCTCATCCCTGACCAGAAATTGTAAAAAGATATAGTACTTGCGAGTTTCTGGTTCCTTACTTCAATGTTTTACTGATGAATCTTACTATAACAACAGCTTCATATGCGACTGTGATAATATATGCATCTTATCCATCTATATGCTGTTGCTCTTGTTTGCCTTGTGGCTTCAGAGGTTGAAGAGTTCTCTGGAGATGACATTCCTTTGTGCTATTTGTAAGCTTGTTCCTGTGGCTTCTTTGATTTCTGTTATCCATCTTTCACATTGTCTGTCTCTGTGTCATGGCCATTTGTGACATTCTATCTGTTGGTAGTCTGGGAGAGTGTTAAAACCACTTGATCTGTTGTCTTTTGATGTGTTCCAATGCTGGTATTGTTTTGGTTATCTGTCTGATGTTATCGTTTCTAATTATATCTCTTAATGTAACTCTGAGTATTCTTCGTAGACATGTCATTTCTACTGTCACTATTTTTCTTTTGCTGTCATTGTCCAGGTTCGGCACTGGTAGCACAGTGATATAATAATAATGATAGTCTTGTACAATGCAACTTTAGCATCTATGTTTAAATCTTAGTTCTTGAATGTACGTATCATCTGTCCTAGGATCTGGTATGTTTTGTTATATCTATTTTGTATCTCTTTACTGTTTTCCTTTCACTCGATATAATGTTTCCTAAGTAAGTGAATTAATTTACCTGTTTAAAGTGTTTATTTACGATGGAGCTAGTGATATTTCTTTCTTTGTAATTGCCATTATTTCGGTCTTTTCAATATTAATTTTTATATTGAATTTTTGACATGTTGTGTGGAGTCTGTTCATATGTTCTTTCAATTGTTCTTCGGATGTCGCTATTAGTACTTGGTCGTCTGCAAAAAGTAGTTCGTTCAATTTGTCTTTCATGTTTTCTTCTTCGTTGGTATTTGTTAGTTTAAAGATGTGGTCGATATATGTTATACAAAGTAGAGTGGAAAGAATACACGCCTGGCAAGCTCCTGATTGAATTTGGATCTTATTGGATACTCCTGCATTTGTTCCTACTTCGCATTGGCTATTAGCATAAATTCCCTTACATATATTGATTAAATCTTCTGATACTCCGTATATTGAAGAGTGGCTATGTCTACATAGTGTTTTCTGGAGTCTGGGGACCAATTTGACATGTGAATTGGTCAGTTTGGACAGCCTTAATTTTGTGGAGATGTGTTTGTAGTCTACAGTGTCCTGTGTGAAGACTAATAATTGTGGTTTGCTGTGATCTGCTCAGCTATAGAATTTGATACTGTGGAAAGTTGCTGCCTGTTCTCTTACTCCATGTATGTTTGTATTTTCTTTTGATGAGAGTTTTTTCTTCAGTCAGTGAATTGTTCCTTTTTTGCACCTGCTTCTTCGAGTCTGCCAGCTGCCTCATTTCCTGCAATACCACAGTGTGCAGAGATCCATTGTAGCCTTCGTGTTATAAATCTCATCTTCTTCTTCTTCTGCGTTCGTTCTCAAACTCCTGCAGATTAGCAGGATGTAGTCCGGAGAACGGAATGCGTTGTGTTATGGCTTACAGCATTGCTGCGATATCTGCGCCTTTAGGCCTGACACATCCGACTTCAGCATGGCTTTTGGTCACTGACCCTATATGGGATGGGACAGCCAACTCCATCCCATAACCTCCTTAGTCCCCTTTTACGACATGCGTGGAAGGTAAACAGTGTTGCTATTATTTGCTTCCCTTTCGGGCCCCGGCAACACACGGACGTAAATCTCATCTTAATGTTATCATTTTCATTCTTGCTATTCACCTCATAAATGTTCTATATCTTATCGTTGTTCTATTTCATACCTCTATTTATATCACACACAACGTTCTATATACCAATCTTGTTCTATATCTTATCATTGTTCTATTTGTTACCTATGTTCTACAACTCATTATTATGTCGCAACTCATCATTGTTCTACATCTCATTCTTGTTCTATATGTCATCCTCGTTCTATTCTCTCGTCTTTATTATACATGTCATCAGTGTTCTACAATTCACACATATTATAAATGCCATCTGTGTTCTACAATTCACACATATTATAAATCCCATCTGTGTTCTACAACATTCGCCCAGATTCTGCCATACATGTCTCAAATCTAGTCATTGTTCTACATTTCATTCTTGTTCTATATCTTATCAATGTTCTACATCTCATCTTTTATCTACATCTTACTTGTGTTCTATAGCTCATCCTTCATCTACATATTATTCGTTTCTAAATCTCATACTTGTTCTACATGTTATCCTTGATCTACATGTTATCCTTGTTCTACATCTCATTATTGTTCTATGTCTCATCCATGATATATATCTCATTTTTTACACGGTTTATTTTTGATATAAGTATCTCCCTTGATCTAAATCTCATCCTTGTTCAATATGTCATCCTTGTTCTACATCTAATTCGTAATCTACAGCTCATCCGTGAACTAAATCTCATCCTTGTTCTATATGTTATCCTTGTTCTACATCTCATCCTTGTTCTATATGTTATCCGTGTTCTAAACCTCATCATTTCTCTATATCATATCAGTGTTCTAGATCTCATACTTTTTTTTACATATCATTCGTGTTCTATAGCTCATTTTTATCTACATCTCATCCATGATCTACATTTCATTCGAGTTCTACTTCTCATCCTTGCTCCACACTTCATCATTTATCTACATCTCAGTCTTGATCTTCATTTTCTCCTTGTTTGACCTTGTTCCACATCTGATCCGTGATCTATATCTGATCCTTGATCTACATTTCATCCTTGCTTTCATCCCTGAAATACATCTCAGTTCACTTCTACATCTCATCCTTGATCTACATCTAATCATTGATCTACACATTTTTGTATTTATATCTCATTCTTATTACACGTCTCATCATTAATCTACATCTAATCATGATCTATACTTCCTTCTTTTTCTAAATCTCATTCCTGTTATACAGATTAGTTTGCCCCTTTTAATTTATTTCGTTTACCTGTAAAAAATGTCAGTCCTGTTATTCAAATCTAAACCACGGTGTCCGTTGAGACACTTCACGGGATTACATAGCAAGACTCATACACAGATGAATGTCCATGTGGATCCGGAACCAAGACCCAAGAACACATACTCCAGGACTGCCCAACATACAAAGAGCAGAGACAGCAGACCTGGCCAGAGGATACAGACTTGAGGCAAAAGCTATGGGGCAGCCGCTCTGACCAGGAGAAGACAGTGGACTTCGTCTTGACGACAGGACTGATAATATAGCATGACCACAGATGCTGAACGTAGAAGAAGAAGATAACAAGAAGCCACAATCGGTGTCGAATCGGTAATGTATGCCAGGGCTGTAAAATGTAAATATTAAGATTGCACCCAACAGCAAAGCACCAGGAGTAGACGGCATACCTATAGAACTAATAAAAATGATAACAGTGACAGGTATAAAGTGGTTATACAGAATGTTCAATGTGATATGGAAGACACCACATGAGTAGAATACAGTGTGGTTTTTCCCATCTGGAAGAAAAAAGGCAGTAAGAGGCATTGCACTAAGTATCGAGGCATATCACTCTTAAACCACATAGGAAAAATCTTTAGCAAGATAATGGACTATAGAGAAGGATGCGCGCATATATAGAACCACAGCTCAACTACACGCAAATGGGATTTCGAAAAAAATAAAAGCTGTACAGATGCAATCTTCACTCTCAAACAACTTGCAGAAAGAGCGACAGAACAAACATAACCAAGACTTATATGTGACTTTCGTTGACCAAGAGAAAGTTTTTAACAGAGTGGATATAGCACAATTATAGATAACATTACAGACATATGGAGTTCCACAACATCTGACAAACATATGTCAGAGCATATACGCCAATAGTCAATGTGAAGCAGGAACGAGCGCAGGATCATCCAATTATTTTCATATCCACTCGGGAATGAGACAGGCATGTGTACTATCCCCCCTATTGTTTGTAACATACATAGATGTCACACCTGTACATTAGCAAAGACACCAGAAGAAAAAAATCTGAAGGATAACTTAAACGAATTGCTATTTCAGATGGCCAAGCACTAGTAGCATCATCTGAAGAGCAACTAAAAAGACAAGTAGACAGATTACATCAAACATGCCAAACCTTTAACATAAAGATAAAAATAGAAGAGACCAAAGTAATGAAGATAGGGAGAACGGAAAGAAACACCAATATATATATATTGGAAACAACAGACTTAAACAAGTGACAGAATTCACGTACTTAGGAAACAATATAACAACTGACGGCAAAAGCTGTAAAGAAATACACAATAGATGTAGTAAACCATACCAAGCCCTTGGGCAAATGAAATCAATCTTTAGAAACAAAAATGTAGATTTAATCACCAAAGTAACACTATTCAAAACGCATAATTATGCCAACGCTGTGCTACCAATGCCAAACATGGACAACGACAGCGCAAGACAAACGTAAACTTGTGACAGCTGAAATGGCATACTTATGCAGAATCCTAGGAATATCGCTAAGAGAGTGAGAAATTAAGACATTAGACAAAGAACTGGCATCGCCCCAATCGTGAAATATATTAAGAGTCAACAAATCAATTGGTTTGCATACATCAGCAGACTACCACCAGACAGCATACCATAGCAAGCTACCGAAATAAAAGATGCGACAATTTCCAACAATATACTCAACACACAGGAGGACCATCTCCAGAGAAATCTTCTACACTTGACGCTGAAAGGCACATACAGGGTTTAACGAATAGATAGCTATATAGAAGATTCCCAACGCAGCCACTGTTTGTTGATTCTTATAGGAGCGAGCACTGTTGCGAGGAAAAGTTGTGCGTTTGACTAGAAAAACAAGCTGCAATATTCAGCAAAATTTCTACAAAGAGATTGGAGTTGATATTATTGTCGTTCTTAAAGAAATGCAATGTGGGCTGTCATCCCAGTTCCAAATAATGTTCATCATATTGTAGCATGTACCTTTCCTCCAAGCTCAAAGAAACACATCAATGGAAACTGTAACGCTTCTGACAATGAGGGCAGGTGATTAATACATATACATTCATAATAGATGTACATTCACACATAGATACAAATTTACAAAAAAATACAGAGGCGTAGCTAATGTGCATTGCGCGCTGGGCGAAATTAACAGTTGGCCAGTGCAAATGGAGAATGTAAAAAAAATGTAATCACTATGTTTTCATTGCAAATATGGTAACTTATGTTTCGTTTCGTAATAAGAATTGGGTCTTAGTGAGTGATTTTTGTGCCCCACAAATGCGACGTAAATGGTGAATGCCTCACCGCACCAGCTAGCTACGCTCCTGTGTACATACATACATACACACATATACATACATATTTACATACGTACATTCATACATATAAATGACACGCATACACACATACACACACATACACACACCACACACACACACACATATATATATATATATATATATATATATATATATATATATATATATATATATAAATAACTATCATCATGAGTTAGATTGTTTTACTGTTAGATGTCACTGTGTATGATATCATCAAGTTGCGTGTACTACTAATGTGATCAATACAATTATATTGACAGTAATGGAATACAGGTATAATAGAACTCGTGTTATCGGCACTTCTGTAACAATACCAGCAGATACGGGAAGGAATATACAAGAGATCATGTTACTAGTGTTTAATATGGTAATACTAAATACCCTTGCTGTGGTCGGTATTACCGGTAACACGACTAATGTTATTGTACTGAGACGACACGGAATTGGAAAAGGCAGCACCAATATTCTGCTGATTGTACTCTCTATTTTTGACTTGATTTATTCAACGTTCTCACTGGTCAGGTAATATGTGTTTTAGTATATTTGTTTTGTGGTAAAATTCTAGAACAGCTTAATATTATGCGTAGCAATATATATATAACTAGTTCCCAACCTTTTTTCTATCTTGTCCTCTTTAAGGATAAATTTATATATTGATGTTTTTTTTTGTTGCTTTTCTTTCTTTGCTTGTACAGCATTGTATTGTTCACAAATATTTCAGTATTTTATCACAAAAAGGCATGTCCCATGGGCAACAACTTGCCATCGGGGATGAAGATAAATCTTCATGTACTATCCACAGAAACTATTAGGTAGGGGGACACGAATCCGTCCTGACTAGTTTACTTTTCCTAACTCCTGCGCCAGATACCAATTTACAGCTGGGTCAACTTTAAGACCGGTCGTGTAATGTGAGAAATCACGACTCGGATTGTTTTGTAAAATATACAACTGCAAGCATTAAAAACGCACCACTTGTGTTTTAAGCGTAGCAATTTTTGTGCTGAATGTACAATACACAAAACAAGTAAATTTACAAATTGGATCCATTTACGGACCCAAATATGCATTTTTCTAACAAGTGAACAAATTCAGGACCATCACCGAAGCCAGGGGTGGGCAAACTTTTTGTGCAGAGGGCCGCATGAAAATTGTAAAGCTGTTGGAGGGCCGCATATAATATTATGTATGTTTTTGTTTAAAATTCTCGGTAAGTAAAAATTAAATATTTTTATTGTAAAGAAAGGTAGTTTTACATAATGTAGATAACTTCTGAAATAAATTACATTTCTAACAGACTTACACTATAACAGTATATTTTCTAATATGGATAAAAAGGTTTTCCAAATATTTTAACAATGTTCGTGTATTTAAAAATGTGTTTGAGGGCCGCAAAATATCCAATGGCGGGCCACATGCGGCCCGCGGGCCGTAGTTTACCCACCCCTGACATAGGCAATTGTCTACACTTAGGTTATAAAAAAACAACAACACGCACTGTCAGTAAGTCAGGGACATCATTAATACCATGTATGTCCCAATGCAGCATCAGTACAAGTTTGGCATCGGCATGTCATGCTAATGCACGGTGTCTGAAAATATGTTTGGGTATGAGATCCCATTCTGCAATGATTGCTCGCTCAAGATCATGGACATCGTTAATGATATGCCGGCGGACCGTTCTATTCAGTTCATCCCACGCGTGCTCAATCGGATTCATGTCAGGAGAGACTGCAGGTAAATCTAGTATACGAAAGGTTTATTTTCCTAAGAAATTCCTGGTAATGTTTGCCGTGTTAGGCCTAGCGTTATATTGCTGTATGGGGCCTAGCGTTATCTTGCTGTGTTAGGCCTAGTGTTATCTTGCTGTATGGGGCCTAGCGTTATCTTGCTGTGGTAGGCCTAGTGTTATCTTGCTGTATGGGGCCTAGCGTTATCTTGCTGTGTTAGGCCTAGTGTTATCTTGCTGTATGAGGCCTAGCGTTATCTTGCTGTATGAGGCCTAACATTATCTTGCTGTGTGAGGCCTAGCGTTATCTTGATGTATGAGGAGGCCTAACATTATCTTGCTGTGTGAGGCCTAGCGTTATCTTGATGTATGAGGCCTAGCGTTATCTTGCTATATGAGGCCTAGCGTCATCTTGCTGTATGAAGCCTAACCTTATCTTGCTGTGTGAGACCTAACCGTATCTTGCTGTATGAGGTCTAGCCTTATCTTGCTGTATGAGGCCTAGTCTTATCTTGCTGTATGAGGTCTAGCCTTATCTTGCTTTGGGAGGCCTAACCTTATCTTGTTGTATGAGACCTAGCCTTATCTTGATGTATGAGGCCTAGCGCTATCTTACTGTGTGAGGCCTAGCGTTATCTTGCTGTATGAGGCCTAACCTTATCTTGCTGTATGAGGCCTAACCTTATCTTACTGTATGAGGCCTAACCTTATCTTGCTGTGTGAGACCTAACCTTATCTTGTTGTATGAGACGTAACCTTATCTTGCTGTATGAGACCTAACCTTATCTTGTTGTATGAGGCCTAACCTTATCTTGCTGTATGAGGCCTAACCTTATCTTGCTGTATGAGGCCTAACCTTATCTTGCTGAAAGATTCTTAGATCTGGATGATTTTGAAAGAAAGGCACTACAATATACACCAGTACTTCGTTAACGTAAACGTCAGCGGCAACGTTAACTCTGAAAATAGGAAAAGGGAGAGGGGGGTACGGTGGTCATAGGAGAATCAACCCCATACACGTACGCTTCTTCCTCCGTATCTGTCATGCTGGACTACACACTCATCCGTAAATCTTTCTCCAGGATGACGCCACATGTGAATTTTCCGATCTGCAAAGACACATTAAACCGGCTTTCATTAGAGAATATTGCTGATCTCAATTCTGCCATTGGCCGACGAATATTGTTTTGTGCCCTAGTAAGTCTATTTGCCCGGTGACGTTTGGTAAGGATATTATGAATGCTGGGACGTTTATTGTGCAAGCCAACGGGTGAAGTCTCCGTCACACTTTCCTTGCGCTGACAAGTCTCCTAGTACCAGGTGTAAGAGCTGCTATCTGAGTTGCTGTTAAGTCTCCTAGTACCAGGTGCAAGAGCTGCTGTCTGAGTTGCTGTTAAGTCTCCTAGTACCAGGTGCAAGAGCTGCTGCCTGAGTTGCTGTTAAGTCTCCTAGTACCAGGTGCAAGAACTGCTGTCTGAGTTACTGTTGAGAAGCGGTCGCGTAGATTCATCAATTGAATTTGGCGATCTTGTGCTACCATCACTACACGACGTTGGACATGCCTTGGGCGGTCATTGGTTGTACCTATTGCTAGAAATCTCTCATTTAGCTCCACTATAGTGGAATGGTCATAATTAAAATGTCTGGAAACTTCTCTGGTTACCATACCACTTCTCAGCATACCAATAGCTTGCCATCGATCTTGTGACGAAAGACGAGGCATGGCAAACGCAAATACACACTTCCTTTCGATGAAAACAAAAAATAGCCTTTTACTCCCTGAAGCTGTACTAATGTGTATGTCAATTTTCAACTTGTTTCGACTAGTAATATGGTCAGAATTCAGTAATTTGATGTTCTGCACTTGAGGCACGCAAAATTGGAATAAAACATGACAACGACAATAAAACATGAAAACATTAACGTTGACCCGTACACATTCATGTAATTTGAAAATTGCTCAATGAAATAAACAATTTAGTTATCTGATTATGATTCTGATGAAGTTTTCTTTTTTAAATTACCTCGAAGTTTTTGATATGGACATTACAAAAAGCAAAATTGCATTTCATATTTATGATTCTCAAAGTGGTGATAACCATGGAAATAATTAGATCAATGAAGGTCCAGTATGGTAGCGCACTAAATGTCAATGACAAAGAATGTCACACGTATCTCGGACACAGATAATTTAAGAAGTCATCTTCAACAGTCATTTATACGCAAACATGGTGGATACGTTATGGTAAAATTAGAAACGCCTATGCCTTATCAACTCACAGAATATGTGTCGAAAGTGATAACATTTATTTTCTTGATACACAATAATTAGTATGCCGACAGAGGATTTCATTCGATCATAAAAAAATGGACATGATGCACATATGAAAAATGACATTAATACGTTAGAGATGGTTAATCAGATAATTATACTTTTTAGGGCAACGGTAGTTAAACGTAGGTACAGTACAAGAAGACGCCACAACCTGTTAAATTATTTATCTTGTCTATGTTTATAAATTTCATGTCCATCATTTAATAATTGAAATATTGTTTTTATTTAGGGTTAGGGTTAGGGTTAGTTATGATAAACACAACTATCCCAACACTAACCCCCCAAAAAAGCCTAAAATAAATTGCTATTTAAATTATTAAATGAGGAACAAGAAAATTACAAACATGGACAAGGGAAATGGTTCGACTTTTGGTGGTGTCTACTTGTATTTTACCGAAAAGTGCTTTAGATACATAGTAATTGATTGCAAATGGGCTTCTAATTAGACAACATCAGACTATAGGGATCGTTAAGTGCTAGATAAAACTGAACAAATCAAGAATATAGAAAAAAAATTGTAGATGCGTACTACTTTGTAGTGCAGAAAGATTCTTACTACTTTTAAGTTCATAAAGATATTTACTACTTTGTAAGTATATGAAGAGACTTACTACTTTGTAAGTACATGAAAATACTTACTACTTTGCACGTACACGAAGGTATTTACTACTTTGTAAATAAATGAAGTTACTTAATAGTTAGTACATGAAGATACTTACTACTTTGTAAGTACTTTAAGATATTTATTACTTTGTATGTAAAAGAAGATATTTACTACTTTGTAAGTACATGAAGATATGTACTACCTTATAAGTCCAAGAATGTATGTACTACTTTGTACGTAAATGCAGATATTTACTACCATGTAAGTACTGGAAATTAAAAAAATAAAATAAACGTGCAACTATATTTAAAGTTTGGGTACTCCGGGCGCAACATAAATATAAAGCGGATGCCCTAATCGGTCGACATTTTACTGTCTGTGAGTCATGGACACACCATTATGACAAGGTCTAATGGAACATGATCTTTCTACATGCTAATAGGAAACCAGCCTGTTTAATGACTCATTGAACTATTTCTTTGATTTTCATTGGCCGTCACACAAAGTATAATATATTGTCCAATGAAAATCACGGGAATAGTCAAACGTGTCATTAAGAAGGCTTTAACCAATATTTCTTATATTGCAAAATCTCACTAATGTTGTATTGTAGAAGTCAGCCAGTACGCAACAAAATCAGCCTTCTTAGCTTGTACGTGAAAAAGCTGATGGCAACGATCTTTAAGGACTGCGAAGACCTAGTTGACACAAGTTTTGAGGAACGCAATACTTTCAAGTTGAGAACTATTTTGTGAAATTTTGTGTGTGTTTGTCTGGATGTGACCTGCATTATGCAGCCATGTTTGCAGGATCACGACCTTAGGCCACTCCGACTATAGTTGTAATTTTCGTTGGTTGGTGAAAGTATAAATAATTGGACATAAAAAACACGACAATAGTCGGAGTGGCATTAGGTAGTGGCGGTGCACACACACACGCCTGTGTTATGGAGGTCACGGTATTATTAAACGAATTGGTTCTTTAGCATGACAACGTTTGTCATCACACACCAGTAAACAAACAATGGCTGCATTAGGTCATTGTAATTCTGATATGTTACCACACTAATCGTCTGAAATCAGTTATACATTGAGACTACTTTCTTTTACTCACATTCCTCACGAGTGTGTGGCAATTTGGAACCTGAACTTCTGCAAAGAATAAAACCACTATCTCCTTTCCGGGTATGTCGCAGGAGACCACTAAAGAACGTTTGAGAAGCGGTTGAGTATCTGTCACCTATAAATAAATCATTGTCACATCTTATCTACATTTTTTACTTTGTCATCTATAAAATAATACCATTGGATGACGAAGACATGCAGGGTCTTCGGGGGCTAAAAAGGCATTCATAAACTCCCCACACAAAACCATGACTTGTAGGCAACTATATACTCCTCACATACAACCATGACTTGTAGGCAACTATATACTCCTCACATACAACCATGACTTGTAGGCAACTATATACTCCTCACATACAACCATGACTTGTAGGCAACTATATACTCCTCACATACAACCATGACTTGTTGGCAACTATATACTCCCCACATACAACCATGACTTGTAGGCAACTATATACTCCACACATATAACCATGACTTGTAGGCAACTATATACTCCACACATACAACCATGACTTGTAGGCAACTATATACTCCACACATACAACCATGACTTGTAGGCAACTATATACTCCTCACATACAACCATGACTTGTAGGCAACTATATACTCCTCACATACAACCATGACTTGTAGGCAACTATATACTCCTCACATACAACCATGACTTGTAGGCAACTATATACTCCTCACATACAACCATGACTTGTAGGCAACTATATACTCCTCACATACAACCATGACTTGTAGGCAACTATATACTCCACACATACAACCATGACTTGTAGGCAACTATATACTCCTCACATACAACCATGACTTGTAGGTAACTATATACTCCTCACATACAACCATGACTTGTAGGCAACTATATACTCCTCACATACAACCATGACTTGTAGGCAACTATATACTCCTCACATACAACCATGACTTGTAGGCAACTATATACTCCTCACATACAACCATGACTTGTAGGCAACTATATACTCCTCACATACAACCATGACTTGTAGGCAACTATATACTCCTCACATACAACCATGACTTGTAGGCAACTATATACTCCTCACATACAACCATGACTTGTATGCAACTATATACTCCTCACATACAACCATGACTTGTAGGCAACTATATACTCCTCACATACAACCATGACTTGTAGGCAACTATATACTCCTCACATACAACCATGACTTGTAGGCAACTATATACTCCTCACATACAACCATGACTTGTAGGCAACTATATACTCCTCACATACAACCATGACTTGTAGGCAACTATATACTCCTCACATACAACCATGACTTGTAGGCAACTATATACTCCCCACATACAACCATGACTTGTAGGCAACTATATACTCCTCGCATACAACCATGACTTGTAGGCAACTATATACTCCTCACATACAACCATGACTTGTAGGCAACTATATACTCCTCACATACAACCATGACTTGTAGGCAACTATATACTCCTCACATACAACCATGACTTGTAGGCAACTATATACTCCTCACATACAACCATGACTTGTAGGCAACTATATACTCCTCACATACAACCATGACTTGTAGGCAACTATATACTCCTCTCATACAACCATGACTTGTAGGCAACTATATACTCCTCACATACAACCATGACTTGTAGGCAACTATATACTCCACACATACAACCATGACTTGTAGGCAACTATATACTCCTCACATACAACCATGACTTGTAGGCAACTATATACTCCTCACATACAACCATGACTTGTAGGCAACTATATACTCCTCACATACAACCATGACTTGTAGGCAACTATATACTCCTCACATACAACCATGACTTGTAGGCAACTATATACTCCTCACATACAACCATGACTTGTAGGCAACTATATACTCCACACATACAACCATGACTTGTAGGCAACTATATACTCCTCACATACAACCATGACTTGTAGGCAACTATATACTCCTCACATACAACCATGACTTGTAGGCAACTATATACTCCTCACATACAACCATGACTTGTAGGCAACTATATACTCCACACATACAACCATGACTTGTAGGCAACTATATACTCCTCATATACAACCATGACTTGTAGGCAACTATATACTCCACACACAACCATGACTTGTAGACAACTATACGCATCCCACACGCAACCATGACTTGTAGGCAACTATATACTCCTCACATACAACCATGACTTGTAGGCAACTATATACTCCTCACATACAACCATGACTTGTAGGCAACTATATACTCCTCACATACAACCATGACTTGTAGGCAACTATATACTCCTCACATACAACCATGACTTGTAGGCAACTATATACTCCTCACATACAACCATGACTTGTAGGCAACTATATACTCCTCACATACAACCATGACTTGTAGGCAACTATATACTCCTCACATACAACCATGACTTGTATGCAACTATATACTCCTCACATACAACCATGACTTGTAGGCAACTATATACTCCTCACATACAACCATGACTTGTAGGCAACTATATACTCCTCACATACAACCATGACTTGTAGGCAACTATATACTCCTCACATACAACCATGACTTGTAGGCAACTATATACTCCTCACATACAACCATGACTTGTAGGCAACTATATACTCCTCACATACAACCATGACTTGTAGGCAACTATATACTCCTCACATACAACCATGACTTGTAGGCAACTATATACTCCTCACATACAACCATGACTTGTAGGCAACTATATACTCCTCACATACAACCATGACTTGTAGGCAACTATATACTCCTCACATACAACCATGACTTGTAGGCAACTATATACTCCCCACATACAACCATGACTTGTAGGCAACAATATACTCCTCACATACAACCATGACTTGTAGGCAACTATATACTCCTCACATACAACCATGACTTGTAGGCAACTATATACTCCACACATACAACCATGACTTGTAGGCAACTATATACTCCTCATATACAACCATGACTTGTAGGCAACTATATACTCCACACACAACCATGACTTGTAGACAACTATACGCATCCCACACGCAACCATGACTTGTAGGCAACTATATACTCCTCACATACAACCATGACTTGTAGGCAACTATATACTCCTCACATACAACCATGACTTGTAGGCAACTATATACTCCTCACATACAACCATGACTTGTAGGCAACTATATACTCCTCACATACAACCATGACTTGTAGGCAACTATATACTCCTCACATACAACCATGACTTGTAGGCAACTATATACTCCTCACATACAACCATGACTTGTAGGCAACTATATACTCCTCACATACAACCATGACTTGTAGGCAACTATATACTCCTCACATACAACCATGACTTGTATGCAACTATATACTCCTCACATACAACCATGACTTGTAGGCAACTATATACTCCTCACATACAACCATGACTTGTAGGCAACTATATACTCCTCACATACAACCATGACTTGTAGGCAACTATATACTCCTCACATACAACCATGACTTGTAGGCAACTATATACTCCTCACATACAACCATGACTTGTAGGCAACTATATACTCCTCACATACAACCATGACTTGTAGGCAACTATATACTCCCCACATACAACCATGACTTGTAGGCAACAATATACTCCTCACATACAACCATGACTTGTAGGCAACTATATACTCCTCACATACAACCATGACTTGTAGGCAACTATATACTCCTCACATACAACCATGACTTGTAGGCAACTATATACTCCTCACATACAACCATGACTTGTAGGCAACTATATACTCCTCACATACAACCATGACTTGTAGGCAACTATATACTCCTCACATACAACCATGACTTGTAGGCAACTATATACTCCTCACATACAACCATGACTTGTAGGCAACTATATACTCCTCACATACAACCATGACTTGTAGGCAACTATATACTCCACACATACAACCATGACTTGTAGGCAACTATATACTCCTCACATACAACCATGACTTGTAGGCAACTATATACTCCTCACATACAACCATGACTTGTAGGCAACTATATACTCCTCACATACAACCATGACTTGTAGGCAACTATATACTCCTCACATACAACCATGACTTGTAGGCAACTATATACTCCTCACATACAACCATGACTTGTAGGCAACTATATACTCCACACATACAACCATGACTTGTAGGCAACTATATACTCCTCATATACAACCATGACTTGTAGGCAACTATATACTCCACACACAACCATGACTTGTAGACAACTATACGCATCCCACACGCAACCATGACTTGTAGGCAACTATATACTCCTCATATACAACCATGAATTGTAGGCAACTATATACTCCTCACATACAACCATGACTTGTAGGCAACTATATACTCCACACATACAACCATGACTTGTAGGCAACTATATACTCCTCACATACAACCATGACTTGTAGGCAACTATATACTCCACACATACAACCATGACTTGTAGACAACTATACGCATCCCACACGTAACCATGACTTGTAGGCAACTATACACATCCCACACACAACCATGACTTGTAGGCAACTATACACATCCGACACACAACCATGACCTGTAGGCAACTATATACTCCACACATACAACCATGACTTGTATGCAACTATATACTCCACACATACAACCATGACATGTAGGCAACTATATACTCCACACATACAACCATGACTTGTAGGCAACTATATACTCCACACATACAACCATGACTTGTAGGCAACTATATACTCATCACATACAACCATGACTTATAGGCAACTATATACTCCTCACATACAACCATGACTTGTAGGCAACTATATACTACACACATACAACCATGACTTGTAGGCAGCTATATACTCCACACATACAACCATGACTTGTAGATAACTATATACTCCACACATACAACCATGACTTGTAGGCAGCTATATACTCCACACATACAACCATGACTTGTAGGCAACTATACACTTCCCACATATACAACCATGACTTGTAGGCAACTATACACATCCTACACACAACCATGACTTGTAGGTGACTATATATTCCACACATAGAACCATGACTTGTAGGCAACAATACACATCCTACACACAACCATGACTTGTAGGCAACTATACACATCCTACACACAACCATGACTTGTAGGCAACTATACACATCCTACACACAACCATGACTTGTAGGCAACTATACACATCCCACACACAACCATGACTTGTAGGTGACTATATATTCCACACATAGAACCATGACTTGTAGGCAACTATATACTCCACACATACAACCATGACTTGTAGGCAGCTATATACTCCACACATACAACCATGACTTGTAGGCAACTTTATACTCAACACATACAACCATGACTTGTAGGTAACTATATACTCCACACACACACAACCATGACTTGTAGGCAACTATACACTTCCCACACATACAATCATGACTTGTAGGCAACTATATACGTATCCTTGTGTCGCCTCATTTATATAACTGAGAGTGTATATTACTTTGTCATAAAGCTATGCTCTGTCAAGAGCTATCTGTTAAGTGCCTAAAGCTATACCCGGTCAAGAGGTATCTGCTCACCCCTAAAGCTATACCTTGTCAAGAGCTATCTGTTCACCCCTAAAGCTATACCTTGTCAAGAGCTATCTGCTCACTGCCTAAAGCTATACCCTGTCAAGAGGTATCTGCTCACCCCTAAAGCTATACCCTGTCAAGAGCTATCTGTTCACCCCTAAAGATATACCTTGTCAAGAGCTATCTTCTCACCCCTAAAGCTATACCATGTCAAGAGTTATCTGCTCACCCCTAAAGCTATACCATGTCAAGAGTTATCTGCTCACCCCTAAAGCTATACCATGTCAAGAGTTATCTGCTCACCGCCTAAAGATATATCCTGTCAAGAGTTATCTGCTCACCGCCTAAAGCTATACCCTGTCAAGAATTATCTGTTCACCGCCTAAAGGATTATTTCATCATCATAATTTACCAAGTTCGAGAAACCTATAGGGGTATAGTCAGACATCTGACGGGGTGCAAAGGGAACGCATTGCTCTCGGCGGACCCAGTGTTAGCAGATAACGAAGATCCCAAATGTACCTCCTCGCGGTGCACCCTGGAAACAGAAAACAGTAGCTCGAGCTGATTCTGGCCAAATCAATTGGGGATCGTGTCCGAGAATGTGGAGGTAGCAGATGGAAAGAGATTTGACTGCGTAAGAGACAGACAATATCTCCGACACCACCAGCATCTCCACATACAGCGACACTGTCAACATACAGTGAAGCTATTCAATCCAATTCGAACATTGGAGGGGCGGCCAATGTAAAAGGCATGTAAAGGTAGATGCATGACGAGAGACAAATAGATTTCACACTGAGTACAATGAAAGGGCAAAACAGCGCCAGAGGGCAGCGCGAACTGCAAAAATAGAAAGTGAAATGTTCCTAGGAAAAGGGAACTACAAGCTCTGTTAGCTCGAGGCGAGCTTCTAGTTACCTGTGCTCTTTATAGGCAGAGACCCAGACCCAATCATGGGCGTTCGGAAAAACAAAGAAGACCTAACCCAACTCTAATGCCGAGCCTTCCTAAACCGGAAATATGCTCGCGCAGAGAAAGGGTACCGTACCCGATGGGCTCAGGCAAAAAAGGGACAACGATGGCAGTCCTGACACAACTCTACTGTCAAGATTTCCTATACTGGAAATACACTTGCAGAGAGAAAAGGTTCAGTACCTGATGGGCTCAGGCGCTATTGGGACAAGGTCGCTCCGCTTGAGAACGCCTTGTTCTCAAACGCGTGTTTTGAGACTCGAACTTGGACGAGGGTTTCACGATTTTTGTGAACGACGCCTCGGGTAGGAGGGCGAACGAGCAAGGGTCCAACTCTTCTGGCGAGTTCTTCCTCATACGGAACCAGGCTCGCGGATGAGAAACGGTTCAGCACCCGATAGGCACAGGCACAAGTACATCCAATTGCACGAGGTGGGTTCATAGACGGTGGGACACTTCGTGCGATATAGACGTGAACGACAATCGTCTATGCGAAGAGTCACGACACACGCGTGCCCGGCGACAGATAGACAGGCTGTCACGGACTAGGGAAGCCTACCCGAATTAAAGGCATGACGAAAACGGATGTGCTGGACCTCGGACGTCCTGACCACAAGTGGCCAACCGAGGTGCAAATAACACAGTTCTACTGTGGAAATTGCAGCACAACGTACTTCACGCTCCCCGGCGGAAATCACACGATATATTCGTTTTGGTTATTTGAGAGCGAACGCAGAAGAAGAAGAACACATCTGACGATGAGGTTTACTTGGCTGTACGCGCCATATTGTCCTCAGATTACTTCAAGTAAATGCAGCAGTTAGTTATAGCAAATTTTGACATTAGTTTGTGTAGACCGGAATAGTGACTACGTTTAAAAAATAATAACAAGCCAGTAAAGAAATCGACATTTTAAGTATTACAAACGGAAGTTCATGTTTAGTTCATGTTATAGAAATTATCCCTTTCGAATTAACACTTTTCAAATTACTTTTTGTATAGTATTGCATAGTATATTGTATATAATATCAGAATTGATGCCTTTGATATGTGGGTATATAGAAGAATAGGGAGAACATCATGGAAAGAGAAGAAAACAAATATAGAGGTACTTAAAAACACTTAATATGCAGGAAGAACTACTAAGAGAAATAAAGATTAGGCAAATAAAATATTTTAGACACATTAAAAGACATGACACCTTATTGAAGACCTTACTTGAATAAAACGTCAAAGAGAAGCGAGCAAGAGGTCGGCAGAGATACAAGTGGGGAAGTAACATTACACGATGGACAGGTTACAGTCTAGCAGAGTGCATCTCCAAGACAAGAGACAGGGGATGTAGGAGATACGTTGCAGTCAACCTTCGTTGCGGAGACGGCATTTGATGATGATGATTGCATAGTTTAGTATATAACTATTGTACATTTGTACATGTTTTATAAGAAATAGTACTGAAGTATTAATGAATTAATATTCGAAGGCTGAATAATAGTAATTGTGTTGTATTGATTTCGGTTCTATTTCAGACATATTTCCTTCTCAATTTACGTCATAGATGCACGCTTGATCAATACTGTGCTTCCAGTCTATTCAATTTACGCGATTGACCAGATTTGTATCAACATCAGCTTCAGCATCACCAGCGCAGTCGCTATAGAACGTTTTGTAGCAGTTTTCTTTCCACTTAAAGTATTATGTATTTTTACTGTATTTGGTGTCAAAATTCTGGTCATGTTTATTGTTGTTTACGTCATTTGTTTTCTTGGTCTAATGTTCAACGAATGTTATTGCGTCTGGCCATTTGACTACACAACAAACAAAGCTGCATTTTTAATGACAGTCACTGCATTATGTTTGACAGCTGAAATAAAAAGCTATACGAAATGTGTTTGTAACAGCTTATTTGGTGTAGCCAACATGATGATAGTGTTTTTATGTACACTAACTGTAGCAATAAAACTAACATTTTCAATACGGCAACTATCAAGTACAACTGTAATAACAAGCATGAGAGTACACAAAATCATTCTTGTCATCTGTGGAACACGTTTTCTAGTTTTTGGACTAACAACAACTTTCAACTTTCTATTATTGTATCACATTAATGTAACACAATTTCTTGTGTCTGTCAAATACTTGCTTTATGGAATTCATGCATCAGTAAATTTTCTGATTCACGTTTCCATTTCCAGGAAGTTTTTGATTGCATCGAAAATTATCTTTAGAAGATCGCGTGTGGTATTTCTAACTTGAAAAAAAACTTTTTTTTGTAACATCTTCTTTAAATACTGCCAGTGCTAAGAAACCGTCTTTAAATAAAGTTGCCATATTCATCTAATTACCCTTTTGTCATTTATTTCCCTCAAATTATGTATAATTTAAAATATGCATATAGTATATGTCACATGTTTTATTTTAAAGTAATGACAACCTACGCAAATATTGTGCCTAGAAATTTCCAATGGATTAATCTCAAACATCAACGGTGCAGGAGGCTGCATGGCAGAAATAAGGAAGGAGATTGGCAATGGCATATTGCAAAATAACACGGTCGCAAAACATATGGAAAAACAACAAAATAGAAACGAAAGTGCTAATGTTACGAACTTTTCCAGTTGCAACATACGGCTGTGAAACATGGACCCTAAGTAAAACAGCGGCAAAGAAAATCAACGCCTTCGAGCTGAAATGCTAAAGAAAGATACTTAAAATATCATGAAAGGAAAAAATCAGAAACTCAGATATTATAAACACATTGAAGATTCCAGAGTGTTGGTTACTAAACGCAATAACAAAAAGAAAACTACGCCTGTTTGGTCATATAAAGAGATACAATTTGTTTAGAAAGACAAATAATGGAGGGAAGAGTACCTGGGAAGAGGAGAAAGGGCAGACCAAGAAGACGATGGACTGACGACATAAAGATAACATGAACACATCACTAGAAAATGCAAGCAGAATCGCCCAAGACAGAGAGATGTTCAGAGAGTTCATTGGGAAGACAACGTTCTGGAAGGAATACGTCACATGACCACATGTTTTGTCGATCAATAAAAGATCAGAGAATAGAAACACTGTCATCTAACATGTACAGAACAAGAGTTGACAAAGGGAGGCTGTGTATAAGGAATATTGCATAATGTATAGATTGTGAACATAATTTTCAAAATGACATGCTGAAATTGTATGACTGAAATGTGCTGATTTCGTCTTTTGTGTTCTATAGTTTCCTGTTTCAGACTTGAATATTTATTTCAATATATGCTTGCGACTTCCTTGGACTATGATATGCTTGTGACTCCCTTGGGCTATGATATGCATGTGACTCCCTTGGACTATGATATGCCTGTGACTCCCTTGGACTATGAAATGCCTGTGACTCCCTTAAAGGTTAAATCAAAAGTCCATCAACAAGAGGGTGTTACACCAAAGAGAGCCGCGTAGCGCAGTGGTTGGTATGTAGTTAATGATATTACCTTTCTTTTGGAGAGGTGTGCCCCTTTAACCAGCGGACAACAAAGTCCAATTAGGTTATATCAGGACACGCTACCATAAAAGATTAGAGATAACAAAGAGCCAAGTTTTAAATTAACACTAACAACTATAAGAGCGCAGTGGTTAGCGCGCTGGCTTCGCATATGGTTCTGGATTCATTCCCCAGTTGACGCGGAAATGTTTTTCGGATCGCAACAGCTCCCGGGTCGACCCAGTCTTAATAGGGTACTGGATTAATTCGAAAAGTAAAGACTGCGAGAGAGAGGAGATGGCTACCACTCTCATATAGCAGCGCCACTGAAATGTGAGATAGATAACATCTTGCACCCCTACGGCATTAATAAATTATATGGATTAACTTTACCACATCAAAAACTTCATAAACACGAAGTTACACCAGATACTCCATCAAGCAAGAAAGCACATCAATAATTCCATCAACGAGCTGGCACATCAAAAATTTTCAATAGAGGGGGTAGTATTTATTATGAACATATGAACAATAGGGGGGGGGGGTAGTACACATCCCTGTCTCACTCCCGAGAAACTTTGGTTATTATCCGATGTAACTCTGCACGTTCTTATTGTGCATCTACTATCTGCGTATATTCTCTGACATCGGCTTATCAGATGTTGGGGAACTACATTTGTCTGTAGTGTTATCCATAGTTTTGCTCAATCCACTCTGTCAAAAGCTTTCGCGTGGTTCACGAAAGCCAAATATAAGTCTTGGTTATTTTCTGAAACAAAATGCATACGACCTGATATAACCAAAACAGACTTATGTCTTAGGTTGAAAGGGTCGTGCCTCAGCTAAGAGGTTTTAATCCCCCATTTAACAAACAAACAATGAAACACAATGACACACCTTACAAGATCAAAGTCAATGACATAGTATTATAGCAGGTCAACCAATTCAAGTATATAGGTACAACGATTACAGCAGATGGAAGAAGTTCAACAGAAATAAGATGCAGAATAGGACAGGCAAAAACTACATTCAGAAACATTAAAAATATATTGTGTAATATGTCCTTGTCATTAGAGGTGAGAAAGAGAGTTCTGCAGTTCTGCTATATAACTCCTATACTAACATATGGATGCGAGTCTTGGACAATAAACAAACTGGAAAGTGGGAAATTAGAGACAATAGAGATGTGGTTCTATAGAAGAATGCTGAGAATATCATGGACTGCAAGATAAACTAATGTAGAGGTGTTGAAAGAGTCGAATGCGAAACGTAACTTAATCAATAATATGAGAAAAAGACAAGCTTCATATTTTGGCCACTTCATGAGACAGGGAGGTTTGGAGAGCATAGTCACAACAGGCAAGATTGAAGCCAACAGAGACTTAGGGCGACAACGTGAGAAAATATTAGACAGTTTGACAACCTGGCACGGCAGGGAAGCAACAACGATCTTGAGACATAATACTGTAGACAGAGAGCTGTGGAGAGACATGATCTCCTGCGCCACCCAGAATGACACCTGATGATGATGATTATGATGAGACAAAGAAATAGAAACAAGGTGTCAGAAAAGAAACACAGTGACCTACCAACTTTCACCATTACTTCTTTATCGAAAGATCAATTAAAAATTTTTTTTTTAAATTACTACAATCTTTATAACTACACTCTGCTACCAATTTCAAACATGGTATTAAACAGCCTCGCAGCAGAGAAAAATCGTTCCATGTGAAATGAAGTGTCTGATAAAAGCTGCAATGATTACCAAACTAGATAAAATAAGAAATACAGAAATTAGAAAAAAATTGGTATAATATAATGTACTGAACATTTTGAAAAACAGCAAGTAAAATGGTTCGGTCACCTTATGACAATGAACCCAAACATCAAGGTTCATACCAGTAAGAGCATATAACAAAAGAATATCCTGGCGTAAAGCTAAAGGTAGACCAAAAAACGGTGGATAGAAAACATCAAGATAACCTTGAACAAACACGGACTAAATGCAACCAATGCGACACATCTGGCCTTGGATCTACAGCTTAAGCTCCCACCCCTACGCTTAAAAGGAAGTATGAATACGATCAACCATCATTCATCTAGGGACGGACAATAGACACTGAAATTACATTACTTGCGACTTCTTTCTTCAAGAAGCTTATGAAATTATATTACTTGTGACTTCTTTCTTTTAGAAGTTTATAATGTTCTATCTCTCGTGAATTCTTTCTGTAAGGAGTTTATGATATTATATTACACATGATTTCTTTCTGTAAGGAGTTTATGATATTATATTACACATGATTTCTTTCTGTAAGGAGTTTATAAGACTTAAGAGCTGCAGTAAGCACTGATATATAAGTGCACTTATAGAGTTGATGTGAACGTTATTTAAAACAAGGCCATTTACAGAAATAACGTCACCTAAGACTTTATAGAAACAGGTGTAATATATCTCCTTTTTGGTACCAGTATCTGGGAGTCAGGACTTGGGCATATCAGTTATGTTATCTCGTAGATTTGCAATTCCATATTAATGAGCTCAGTATTTCTGATTGACAATCCAATGTTATCTTTGAGGTGTTAAGTGGGGATCCCATAATCATTTCGCTCCATGATCTAAATGAGCAATTATATATATATTGATTTTCCTTGGTACATGATACATGTTTGCTTGCCTTGGCATGTTATGTGGATAAAGTGCATTACCTATTTAGCATAACCCCCTGTCGGCTCTGTGTGTGATGAGAGCTAAGCGAATGTAAAACCAACACGTTATTAATTGATTAGATCTTCAGAAGATGTCAGAGGACATATTCAACTGCCATAGGGTGTCTACTCCGGTTTTAATGTGCGAGTTTCATCAGTCAGCATGAGATTATCCAGTGCTGATTCTCTATAGAAAGTGGAGATCTTCTGTAGTGGATTACTCCATTCGCCTAAGCTAACCCTTTACGCATTGGATGGGTTTCTGTAGAGATTAGCTCTCTTAGCCAAATATACTCCCATCTGACCTATTAAGACTTACGAGGTGGATACTGCGATTTGAAGCTGGGAGACCATCTGCCACGACTACAGAGAGCACATAACTAGTATGGATACATTTGTTTATCTCTGACTACAGAGAGCCCACAGCTAGTATGGATACATTGTCTTAACTTTGTCTGAGATTAAATAAATCAATTTAATTTTTAAGTGAAACAACTTCATCGTTGTAAACAAGTCAACTCTCAGCAGTCATCCACTCGGTAAAATTGTATCGATAGTAAAGATCGTACAGAGTTCACTAAACGCGGAAAATAACGCATCAAATTCTAGGAGCCTCTAAAAAAATATAGTTCATCATGATTTCTAAATTACATTCAATATTCAAATAATATTCAATAAGATGCTTGCTAGAGCACTTTACGTGGGCTGTCTCGAGCTTTTCCGCCGTGATACGTTTCAGATGTACTAGAAGAGTTACAGAAAGTATCAGAGGAACTTCTAGATGAGTACCATTTTTCCTCTCACAGAACATTGGAAATGTCGGTTATAATTCAAATTCGCTTCTGCTGAATTGCTGTATTCTAGAATTCAATCCATGATCAAGTACTTTGGAGTTTATTTATGTATTCGCTGAAGGACGTTCACATTGTAATCAAAAGATAACTTGTGAATTTCAAGCACTTGTTATTGTCTTTGACTGCTATCAATTGATTCTTTGTCAAGATTCCCCTAGTTCAAATGGTCAATACGAAAATATCAATAACTTGATGTTTCAAAGTGTTTTCATTTGCTGAAAAAATATGTATTGGAATTACTTCAGTAAATATTACTCACTTTCATTATGTCTAATATATTATTATGTATACGTTTTCGAGTGCTGACCAATTACATAATGTTAAGATTTTATTCATCTTGTCTTTATATTCGCATTTGAACTGATAGCATTTGTCAGGACTAAAAAAAAAGTCACGGACAGACAACAGCAAGGAATGAGCAGGAAAAGATGTTTCATCACTCGTCCGCATCATTGAAAATATAAATCGCTGGAAGACTCCGTGTGTTGATGTTGTACCCCTACTGTGTGACAGTAGGGTACACTGTTAAACCCAATGTGGTTCCTCTACGATCCTGACGGGTTACGGTTTATAGATAGATTTGCCGTTTTTTTTAAATATTTCTCAATATAATAGTGGCACAAATGTTATCGCAAGTCGAATATATGTTAAACTTTAACATTCTAGTTGGCGATGTCATTAACACGAAATAAGTGATTGGGAATTATATGCGTTGATGTTACAGACATGATTTATGTAACAGAAAATATACTGATATGACGACAGTGACAGTATTGCTTCCCCTCTTAATTAAATGTTACCTAACTATTTTATATAAACCTGTCATAGTATTCTGATAGATGTCGTCAATATGTCTTCGATAGAGATGTGGAAGGGTTGCCTAAATAGTGTCTTTCCTTTGTTTTTGTGAGATACTTTGTTAAATTTTTTGTGGGTGGGGGATCATTAAGAGTAGGATAGACCCGCTTTCGTGGCTTGCTTTTAAGTATTATTTGTCATAAACTGACTTTAATGGGAAGAATTCATCTGCCTATACGACAATAGACACTCTTTAAGCGTGGCCTTCGGCTGAAGAAGACCCATGTACAGAACTAATTAGGACTTCAATTGTTACGTTTTATATTGTCGTTCTCCTTGTTGGTTACTATTTATATACTTGGAGTATATATGCCAAGGCGACTGCAAGTATATAAATAGTGTAAAACGAAACTCACGACAATAATCAAAATAGTAACCAATGAAGTCCTCATTAATTCTGTAGATGTTTTACAGTAGTGTCTAATGTTAGGCTTTAACAGAGGAGCCCTCACTAAAGAAGACAGATCACACACTGGATGTTCTTTTGCAATAATTGCATTTACTATAATTCGATAGATTTTCATCTGGTTGGATAAACAAATTATAGAAGAGCAAGCTGAATTCAGACCAGAACGCATGTATTCCTCCATCAGATCAGAGTTTTACCCTTAAAAAAATTAATAAAATTATCCTTAAAATTATCCTTTAAACATACCAAACTAAGACTTCATCTCCAGTGTGATATCCGTGTTGACATATGGTTGCGAAAGGTGGTGAATGACACAGGCTCTGGAGAAGAAATTGAATTCATTGAAAATAAATTACTTTGAAGACTCTTAAATATTGGTTGGGAAGAATTCACGTCAAACATTCCAGTAAGAGAATACATCAAACAACAATATGTCTCTACAATAATAATAAGAAAATGATGGATTTATATCGGGCATGCACTTAAAATACATGAAAACAGACTGCCACTACAAGCATTAAAATGGGTACCAAATGGCAAAAGAAATAGAGGAAGACTAAGAGAGGCTCTTCGTCGTGCAACCATTACAGAGTGTATGATTCTGAGTTTCAGCAACATTCAAGAATTGCACACAGTAGCATCACTTCACACGAACTAGAGAGTTCTGGTTTCTGCCATATACACAGTGATTTTGTCCTTCATCGAGAATACTGGTTCTGTGTAGGTAACTCTTGGAGTTGGTTGGTACATTACTAATGTTTTCGAAGTGCTGATGGTCAGACCGAAAGCATCACATGCCCAAGACAATATATCCTTACTGTCCTGCATGTCTTTCAGACATGCACGCAGACTGGTAGCGTTGAGAGCACAATTGTCGGTGAACAAGAGGTTACGAAAATTCCGGTCTTAGTTTTAGTTTTGGCCTTCAATCAACTGAGATTGTATAGTCCTCCATCAGCTCGATAACGAAAACCAATTCCTACACTGTTATTCCCGAAGGCATCATTTAGCAAAGCAGAAAACACCACACTAAAGAGGATCAGAGCTAAGACTTAACTCTGATACCGCTTCTTACTGGAGACAAGTTGAAGTGTGTGATGTCATCTTGTACACAGGCTGTCATACCAACATGAAACTGGGGAACCATGTTGTTGAATTTTTCAGATATCCAAATTTGGCCATAATTTTTCATAGACCATCACGATTCAGTGTCGAAGGTCGTAGTTGAGTCGACAAATGTGGTGTAGAATCCAGTGATCTACTCTCAAAACGTTTCCTGTAGTTGTCTGACAGTGAAAATCATGTCAACTGTTCCTCTGCGTTGCAGAAAGCCACATTTTCTCTCGGGGAGGAGACATGTCTCCAGACGGACTTGCAGTCTGTTTAACAGGACTCTGGCCAGAATCTTGCCTGCTATAGAGAGCACTGATATGCCTCAGTGGTTGCAGCAAGCTTGGCGATTTCCTTTTCCCTTGTAAAGATGTATGCTGGAAGCATTCTTAAAGTATTGTGGTATCATTTCCAGGTTCCACATTGTCTGGAAGAGCTCTGCCAGTTTTTCAGTCATCATAGGACCACTGATGGCACAAACGTTAGATGGAATAGAGTCTAGATAGATAATTATAGATAGATAAATAGATATAAAATAGATATATAGTAGGAAAATTAGGTTTTTACGAATTGTTACAGTTAAAATAAATCGACGGTTCGACCACTATTTATAATCAAATTTGAACCCTAGTAGTTCAGGGAATAGAATACTGTCTTCTTTCCTGTCATGTCGTAGGAGGCGACTGAAGAATAGGCTGACAACTTGTCAAATGTGAAAACATTAATCATTTTTATTGCACGTCGTGTCTCAATTTCTTACTTTTGTTTTATACAAAATGAACATTATGGATTACGAAGAGATGACGGCCAGTCGCGTTTACCTCTTATTTCTGTGTGGTGTACTTCTGGTTAGTGCGGAATTATTGATGTGTCATCAACCACCGCAGATGGGTCAACAGATCTGACAAAGACTGATGAGATATATGGCCCAGAAGTGTATATTTCCCCCTAGAAGGATGCGATGATCCTGAGATACTTCAGCACTGGAAATTGTCCCATCGGTGACTAAACATGCATCAATAAACACCCAGAATATAAGAACGCCTTTGAGACAACGAATCTTGTACAGGGGTGCAGAGACGAAGAAGCGAGCACCTGGGCTCGCTTCGCTCGCCAGGACCAGGAATCTTACTGGCCCAGACCTTGCTACTCCTCCCCGCGGAGCACCCCGGGCAACAGAGCAATTTGGCCAAGCTAGCAAGGATCGAATCATCTCCAGCTGAGGTGGGAACCTGCTGTGGACTTGGAAACTTCCAAGAGAGAAATGACTCTTTCATCTACAGTTCGTCCCGGGATTTCAAGCAAGCCTCAGCAAAACTTTCGTTAGCCTTTTCGACTTTTCGCCAAGGCTCATGTACGTTTCGCCAGTCCCCCGGTCACCCCAGCGTCGTGATATCACCAGAACAGTCCTTTTTAGGACTAGGTGGAAAGCGACGTGACCAGGCATAGCGAGTGCCTGGTCGAATCCCGCAACTAACAAACAACAAACGAACCTTGTACAGGTCATGCTGTCGCTTCGATTAATAACACAGTTGAACCTGTGCTTTTGTTAGAAAGGATGTGGGTCGAGCTACCTGCTCACAGAAATATAATAATTTGCATCATCATCATTATGTTTGAGACAAACGGACATAGAAAACACATAGAAAACACATAGCAAACACATAGAAAACACATAGAAAAGTAATCTGGAATATAACTAAATATATTGTTAATGATTTTCTTGTATTCCGATCGTTACACTCGTGGGAAGCCCTGTCAATAGCAAATAATGTACCTTTCACGAGTTCCATAGGGCTCCATCTGTTGAACTAGCTGTATGTTTTACTGGTTTTCTGATCGTATGCCTAATCTATCTCTAGTTTCTATCCATATTCTGTACATCCATCCGATTTTGGTCTGTTTATCTCCATATCATTTATATCTTGTCCAGTCACATATAACGTTTGGTATTCTTTGTAAACAGTTATTCACGAATATAAATTGTAATCTGCCTTGTTCCTATGATATCGAACATTATCCTGCAAGATTCCGAATTTGAACTTATGGAACTCAGCTCAGATTTTAAAGATAGTATTAGAAAATATGGCACGAAAATTATCGTAGATAAAAAAAACAGATATTGGTGACAAGTAATATCAAGCAAATCCAATTAATATCCGGCTATATGATAATAAACTAGAGTAAAACCAAGCTTCAGATACCTTGGCTTCCAAAAGTCGGATCTTAGAAATTAGTTAGATGAGTTCAAATGGAAATGAGTTAAAGATAAGACAAGACGGCTATGGATGTCATGATATGGCCAAATATGATTTAGAAAAGTAAGATCAGTATTGCTATTAGGTCAATCTATACAGATGACTATTGTCAACTGCCCTAGTGTTCGGATGTACATGGACAGTATATGACAGACACTTTATAAGACTCAACCATTTCTACCTAAGCTGCCTTCGTAAGACACTTAATATCTATTGATTGCATAAAATACTAGACAGTGAAGTACTGATGAAATCTTAGTCTGTAAGTATACACACAATGTTGATGAAGGCGCAGACACTTTGTACAGGACACATGGTCAGCATGATAGATTATCGTCTATTAAAAAAATGTTGTTTTATGGAGAACTCCAGACTTTTTCCCGCAAGGCGGGATGACAGAATAAGCGTTTAAATAACACTATTAAGACATTACTGACTCACTTCAAAATAAACATAAATTTATGGTACAATCTTGCACAAGACAGATCCGACTGCGTCACAGAATAAATAGTGATACAGCAGCTGCATGCAAATCTAAGTCATCGTAATCCACTTTTTTTTAAAAACTACGCGCTAGAAGAAAGGTAAGAGTTGCTCAATGTTCCACAGGCTCATCCCACAAATGCTCAAAGTGTGGTACACAATTCCAAGCACGCATAGGACTCATTTGTCACAGTAGAGCACACCGCAGAAATCATCATCTTCATCATCATCCAAGTTGAACTGAATAGTCATCGTTGACGTCAACGGACGAACAACAATGTTGTACAAATGTGAAATCCGGACACTAAATGCATTCACGGAAAGAAGGACTCAGGCTTTTCAATATTAGTACAATGGGCTCTCATTTAACAATAACTTTTATAGATTGTGACATATTATATCATGGGCTCTCATTTAACAATAACTTTTATAGATTGTGACATATTATATCATGGGCTCTCATTTAACAATAACTTTTATAGATTGTGACATATTATATCATGGGCTCTCATTTAACAATAACTTTGATAGATTGTGACATATTATATCATGGGCTCTCATTTAACAATAACTTATGTAGATTGTAACATATTATATCCAACCACTTTCTTTTTTATGGAAGTGAAGCATTGATTGTAAAAAAAGAGGGCAAAGGGGAGTTGAGGCTACTGAGATATTGTTTTTGAAAAGAAAAGGATAAACATTTCATGAACAGTTAAGAAAACTAATGTAGGGCCATCAGACATGCTGGAATGAAAAGACAAATTATAGCAACAATTATAAGCAGACAAACGTTATTAATATATGTGATGTAATGCATATAGCATGTTATGAGAAGAGCAAAACTTGAACAGTTTGTAGCCATTGGTAAGATCAAGGGAGGAGAGACAGAAGAAGACAAAGAGAAACGTTAATAGATGGATTGTAATTGTGATATGCGAGAAAGTCACCAACTGACCTTATTGAAAACAGAAGAAACAGAGAATTGTGTACAAACACGGTCGCCTACCTCAATGGTCATGACCCTTATTTGATTAATTAAAAACTTTTTTATTAAAAAGACAATTATATTTGTGCGTAAAGAAACATGATCCAGATAAAGATTTCCATGACCAAACTTAGACGATGGTGAAACTACGTAACTGGGGGGGGGGGGGGAGTGGTGGTAGCTGAGATAGGTTCAAGAAAAATTATGAAAATTCTATGGAAAGCCAAGAAAAATAATGTAGAACTTCTCAGAGAGGCTTTAGTAAAACGAATAATTATAGCAAAAATAATAAACAAACAATCAATATTTTTTTTGGGCATGTGATGAGAAAAGTAAAATTTGAATATTTAATAATCACCGTAAAGATCAAAGACTGAAGAGACAGAGGAAGCCAAAAAAAGAGAAATTTCTTGATCGTTGTCACTGTGGCACAAAAAGAAGTCACCAACTGAACTTATTAACAATACAAGGGACAGAGAGTTGTGGAGAAACATGATCGCTTACGCCACTTGGCATGACACTTGATTGTTTGAGTGAAACGACGTAACCTCGCTTGATTCAGACATGTAACTTGATACAGTTCCATTTCTTAAAAACTATTTGTTAAGGTTGGAAAAGAAGAGTTGAACAAAAACAAACGTTTAATTTTAAACACGGACATGAAAACACGGGCATGAAAAACACAGAAATGAAAAACACGGACATGAAAAACACGGACATGAAAAACACAGACATGAAAAACATGGACATGAAAAACACGGGCATGAAAAACACAGATATGAAAAACACAGACATGAAAAACACGGACATGAAAAACACGGGCATGAAAAACACAGACATGAAAAACACGGACATGAAAAACACGGGCATGAAAAACAGACATGAAAAACACGGATATGAAAAACACGGGCATGAAAAACACAGACATGAAAAACACGGACATGAAAAACACGGACATGAAAAACACGGGCATTGGTTGTGTACTACTCTACCGAGATTACAGTGTCTGAGTACATCGTTGTTTGGAGAGTTTTATGTGCGTCTTTTAAATGTTGTAACCCAACCGCCACTGGTTATGGCTGTTATTACAATGTTAGTCTATGATTACATTTTAGAATTATGATGACATAATGTCAAAATAATGTTTGTTTTTTATGACATTTTAGAGGAAGGAAGTTTGTCATGTCTATAAATTATGAAGGTCACATAATCAACATCTGACGGGTGGAGAGACAAAGTTTGTTCTGTCTATACATTCAGAAGGTCACATAATCAACATCTGACGGTGATTGTGAGTCTGCCTACGCTTGAATGACTACTGGAAAAGAGAGATTTGTGTTTATGGAAATTTCTCTTGTGTAATGTTGCTGGTTTCTAATCACGAATGAAGATTTTTTACTCAGTTATTCTTCTTCTTCTTCAGCGTTCATTCTCAATCTCCCGCTGGATATCTCTTGTAACAGGACAATGGTCCTACTATATTTCCAGCAGGATATAGTCCAGAGAATGGAAATGCGTTGTGTCGCCGTTTTATTTGCGCCAATGGCCCGACACATCCGTCTTCGGCGGGACTCAGTTATTCGATCGCTGTGGTTGCGAACTTTCACTCTTCTTCCCTGTGTCATGTGGTTGTAGGTGAATGTATTGTTCAGCTGTGTTGTGTATGTATACATAGTGTTAGTGATGGAATGGTTTGGTAGTGACATTTGTTTTCGTAGGTCTTGTAGTTCAGGTAATTCAATAAGGTGGTTTTACTGTTTCCTCCTCTTGTCTGTTGCAGTCGTTGCAGTATGGAGTTTAGTATGTGATCATTATTTTCAGGTGTTTATTAAGTTGTACATTGGGGTTTGATCTTTGCGGTGTAGATTATTTATAATGTCATATGCATTCGGTTGGGACATGTCTGTATCTAACAATATTCCCTTTGAGCTAGAGTTCCAGCAGTCTACCCATTGTTATTTATAGTTGTTTTTGATAATGTGTTGAGCTGATCTAATGTTGATGGAAATGACTGGTTCAGACATACATTGCCAATTTAGCATCACTTTCATTCCGGCTGATACTTGTGTGGCCTGGTATCTACTGTCGTGTAGTATCAATGCCATAGGATGTAAGTATGAGTGTAGTTTGAAGTATGTTGTTTAAAGTTTTCTCTGCTTTTGGATTCCAGTTTTCAATGTCTTGTAGAGCAGACTTGTAGAGTAGTCTATGAATATTACTAGGTTTTTTGGACTTTGCATCATTTTTTTGGTATTTGGTGGTGATGTATAAGAGTGATTCTGTTATTGATTTCACCTCTGCGTCATAGTTGCTGCAGAACTCTCCACAAGCAGCAGATAACTCTAATAATGGTTTGTCAAGGAGGACTATAAGGGAGCCATATCCGGCATTGATGGTAGCTTCGAAGACTGACCCATTTGTGCATGTATGAGCCATGTTCTTGGGGTAGGAGTCGATAGTCTCTAGTGTAATGGAATTAAAGAGTGATTTGACAATTTGTCTTGGTTACTGGCTTGTCAATTAGTGTAGTGTTTATTTGGGGAAGTATGAGGGATGCATTTGGTGGGACATGTTATACTCTTTCAGATTCCTTTCCATCTTCAGGAAGGCAATGTTTCTTGTTTATTTATTCTGCTAACTTTACCTGGGATTTGTTCTTTAATATTGTTTTGTGTGTCCAAGTGTTGACTATTTATTTGTTAGGATGGTTTTGTTGGAATCTTTCCATAGCTTTGATCGTTGCATTTTCTCTTCTAATGTGTAGTGGCTCTATGTGTGGGATCTATTCGCAGACAGCTGTAGGTGTTGGTCTTATGCCGCCAAAAAATGAAGCGGAGAAAGTGGCTTTGTGGCGTATATATATATATATATATATATATATATATATATATATATATATATATATATATATATATATATATATATATATATA